>CM061141.1:276549870-277229681 GCA_030789695.1 Scilla litardierei | reverse complement strand
CGATCTTTTTGAATATTGTGTTTGAACCCCCGAAAGGGCATCTTCCGATGAGTTGCTCCCAAAAGGAGAATTCATTGCGTTATACCTATCAACCAAATTAATACGAATCAATGATCCTAACGAACCCATACCATGTGCATACTTTTTATAGATATTTTCATATACGAATTTCTTTGTTCGCATTGTTCACCACCATTAAAATCGTCACATCGCCATCATTTGTGAAGTGGTTTAGTTTCTTTTCGTAGGATTTCTATTTGATTTGAATTGTGGTTGCAACAGATTTCTTCCCGTGGATTCGACATCTGGACTCCCAGATTTTACTACTTGTACGGACTCTTGCGCTTGAGAGAGAGCACCTTTCGGAGCCCACCAAAGTTGCAGCACCCAAACACCAAGAGGAGGCTGCTAAAACATCAAGGAAGGGTCTGCACGTGGACTGCTAGAGTAAACAAGGGGCTACGCACGCACTGCAGGGGGGGCTACGCACGCACTGCTGGGTTCTGTCCAAGCACTGCAGGGTTCAGTCCACGCACTGCAGGGTTCAGTCCAGGAACTGCTGGGTTCAGTCCATGCATTGATGCTGCACCATCAAGATATGGCCGCAATACTGAAATAGGAGCCAAGCGAGAGCGACAACTTGAGTTGTAGACGAGACGAGACATCTACATCTTGCCAGACAAGAGCTGGCCCTTGCTAATTGACAGAGACGACTACGCCTACACACTGAGATTATCTAAACTCTTTTACTATTATTTGTGTGTAGTAGTAATGATCTCTGTAGTGGAAACTTTACCACTTTTGTGTTCTTTTGGGACTTGTTTAGTCTGGGACTAGACAAGAGGGTCTTGACAAGTGGGACTTGTCAAGGTCAAGATAGAGCATTTACTAGGTTGATTGTGTTCTGCACTCGGGGAGTCTGGTACGTTCTAGGTGGGGGGGCATGGAGCTCAGGACCCATTGTAGTTGTACAAAAGGAACATATTAATGCTAGTATTTGCTTGGGGGCTGGAGTAGGTCATGGGACGACCGAACCAGGGTATATCTGCGCGTATTCTGTGATTGCTTCATATTTACCATGCTTGTGATTTTTAACTGCATGTGATTTCTTGTGGGTTGCACGAGAATTTTTTATAAGCCTATTCACCCCCTAGGCTTAGATACAGATCCAACAATGATCCCCACCATGACCAATCTAGTGCAAAAGGCTATTACTGGCCGCACGATCCTTGGATGCCACATAGAAGAATTTGGTGTTTCTGTCCCCCGGGGAAAGCCAAGTCTGAAGGCTCTTCTGTCTCGCCTGACTCTCCTCACAATCAAGGCTAGAGACCAGCAGTCGGCAGAGGGCACGATCCTGGTACAAAATATCTGGACAGGAATGGAAATCAGGCGACGCTCGCAGAACAGAAATGTCACCCCTAGTGATCTTAGAAGGGGGGAAATGGTGACGAGCTAGGGGCCAGGCACGAATGGCCACCTTGAGGGCCTTAAGCTTGGAAAATAGCCTGAGCATGGGGGATCCAGAGTAGTGGTCACGTCAGACAGAAAGAAGAAGGGCATAGAATCCCGAGATCTGGAGGTAATGACTGAAAACCCGAAAGGGCTTGGGCCCCGAGTTGGGAGGAGGAATAATCTGAATCAGGAGCGGTGACTGATCACTAGTGCCAGAGGAGATAAGAGGCATATGCATAGGGAGCAGTCGACCAGTTACAATTAACGAGAGCCCTATCAAGTCTGTAGGAGATGCGAGGGCCAACAGATGAATAATTACTCTAACTCATATGGTCTCCCATACAGCAGATGTCATCCAACCCACAATAATCTACACAACTGTTGAAATCCTCTAACAGATCTGGAGAAAGAGTCCATCCCCCAACCTTCTCACCAACAAAAAGAGTGACATTGAAGTCACCAAGGACTGCCCAAGGCCCCCCACTAACCATAGAACTATCAATACGGAGGGAGTCCCATAATTGCACCCGATCAAACACCAAGTAGGACGCATAAAGAAAAGATAAAGACGCAGAGATGCCACCCCTGTTAGTGCATGCAAGAGTGATATGCTGCGCCGATGAAGTGATGACTTTGCAATCCCAAACCTTCGGATCCGACAGGATCCAAACCCTTCCCTTAGGTGCATGGGCATAGTTATGAAAGGTCACACACCCCTTGGGGAAGCAAGAGGTTACAATATCCCCATTAGCATCCCGAACCTTGGTCCCCAAAAGATCCATAATAGAGGCTCTTTATTTAACTATATTGTGGCAGACATCCCTACGACGAGTGTTAGCATTCAACACCCTTACATTCCAAGTAACAATTGACATAAATAAAACTATAGGTGGATTTTTGGCTCCTACTCTTCACACGGGAGGGGGCTGGGCCTCTAGGGTTATGGGACTTTGTGGTTTTGGTGGGAGCTACATAAGCGGGATTAGGGATGGTAGTAGGGTGAGGGCAGCTGGAAGGGATTGGGGAAGGGATTGGGTGCGAGGGAGAGTTTTTGGTTTTGGACTAAGGGCGGGGAATTCACGGTCACACATGATGAACGCACCAACATCATCACGAGCACACGCGTGATCAATCAAAAAGGGGGTAGCCGAATTCCCCACAACACTCGGGTTTCCCATGGGGCCAGCCGAGCTGCCAACAACATCGATGACAGCCGAATCCTTCACCACGGCAGAGGACAAACAAACATCACCCACAACACATGAATCCATAGCCGGAAACAGAGCTGCCAAGCTGCCGCGGACCAACCCAGCTAAACAGCAAGCAGTCAACCCATCCACGCATCGTAGGGTCTCCCCAACCGCACCCAGCATTCCAAATCTACGATCACCATCCTTGTTCGAGACCTCCGTACTACCTTGTGACCCAGCACCAATAACATGTACGTCACCCATTGCCACCGAACCAAGGACAACCTCACCAACAAGCGCTTGGCCATTCTTTGCTACCACTGAGCTAGCAATAGCACTAACACCAGCCAACGCATCAGAGCCATTCACCATATCAACTACGTTAGCAACACCACCACTACCAACTGTAGTACACCCAGAGACATCCAACTCCCCCACATGACCAACCAAATCCCCCACAATACCCAACGCAGAGCTAGCAGGAAAACCAACCAAAGAATTCAAGCAAGTGGCTAGGGGATGAACAGTGGAGGGCGTATTAGTGGTACTCATCGACGGAGCCACGTGGAAGACACCCGAGTCGTCCTCCACAAATACGATCTCCAACTCGTCATTGTCTTCAAAAACAGAGGAGGCGAAAGACACAAGTCTAGCACCATAAGCAGTAGAGGAGGGGAAAGTTTCAACCAGCAGGGCTGATCCATCCGTAGCTCCCACCAGAGCAACAGGGATGCATGGGGAACCACCACAACAGTCGGATCATCGGAGGTAGCAACATGTCTAGTAGAGGAGGAGTGGTCAACGGGCTCTGATCTCTACGGTGAGACAAGCTGTTGGTGGGCAGTCTTAGCAGATGTCGACAGAGTGGGGCACATTGGGGCGGCACATTGCGATAGGTCATGCCCAAAATAGCGGCAATGGGAGCATAGAGGTAGGATACGTTCATACTCCATGGGGACAGGGACTATGGAGCCATCAGGAAGGCGTGTCGAGATGGAGGGAGGGAAGGAGTACACGGAGTCAACCTCGAATATATATATATATATATATACATATATACATACATATATACATACTAGTCATAACCTGTGCCCGTAGGGCATGGTTCATTTACGATATTCGCCCCCCTCAAAATCTTAGAAACCCAAAATTTAATGCGTACCAAGAAATTTAGTTCATCACAAAAATCTTAGGTCCTCCCAAAATTTAGTTTAATGGGAGTTCGGTTTTCAAATGAGTAATGAGAGGAACCCAAATTTCAACAAATAGCTTTCAAATAGTTTGCCAAAATTTTTCGGTCACATCCAAATTTTGTTATCACCAGAGAATCTAGTTCCCTCGGAAATTTTAATTCCACCAACAAACTCCATATACGTATAGTATGTAATTATCCTTGAGTATAACTAGAAAAAAGGTCCCATCTAAACAGCAAAGA
Source organism: Scilla litardierei (assembly GCA_030789695.1). Classification (NCBI taxonomy): domain Eukaryota; kingdom Viridiplantae; phylum Streptophyta; class Magnoliopsida; order Asparagales; family Asparagaceae; genus Scilla; species Scilla litardierei. The sequence goes on along the minus strand of CM061141.1, from coordinate 277,225,601 downwards.
AGAGTATATATGATATTTTTAGAAATCTTATTAAAACATTATACAAACTTCAATATTCAAACTGATATTTACCGTCTTGGAAGTTCGATTACAAAAATTCACACATATGCATGGCTTTATCTTGGTCAGACCATCTAAAGATATATTTTTTGCAACAAACACGATCAAAACATATACATGCTTCTGTGAAATTTGAAACCTGATCTTGTTCAAGACGTCTGGAATATTTACAATATTCAACAAACACAAAAATGGCTTTTCACCATTACACTACGATGAAACATTATCCAGGAGATGTGCCCATCAAAAATTTGGTGTTTTGAAATAACATAGTTTGCAAGATTTTAAAGGTAATACAGCCAAGTTCAGTTTGGATAATTGACAATAAGTTATCAGTCTGATCCAACATAGTTCAACATAGTTTACTGATGTTACTGTTTAATTGGAACAATTATCAGTAAAATGTAACAGACATAAGTAATAATTATGGTTGATTTTACAATTAAAATGCTCTAAAATCTTAATTGTCCAAGAACTAACAACAGTAATTATCCAAGTTTAGTTCAGGATTAAATATTTTTACAACCAGTGCCATTGTTCTAAACTGATGTTAGTTCAGTTTACATTAGTTTGCATTAGCACTAATTAATGAAAACTAATGTTCTAAATTCAAAAAACTGATGTTAGTTCTAAATGTGATTACTGACAATGGTTTAATCATTCTATCCTCTCTAATTATAAAATGTAAACTAAACTTATGTTTTATATCATTCATTGGTGGGTTTTTTTTTTACTGAATCTCTTCCTTGTGTTGTAGTCAAATTCATCTTCCCTTTCATTCATCAAATTCAAATTCACCATCTCTTCCCTAGCCCAATTATGAATGACAGAATGTAAACTAAGCTTCATCATCTTCGAAGCCTGTAATTCTGCGACTTAAAGGGAAGGAAAATTGTGAACTCATTTCAATTTGAACAGGAAAGCTAAGCATATTGTGCCCAGTCCATTGATACTGTGATACACTTTCAATGGTTCGAGGTCCCGCTCTATTGCTACCGATACTGATACTGTGATACTGTTACATGCTTGTTAACTTAGGAACCATATAATCAAAGGACAGTTAATTATTTAAAACTTTGTTTAATTTATACCAAATTTGCATGCAACTTGGTCCTAATATCTGAAAATACAAAGCAGTGGATTATGTGATAGAGCTATGATAATTAGCAAAATATTTTGTCGCATGCTTGTTATCATGGGCTTATATAAAAAATTTGGCAGAACGTCCTTTCACGATCCCGCATATTTCTTTCTATAGACTCGTCTATGAAGCCGACTACAAATTTGGGGTGAATGCTAAGATGATGACTATTATTATCTTTATGTTTCTATATTACTCAAAACTAACCGTAAACACATAATCGAAGGTAGGGGTGGATACCGGGTAGTTTGTGATAGTCTTGCATAATTGGAAAACATAAAGATATGGGTGGATACGGGGTAGTTTGTGATAGTCTTGCATAATTGGAAAACATAAAGATAGGGGTGGGTACGGGGTAGTTATGGATTAGATATGTGTGATATTTGAACCCAAACCTGAGAAGAAGTTTGGATTTGGATTCAAGTTAAAATTTGGGGCGAGATTCTCTCCGATGCTGGGTCGATTGTTGGCGTCATGTTAGCAAACAATCACGGCCGGTCGTTTCACCGGGCCCCACCTTATTTTAAATTTTAAAATAAATTTAAAGTATTCTTCTTCGATTTAAAGTATTCAAAGTATTCTAAAAAAGGAATGAATCATGTCTTTTATCTATTATAATGAGATAGGAATCTGGCTGACTCAGTGAACAAAAGGGTTGTTAGAGCGGTGGCCATGATTTGGACAACTCAGCATGGTGGGCATGATGGAAAGTGATGGGTTTTTGCAGGGTCCACTTGGGTGTGCGTCTGGCTCTGGATGTGGTCTTGGATGCATGAGGATGTGGTTGGTTGATTATAATAAGCAAGATAATTATCAAGTTAAGAGCAAAGCCGCCAAAATATATCTAGCCAAAGTATACACTCACGCATGTGTCGGTGTATACATACATACATATGTGATGTTTAAATGGAAATGTGTATCTCATTTTGAGCTTGGCAAAAAAAGTTCCATACCTTCAATTTTTCATGTGCCTGTCATATCCTAATTTTCTTATTAGCCCGGGACAACCAAATGGATTGGCTTGTTTTGATTTCATTTTCTGAAAAAAAAATTCAAAGCATTATATGGATTTCATTTTCTGAAAAAAAATTCAAAGCATTATACTTCAAAAGGCAGGATTGTAAATGCATAAGCAAACATCATAAATGACATTCTTTGAAATAAAAAAATCATAACTTGATTTTAATGATTCCATGTTTGCACTAATTTTGCTAAATGTGCTAAATAGTACTAATTTTATTGCACATTAAACTACTCTCTCTTTCCAGTTTGTTAGTGCTAAATGTGCTAAATAGTACTAATTTTATCAATCTAAATAGTGCTAAATGTGCAAAAATTTCCATTTCATTAGCTATAATTCTATTTTGGAGGTTTGTTATCTGGCACTTTTCTTTGGGTAATAACAAATAAGTTGTGTTGCAGTCAAATTCAGTTATCCACTGGGTTATATATATTAGTTACAATTTGCAATTACAATTTGCAATCCTCCGGGAATGGGCTAGGCAAGGTTTAATCATGTACTTTTAAATGTTAACTTCTAAATTCCCATCTGTTTATTCCCTCTGTTTACTTCTAATTGTACTTTTTTGAAATCTAAATTTGACTGAATCAACCAAACAACCAAATACAAAGCTGATCAAAGCCCCAATAATGACTGAATCAACCAAATACAAAGCTCCAAAATGCAAAGCCCTAAACAGATCTGGTGGAGGATTTGATGCTGATAAGTGGCAAAAAAAATAATGGAAAAAATATTGTTGACAGAGGACAAAGAATGCAGTTACCTTCAGTCATGGAGAAGAAGAACATGCAGAGGTATATATGTATGGCTGTAAAGACAAAAAACAAACAATAATCAGAAAGAGTTAACGAAACCATGAGTTATGTGTGTGTGTGTGCGCGCGCGCGCGCGCGCGTGTGTGTGTTGGATATTTCCTCATTTCAAGTAGGCATGATAGTCCCACATCGGTTATTGGATAACCTCTTGATTGGTATATTATAGTCTCTCTTTTAATGGGCTATTGGACTTGTTAATGGGCTAGGACTTGGGGGTATCTCGCGGGCGCATGAGCCCACACCGGAACCGAGCCCAAATCGGGTTGAGCCGAATGGAAAATCTGGGCGTCGGATCCGGAAAACCTTAGCGTGTGTGCGCTGGCGTCGCACCTGCGCAGGGGGGGGTTCACGGGTGCGCGCGCGGAGTGCCCGAGTTTTGCGTTAAATTTTTGGCCCGCTTGATTGGCAGAATTTGAAAGGCCCATTACGGTTTTAATTTTCCCCAACATCCATATTTCTTTTATTGCGCTGTTTAATGGCCCAACAGCTATTTTCTTATTTAATTCGCAACAGCTATATTTTCATTAAATGGCAGAATTAAATCTCGCTCATAATTACGGAATTCCAACAGCCATTTCTCTTCTCTATATAAACTCGAAAATCTCAAGCGTTTGGCATTGTGAAAAACTCACTTCTTCCTCAACAAAAGTCTCCGCTGCTTTGTTCTGTTCGTCTCGGCCTCCACAGACCCGCGCCGACCTTCAGCAGTTCCTTGTTCCTGCGGCCTGCTGCGTCCCCCGTGCTCTTCCTCCTCATCGTTCGAGATCGAAGAACAGTTGCTGCTCGCTGGAGCCTTGTATTGTGAGTGCACACTTACAAGGCCGTTGCCGTTGAATCCTGGAGGGTAGCCGCTTGACCTGCCTTGCACCGAGTTCATCCTCTGAGGGGCGGAAATCTACTCTTAAGGACAGTGCTTAGCACGCCTCGGCAAACCGATAAGTCCATTCTCCTTCTTAATTTGTAGCATCATCCTATTAATCTGCTGTTTTTTCCAACAATCTTAAGAGTAGATATGGATGCTGCTATTGTGACTGCCAAACATCTCCCTGATCTTTCTAAAATCGAGCTCTTTTCTGGTTCTTTCTTTAAACGTTGGCAAGAAAAAGTTTTTAGTACCCTTGATGTCACTGGCTTTGCCTTCGCACTCACAGATCCTAAACCAACCGATGAAAAAGAACTTCCTGCCTGGGACCGTGCCAACAAAATTTGTCGCCATACAATTCTTCATACCCTCTCTAATGAATTATTTGATGTGTACTGTCCTACTAAAATTGCTTCAGAAATTTGGACTAGCCTAACCAAAAAATACATCCTAGAAGATGCTGGTACCCAAAAATTTGCTGTAGGCAATTTCCTTCACTTTGCCATGACTGAAGACAAATCTGTTTCCACCCAAATCCATGACTTCCATGTCCTTATTGATGATCTTAAAAATGAAAATATAACTCTCCCTGAACCATTTGTTTCTGGCTCTCTTATTGAAAAACTTCCTGAGTCTTGGAAAGATTATAAAAACAGCCTTAAACACAAACGAAAGCAAATGTCCCTTGAAGATGTTATCATCCATATTAGGATTGAAGAAAAGAATAGGGAAAGAGAAAAAGCCAATTCTGCTAAAGAAATTGTTTCTAAAGCCAATCTAATTGAAGCTAATTCTTCCTTTCCTCCTTCTCATCCTAAGAAACCTTTCAAGAAATTTAGACCCAATCACAAACCAAACCAGAGATTTCAAAAGGGCCAAAACCATACTACTTTCAAGAAGAAAGGAGACTGTTTTATTTGCAAGAAACCTGGACACCATGCAGCTCAATGTCGCTTCCGGAAAGATACTCCTAAACCAAGTGCAAACTTGGTAGAAGGAGATATAATTGCTGCAGTGATCTCAGAGGTTAACATGGTGGCACATGCTAAGGACTGGGTAATTGACTCCGGGGCAACCCGGCATATCTGCGCTGATAGAGGAGCTTTTACCTCCTATGTTCCTATCAGCTCTGGCGAGGAAAATGTGTACATGGGGGATTCAAGACCCTCACCCGTAATCGGGAAAGGGAAGGTTCTTCTCAAATTAACCTCAGGAAAAACCCTTTCGCTTAGTGAAGTGCTCCATGTCCCAGATATCCGTTGGAATCTGGTTTCTGTCTCTCTTCTGGGAAAAGTGGGGGTTAAGGTCACTTTTGAATCTGATAAAATTGTAATGACCAAGAATGGTCAGTTTGTGGGAAAGGGATATTGTAACCAGGGTCTTTTCATTCTGAATGTGCTTGATGTCATGAATAATAATGCATCATCTTCTTCTGCTTACTTGATTGACTCTTTTGATATCTGGCACTATAGATTAGGGCATGTTAATTATTCGTATATTAAGAAAATGAAAGAAATTGGATTGTTGAATGCCTCATCTTCCTCTAATGATAAATGTGAAATTTGTGTTGAATCAAAAGCCACTAAGAAAACATGTAGGTCTGTACACAGAGAAAGTGAACTTCTTGCTCTAATTCATAGTGACCTTGGGGATTTGAAAAGCAATATAACTAGAGGTGGTAAGAAATTCTATATCACTTTTGTGGATGACTTCTCTAGATACACTGAAGTATATTTGCTTAGATCTAAGGATGAAGCTTTTGATATGTTTTTGAAGTATAAGACTAAAGTAGAGAATCAACTTAATAAGAAAATAAAAAGGGTTAGATCAGATAGAGGAGGGGAGTTTACATCTTTTAATGAGTATTGTGAAGAACATGGGATTATTCATGAGACTACTCCTCCATATTCACCTGAATCAAATGGCATAGCAGAAAGGAAAAATAGGACCTTAAAAGAGATGATGAATGCTTTGCTAATTAGTTCAGGTGCACCTCTTAACCTTTGGGGAGAAGCTATTCTCTCTGCTTGTCACATTCAGAATAGAATTCCCTATAAGAAATTAGGTAAGACTCCTTATGAACTTTGGGTAGGTCATTCTCCAAACCTTAGTTACCTCAAAGTGTGGGGGTGCTTAGCTAAAGTTCTTTTACCTGAACCTAAGAAAAGAAAGTTAGGTCCTAAAACTTTTGATTGCATGTTTATTGGATATGCTCAAAATAGTGCTTCTTATAGATTCCTTGTTGTTAAAAGTGAGCAAAACATAATGGAGCCTAACACATTTGTTGAAACCAAGAATGCTGATTTCTTTGAGCATATATTTCCAATGAAAATGGATAATATTAGGTTGACTTCTGCTCCTCCATCATCGCAAACTTCTGATGTTCATTCACATGATAATGATGATGAGATAGAAGTAAGAAGGAGTAAAAGAGTTAGGAGGGAGACTAATCTAGGTGATGGCTTTTTTACCTTTCTTATTGATGATGATCCTCTTACATACCATGAAGCTATCACATCTCCCGATGCCACTTTTTGGAAAGAAGCAATCAACAGTGAATTAGAATCTATTATGTCAAATCACACATGGGAACTTGTTACATTGCCCCCAGGAGCTAAACCTATAGGTTGCAAGTGGATATTTAAAAGGAAGCTAAAACCCGATGGTTCTATTGACAAGTTCAAAGCTAGATTAGTTGCTAAAGGTTTCAACCAAAAGAAAGACATTGATTACTTTGACACTTTTGCCCCTGTTACTAGGATAGCTTCTATCCGAGTCTTGGTTGCCTTAGCTTCTATACATAGTCTTGTTATCCATCAAATGGATGTAAAGACTGCCTTTTTGAATGGAGATTTGGAAGAAGAGATTTATATGGAACAACCTGAAGGTTGTATCACTCCTGGAAATGAACATAAAGTATGCAAACTGGTTAAATCTCTTTATGGTTTAAAACAAGCTCCAAAACAATGGCATGATAAATTTGACTCTGTCTTGCTTGCAAATGGTTATCATATAAATGATGCTGATAAATGTATTTACACAAAGTTTGATAATGGTGTTGGTGTTATTATTTGCTTATATGTTGATGACATGCTTATTCTCGGCACCAACCTAGATGTAGTAAATGCAACTAAGTCATTCTTGTCTTCAAAATTTGATATGAAAGACATGGGTGAAGCTGATGTGATCTTAGGTATTAAGTTAACTAAGACACCTAGTGGAATTATGCTTTCTCAAGGACATTATGTTATTAAAATGCTTGAAAAGTTTGGATATCATGATCAAAAACCTGTAGCTACTCCATATGATGCTAGCTTACATTTAGCTAAAAATTTTGGTGAATCTGTTTCACAAATTAAATATGCTCAGATCATTGGTAGCTTAATGTATTTAATGAATTGTACTCGCCCTGATATTGCTTATGCTATTAGTAGATTGAGTCGTTACACTCAAAATCCTAATAGTGATCATTGGAATGCATTGTCAAGAGTTATGAGATACTTGAAAGGAACTCTTGAATATGGATTATATTTTAGTGGTGATCCATCAGTTTTAGAAGGTTTTACTGATGCGAACTGGATCTCTGATTCAGATGAGCTTAAATCCACAAGTGGTTATATTTTTACACTTGGTGGAGGTGCTGTGTCTTGGAAATCTTCCAAACAAACATGTATTGCTCGGTCTACTATGGAATCCGAGTTTATTGCCTTAGAGAAGTCATGTAGTGAAGCCGAGTGGCTTAAGAACCTTCTTGGTGATCTTCCCATTTGTGAAAAACCGGGTACCGTCTGTGTCTATCCATTGTGATAGCCAAGCTGCAATTGCGAAAGCCAAAAATAAAGTTTTTAATGGGAAGAGTAGGCATATACGCCTAAGGCACTCTATTGTGAGGCAGCTGCTAGATTATGGGATAGTATCCCTTGATTATGTGAGGTCAGAGATGAATTTGGCAGATCCTCTGACAAAACCACTAAATAGGAAGTTAGTGGAAATTACATCGAGGGGAATGGGACTTATACCTAAAACATAGGTCGAGAGTGATGGTAACCCAACCTATGTGATTGATGATCTCATGAAGTAGGTTCATATGGGTAACAACAAGTCACTTGTTGATCGTGGGGGAGCACTGTCATTAAGTTTATGTCCCTTCCTATGGTGTAGATAGTGCTATCGACGATGAGAAAGGGTGAGTATATGACTCTTAATGGAAACCATAGCCCTTGTTGGGTGGTGTGCATAATCGTCGAGCACACTTGATGGGTCCACCTATATGGGTGTGGAAGTGGGGCCGCTTCCTATGCGAATTTAGGTACATTCGCTAGAGCCCTCATGAAAAACCAGGTATGGCGCATGGCCGAAAACGTGCCAACCCGAAAGAGCAAGAAACTATTCATTGATGATTCGATATGGGTTGTAAGTCAATGTTTTACATAAAGGGGATTGGTTCATAGAAACTATATGTTTCACCAACTTCTTGTAGAACACACTTCCATTCCCTAAGTAATGGTTCATAGACCGAAAGTCACCGTTGCTAATGTATTGAATTGTCGTATTCGATCTCGAAATCTTTTCTTTTCCTCATCTTGGATTCCTTTTCCCTTACCTCTTGAAATTTTGAAATAGTGGGGGATTGTTGGATATTTCCTCATTTCAAGTAGGCATGATAGTCCCACATCGGTTATTGGATAACCTCTTGATTGGTATATTATAGTCTCTCTTTTAATGGGCTATTGGACTTGTTAATGGGCTAGGACTTGGGGGTATCTCGCGGGCGCATGAGCCCACACCGGAACCGAGCCCAAATCGGGTTGAGCCGAATGGAAAATCTGGGCGTCGGATCCGGAAAACCTTAGCGTGTGTGCGCTGGCGTCGCGCCTGCGTAGGGGGGGTTCACGGGTGCGCGCGCGGAGTGCCCGAGTTTTGCGTTAAATTTTTGGCCCGCTTGATTGGCAGAATTTGAAAGGCCCATTACGGTTTTAATTTTCCCCAACAGCCATATTTCTTTTATTGCGCTGTTTAATGGCCCAACAGCTATTTTCTTATTTAATTCGCAACAGCTATATTTTCATTAAATGGCAGAATTAAATCTCGCTCATAATTACGGAATTCCAACAGCCATTTCTCTTCTCTATATAAACTCGAAAATCTCAAGCGTTTGGCATTGTGAAAAACTCACTTCTTCCTCAACAAAAGTCTCCGCTGCTTTGTTCTGTTCGTCTCGGCCTCCACAGACCCGCGCCGACCTTCAGCAGTTCCTTGTTCCTGCGGCCTGCTGCGTCCCCCGTGCTCTTCCTCCTCATCGTTCGAGATCGAAGAACAGTTGCTGCTCGCTGGAGCCTTGTATTGTGAGTGCACACTTACAAGGCCGTTGCCGTTGAATCCTGGAGGGTAGCCGCTTGACCTGCCTTGCACCGAGTTCATCCTCTGAGGGGCGGAAATCTACTCTTAAGGACAGTGCTTAGCACGCCTCGGCAAACCGATAAGTCCATTCTCCTTCTTAATTTGTAGCATCATCCTATTAATCTGCTGTTTTTTCCAACAGTGTGTGTGTGTGTGTGTGTGTGTGTGTGTGCGCGCGCGCGCGCGCGGGTGTGTGTGTGTGTATTCCTTGTGTGCACGCCTAGCTGTTATGTTCCCTGTTTGGTTCCCTGTTCAAACTCGTTTTGGCTATAGTTATTCGGCTACATATACCAACAAATGCCATGACCATACTCGGACGATATGGCTTTCAATAAATTAAACATTTTTTGGGGGCAAATTGACTTAAAGCTTACCCACATCAAATGTAATAAAGCTTACCCACATCAAATGTAATACAAAATTATATAGGGAAATACACTTTTGACAAACAGAGCATATTGGCCACATGAACTTTAACCAACAACGGCAACAACAGGACAGCTCAGCGCCTAAATGTGTTGCTCTCATGGGCCGATGTCCCACCTTGTGAATAATAACATTTAATGTATCAAAAAAGAATAAAAGAATCAGAGCAACTGAGTATCCAATAATCTTTATAAAACCTTATCCAATCGCCAATCTGGATCAATCATTAATAATCAGAAACAAAGTGTGGATGAGATAAATGAATATAAGAATTTAAGAACATAAAAATGTTTGAAAAGAATAAATAATAATCGAGCATGCTCGATGAAAACCAATCCATATGGCAATGTAAATAGAGAAATATACAAATTCTGATGAAACCACACGCAATGAAACCAAGTTTTACGATATTGTTTCAAACACCATTACATGAAATAATCTAGGCATTTATTTTGTGGTGACTTCATGCATAGAAAATCATTGGCTTTTCATTTCTGTAACACTTCAAAATGTGTATATCAATTTCACATAGAGAATCTTCAGTTATATTATCCCATGGATAATAAGAAGAACACGTAGTTAAACATGTAGTTAATATTATCCCATATATTATCCTCAGTTATCAACTTCAAATTGTGCAAAAAATGTTAAACACGTAGTTAATAGCCAAAAAGGCTGATCAAGAACAGAACTTTAGCTTTGCCCATAGATAATAAGAAGAAATGGAGAAGGAAATGAGACTTTTTTTACACTTACATGGATTCTATGAGCCATTTCCTCTTTGATCAGGATTTATTTCTGTTTCTGTTTTTTGCTTTGATGACTGAAGATTTGCCCATTTATTTGCCCATTTCTTTGCTCTGTTATACCTCCAGATAGAGAAAATGAGATCTGCACAAAAAAGAAGAAGGGGATGTGAATTTAATTATGGTGTAGCTACATGTCCATATGTTCTGGAAATGCCTTAGACAATTGTAACTGGATGTGAATTTAATAATAATCATGAAAGAAGTTCCAATTTTTCCATTAGATCAACACACTTCTAAACATGCTGAACAAAAATCATTGTCAAGGAAGCATGCAAGAATGTGATAGTTTGGTATTGTAAACTCAAACATTAAGCACAAACCCAGGGGAAAGTCAAAGAAACAACAAAAAAGTTATGTTGATTTTGATATAAACTGAACACATTAACTTTTTTTAAAAAAAGAGATACAATGAAGAAAAAGAAGAAAAAAATGATATTTAACTAAGCATTCTTTTACTTATGATTTCATGATTATGCATCCAAATTAAGAGGTTTACGTAAATTTTAGCTAATATTTTTTAAAAAACTGTTTGAAATGAGAAAAATTGTGTTTGAAACCCCCTTTCGGCGATGCTTCGAGGGTGATTTGCACACCCTCGCTTAGCTCAGATCTTGCAAGGCACCGAATCCTAAAACTGCAAGAACTTCTCGATGGCCGACATCTCCGTCGAGGTCTTTGACAGGCTGAACTGGTGGCTCAGCCCATTTCGCGCCTATCCTCAGTTTTGTAAAAACCCGTGAGCAAAAGAAATGAAACTATTTCTCCAAAAGCAAAGCATCAATGGATATAGATTTAATTTGGGGTTATTGGTATCTGATGATTTAATTTGTGGTTGTTTTTGGATAGCATGTGAGATTCTTCCCATGAGGTCATCGAAGTATCGCCGCCATCGCCGCCAATAGATTCATTCTTAATCTCCGAGATCCGAGAAATTAACCCGCAGGTAGATGACTGCCTCGATGAAAAGCTCAACTGGCTCTTCAATCTGCTACATGTATATACTCCACCAGCTTCGTTCCCATTTCTAAATCCAAAAATCCCCCGCATAAACCAGTATCCTACCAAAAACAGCAAACAGCAACATCAAAAACAAAAAAATTCAGTCCCCTGATATTGTTGGGGACAAAAATAGACAGATATATCTATTCCATTTCCTTTCCATTTCAATCCAAACCGAGAGAGAGAGAGAGAGAGAGAGAGAGAGAGAGAGAGAGGAGAGCCGAGAGAGAGAGAGAGAGAGAGGAGAGCCGAGAGAGAGAGGAGAGAGCCGAGAGAGAGAGAGAGAGAGAGCCCATCCACAGAGAGAGAGAGAGAGAGAGAGAGAGAGAGAGAGAGAGAGAGAGAACCCATCCTTTGCAATAGCCTCATCATACTCCTTTTTCCCTCCGATGCAGGAATCACTAAAATTGACAATAGCCCACATGAGTAAAGACTCTAATTACATGCATAATTTGATGGTATGTCTAAAATGTTACCTCCGGCTAGATCCCTAGTATTGGCTCTAGTCATCATTAAGCAATGGAACCTCTCTCGCATTCTTTGAAGAGTAGTCACCCATCTTTGAGCTCTGAAAGCCATGCCACAATCGACTAAGTCCCGAAACAATCCTAGAGACGAGTACTTCTCTTCAACCTCTATGTGTTCAACCCAAGAAACCTGCAACATTACTTGAATCAGATATGACACAATCTGAGAAAATTTGATAGATTGTCATTATGTGAATTACCTTTGAGTAACCATTGGGCATATCCTGAATCAAGCAACCTGAAGGCAGCCTGCAGTCGCCTGAAGGCTGATCTCTATGAAAGTCTCATTACCAAAAGCATCAATCTGCATCTTCATCCCAGAATCCCATAGCATTCAATTGGACACCAATTTGCGATAGCATGAAGGTCAACACATTCTTTTAAAAAACCTTATAAAAATACATAATTTGGGTTATTATACAGGCTACATTGATAGTACTTGCTAAATTTATCTCCAAAATCAAGATTATAATAATTTGCTAATATAATCTCATATTAAGATTCAGTAGTATCTCAAAATCAATAGCTAATTATATAATCTACTAATAAATTTCAAAAATCACGAATCATGCATATCTCAAGCTTAATATTCAATTAAAATTTATGATCTTACCTTCACACTTGAGCCTATTTATTTATAAAACAAAACTAAAGAATTATATAGAGATCCTTTTTTTTTTGAATAAACAAAAAAGGATAGATGTCCATGCTTGGAGAACCAATTCTTTGTGTCACTTTTTGTGACCCACACACACTAATTTACTCACCCAACAATGTGTACATGCATCTCAAAGTGAATGCATAAGTTTTGTTTGTTGGTGTATTAACCACATTATTTCTATTCATTTCATTCTTTCAAAAACTGTGTCGAATGATAGCTGGAATCTTGGCGCTGACTGATGCTGTCTGTTTATGGGGTTGCAACATGCTATTCGCAATTTGCATCAGTTGTCCATCCCAAGTCCAGTTGATATACTCCAATCTTATTTCAGAAGGGGTTTTAGGCTGCTAATTAGCTTACAACTCGCCACATGCTTTGGAATTGATACGCTCTGGGAAAGAAGAAAACGAAACTAATTTCCATCCATTAAGCCTAGCATTACCAAAAGCTGAAGCAGTATGGATCGATCCTTCCTTCTGCTAACCAAATTCGAAAATCGAAAAACATGCATTCTCAAAACTTATTATCTAATTCTAATTTAGAAGCTTAGAATCATGATCGAACTCTTTTTTTAAAAAAAATAAAAAGCACCACTTGCCCTCATCCTGCTTCTTTGCCGCTGCCCCGTTGCCCTGCGCGCTTCACCACCTGGCAGCCCCTCCCCCTCCTCCTAGCTGTGATGCCTCCCGCCTAGCTGGCTGTGCCCTGCCATACTCCCCAGATCCGTCCAGATCCGCGCCGCTGCCCCATGCATGGCCGCCATGAGCACCGCCCTGCCTGAGAACCTCGTGGACACCGTGGCCCCGCGCCCCCGTTTGAGAACCCCGAGCCGCCGAGATCTGCCATCGCCGCTGCTGTGCCCCGCACCCATTGAACCGCCCTACTTTTATCATCCATATAATCTTCTCCACTGTTAAAAAATGTTTTGGGGCTGAGCTGTAAACAAAGTTTTCAAATTCTCCTCTCAAAAGTTATGGGGCTGAGCTGTTATGGGGCGCAGATGTTAAAAATCCCCCCCCCCAAATGATTTCGGTTTACAAAGTTTTCAAATGAGTTCATTTTCAAGTATTCAAAAAATACCAACTCATTTCCCCTCCAAAAGTTCCCCACATATGAAGCCATCATCATTTAACCAAATTCTCTTCTCCCAATTTCTCTTATTCAATTTCTCTTGTCTTAACCAAATTCTCTTATCCAAATTGTATTATCAACAATTGTTTTACCCAATTTCTCATCTCTTAACCAAAATCTCTTATCCAAAAACTCTTATCCAAAAACTCTTATTCAATAACCCATGATAACATCCCTGTTTTATAATATAGATATACACACACACACATACACACACATCTATTATATAAAACACAATTTTTTTTAATCTTAGGGCTGACTCGGACAAGTCACAGTCATCAACAACGATCAGGATGCATCCACATCCTTTGCATCCAAGGGTCAAGATTTAATTCAAAAAAAGGGAGCTTTGAAACCATGAATGTGAGCTTTGAAATTTGGTCCAACTTTGAAATGAAGGGAGATTTGAAACCATGAATGTGAGCTTTGAAATTTGGTCCAGCTTTGAGAGCAGCCATTGAACCTATTTTAAGATGAAGGCGCCCACGAAATTTTTTTACACTAATTTGTTATTCCGCGCTGAAGGCGCATGCTAATTTTTTTATGCTTATTTGTTGTTCCTCGTCGAAGGCGCCCACGCCGAATTTGTTGTTCCGCGTCGAAGGCGCCCACATCGAATTTTTTGTTCCGTGCCGAAGGTGCTCGTGTCGCTAAATATTTTTACGCTAATTTGTTGTTCTTTTAAATTGTAATAATTTTTTGGGAAATAAAGATTTCACGGGGGAAAATCTTAAATGAACTGTGCCCATGGGCATGGGGTTTTTTATGCTAATTTGTTATTCCGCGCCGAAGGCCCATGCACCAAATTTGTTGTTCCATGTCGAAGGCTCCTGTGCCAAATTTGTTGTTTTGCGTCGAAGGCGCCAGGGTCGCTAAATATTGTTAAGCTAATTTTTTGTACATTTAAATTTTAATAATTTTTTGTGGAACAAAAATTTCATAAGGGAAAATCTTAAATGAACCGTGCCTGCGGGTGATATGCTCCTATTTTGCATGAATTATCGCATGTTTTTATGATGTGTTTCACCCTCCAAACCCCCATTTTATACGCTTTTACGCTATTATTTGGAACAATATGACTTTCGGAGCGTTTTTACCCATTTCAGAGATTTGGAGTGCTATTGGAGCAATTTGGAGTCAATGAGAAGATCGACGACGTGAGAGAACCTAGAAGACTCATGATGACATGCATGAGGTGCCAATGAAGAAGATGAGAGGAGGAGAAGAGAACGAAAGATGAGAAGCTCAGGCCATCTTTAGTTTCCCATGCGACTCGACCGAGTAGTAACAGCTACTCGGCCGAGCTGACACGCAGAGTTAGCACAGAAACTGCCACGACCTACTCGACTGAGCAGACAACCAGCTCGACCCGAGCTGCATCAAACAGAGCGACGATTTGGAGCTATTTTCCAAGGTACTATAGCTCGACCAAGCAGCAAAGCAACTCGACCGAGTAGTTCACCTACTCGACCCGAGTCGTCATCAAACAGAGCAACGTTTTGGAGGAAGTTCTGATCTACTATAGCTCGACCGAGTAGGGGGGGCTACTCGACCAAGCACGAAGGCTACTCGGTCAAGTAAGGCAAGCGCCCAGATTTTCAGACATCCTCTCATTCTTTTGAGATCTATATCATTCCAGTTGGCAAAGTATTTTTCTCATATTTTTTTATGGATAGTAGTCGTCATGACGGTTCCAACACCACTAAGAACGTGCCAATCAGAGGTCGGATGAAATCTAGAGAATTTTTGCAGGTTGACGCTACATTGCTAAAATCACCTACTCGACCGAGTGCGGTGTTCTACTCGACTGAGCTGGCTAGGGCCCAGAACTTAAGTTGCGGCTAGAGTTGATTTTGGGCACGAATTTCAGAGGGTTTCTTAGGTTATTTGCTAGTGTTTTGAGGGGACTATATATATGTATTGTATCTGTCATTGAGAGGGACCAACCACCCCTTGGGACGAGTTAGATCTTATTTTCTTTGAAGCTTTGTGGAGACTTTCTTTTGGAGTTAGGCCATGCCATATGCCCCTCCCTTGTATCAAGCTAAGTATCTCTATTCCTTTGAATTATATTTTAGTTCTTCTTATTGTTTTGATGCTAGCAATGATCTCTATTGCTTTCATAATGTTTGATATGCTTGAGTAGTATTTTCTAGGGCTAATGGATTAGCCCTAGGATATTAGGATTTAGATGTAAAGTTAGGATTTTTATATTGCGTTGGTATAAAAGGGACGTATTTTGGTCGATCTAGCAAAGTTTGTAGGAGATCTCGTACTGAGATCGTGCCCACGGTCGATGGAATCGATTGGCTTAAGGAGTATCCTATAAACTTAATTAGGGAGTTAGTTGATTCAATTAGGGCTTGTGACCATGTCAGGCTTGTGTCTTGATGGGATCCACCGACAAACTATATTACTAATTGACGACTACTGTCATTGCATCAATGAGAGCCACCAAAATACATCGAAACTCTAACCCACGAGAGTGTCGTAAGTTGAGATCATTTTGACCACGATTGTGGAATGAATATTGTCGATTCTTAATGCACGGATCGTGTACGCATGTCGCGAGAGCAGGGTTAATGTGATACGTTAGAAAAATGGTGCTAATGTTAGCTGGCCATTGTTCTACATCTTAGATGCGACAACCCCTAATAAAGCCAATGCAACGTAAGAATTCTAGCCTAGCATCGACATCTGATAACCATAGTGGTGAGTCCTAATGCCCTAGTCTTTTATATTTTATTATTTTCTTTGTATGGAGTCAGTTTGTGATATCGAGTGACACGACCTTCGCATCCATCACCATCACGACACTGAAAAATCCATATCCACCAATAAATCCGCAAGTCTAACTCAACCAAGGAGTAGATAGTAGTATAGCACTGCTTCCCCGTGTTCAATACATGCTTGCCACTATACTATGTTCTTGTGGTAAAACGACATCGTTTCGGAGTTAATTCCAGGCCGATCAATTTTTTGGCGCCGTTGTCGGTGAGGCGTTTCGCCATATTAGCTATTTATCACAATTAGGTTGATTAGACTGTGTTTAAAAAAGAAAAAAAGAAGAGAGAGAGAAATTGTTTCCTGCCAGCTGCTTTGTCATTATTTCTATCTTCTTGTACCACTGATATCTTTTCCAGGTTGCTTGTTTTTGACTATTCCGGTACAATGGATCACTTTTGCTATATTTCAGGCAATGATTATTTGGCACGGTTTGAGGCTCCAATGGAAGAATGCAGATATTATTCACAGGACGCATACTATCAGATGGAGGGATATGATCACTATTCAGAGTGTTATGCCTACTGTGAGTCTTGTGACAAGGAGGGACACAAGCCTTACGAAAGCCGCGTCTGTCTCTTAAGTCATGACAATCCTCTCAATTTGGCACTCAATACATTTCTGGCACTTGCAGAGGAGGGCAGGCCTGTTAGCGCTATACTGAATGAGTCATATGATCTATGGCAGAAAGATATGGAAGAAATCAACAAGTATCTTTCATCTCTTGAGCCCGAGGGAGAGATTGAGGACATTGATGCTTCCATCTCTGAGGAGACAATGGTACCAAGCACTGATGAGAGAACTGCGATGAGACACTCGAGAGGTGTTGCTACAAAGCTAGGTTGCACCGTCGTCACTCCCACACCCACCGATACAGCTAATTCATATGATGAGTGGATGGACGATTCAGATGGAGAAGACATTGATGTTATATACATCGCGGAGCCAGAGCATGCTTTTGAGGAGGCCTTACACGCGGAGCCAGAGCTTGTCACCGAGGAGGCCGTGCATTGGGACGAGGACATAGCCATTCATGAGGATCCCGAGCATTACCCTCCTCCTTTAGAGCTTCCGCAACCACCTCATCCTTCCACTGACGCCGAGGACTATCCCACTGAGCTTATGGCTCCCCTTCAGGGAGATCTCTTTACTCCCTCGCCCTTTACATTTGATTCCCCTCATGCGTATGATGTTTACTATGATTCATATTTAGATGACTCATTGTGCCTTTTGCAGGATACACATACAAAGAATAAAAAGGCACGATTAAACTTATACGAGGAGGAGAGCGAGGAGTTAGCACCCAGGGATGCTATTGAATATGATCAGGAGGTGCGCTGGGACAAGTCTGACGATGATGAGGAGTTTCCTGATGAGACCCACGCTTATATGTCAAAGTTACCTAAAGAACCCGAGGCGAACAAAGAGGAGTTGGTCGATGTGTTGCATGAGAGTATAGATTTATTTCCAGGGAAGTGTTGTCAACCATCCTTAATTTTAAATACTTATGTTGATGAACCTCTTTGGAATAAATTTATTTTGGGGAAGAATTATCCACATCAGATTGATGTGGCTTATCTCTTGCAGGGTACATGTGGAGTCCTTGTAGAGATACGGGGGCCGCATTGCTGGAATCTGATGGAGTCTGTGGACACACGTGCCTGGCGGAGCACGGAAGGAGCAGTTGAAGCAGTTCCCTGCACCGACAAAGATACTGGATCCACCTTCTGCTCAGGTGATATCAATCCAGTAGTGTAGTATTTTATGCTTTCAATAAACACGAATCCTCTCGACAGCGAGAGGACAGTATATGTTTATTGCTTTCTTACTTTAAATATCTTGAATAAAAACAATCTCATATGACGGAAATAATAATCTTTTACACCCCAAACCCATTATATGTATTAATTGACATCTTCCCATTTTGATATGTCCCACCATTTTGCTCACCACCATCGAGCATTTCTTTCAAGTGAAATCTTACTTTCTTATTCGTTTGACTAGATCTCGCTTAGCGAAGCCGTGACATTTTTGATCGAGTCATTTGAATAGGATTGCTTGGTATAAGCGTGGGGGAAGGCGTTCTCATGCATCATTGCATGTGAATGTAATTGCATTAGTGTTTCATGTCATTCATATTACCATTTTTCCATTCAACCCCCTCATATTTATCGTTGTTACTCATAATTACCCTTTATGATCACATTGAGGACAATGTGATGTTTAAGCTTGGGGGAGTGCATTTCCATACAATTTAGTTACATCAGTTGCATTTTTAATTTTATTTTAGGATTTTTAGGATTTTTCAAATTTTTGCATCATCTTTTCGATTTTCCCATCTTATTTTCCATTTATGTGTGTTCATGCATCATATTGTTTGCTTGTTTTTCTTTTCTTTCTTTTCTTTTATTTTCTTTATTTTCTTTTGCTAGATGAATTCTTTGTGATGATATCTCTTATTGCTTTTATTGCCATCACGATCCTTATTTTTCATGGCATGCAACTTAGAGTTATTCCATAATCTTCCTATTCATATGTATATTTCTTCTAATGACTCCTCTAAGTGAATGTATGAAACTCATTGAAACTGAATGTATGAAATAGTGTCTAGTATGCTTGTGTTGGAAATGCACCAAGATTCACGCATCATTTGTATATCTGAAGCATCTATATTATTGTCTTATTCACCTTCTGTTGCATGCCTGATATGATTGTACGCTTTACCGCTTGACTTCGCTATTTATTGAGATGATTAAGAATATCCATGCTTACATATGAGTTTTAGTTGAGGTATTATATTATTGAACCGTTTGTGCACATCTTATGAGTGAACTGAGTGTTACATCATTTCCTTCTCCACATATATCTTTTTATTCTCTACATGTCACATGAGTTCACCCCTTACAGCTACTCATACAGCATCTATTCCCAAAAATCCATTGAAGTTAGCTCCAAAAAGTTCAAAAAGCCAAAAGGAGCCAAAAACCAAAAATACATATCATATAGCTCCTACAAAAATCCAGAAAGAAAAATGAGAACCAAAAGAAAAAGAAAAATATTTCTCTATCTCATTATTGGAGCCACAAAAATATTTGGGAAAACCAAGGCAAAATTTTCATTTTCCCATATCCTTTTCCTTTAGATGTGATGCCTCAAGCTAAGCTTGGGGATGAATTCATTTGACCATAAGAGTGTGTATGCCATTAGAGTGGAGAGGTGCATGAATGGGGAAGTTTGATAATGCTGAAACTTAGCAAAATACTTTAGTTATGGAGATTTCTTATGATTCGATATAAATATGTGAATGCCATGATTTATTCTATTCTGTTGAGTATTGGTGTTTCATACCAATGTTATTTTGATGATGATCACAACATTATGTTGTTTCTAATAACTCTCTTGTTTTAGTCTATTAGTTACATTTCAAGAATATCATTTTTGGAGACTAAACACTTGGTGTAAGGATGGACATCAAGTGGAGAAGGGCCAAAGCTTGGACTCAAGGGGTGCCAAAGTTTGGAGATGATGGGGAGCATCAAGGCATCAAGACTGAAGCCATAGACTCTAAGGATAGCAATGTAATCCATGTAATATTTCATTTATTGTTTTTCTCCTTTTTGAGTCTAGGTTTAATGTAATGCCTTGATAGATGGTCTACTCATTCATGCATATGCATTTAACCATCTTAGTGAGCCTTAGGATTATCATAGAATCCAATCCAATAGGCTCAACTTGCCAAAAGAATCAATTGGAGTCTCTGGCTCTCCAACGGTCGCCTGCGAAAGGTTTTACAGTCGATTGGATGATTCCAGTCGCCTGTCGAGCCTTCTACAGTCGACTGTGGTGCACTGCTCAAGTCAACATTTTATTAACTCTACTTGAGATTTTCGCATCAGTCGACTGATGAATTATTTACAGTCGCCTGTGAAATGGTCAACAGTCGTCTGAAAGGCGTAAGTGCGAAGATTGCTTCTCTGTTTTATTCCATCTCATGCATTAGTCGACTGATGAAGGATAAACAGTCGCCTGTCTATTTTACAGTCGACTATCATTAGTTCATTATTCGCCTGTATGCATACTGGGAGTAAGAGTGCATCTCTCGGTTTTATTCCATCCCCTACAGCAGTCGCCTGCTGAAGGTTTAACCGGTGCCTGTCCTGTTTTCAGTCGACTGTATCGTCTTCATCAGTCGACTGTCGAGGCTCAGATTATATCCGTTGGGATTTATTTAGCCGTTGGACAATCGACTGTCATATGTTCATCAGTCGACTGTCAGTGACGTTTTCAGCCCAAAATCTAGCTGTTGCAGCCTTTTGTTTTTGGCTGTTTTCTTGGCTTTTGAGAGTTCCTATATGGCTCATATATATATGAGTGGGCTGAGTTCATTAGAACTTCTTGATGCTATTGAAAATATTTTGAGATTAAATAAGACACTCTCAAACTCTCTCATTTCCCTCTTAGAGCTCTAAATCTCCTTCATGCATTGAAGTCAAGCTCAAGAGAAATCATCCAAGTGCTCTCAAGCAAATCTCATCACTTGGAGATCATCTTCCATGCCTTGCATTCATTATGAGTAAGTACATCTCAAGGCATAGGTAAGAGTATTTCTTTTACTTTGTGTTTCTTTGAAATCCTAATTCTCTTTTTGGGAATTAGACATTCTCTTTGTGGGAATTAGATATTCTTTTAGTGGGAATAACTCTCTTTGTGGGAGTAACTCTCTTTGTGTAAGTTTGGTGTCCTAGTGTAGGGCTAACCCTAATTCTCTGAGTGAGAGTTAGAAATTCTTTGTGTGGGAGTTTGACCCTTGTGTAGGGTTGGTTGGGTTCTTGTGTAGGACAAAATCCTCTTGGTGAGGTATCTCTTTGTGGGATTGTATTTACTTCTCTTTGTAGGAAATATAGTGAATATTGGTGTGGCTGGACGTACACAAGTTTTGGGGAACCAGGGTAATGTCTTGTGTTTGCGTTTGATTTAATTGTGTTGATTAATTCCTCTTGTATTTATTATTCTGCATTTACAAGTTAAATTTTAATTGCACAATTTATTGTCATTACACTATTCACCCCCCCCCCCCCCCCCCCTCTAGTGCGTTGTTGTTAGTATTGCAAGGGTAAGGTGATCCTTACAATTGGTATCGGAGCGAGGTTATAGCATACTACAATGATGGCATTCAACGCTACTTCTGCATCTCATGAAGAAGGTCATTCTACCGTTCGACCCCCGCTTTTCAACGGAACCAACTACCCGATTCGGAAGATCAAGATGATGATCTACATGGAGGGTCAAGACCTATGGGACATCACGGAGGTGCCATTTGAGAAGCCCACTGCACCTGCGGCTTCAAGGACAAAGGCAGAGAAGGACTCGATCAAATTCAATGCGATGGCTATGAATGCATTCCATTGCGTCCTCACTGCAAATGAGTTCAACCGCATCTCCATGTGCAAAATGGCTAACGAAATTTGGCATACTTTGGAGATACGTCATGAAGGGACTTCAAAGGTAAAGAAATCTAAACAAACTGTGTTTAGATCTAAATATGAAATGTTTAAGATGCAGGAAGGAGAAAGCATTTCAGAGATGTTCACAAGATTCGCAGATATCGTGAACGCTTTGGAGGGACTTAGGAAGATGATTTCCCAACAGGATCGTGTAGAGAAGATCCTTGACTCTCTCACATCTCATTGGGAGTCAAAGGCCAACTAAAATTTGAAGTCATATGACATGTCCAAATACACCGTTGAAGAGTGCATCAGAAATCTCATGGCGTATGAAGTGAAGCTTCAACACAAACAGGAGATTCAATCATCCAAGCCCGAGAAGCCGGAGAAGCAAAAGGGGTTGCATTCCATGCCAAGGAAGAGCCAATCAACTGGAGGAAGAAATTCCATCGAGAAGCTCCTAGTGAGGAAGATGAACAAGAAGAGGCTAGTGGAGAAGAAATTGAGGATCTTGCCGAGCAATTGAAGGAATTCCTCAAGGGCAAGCAAGGTAAATCTTTGTCAAAGTTTGTCTCCAATTCTAACAATGTTCCTACTTGTTACACTTGCAATGGAAAAGGTCATTTATCCACCGAATGCCCTTCCAAACCCAACAAAGAGACTTACAATGGGAAAGGGAAGAAGCATTGGAAAGGGAAGTCCAAGTTCAAGAACCACAAGAAGGGACTTGTCGGGACATTTGATGACTTGAGTGAGGATACATCAAGTGACGAAGAAGAGGATGTCAAGGAGAAATCTCATGCATGCTTTGCGGAAATTGATGTCTCTTCATCAATCCCCTCTAGCTCAAATGAAGAAGAGGTAGAAGCTTGGCTCAACTCATATGAGGAATTGTGCCTCATGGCAAACGGGGAAGAGTCATCGTCTAGCTCTAGCGAGGAAGAAGACGATGATGAGATCGAGGAAGAAAAGATCTCATACGAGGAGCTCGAATATCGTTTCGACATGGTCTCCGAAGAAGCTAGTAAGTGCATCAACTCTTACAATAATTTAAAAGCAAAATATAAGGTTGCTAAGAGTAGATTGCATGAACTAGAATCTGCTAGTGTAAATAATAATGATATGCATATTTGTGACACTAGTGAGAGAGAGACACTTCTCTCTCAAGTTAAGAAATTGAGTATGTCTAATGATAATTTAGTAACTCAAAACCTTAGCTTAGAAACTCGCATTCAACAACTTACGTTGAAATGTGAAGAGGAATCCCGTAAGCTCAAATGCTTTGTCTATTCTAGGGATTCACTCCACGGTTTGCTTGAAAAACAACATTCGGCAAACCATAGAGGATGTTTGGGGTATATTCAAAATGTGGTACCCAAACCCACCTCTAATTTCTCTTATGGTGCAAATACAAGAAATATTGCAAAAGCACTTAAGAAGAATCACCATGCTTTCTTGTATAACAATAACACCAACAAGAAGCATGTAAATCACAAGGTGGTGGGGAAAAATGAAAACTCTTCATTTTTTGCTAAGAAGCAAAATCCTCACTTTACGCATGCTAAGAAAATTGTTTCTACACCTAAGCATGCCACATCCACCCCTCTTGCAAAGGCAAAACCCTTGCCTAAGAAATCCTTGAGTTTATGGATTCCCACTAAGGTTAGTGTGCAAGAGAGGGATAGATACATCAACTCTCTAGTTAGGGATGTGATCACCGCATGTAATTACATTAGGAAATCAAACTCCTCTTGGGTTTGGTTCCCTAATGTTTAGGTTCCTCACACATATGCATATTGCATGGCTATTAAGCTTAAACGTTTATTTTAGCATACACATTGTTTGTGTGTGTTTCATGATTTTGAAAATATTTTCAAATTTATTTTTCATGAAAATGGGACATTGTGGAATATATGGGCATACATGCATTTGTTGATCCATATGTATGTCAATGGGGGAGTTAATATATTGCATGTTTAAAATATTTTAAAACATATTTTAACTCTCATTTCGTGTTGTTCTTGGGATCATTGTTTCAATTGGTGCCATTTTCCAATTGGTTATGATGGTTTCAAACTCAACCCATTGATATTGCCAACATGTTTCATGTTATATTTCCTTTTGGCAATGTCGTTGTGTATCAATGAAGCTTGATTTTTCCATATCTATTGCTTTGATACACTTTGGGCCCATGGCTCCAATTTATGTTTAACAATTAGTAAAAAGGATTATCTTTCAAGATTCTTTTTTACAATTGGTATTACCTCAATTGTTAGAGATTGTTTATCTCCTACTTTACAATTGGTATTAGATCCTAGAAGTAAAAAATTTGACCATTTCTATGATCTAGGGGAGCATGGGATATTGATTGATACACACTAATTTTTACAAATTTGGTATCATACATTTCTTTACTCTTGCATATTGTCACATCTTTGATTAAGATGACAAGGGGATATTTTTGATGTCCACCTTTTTGAAGATGTCAAGGGGGAGAGATATATGCATTATGTAAATCTTGTATTTCATACATATGCATATTGGGAGAGATATATATCTATGGTGAGAGAGATATATCTATGGGGATAGATATGTGGGTTTATATAGACCATTCATGTGTGCATGTTATATTCTTAGCAATTGGTTTGTATAATCCTTACCTATTATATGTCACTATGGTTTCTTATTATTTCATTTGGTATAATGAGTATTTACAATTGTGTATCTCATTTTTCAATTGGTGCATATAAGTAGGGGGAGCTCATTAGCATTGTGCTTTATTTCTTTATGTTTTACATAATGTGTGTCATCATCAAAATGGGGAGATTGTTGAGTATTGGTGTTTTATACCAATATTATTTTGATGATGATCACAACATTATGTTGTTGCTAATGACTCTCTTGTTTTAGTCTCTTAGTTACATTTCAAGAATATCATTTTTGGAGACTAAACACTTGGTGTAAGGATGGACATCAAGTGGAGAAGGGCCAAAGCTTAGACTCACAGGGGGCCAAAGCTTGGAGATGATAGGGAGCATCAAGGCATCAAGATTGAAGCCATAGACTCTAAGGATAGCAATGTAATCCATGTAATATTTCATTTATTGCTTTCTCCTTTTTGAGT
Source organism: Scilla litardierei (assembly GCA_030789695.1). Lineage (NCBI taxonomy): Eukaryota > Viridiplantae > Streptophyta > Magnoliopsida > Asparagales > Asparagaceae > Scilla > Scilla litardierei. Next base: position 277,200,397 of record CM061141.1, on the reverse strand, counting down.
CTAGATTTAATGTAATACCGTGATAGATGGTCTACTCATTCATACATATGCATTTAACCATCTAGTGAGCCTTAGGATTATCATAAAATCCAACCCAATAGGTTCAACTTGCCCAAAGACTCAATTGGAGTCTCTAGCTCTCCAACAGTCGCCTGCGGAAGGTTTTACAGTCGACTGGGTGATTCCAGTCGCCTGTCGAGCCTTCTACAGTCGAATATGGTGCGTTGCTCAAGTCAACCTTTTATTGACTCTACGTGAGCTTTTCGCATCAGTCGACTGATGAATTATTTACAGTCGCATGTATACTTACAGTCGCCTGTTAAATGGTCAACCGTCGTCTGAAAGGCGTAAGTGCGAAGATTGCTTCTATGTTTTATTCCATCTCCTGCAGTAGTCGACTGATGAAGGATAAACAGTCACTTGTCTATTTTACAATCGACTGTCATTTGTTCATCAGTCGACCCTATTTTTGAGGATCCCATCTTAGAGGTGGACCCCACTGATCAAAGCTACGAGGGCGCTGAGATCCTCCTCGCGGAAGGCTAGAGCTGGCTATATCTATTCAGTTTTATTATTTAAATTGTTGTTTTCAGGTGTGTTTGCTTTCGGCAGATTGTACGGCCATGCTAGGCCTTAATTGCTTGTGTACTTTGCTTTGGACGCTAGTGTTTAAGATGTAATGACTATTTATGTTGCTTCTGAGAAATTCACGTGCATGGACATGCTTTTGCTAATTAACACTTATTGTGCTTAAGTCAAAGAAGAGAGAGAGAAAAAGTACTCCTTCTTTGCTTTAAGCACATGCGGACCCGCTCGCGTCCTTGCTCCCAAGTATAATGGGAAGTGGGGCATGACATCAGTTATCTAAGTAACACCGTTCACGCACAGGTTCGTACAATGACCTCAAGTCAAAAGACCAACTTGCCTATCATCACTAAGAGTTATCATTGACAGATTGGTCAATCATAACCACATGATAACTATTATTGGGTCATTCAACAAACGCATTCTCCAATAAACACATGTGTCTCGTCTTCGACTTTGCCAAGTCAAACGATCATGAGATCATCGTTACTGCTACACGGTGAAGATTAAGACATAATGGTCTATCTGATGTTTCGATATCATGTTCTCGAAACCTCTATGACCACGAACCTTTTTAGACTTATGCTACTAGCGGTCAAGCACTTCTCCATGATCGAGATCCTCATCTCGATACATGTTTGACCTTACATTAAGTCTCAGGACTTTACCTAAGTTTCTAATGATTACAAAATTTCTATTAACTTAGATAAATACTTACCAAACAGCTTACTGTTATTTTGATCAAGTTGTCTGTATAGATACACATGGATGAATTTTCCTCGAGGGCATACCCATCTTTCAACATCTCCCACTTGCATTCGAGCCCATTTATCCAGGTATCTCATACCGCATTTACACATAAGTCTTTCCAGACTTCATGTGGTAGAGCCTTCGTGAGTGGATCTGCTAAAATGTCTAGTGTATAGACTTAAGGGGCTCATATGTTTATCTTAGACCATATATTTGAATCTCCTCAAAATAATTCACTTGGTCTCTTGGAATCCAAAATTAATTTCTTGACTGGATCTCATCCAGCTCGTCGTACCTTACAAGAATAATCCATAATAAGTTTTACTGGTCATTTAGACTGTTCATAATCATTTTTTATAAAGTGTCAAACTCTTTGACCACTTTGTTAAAACATATATTCCGGCTCCTTGATGCCTCACATGCTTTTTTGTTCGCTCCCACTGACCTTGAAAACTCTCTGGCCGATTCATATAAGTTTGTTCTTCTAAATCACATTTAGAAAACAGACTATACATGAATGCTCCAGCTTTCATGGTCATCATAATCATTAACGTCGAGTTCGGTCCTAGTAGATCTGTACACATCTGCTGGTGAGACAGTTTCATCATAATCCATTTATAGGAGTTAGGATGATAACTGTTCTCAATCAACACAAGTTGTACTTCACTATTTTCTCTATGCACCAATCTTCTGTCTTAAAGATTTGCTTGCAGCCAATAAGAAACACTTTCTTTGGGCATGTAAACTAAAGTCCATTCTTTATTTACATGCACGGACATTTTCTGATTGCATCAAGCCATTTCTAAGAGTCACTACTTTGAATGGCATCTTGGAAGTTGTCTAGGCCATCATCAACTATGATGTCTTACTCGACTTTTCGTCTCACGAGTCTCGAGTAATCCTTTAACTTCCTAACGATTGATTTAATGAATATCTTATTGCTAAGGTCCGCATAGAACCTTATCAAAACCTAGGCATTACTATCTGGGACTTAACCCAGATGTAGGATTATAACTTAGAGTCACTTGCCATGCATCGCACCATGTTTAACAAAGTGTGATTCATGCTCTCTAACACACCGATGTGTTAAGCGACTTGACCTGAGAGAAAATCACATTTTCTTTTTAATTTACACAAGATTTATACAGCTAAGTATTCGACTCTTCGATCTGATCGAATCAGTTCAAATACTTCTGTCATTTTGTTCTCTATTTTATCATACTTGTGTTTCATTAAGAACATGTGTCATAATAAAATAAGAATAGCTTATTCTGGCTAATTTATACTTGGGTCCGGGTACATCCGTATGTACCAAACTACGAGTTCAATAACTCATTCTCCCACTGTCTTACAGAAGGAGTTTCGGCCATCATACCTTTGAGACAGTATTCACAAGTGTCTATAGACTTCATAATACGAGAGGTCAGACCCCTCTTTATGTGACTTGTGAAGATTAGTCTCTTTGGTACGGCCTAGTCTATTTTGCCATATAAGTTGTGTTATTATCTTGCGTAATCATGTATTAACATTTAATACATTATCGTTATACAAATTACTCGCATAAGACATTGCTTCAGAAGCAAGGTGACGACATTCGTCAAAAATGTGTTTGACGTCCTACATGGTCCAAGAAACAACCATTTTGTTCCTTTTTCCAACACGTAGACAATCTATTTCTTTTGTATAACTGTTATCTTGAAATCGTAACATCAAATATGTCACATTTTCAGTTCCTCCTACTTATGCCTTTACTAATGATAAATAAAACTATCTTTCTCAATTGACTTTCCTTAGTACCTACTCCTTTTCTAAATCTCATTTAGATATTACGCGTCTCAACAAAAATAATTTGTTGTGCAAGCACCTAACGTATTCAAACACTTGAGCTTCACAAACTTGAGTTGACTCAACAAGTTGCTTGACTCAAGATCTGATTTGGATACATGGTCTTGTACCGCTCGTGCACTCGTCTTCGAATCAAACATTTTGATCGAAGTTTCGAACCTTGCGGATCGAAACCATTTTTCATACAATTTTGAGTTGACTCAACAAATTGTATGGAGAAACATGCTTTGAACATCAGTATGTTCGAGCTGCCCCTTATAGAGACGAGTGACAGGTAGCGTGCATGTATATGTTGGACCCAGAACTTAAGGAAATCATTATCCTTAAGCATGTGCTTTAAAAGGTCATTTAATGTCAATGAGAACATAGTTTAGTCTATCAATTAGAATTTGAGTTAATATTCCATTAACCAACTATTTGGACCAGTTAACTTATTCTCTTAGAATATTATGTTTTTGATTCCATCGGTAAACAGAGAACTGTCCTAGTTTAGCATATGTTCAATTTTAAATATAAATAGAATGGATTTTATCTAACTAAATCCTCTCACTATTTTTGCGATCATTTTAAGCCATAATAATGAACGATTTAATTAAATTAAATTAATGGGAAAGAGATCCAACCACCCTGAGCCTCACAACCTTGAGTGTGCTCAACAAATTGCTTGACTCTACGATTGGTAGATGACTCTTCATCAATCATATCATATATGATTCTCTTATTGGTTGTTTTTCCCTAGCCACTTACGATCATGAGGGTGCTCATCCAAATCACAATGACTAGTCAAGTCAGACCCTTGTTTTAGTGTCTATCTTAACTTGCACCGATGCTCGGTGTATTCACGACACGACGGTTTGGGTCAAGTCTAGACTACATCGCATGTATTGAGAAGTTGGTTTTCATAAAGGGTCTATGTCATAGCTTGAGTATGCTCAACAACTATAACAAAGAACCTATAGTTGCCAGCCTCTAAAACAAGGAGGGCTACGGCTAATCTTGCAAAAGATTTTTAACATAATTGACTTAGATATAATCGACGATGTCATCATAATCATAATTCGCATCCTTGCGGTCCAGTGGAACACGGCCAGGGAATTGACTAAGCCACGATCACTTATCCCCAGTCTAGCTAGGGTGATCAACAAACTTAGCTAAGCACATTGACCGGATCATGGTCCATTGAAGGATACTTATTATTCATGTAGGAGAATATATGCCCATAAGGCATTTATCCATTAGTATACGTCTTGTTCATACTGTATATGGTACCTATTATTCTAAGTATAAATAGTTCGTATTAATATACTTAGATAATATCCATAGACTTATAGTTAGGTCCTTACGTATCTAGATGAGATCTCGATTATGAGTAAGTAAGCGACCGTAAGTAAACATAAGTCTTAAACGGTTCGTGGTCATAGATGTGTCGAGAATTGGATATCGACACATCGGATAGACCATTGTGTCTTAGTCTTACCTTAGGGTAATGATGATCTCATAGTCATTCGACTTGGTGAAGTCGGAGACGAGACACAGGTGCTCATTAGAGAATGAGTTCACTGAACGACCACATAAGAGTTATTAAATGGTTGACTTTAACTGAATTGTCTTTAATAACTCTAGGGTGATGATAGGTTAGCTGGTCCTTAAGACCTGAAGTCATTTGTACAAACCTGTAAGTGAACGGTGTAGCTTAGACCTATGATCTATCTTCGAGGCTAGGCCTGCTGAAAGATCTTAGGTTGAGCTGCACCTGAAGCTCTCGAGGCGAGTAGATGACTAAGATGTGATTCGTCACTTCCGTTAAAGGGAAGTTAGTGTTACAGGCTCAGTACGGTCTTTATGTTAATCCTCGGCCGGGGTGCGTTGTAAGAAGTACAACGTGTATACAATAAAGACCGCCGTATACTGACCAATGTTGTCCAATAGGGTTGACAGTAAACTATGCCCTAGGCCAACAGACACACAGTCTTGACGAAGGGACTACGGCTAACGGAGTTCGTCAGTAACACAGCCAATACAAACCCAATGATGCTTTTGTCAAAGGGTCGATCACGTTACGATGATTCTGAAACAGGGACGACAGCTACTGCTCGTAGTGACCGTCGTCTAGGGGTTCCGAGCCCCAACCTGTAGTAAGGTCAGGCTGTAAGGTCTCACACCAAGTAGTGTTCGTTTCTTAGTAATAGGAAGATAGAATAGAGAAAGATATCATTTGATGATATTCACAAAGCTTGTTGTGAAATTTAATCGCAATAGCAATAGGGACAAACATTGCATTTGATGCCAACTATGATTAAACGTGTCGTAAATTGGTTACGACAAATTTAGTAGGAACAAATATGTTGGAAAGGGTTACCTGGATGTCGGGATCGTCCCGGTCTAAACACAGGTTCAAACCGTGTCCAAATCGGAGCTTAAACGAGCCCGAAAACGCGAAAACAGTCCAAGGCGAAGTGGGTTAGACCCACTGGGCTAATAAGCCCATAGGCAAGGCAAACGGGCGCAGCCCACTGGCTGCAGCGGGCGTGGCCCGCTGCACAGCGGGCCAGCGCCCGCTGCCAGCGGCCCGCCTATGCCCCCTTGGGCGGGCGTGCCCGCAACTTAAGTCATTTAGGGTTTTTTTTTTGAAACCCCAAATGACAGCTACGAATTTTGATAATTGGCTCAACTTTGAGCAATTGTTTGAGGGGTCAAACGAAGTCAAAATTCGTCGCCGTTGGTTCCTACGCGTTCACCATTCGAAGCCCTTCAGATTGATAGCTTGTTTGGTGTCTAAGGTTTAATGTGCAAAGAGAATTAATTAGTTAAAGTTTGCTTTTGTGAAAAGCTCGCTTAAACTTGAAATTAAGCCAAATTGGCTTAATTGTTTTTTCTCCCATTTTTACGAATGTCCCACATTGCTCGCAACGAAGGAGTGAGTGCTGACTCCCTATATAAATAGGGGTGCACTCTCTTCGTTGAAAAACACACACCAAGTCATCAATCGAGTAGCTTCAGACTTTTAGAGCAAGCTCGATCGACGACTAAATTATTCTCTCTCTCTCTCTCTCTCTCTCTCTCTCTCTCTCTCTCTCTCTCTCTCTCTCTCTCTCTCTCTCTCTCTCTCTCTCTCTCTTCCTGTTCTCCGGAGTAGTCCTAGCAAGACGACGAAGGGGGTTTGGATTTTGATCCGGACGTCTAAGACGCGGGTTCTTCTCAAGTGAAACTTTCTACCGCGTGTGATCGGCTTGGAGGCAAAAGTCGGTTCGGGCGGATCGGTTCGAGGGTTCGAGGCGGCTCAGGTGGATCGAGTCAAAGCGGCTCGGCTACAAGGAGCTTCTGAAGACGGTGCGGTACATCTTGCCTGCTCCAGGGCCAAGATTCCGGGTATGTGATTAAGTAGTTTTTAGTGTAGATTTAATTAGTCGCTTTAGAGTAGATCCCTCTTGGGGTGGTCAGATCCACCCCAAGTTGGCATAGATCGGGCTAGGTTCTAGCTCCCTCAGAGCCTAGCTAAATAGTTTAGCTAGTCTGAAAATTTTGATTTTCGATTTCCGCTGCGTTTTTTGTGCCTCTGTGGTCCGTCCGACTTAGGACGGACACAGATCCGAGCTCTGGGGGTCCGCCAAAACCCCAACAATTCATACGTGTCACGTACGATTATCAATGGCTTCATTAAAACTAGTTAATCCTATCAACTAGTTGAATCCTAAAATTCGAAATTATTAGGATTTGGTAATAACTTTTATTAAGTCCTTATCAACTATAAGGAATGATTTTTAAGGTGCTATCATAATCGTGTGTTAGGCATTTAAAACAATTTTAAACCATAGCAAAGACATCTAAAATTATCTCATAATAATTAGATGGCTTTTAATGGCTAACCTAAAAGGTTTTCTTGTGTTATAAAATAAGGAACAAGAATAAACATAGCCATTGAAATTAACAACTTAATCAAATCACATGAAATTAAGTTTCGGCAATATTAAATAATTATCTCATAATTATTTTATGTTTCTAACAAACATAACATACAACTTTAAAATTTATCACATAAAATTAAAGCATAATTTTAAGACATAAAAATTTTATCTAATAAAATTAATTGTTTCATGTTCAAAAAATTATCGCATAATTTTAATTCAAGAACATTTGTTTTAAAATCATCACATTAAAATTAGCATGCTACTAAAAAGAATTTTATCACATAAAAATAATTTTTAAAGCATCTAATAACAAGTGATTCCATTTTAACAATTTATCTTATAAAGTTAAAATAGATTTTATATGTATTTAAAAAGCATACTTGCATTTATAAATATTGCAGTCCTTAGATCAGAAGTAGACCTAATGCTCTGATACTAATGATGGGTTTTGAGGGACCCTTAGGGCACATTTCTATTCCCGTCCTACGTTGGACGGACGATAGAGGCAAAAAGAAAAGCAAGCAGCGGAAAACGTTAAACCATTTAACGAACAAGCCCTAAGGATTTCAAGACCCTAGCCAGAATCTCTACTATCTTGAGGTGGGTCTGACCACCCCAAGATAGATCTAAGATATTGCAATATAATAAATGAAATGCTTAATTAAATTACATACCCGAAACTTTGCTTGCACCGGCAAAGTGTACCGAACCGCGTCCCGAGCCGCTCCTCGTCCCGAGCTGAACCGCTTCCCAAACCGCACCGCGTCCCGAGGCAAGAAACCCTTTTGTCCCTGAACCAACCACACACCGAAGAAAGTTTCACCATGAGTGGATTCTTCGCCAAGACTCCGGATCGAATCCGAGCCCCTTCGTGACTTTGCCAGAGCCCTTCAGGAGCAAGGGAGAAATATAGGGAGAAGAAAATATTTATTTAAGCTTAGATCCGAGCGTGCTCCAAACTTTTGGGAGCTGCTCAGATTTAGAGCTTGGGACGAGTTTTGAGGAGGGGGGCAGGCCCCTATTTATATAGGCGGCTGACCCCTCCCCTTTACTCCACTTCCGATGTGGGACTAATAAACTTGAGTAAAAATTCAAGTTAGTTTGCCATAATGAAAGGCCAAACTTCGATGAATTTTAACTCCCTCACCGTTGAGCTTCGCATTTGATAAAACCTATCAAATCGAAGAGCGCTGAACGGTGAACACGTAGGAAAAAAGGGGAGTTATTCCGAGTTCGTTTGGCCCCTCAAACGTACGTCCAAAGATCAGCCCAAAACACAGATTTTCACAAAACTGCAGCCGCCAAATTCTGCATGCAACCCTAGGCTGGGTGGGGCCCACCCGCAGCCTGCGGCCAGAACTATGCCTGGGCGCCTGCCCCAGCCCGCCCGCTGGGCAGGCTAGACCCACCCAAGGGCAGGTGGGTCGGGCGCCCGCCCATGCGGGCGGGCCCGACTCTCCCGCTTGTCGGGATAGACCCTGACCCGCCTAGCCTTAGACGGGCTAGACCGCCCCTGGGCCAGGCGCCTAGGCTCAAAATGGGCCTGGGCACCCAGCCCATTTGGGTAGGTGTGCCCTGTCCAGTTGGGACTGGGCTGGGGTTGTTTTTGGGTTTCTTGGCTCAATTTGAGTCTGAATTTGACGTCGTTCGAACCTGGATTTAGACCGGGACGTTCCCATCATCCATGTAACCATTTCTATGCATTTATTTAATTAAATACGCACGTAAACAATTTACGACGCATTAAATTTCCCCTTTGCATCAAATGCAAAAATCTCCACATCTAATATATCGCAAACTCTTTGCGACTTATAAAATCCATTTGCATCATATACAAATGAAATCTCCCACCTGCACTTAGGATAATTTATCCCGATTGCAGGAGCTAACTACAAACTCTTTGTAGATTCTATCCCTTGCATCAAATGCGTATTCTCCCTAATTTCTACATATTACTTGACGAAAGGTCGCACTCTGTGTGAGACCATACAGCCTGACCCAACTATAAGTGGGGCTCGAAGCCCCAGACGACAGTAACCGCGAGAAGCAAGTGTCATCCATGTTTCAGTATCATACTTATGTGGTTAACTAATTGACATGAGTATTGTCGGGACCACCATGACTGTGTCCATGATGAATACCGCAGTTTTAGTCTCTTCGTCAAAACTATGTCGTTTAATTCAAGCCTAGGATACGGTCAAACTGTCAACCCCAATAGCTCGAAGCTGGTTAGTCTCTATCGATCTTTAGTCAAATAAAGTTGGACATCTTTCAACATACTCTGGCCAGAGTTTTCACTAAAGATCGAACTAACACTACGACACTAACTCCCATTGACCGGGAGAGACGAATCCTATCTTGGTCATTACTCTCCTCGCACACTTCAAATGTCACCCAACCAAAGATCTTTCAACAGGGCTTACCCGAGGCTACATCAGTGATCTAAGTAATACCGTTCTTGCACAAGTTCGTTCAATGACCTCAAGTCAAAAGACTAACTTGCTTATCATCACTAAGAGTTATCATTGACAGATTGGTCAATCATAACCATATGATAACTCTTGTTGGGTCATTCAGTGAACTCATTCTCCAATCATCACATGTGTCTCTTCTTCGACTCGCCAAGTCAAAAGATCATAAGATCATCGTCACTGCTACATGGAGAAGACTAAGACACAATGGTCTATCCGATGTTTCGATATTCTTGTCTCGAAACATCTACGACCACAAACCTTTTTAGACTTATGCTACTAACGGTCAAGCACTTCTCCATGATCGAGATCCTCATCTCGATACATGTTTGACCTTGCATTAAGTCTCAGGACTTTACCTAAGTTTCTAATGATTACAATACTTCTATTAACTTGGATAAATACTTACCAAACAGCTTACTGTTATTTTGAACAAGATGTCTTTATAGATACACAGGGATGAATTTGCATCGAGGGCATACCCATCTCTCAACAAGTGCACGTGTACAGATCATGGAGAAGTATCCGCATACCCGACCCATTTCGCGCCAACAACCCGAAACCCGTCACTTAAGGCGGAGTAATACCGAGTCAAGCGAATGGCTCACTCGACCGTTAAGCTCCCGCTAAAACTCAGGGGAAAATTAATGGGGTCGAATGAATAGGCAGCCGTTTTCTCGAATGTCGGAGAAGATCGCTTCCAAATCAATGAGGGACTGTTATATACAATCAATGGAGAACTGCCTATAAAGACCCGAACGGATAAATGTAAAGTGGTTCCAATTCTCAAGGTACGAGATCTAATACATAGACTCTACTCTTTCAACTTAAAATTCTTCTACTAAAGATCTTGTGATGTCAGATCTGAGGCGAACCTCCGTGGGTCGATCTCAGCTGCGCCAAGCTCCCTCTCTTCTCTAAGTTCCCGTACTAACTTAAGCATCAGAGGGGATTTGGGTCAGGACCCAAATCTGACCCCTGACGTTTGTGGTGTAGATCGACGAGTCTCCATCTCCCGCTAGGATCACTTTCGAGCTCCCAGCCTCAAACGATCGACGTACAAGTCGATCGAGGCTCGATCGGGCACCGCACCCTAACCGACATCCATCAAATGACCCTGGTTCTACTAACCTGGGGTTCCATTCAACTTGCTGACGAGGCTCCGACTCAGTACGAAGGGTCCACGTCAGTTAGACAACTGTCTCGGTCATTTTTGGCCTTAACACGACTAATGACCATGACCTCCTGAGCATGATCCCGAGAGGGCAACTTCCATTTATGACCCGAGAGGGTCACACGATTGAGTGATAGGTGTAGTGTGCTCGATTGCACAGGTCGAGAGGGTCCGTAATCGAGTCACATCTACATTAAGCTTGATCCCGAGAGGGCATGCAAGCATGAGAGGGATCCATGATTGTGTCATATTAGGGGCATCAGAATCATGTTTGACAACAACTCTAGTGGCCGATAACGCAAGCACTCCTATTTGCTAATCTAGTATCCCGCCTGGTCTCTACCCTTAGCTATTTAGGATTAGGTTGATAATGTCACCACCACCATTTTCCAACATACCTTATAGTGAGTTGGTTGTATTATCACTAATATTGTCTATAATCAATTGAATTTGTGATTTGTAGAACGATTTGTCTCCGTGATTCGACCCTGGGCTCACCAGGATTTACTGCTTGATGACATCCTATACTTGGGAGTAGTGTACAACATTTTGCACTGATCACTCTCCTTGAGTATTTACTACCCCTTTTATAACCAAAAAGGAAACCTTGATCACTCTTGCAGGAGGTGATCGAACCGTACAAGATATCATTCAAGGAATTTAACGCTCAACGATAGATTCTAAATGAAGTTATTCTAAAATACAATCTTACACAAAAAATAATATCACTGATCAAATACAGCGAATAAATTCAGAAAAATATCACTGCGGTGTAGATCATGGCGTAATGATCGTGTATGCGCAAACTGTGATTTAATCCGATGTCTGTAAAGAAAGCTATGAACTTTTTAGCTTCACATCTACATATATTCTTCCTATAACTTTGATGAACTCTTGAAGCTTGGATGGATGATGATGATGATTTCAGGTAGCAAGTACATGATGGAGCTCTCAATAATTTCGGCTAGATCTCTTTCTCTGAGGTTGCCTTATCTCTTTTTATAAAGATTTAAAGAACAACTTCAATTAGAACCCTAATCTTCAATTACACTTCCCAATCTTCAATTAAAACTCCTTGATTGCTCTTGGATTTGGATGACTTTTTTAATTAGAAACCCCAATGAATTAGTCTTCAACATCAAATAAAACTATTAGTCATCCATGGAAAGTCAAACTGGTCAAACATGGCTCCTGCGTGTATGACACGGTCGTGCCAAATCTCACATATATTTGGCACAGTGCCAACTGTACAAAGACTTGTTCAAGAATTACATATATTACGACACGGCCGTGTACTTTTTGCTCTGGTTTGGCTCGGCCGAGCCAAACCCTGTTTTGCTTTGTTTAGCTATGTTTAACCTCGTTTTGATCTGAAACTCACTAGATAGACTTATTAAAGCCATATGACTTGTTTGGCATCAGCAAAATTAAGTTTTGACCATAGTTAAAAAAACTTAGGCCAACAGGAAGTTACTATATGAATACACCTAATTGCTCAGTGATTTAGCATAATATTACGTTATTTTCCCCTCATTGACCCAAATTGTGCATACATAAGTGTCAAAAGAGCTGTAATATAGTTATAATTATAAAATCATATAATAATAGAGCCTAATCTCATAGTTTGCACAATTATTAATTTTTGTGAACTAATTTGTGTTCCTTCATATTTTTCAGGAATAGATCTCGAGCCCACGATTCCAATGGTTGTTCATTCAGATTTTTCGGAGGTCGGGAGAATTATCTATAAATTTTGGAAGGAAATAAGTTCAAAGAAAACAAAGAAGAAAACAAAAAAACCAAATGATCAGGCGGCCCCGTTCTCAGCTAACGCTCGCGCCAAAAAAAAGGGCAGGCGTGCAGGAAATAAGCGGATGCGGGCGCGGGTTTTGAAGCAGGCACAGGTGCAGATCCGATCCGAAGCTCAAAAGACAGGCCCGCAATGTTCTTTAAAGTGTATTTGATGCATTTCTTGATGGATTTTAATGAATTTGGACTCGATTTTGATCGGAATTCGAAGCTAATTGTGACTCTTCAGCTTATTTTCATGATCAGCAGCTCAAGGGGCAGAATTTGAAGGGTCTTATGGAGTTATCTATACATTGATGAGAGGGAAGAAGAAGAGCCAAACACATTAAACCCCATGAAGAGTGTAAAGCCTATAAATAGGTGTTTTTCTTGAGTTATTGGCATCAGATTTTGTAGAGTTTTTCTCCAATATAATTCTGGTTATAAAGAGGCTATTGTGAGTAAGTTTGATGAGATTTTTAGCGAAGGAAGAAGGAGTTTCATGGGCAAAGTTTGAAGGGTGTAATTGGTGATGTCTTCCTAATCTATTGTGTTTTTCTTTCAAGTTTCTTTTCTTATAAATAAAATCATGTGTTCAATGATTATAATCCCTTTTATTTTCAATATGTGTGGTTAAATTTTAATTGTGCATGATATGGTGTAGTTAGGAGATGTGATTTGTGTCAATTTGGCTGAATTTTTAATCTTTCAAAGTAAACGTTGCTAATGCTTTTAATCTTTTCTATTAAACTTCTCATTCATCTTCCAAAAGAATATGAATGAATAGTTGATTACCCCACAAGGGTAAATCTTGAACTTCCCAAAAGGAAGTTTCATTTTTAGTATAAAAAGAGTATTATTTTAGCAACAACTTTTATCGAATTTGTGCTTTAATCCTCACAAGGGTATTTTTCGACGACTTTCTCTCAAAAAGAGGTGTCGTTGAGTTATCTCTAATCAACCAAGTTAAAACAAATCATGGATCCAAATGAAACCATATCATGTGCATATTTTTAAATATTTTCAAAAACAAAAACGTTCTTTTCTCACTTTTCCATTAATTTAAAAACCAAATCCAAAACCATTAAATCATCACCATTCAAAGTAGTTAGTTTCTCTAAAGATCATTCTCTAATTGATTTGAATTTGTGTTGCAACGGGATTTCTCCCGAGGATACGATATCCGGACTCCCAGAACTTTACTACTTGCACGAACTCTTACACTTGAGAGTAACACATTTTTGGGTGAGGCAAGTTTTTGGCGCCGTTGCTGGGGAGAACGGCTTGCTACCAAAGTTTATTTCATTTAGAGGACCTCGGTGAGATCTTTCCACTTTGTTGTTCATAATCTTATTGTTTTGATATTTTTTTTGTTCTTCTTTCTTTCTTCAACATAAAACCCCAAAAAATTGAATTTTTTTTTAAATAAATAAATAAGAACTTGTGCTTGGTTTATGTGGCATAAGACTCCTAGGACAAAGAGGTTAACTAGATGCTTTCAAATGGCTGAAAATAATACAAACAATGATGAAACCACTAGTAACAATAATGAAAACAATTTGCAAACTGGAGTTCCTAGAACTTTAAAAGATCATCTCAGACCCACTAGAACTAGCACATCCTCATGCTTTGTCTTACCTGCCGATGCAAATTCTTTTAAATTTAAACCAGGGGTAATTTAACTCTTACCCACCTTTCATGGTATGGACAAGGAAAACCTTATCTTCATATAAAAGAATTTGAAGAAGTGTGTTTAACAAGTTTTGATGGAAAGACTAGTGAAGACACGATATATCTAAAACTATTTCCATTCTCATTAAAAGACAAGGCTAAAAACTGGTTGAATGCTTTGCCACCACATTCTATCACTACCTAGATTAAATTACAGGCTGAATTTTTAAAGAAATTCTTTCCTATACACAGGACACAGGGATTGAAAAGACAGATCATGAACTTTTCCCAGAAAAGCAAGGAGATGTTCTATAAAGCTTGGGAGATGTTAAATGAGTTGCTGCTAGCGTGTCCACATAATGGCTTCGACAAAAGCAGGATTATTGGCTTCTATTACGATGGACTACAAGCCCAGATGAAACAATTCGTAGAGATGATGTGCAACGAAGGATTCTTCGCTAAAGAGCCAGACGAGGCTTGGATGTACTTGGAAGAGATAGCGGAGAATGCATAAACATGGGACACTACTTCAGAATACGACAGAGGATCCATCCCAACACCTTCCCAGCCATCACATGGTGAGATGCACACTTTGAAGCCAGAAGATGTGTTGGAAGCGAAGATGGAAGCTTTGCTCACAAAGAAGCTTCAAGCTCTCAATTTGAAAGGATCCAAAGGAGTTGAGATCGTACAAAGCTGTGCACTTTGCGAGGTTGGTGGCCATGACACTAGTACTTGCCCCACACTTCCAGCTTTGAAGAGCATGCTAAGCAATCCTATGGAGGTAAACCAAGTATCAACCAATTACTAAGGTTTCAATTCTAACAATAGGGGGTGGCGCAACAATCCCAACTTAAATTGCGGTTCCCAACAACAACAACAACAATAACAACAACAACAACAGTAACAACAACAACAAGCTCCTCCTCCTTTTAGACGACCACAATTCAACAACAACTACCAAGGGGGGAACCAGAAGATGAATTAAGAGCCAATGTAAGAACAACATATGCAACCATTTGGAGATGCACTTCAACAACTAATCCAACTACAACAAGCCCAAATGCAACAGCAACAGGCTTAATTCCAGGCTCAACAGACCCAAAACCAACAAATGAGAGAAAGCATGACTAAGCTTACGGTAACTTTGGAAAAAGGTAAGCTTCCATCACAACCATTTCCTAATCCTAATATGATCTCATCTTCTTCTACATGTAACAAAATAAAGCATTGCCAAGCTGTCACCACACTAAGGAGTGGAAAGAAAATTCCGAAACCTGATCCACCAAGCAACGAACCTGAACAAGAGGATGAGATTCAACCACAAGAACCTGATCAAGAGGAGAGCACAGACGGTGGCCTGAACAATAAAGACATTGAAGAGGAAGAGCCTGCACAACATGTACCTTCAGCACCATTTCCTCAATGGCTACTTCAAACGAAAAAAGCTAAGTACCAATCTGAGATTCGTGAAATTTTTCAGAAGTGCCAGATAAACATTCCTTTGCTTGATGCCATCAATCAAACCCCAACATATACTAAATTCTTAAAGGACCTTTGTACAATTAAAAGAAAGTTAAATGTGAAGAAAAAGGCCTTTTTAACTGAACAAGTTAGCTCCATAGTGCAACAAAACACACCACCGAAATTTAGAGATCCTGGATCACCCACCATCACTTGTAATATTGGCACTGAAAAGATCGGAAATGCATTATTGGATTTAGGATCTAGTGTCAATATCTTACCATATCCCATTTTTACACAGCTTGGGTTAGGGGAACTAAAACCAACATCTGTTGTATTGCAATTAGTTGATAGGTCTATAAAAGTTCCTAAGGATGCATTGAAGATGTACTTGTCCAAGTGGATAAATTTTATAACACTGCAGACTTTATAGTCCTAGACATGCAATAACCCCAAGCTACAAATTCTACTCCCATCATTCTTGGTAGACCTTTCCCGGCAACATGTAATGCCCTAATTAATTGTAGGAATAGTCAACTAAAAATCACTTTTGGAAACATGTCTTTAGATTTGAACATATTTAATAATGTAAGCTTCCAAGTGTGGATGATGAAGTTGAAGAGGTAAACATGATTGATTCTTTGCTGAATGATTTCATTATCTCTGAATTTGATGGTAAAACTACAATTGTGGAGGTTACTGATGATATCTCTTTTGTGCAGGAAGATGTGAAGGAGCTCAATGCGATATGGGAGCCCAGGTTCGAGGCCTTGCCATCAAATCCATCAACTCTCAAACCATCTGAAGTGGAGGATCTAAAGCCTGAACTCAAGCCACTTCCTGACTTTCTTAAGTATGCTTTTCTTGGAGATGAAAACAGATTTCCTGTGGTAATATCTTCTAAACTCTCTTTAGAACAGGAAAGCTCTTTAATTGATGTTTTCAAAAGCCATAAGGGGGCTATTGGATGGTCCATTGCTGATATCAAAGGAATTAGTCCCATTGTATGCATGCATCATATTTACTTAGAAGATGACGGCAAACCTACTAGAGAATTTCAACGAAGGTTAAACCCTACATTAAAAGAAGTAGTAAAAGGCGAGATTCTAAAATTATTAGATGCAGGTATCATATACCCAATTTCTAACAGCAAATAGGTTAGTCCCATTTAGGTTGAACCAAAAAAGTCTAGCCTCACTATGGTAAGAAATGAGAATAATGAACGTATCCCTGTTAGAACCACCACAGGATGGAGGATGTGTATAAATTATAGGAAACTGAACTCCAAAACTAGGAAAGGCCACTTCCCTCTACCATTCCTTGATCAAATTTTAGAGAGAGTGGCTGGACATGAGTACTATTATTTCTTAGACGGCTATTCAGGTTACTATCAAATTGAGATTGCACCAGAGAATCAAGAGAAAATGACTTTTACTTGTCCTTTTGGTACTTTTGTATTTAAGAAAATAGCGTTTGGTCTATGTAATGCCCCTACTACTTTTCAGTGATGCATGCTTAGTATCTTTGATGATATGGCAGAGAAAATTGTAGAGGTATTCATGGACGACTTTTATGTGTACGGTAGCTCTTTTCATAATTGTTTAGCTAACTTGGCTCATGTTCTTGACAGGTGCATTGAGAAAAACCTCCTATTGAATTGGGAGAAATGTCATTTCAGACCACTGAGGGCATTGTCCTTGGTCTTGTAGTTTCAAAGGAGGGGATTCAGGTAGACAGAGCAAAGATAGCAGTAATTGAGAAGCTACCAAGTCCCAAGTGTGTGAGGGACATCAGATCATTTCTTGGTCATGCCGATTTATTAAAGATTTTAGTGCCATTTCTCGCCCTCTTAGCAACTTACTATCTCAAAATGTAGATTTTAATTGAACACCTGAGTGTCAACATTCTTTTGATACTTTAAAAAAATTGCTAATTTCTGCTCCTATTTTGCAGGTTCTAGATTGGTCACTACCATTTGAGATCATGTGTGACGCTAGCAACTATGCAGTTGGCGCAGTGCTAGGACAAAGGAAAGATAAGCACACAGTGGTTATTTCCTACGCCAGCAAAACAATGAACGATGCTCAAAGGAACTATACGACCACAGAGAAGGAGTTGCTAGCTGTAGTGTTCGCCTTAGAGAAATTCAGGAGCTATATTTTGGGATCTCCTATCTTGATTTACACAGACCACTCTGCTTTGAAATATTTATTTTCTAAAAAAGATGCTAAACCTCGACTAATACGATGGATTTTATTGTTGCAGAAATTCAATGTCCTAATCAAAGACAAGAAGGGCGTGGAGAATTTAGGAGCTGACCACTTATCATGATTGACAGTTGGCCTTGATTTAGCAGAAGTACCCTTGGAGGACTCCTTTCCTGATGAGCATCTTTTTAGCGTCTCTATCTTGCCATGGTATGCAGATATAGTAAATTATTTAGTGACTAGTAAGACCCCTGAAACTTGGTCATTTCAAGATGTTAAAATGTTCAAGAATGAGGTAAAATACTTTTTCTTTGATGATCCATACCTCTATAAATACTGTAGTGACCAAATTATTAGGAGGTGCATCCCTGACCATGAGATAGGTAGTGTGATACAATTTTGTCACAATGGGGGTGTGTGGAGGACATTTCTCTGCAAATAAAATTGTGGCTAAAATCTTGCAATGTGGCTTTTATTGGCCAACCATGTTTAAGGATACCATTCGGTATTGTAAAACATGCATTCCTTGTCAATAGTTAGGAGGTATTACTAGGCGAAACATGATGCCTTTAAACTCCATTCTAGAGATAGAAATATTTGACTGCTGGGGTATAGATTTCATGGGACCTTTCCCACCTTCATTTGAATATACTTATATATTGGTTGCCATTGATTATGTTTCTAAATGGGTGGAGGCTATTTCTTGCAGGTCGAACGATGCTTCAATTGTGCTCAAATTTCTCAAGGAGAATATATTTTCTAGGTTTAGAGCACCCAAGGCCTTGATCAGTGACGTATGGTCTCATTTCTGCAACCGTTTGTTCGCCAATTTAATGAAAATGTTTGGGATCACACACAAAGTTTCTATCCCTTATCACCCACAAACCAATGGTCAAGCAGAGCTGACGAATAGAGAGATTAAAGGGATCTTACAAAAGACGGTGAATCCATCAAGGAAGGATTGGAGCTTGCGCTTACCTGAAGCATTGTCGGCATACATGACATCCTACAAAACAATTTTAGGGATGTCTACCTACCGTCTAGTATTTGGGAAGTTTTGTCGTTTACCTATTGAGTTGTAGCATAGATCTTATTGGGCTATTTAGAAATTGAACTTTGATATTGATTCATCTTTTGCCTCTCGCAGGTTACAGTTGTTGGAGTTAGAGGAGCTGAGGAGAGATGCATATGACAACGCTAAAATATCCAAGGAAAGGATGAAGTCTTTTCATGATAGAATGATCCTTAGGAAAGAATTCATACCCGGCCAGAAGGTTCATCTCTATAATTCCAGACTCCACATCTTCCCTGGGAAACATCGCTCTAGGTGGTTTGGACCTTTCATCGTCAAAGAAGTTTTCCCACATGGAGCGGTACTACTATTGAATGAGAAAGACGGAAGTGAGTTGAAGGTGAACGGTCAACGATTAAAGCAATTTCAAGAACCTTGGACCAAGGAGGCGAGCACCATCGATCTCACGGACCCACCTTCGGGTGGCAACTAATCAGGGTTTTCTCTCCATGACTACTCTCATTTACATTGAGGACAATACTTATTTTAAGTTGGAGCGAGAGTATAGATTTTTTTCTCATGATTTTTCTTCTTTTCGTTTTTTCTTTCTTTTCATTTTTTTTCAAAAAAACAAAATAAAAAAAACTAAAAATAATAAATAAATTGTTATAAACGGGCTTTTGGTGGGCCTACCCGTTAGTGGGTATCCACCCATTATGTAACCCTACTAATATAAATACAGGGCTATGGACTCCATAGCCACTACGTTAACAACACGTTATCAGCACGCTCGAAGCTGAGCCGAACTCCTGCCGACGGACGAACGCGACGCGAACGGGATTTCTTCACCGAACGTCGCTAGATCCGGCAGGTATGATCTAGAGGTAATTCTGAAACCCTAGATCTAAATTCGTATGCGCATATTTCTAGATCCAAGATCCTTGGATCGATTGTTTAATGAAAATCAACGTTTTTGTTGATTAAAAATCAACTTTTTACAATAAAAACGACTTTTTGGAGATTAAAAAATGATTTTTATCCCCCAAAAACCATCAAACCCTAGGGGATCTATTCGTCGGAGTGCGAAAACACCCCCCCCCCCCCCCCCCCCCCCCCCCCCCCCGCGCAGTCGCTCACAACGGCGCCCCCCCCCACCCGCCGCCTGCAGCGACAAGCGCCCCACCCCCGCCGCACGACGGCAGGCTCGACCCGCCGCCAGCGACGGCGGGGTCGCCCCGCCGCCAGCGACGACGGGGTCGCCCCGCCGCCAGCGACGACGGGCTCGCCCCACCGCCCGCAGCGTCGGGCAAAACCCACCGCCCGTAGCGGCGGGCGACCCCACCGCCAGCGACGGCGGGCTCGCCCCACCGCCCGCAGCGTCGGGCAAAACCCGTCGCCCGCAGCGGCGGGCTCCCCGCCGCTTGCGACGACGGGGTACCCTCCCCCCCAGCCCTCAGCGGCGGGCAAAACCCGTCGCCTGCGACGGCGGGGCACCCCCGCCGCCCGCAGCGACGCCCCCCGGCGGCCGCCCGCTACGGGCACCCTCGATGCGCGCGAGTGTCCCGAAACCCTAGCCTAGGGGTGGCAAAATTGACCCGACCCGACCCGACCCGACCCGAACCCGGCCTCTTGGGTCGGGTATGGGTAGGGGCCAATCCGGGTCAGGTCGAATTTGGGTCAACCCGACCGACCCGGATAAAAATCCGGGTCGGGTACGGGTTTGACCCCTCGACCCGGTTGACCCGAATTCGACCCGTATTTTCACTCTTTTCACCCCAACCCGACCCGGACCCGACCCAAACCCGACCTTTTTTGAAAAATAATCACTATTTCACATCAAACCCGACCCGAACCCGACCCGACCCGTACCCGACCCGTAAGACAAACCGGGTCGGGTACGGGTCACCCGGGTTACGACCGGGTCGGGTTCGGGTATCCGAACCCTGACCCGAATTTAATTCGGGTCGGGTTCGGGTTTACCCTTATTCGGGTCGGGTCAAACCTGACCCGACCCGAACCCGACCCGACCCGCCCGTTTGCCACCGCTACCCTAGCCGCCTGAAGCGGTAATCCGCGCAACCAAAAACCCTAACTAGGGTTTCACCCCGAAAATTCACTATTTTCAAACGATTTTCAGATTTAATTCGATTTTCCTTCGCTATAATCTGGTCAAATTACATGTGATTTAATTCAACACTTTTTATTCGGATTATATGATTTTTCCACGTTTAAAAATTAGGAAGATCATGCGACCGCTCTGCCGTTAGTCAACTAACCTAATGGTGTATGACGTTGCCTAGAGGTCCAATAATTTTTAAACGAAAGATCTTAATTTTCCATTATAAACTGCCTGTGATGATTAAATTACCTGTAATGTATAAACTGCCTGTGATGATTAAATGCCTGCTGCATTTTACCTGCCTGCGATGAATGTTAAATATTTGATGTGGTTTTGGATCGGCTAGTTATCACCATTTTCTTATTTCACGCATTATTTCCTTTTTGAGATAAAAATGTAGTGAGGATAATTTTGTAATATTACAAGACCAGCGGACGCCTCAAGAAGATGAAGGACCATTCTAGAAGAATAGGGGCCCCACTGGGGTTCCCGAGTTGTACTTTCATTTCTTTTTGGGACTGTATGGACTGTAATTAATTTGGTGATTAGCCGATCCACGCAGCAATATCTGTGTCTGAAGTGCTTAATTATTTATTCCTCTGTGAAAATATCTAATTATTGCATATCTTTTAACATGCTAGAGTGATAAATGGCCAAAATTGCGAGCGTCGATTTCGACGTTTTGGATGCTTCAGGCAAGAACTACTTAAGCTGGCAGTTGGACATAAAATTCCATCTGCGAGCGCAGGGATTGAGCCACGCCATCGCTGTAGGCGATAAGGTTTCTGATATACATAAAGCAAAAGCAATTATCTATATCAGACGCCATATCGATCGGACCCTGAAGGCCGAGTACCTCACGGTGGAAGACTCGTATGAGTTATGGACCGCCCTCGAGGATAGGTATAAACATCAAAGAGATGTTATACTTCCCCGAGCGCGATATGAATGGGAGAACCTCCATCTCCAAGACTTTAAGTCTATTGCCGAGTACAACTCGGCACTCTTTAGCATCACCTCACGCCTGAAGTTGTGTGGTGAAAAGGTGACAGAGGAGCGCATGTTAGAGAAGACGTATACATCCTTCCACGAGAAGGATGTCATACTAATACAACAGTATCATGAACGAAAGTTCACGAAATACTCAGAGCTTCTCTCATGCCTTCTGATGGTAGAGAAGAATCGTGACCTTCTTCTGGCCACCCATAACTCACGCCCTACCGGCACTGCTCCTGCGCCTGAAGCGCATCACAGCTCCTCCCAGAAGAAGAGGAGCAACTTCAAAGGCAAACACCAGAAGGGTAAAGCAATGAAGAAGCATGCTAGAGGACCCCCTCCCAGAAGCAACAATGAGGGGAGGAAGAAGAAAAATGTGTGGAAGAGAAAGGACGACGGCCAGACATCTGCCCCCAGAAAGGACTGGGAAGATAAGTGCCACAGGTGTGGCATGACTGGACACTGGTCCAGGAATTGTCGGACTCCACGCCACCTGCAGGACTTGTACAAAGAGAGCCAGAAGCAAGCTGAGACAAACCTGGTGGTTCAAGAAGACCTGGCACCAATCAGGTTCATTGCTGTGGACTTCTCAAACGATGACCTGCTCGACTGAGGACATTATCTATTTTCTATGCATTGTAGCTTTCCTTTTGAGAAACTACTTACCTGCTTTTTTTTATTTCTAGCATGTTGGAGCACTTTTTCAGACATTAATTGATTATCAGTAGTATATCTTTTTGTGTGTGCCTTATACTGCGATATTTTCTCTTAAAATTAGATGGACTTTAAATGCCTAGTGGACAGTGCCTCTACGCACACGATCCTCCAAGACATCTGCTTTTTTCAAAGCATTAATAAATACAATGGCACCGTAAATACAATTTCCAGTCCATCAGGTATCATTGAAGGATCAGGGGAAGCACAATTTATGCTCCCCAACAAAACACAACTACTTATAAAAGATGCGCTTCTCTCCCCTAGCTCGCATAGAAACCTGTTAAGCTTTAAAGTTATCCGCTTGAACGGATACCATCTTGAAATGGTGAGCAAACAAAACAGAGAATACCTATATGTAACGTCTCATAAAAACGGTGCTAAAAACACCGTCGAGCATTTTGAGGTACTCCCGTCGGGTCTCTACCACACAAGGATCAGAGCAATGGAAGCAAACACACTAGAGCACCAGAAGTGCCATAATCAACCAGAATTCAAACTCTGGCACGATAGACTAGGACACCTTGGAAGGAATATGATGTGTCGCATCATATCCCAATCCCGTGAAATTAACCCAAAAAGCATGATGCTACTTCGGAAGGGTGCACATCCTTGTCCCCCTTGTCACAAAGGGAAATTGATTACGAGACCATCCACCCTGAAGGTGGACTCTGAGTCTCCAAGCTTCCTAGAGAGAATACATGGAGACATTTGCGGGCCTATTCACCCTGCAAGTGGACCATTTCGGTACTACATGGTACTGATTGACGCATCTTCGAAATGATCATATGTGTGCCTCCTGTCCACCCGCAATGTAGCATTTGCAAAGCTACTGGCATAAATTATAAAGTTGCGGGCATATTTCACAGACAACCAGATCAAGAAATTGCGTCTGGACAATGCTGGGGAATTCACATCACAAGTCTTCCTAGACTACTGCCAAGAAACCGGCATAGAAGTTGAACATCATGTAGCTCATGTTCACACCCAGAATGGGTTAGCTGAATCTCTTATAAAGAGACTACAATGGATCGCTCGACCATTGTTGATGCAATGTCAGTTGCCGGTAAGTGCATGGGGACATGCCATATTGCACGCTGCATCGCTGATAAGATTACGACCATCAGGTAGTCAATCTTATTCTCCGATGCAACTTGCATATGGGAACCCGCCCGATATCTCTCACTTGAGGATATTCGGATGTGCTGTCTATGTCCACATAGCACCACCGCAGAGAACCAAGATGGGTCCTCAACAGCGTCTTGGTATATATATTGGTTTCGACTCACCATCGATCATTAGATACCTCGAACCCCTTACAAGGGACGCCTTCAAAGCACGTCTAGCAGATTGTGAGTTTAATGAAAGCACTTTTCCCAAACTAGGCATTAACACACAGAAGCCAGAAGCTTCAAAGACCATTTCATGGGACACAAAGACTTTATCCCATTTTGATCCGCGTACAAATCAATGTGAAGACGAGATCCTGAAGATCCTTCAAATTCAAAACACAATTCACATTTTACCGAACAAATTCACTGACAACCAGAAGATTGTCAGATCACACGTCCCTGCTGCAAATACGCCAGCTAGGATTGACATACACAAAGATGGATGCAATCCACCAGCAGCAGAAGTGGCCGTAGCTCAACAAAAAAGAGGACGGCCCCCAGGCTCCAAAGATAAGAACCCTCGAAAGAGGAAAAATCCTGGAGCAATAATAACGATACCACCACAGGATGATGAGCTCAGCCCAGCTACCTCTCCCCTCCTAACAACCCCAGAAGAGGAAAATATAGGAGAAATATCATTAAATTATGTACGTACTGGGGAGGTACTGGACAGAAAAAGCACAATCATCGATGATAACTTCGCGCTCAGTATTGCCACTCACGTCACGGAATACGATGATGAAACCGATCCACGCTCTCTAGCAGAATGTAAACGCAGAGAGGATTAGCCAAAGTGGAACGAGGCAATAGGAGTAGAGCTGGACTCACTCTCGAAGCACAAAGTTTTTGGACATGTAGTCCTAACACCAAAGGGTGTTAAACCGGTGGGATATAAATGGGTATTCGTGAGAAAAAGAAACGAGAATAATGAGACCGTGTGTTATAAAGCGCGCCTTGTTGCACAAGGCTTTTCCCAACGACCAGGAATAGACTACGACGATACCTATTCCCCGGTCATGGACGCGATCACTTTTCGTTTCATTATTGGCATATCCACAAAGGAATGCTTGGATATGCAGCTCATGGACGTTGTGACTGCATACCTATATGGAAATATAGATAAGGACATTTATATGAAAATCCCAGATGGATACAAACTACCGACAAAAGTGACAGAAAGACCTCGGGACATCTACTCTGTCAAACTCCAAAGATCACTGTATGGTCTAAAACAGTCAGGTAGAATGTGGTACAACAGACTCAGTGAATTCCTAGTGCAACAAGGATTCACAACAAATGAAGTCTGCCCTTGCATCTTTATAAGAGCAAAGGGAACAAGATTCGTAATTATTGCCGTCTACGTAGACGACCTGAACATCATCGGATCTCCTGAAGAGATAGGTGAGATATCCAAAAGTCTCACACAGACTTTCGAGATGAAAGACCTCGGCAAAACAAAGTTCTGCCTAGGCTTACAAATTGAACACTTGAGCGGAGGAATCCTGTTACACCAATCGACATACACAAAGAAAGTGCTGAAAAACTTTCTGATGGACAAATGTCATCCGCTTAGCACACCAATGGTTGTTAGATCATTGGATATCGACACAGACCCCTTCTGACCGCTGGAAGAGGGGGAGGAAACACTGGGTCCTGAAGTACCATACTTAAGTGCAATTGGAGCACTCATATACCTGGCAAACTGCACGCGTCCCGATATAGAGTTCGTAGTTAACTTACTAGCCAGATACAGTTCTGCGCCCTCAAAGCGCCACTGGAACGAAGTTAAACAACTTCTGCGCTACCTCCAAGGGTCTGTGGACATGGGACTATACTTCAAGAAAGGTGTATCCTCCGACTTGGTCGGTTATGCAGATGCAGGATACAGGTCCGATCCACATACCGCAAAGTCCCAGACCGATTTTGTGTTCACGTACGGTGGGACGGCCATCTCATGGAGATCCGTGAAGCAGACATTGACAACAACCTCATCCAACCACTCCGAGCTCATTGCGATCCACGAAGCTAGCAGAGAATGCTTTTGGCTTCGATCAGTCATCAACCATATTCTCAAGACCACCGGCCTGAAGACGGGAGATCTTGGACCTACCACCATGTATGAAGACAATGCTGCCTGCATCGCTCAACTACGAGGTGGCTACATCAAAGGTGACAGGATGAAGCACATTTCCCCCAAGCTCTTCTGGATGCATGTACAGCAAGTGGACAACCAGATCGACATCCAGCAGATCAAGTCTTGTGACAACCTGACAGACCTGTTCACTAAAGCTTTGCCTCGCAGTACCTTTAGAAAACTTGTACTAGGAATTGGGATGAGACAGTTGAGAGATTTACAAGCCTGAAGCTTGTACTTATCAGGTGGAGTTAATGTAGTGCTGTACTCTTTTTCCTTGGCTACTGGTTTTTCCCACTAGGTTTTCCATAGCTAAAGATTTTAACGAGGCAGCCACATCAACTCTGGATCCAGAAGTATCCACCTCTGATGTTATCCATCGATCAGGGGAAGTTACAGAGACTTGTACTCTTTTCCCTTAGCCACTGGTTTTTCCCATTGGGTTTTTCTTGGCAAAGGTTTTAACGAGGCAAGTACTCTTAAACTTAGGGATCCAGAAGTATCCATAGACCCATGATCAGATAAGCTCTATGAACCCTGAAGCGTTCATCATGGCTTACAACAATGGATGGATAAGGGGAAGTGTTATAAACAGGCTTTTGGTGGGCCTACCCGTTAGTGGGTATCCACCCATTATGTAACCCTACTACTATAAATACAGGGCTATGGACCTCATAGCCACTACGTTTACAACATAAATAAAATTTTTGGAGAAGACTTCATCATTTTCATCACATTCATTTTGCTAGTCTCTAAATGCTTAATTCCATGTGATTTTCTCGGATCATTATTTGGTATCAAATTCATAGATGTTTGAATGGCATAGTTAAATTTATTTTCCACATTGAAATCAAATATTAATATGCCATGTATGAAACTAGTTTATATGTCATGATACTCTCCTTGAAATAATTTGGGATTAGTTTTGTGCAAGTTATTGTTATGTGTGAGTGGGATGAAGCAATTGAGTTGATTGGTTCTAAATTGGATAGGATTTTGGCCATTTGCATCTGTTTGGTGACTCCTAATGTGTGGGTGGTTGAGTTGATAGCTCAAGTTGAGAGTGAAAAAGAAATATAATAAGTGAATAAGTGAATGATTCTTCTAGTCAATTTGAGTAGCCGGGGCCCCACGAAACATTAGGGATGGCGCCAAAGACGAGATTTAAGGGGTCATTCTAGCCCTTTGTCTATATAGAGTTATCGCGTGTACACAAAGGTAGCCGTGTTTATATTTCATAGCGTTATCACGTGTATGCAAAACAAAAATATAAAAAATGAGTATGATGCAATAGATGAAGGAATAAGAAACATGAGTGATGCAATCTCAACCCCCACAAATTAGAAGAAGCTTTGCATTTGTTTTGACCAAATCCTTGAAGATTGAAGACTATGATATGATTTGTGATATATCCTAACAAATGCATACGGTGCTTACTAATTTACTCTTCTCTGAATTAGATTGGAGGAGGATCATATGTTATTATCTTTCATACAATGTGTATATTGGCTTGAAATCAATTGGAAATAACTTTTTGAGTTGGACATGATAATATTATGAGTTTGGTACACGTTTTTAATTGAATCCGAATTTATCGCATAATTTGCTAGAGACAAGCAAATATCTAGTTGGGGGTATGATTTCAGCAAAATATTACGTTATTTTCCCCTCATTGGACCCAAATTGTGCATACATAAGTGCTAAAAGAGCTCTAATATAGTTATAATTAGAAAATCATATAATAATAAAGCCTAATCCCATAGTTTACACAATTATTAATTTTTGTAAACTAATTTGTGTTCTTTCATATTTTTCAGGAATAGATCTCGAGCCTACGATTCCAACGGCTGTTCATTCAGATTTTTCGGAGGTCGGGAGAATTATCTATAAATTTTGGAAGGAAATTAGTTCAAAGAAAAAAAAAGAAAAAAACAAAAAAAACCCAGGCCCGCGGCCCGCTTTCCAAGCGGGCCACTGAACAGTATTTAAAAAAAAAATCGAACTCCCAACGGGCCGGCCCGTTGGCCGGCCCGCCAAGAGATAAGCGGGCAAGTGAGCCTGCTT
This sequence comes from Scilla litardierei, assembly GCA_030789695.1. Classification (NCBI taxonomy): domain Eukaryota; kingdom Viridiplantae; phylum Streptophyta; class Magnoliopsida; order Asparagales; family Asparagaceae; genus Scilla; species Scilla litardierei. The sequence goes on along the minus strand of CM061141.1, from coordinate 277,172,323 downwards.
CTCAAATGAACGGGCAGCCCCGTTCTCAGCTAACGCTTGCGCCAAAAAAAGGGCAGGCACACTGGAAATAAGCGGATGCGGGCGCGGGTTTTGAAGCGGGCGCAGGCATAGATCCGATCCGAAGCGCAAAAGACAACCCCACAATGTTCTTTAAAGTGTATTGATGCATTTCTTGATGGATTTTAATGAATTTGGACTCGATTTTGATCAGAATTCGAAGCTGATTGTGACTCTTCAGCTTATTTTCATGATCAGCAGCTCAAGGGTAGAATTTGAAGGGTTTTATGGCGTTATCTATACATTGATGAGAGGGAAGATGAAGAGCCAAATACATTAAACCCCATGAAGAGTATAAAGCCTATAAATAGGTGTTTTTCTTGAGTTATTGGCATCAGATTTTGTAGAGTTTTTCTTCCATATAATTCTGGTTATAGAGAGGCTATTGTGAGTAAGTTTGATGAGAGTTGTAGAGGAGGAAGAAGGAGTTTCATGGGCAAAGTTTGAAGGGTGTAATTGGTGATGTCTTCCTAAACTATTGTGTTTTTCTTTCAAGTTTCTCGTCATATAAATAAAATCATGTTTTCAATGATTAAAATCTCTTTTATTTTCAATATGTGTGGTTAAATTTTAATTGTGCATGATATGGTGTAGTTAGGAGATGTTATTTGTGGCAATTTGGTTGAATTTTTAAGCTTTTAAAGTAAACGTTGCTAATGCTTTTAATCTTTTCTATTAAACTTCTCATTCATCTTCCAAAAGAATATGAATGAATAGTTAATTACCCCACAAGGGTAAATCTTGATCTTTCCAAAATGAAGTTTCATTTCTTATTATAAAAAGAGTATTATTTTAGCAACAACTTTTATCGAATTTGTGCTTTAATCCTCACACTGGTATTTTCCGACGACCTTCTCTCAAAAAGAGGTGTCGTTGAGTTATCTCTAATCAACCAAGTTAAAACAAATCATGGATCCAAATGAAACCATATCATGTACATATTTTTAAATATTTTCAAAAACAAAAACGTTCTTTTCTCACTTTTCCATTAATTTAAAAACCAAATCCAAAACCATTAAATCATCATCATTCAAAGTAGTCAGTTTCTCTAAAGATCATTCTCTAATTGATTTGAATTTGTGTTACAACATGATTTCTCCCGAGGATACAATATTCGGACTCCCGGAACTTTACTACTTGTACGAACTCTTACACTTGAGAGTGACACATTTTTGGGTGAGACAAGCATTACCCTGACCATTTATTTACAAGTTTGCCATTCAAAATATATAGACGTACCAATGAAAGTTTTTCCTCTTTAATCCTTCAAATCCATTCAAAATTTACAGTTGTGCCATCCCTCCCCTCGTCCGGGACCAACCCCCTTCCCCGCTCCCCACATCCTTCGACCCCCTCGTCTGCTCCCCCACCCCCACCCCCTGCTCCCCCACCTCCTTCTTGCCTCCTCCCCGACCCATCCCCTCGCTCGCCCCCTCCCCAGCCTCTCCCCTCGTCTGTCGCTTACCACCCACACCTGCTTCCTTCGACCACCGCCCCCTCCCCAGCTCCACTGGTCCATCGCATCCCCAGCTCCATCGTCCGCTCCACTGCCCCCCTCTCGCCTATCGCCCCCGCTTCCCTCGTTGATCGCATCCCTCCTCCCAAGCCCCCTCATGAGCATTTTGGTCAACAATTAGGTTAGTGAGCATAGCAATTTTCTGGGTTTGATAGGGAGATGTGTGGATGATGGATGATTTGTGAGAGGATTCAGAAGGACAGAATGACATAGTGCATGTACGTGTGCAATCAAACACAGAAAGATTCCCCACCTCCGTTGCTCCCCTCATCGCCCCTTTCTTGTTCGACGGATAGATGGATGAAGGGCTTTTTCAGAAATTAAGTAAATACACATATATACGACAAAGTAGAAATATAAACTTCTAAATTTTTTCGCCCGGGGTGTACAATGATATGTGTACTAAGCAATTAGTTCTAATTGCATAGCTAGGCACTCTACTTAATGAGGTGTGATATACAAACCTAGGGCTGTTTATCGGTACAACCAAAAAACTTTTGACTGGTGATGTTTTCGTTGTTTGGTGTCTGCTTTACACGCCGTTAGTACCGTTGGAAAGCTTATGAAGAGTAGAATCCATTGATATCAATTTGGTGACCTTTATTTGACGTTTTCATCAAGTAGATCATGTCTTATTCGAAAGGCCAAAATCTGACATGAAAATGACAAAAAAGGCCACCAAATTGTTATCAATGACTTCTACTCTTTATATCCTTTCAAACAATAACAACGTCGCATCAAACAGATATCTGGTGGGACCGAAAAGGTGCTCTCTCTCAAGCGCAAGAGTCCGTACAAGTAGTAAAATCTGGGAGTCCAGATGTCGAATCCACGGGAAGAAATCTGTTGCAACCACAATTCAAATCAAATAGAAATCTATCGGAAAGAGACTAACCACTCCAACAATGGTGACGGTGATGGTGATGTGAACACGTGAACAATATAAACATAGAAAATCGTGTCTAAAAATATCTATAAAAAGTGTGCACATGGTATGGGTTCGCTAGGGTCAACGATTCGTATTAATTTGGTTGATAGGTATAACGCAATGAATTCTCCTTTTGGGAGCAATTCACCGGAAAATACTCAATATAACTCAATGAATTCTCCTTTTGGGAGCAACTCATCGGAAGATGCCCTTTTGGGGGTTCAAGCAAAATATTCAAAAAGATCGTCGCTAAAGCTATAATACGATATGAAACTCTCTTTTGGAGAGATCAAAACTACGGTATGAAACTCCCTTTTGGGGAGATCAAAACTCACCCTTTTGGGGCGATCATCAACTTAATTAATTCTTTTGGAATCTAAAAAAGTCGATTTACGAACAAAGATTACAACTTTAACGACATTAAATGATTTAGCACAAGGAATTTCAACCAAATAAACACGAATTATATCCCCTAACTACTCCATACCAAGCACAAATAAGTTCTAGCTACTCATCGTGCAATAATAAACAAGTTTCATAACAAAATACTTCAAGTTCATAGCAAAATACAATAGAAAACACCAAAATACGGGATAGAAGTTGAAGAAAATATCACCAATTCTCCTTGAAAAGACTTCAAACTCTCTGAAAATAAGAAAACAAGCCTCTGGAATTTTACAGAATTTTTCAGGGGGAGAATACGGCTTCTAGAGCCTCCAATACGCCCAAAATACGCCCCAAACTGCTTGAATACGCCCAAAAACCCTAAATACGCTTATATAATAAGATTGCGGGTTTGGGTTGCTTAACGGGTTGCAAAACCCGCTTAAAATCGCACCCGAATGCATCCAAACCGCTCATCTCGACCGGATCAATCCACGGCCGCACGATCAACTTTCAAAAATGCGGGATTTGATGCTGGCTCGACACGTGTCCTCGTCTATCGGATCTCGCTTCGCCGTTCGCATCCAATTCGCTCAAATGCTCTCGCCCGTCCGATGGAGAGGTAAAACAACAGATGGCCGCCGCGTGTGCTTTAAAAAGCGTGTTCCGCGCTTCGAGTTCGAATTCAGATCGGAAAGAACATTGGCCGTTCGATCGGCATCCGACGCTTAGAACGTAGCCACGTCGCCGCCAACTGAACTCGCGTCGATCTTGAATGTCTGCCGTTGGATCTTCGTTTGACGGGCTGGATTTGGCCACGTTTCCCGCTCATCTCGCCTCAGCGGAAGTTTCGTGCGCCGTCCGATCGGGATCGGGCGATCGTAAAGACGCCACGTCGCCCAAAGGATTCGAACGCGCTGCTGGATTATGGACCGTAGGATTGGCGGGGATTCGCTCGATTGGTTACACGTGTCCATGAATCGACAACGCCCGCTGCTTCGTTTTGATATGTTTCTGGCCGTTGGATCTTGAATCGGAGGGCTGCAAAGCCGCCACGTCGCCCGAGATTAAATCCATGCAGCTTCGATCAGCGCCGTTGGATGCGGCAGGATTGCGTGGGATTGTGACACGTGGCAAGCTCTGATTGGGCAGCCGACCGTATATTCGTATTTGTTGTGTATTTCTTCATTAAATTTGTATTTCTGCATTCAAAAATTCATAGTAATTAGCACAGATCTCAGAAAAATACAAATAAATAGTCGTTGGAATCGTGAGATCGAGACGGTGCTAGGAAAAATATAATAAGTGCAGAAATACTTCATTAATTTCTGTTTTGTGCTCAAATAGTGTGTTTTCTCTAATAAATAAATGTGTGGAAAATACGTATGAATTAGAGAACAATGTAGCATCACATGAGCACAAAATAGGGCTAAATGGGGGTTAAATATGTAATATTGAACCCGAATCACACCCCCCAACTAGCGATTTGCTAGTCTCTAGCAAAAATAGCGATAAATACGGATGAGTAATAAAACAATAAGTTCTTTCGAATTGCTTATGGCATGGCTCAATAATACGCATTCCAACATGATCTTGACTATCAATATACACATCCATGAACAAAATCAATCTCATGAAATTTTCTCTAATTTAGTATGAATAAATAACATGCAAGCATCGTTTTGCGCAAGCGAAAGTATAACACGTCGTTATATCCTAGTTTTCGTGTTTCCAAGGAATTGGCCTATCAAAATAATTATTCGAGACATGGGTATTGAAGTTGCTTAGTATATTCACCATTTCTTTTCCTTTATTCGTTCCGCGTAACGCGCATCAAGCAACATTCGCAGAAAACAATATAACTTGGATCGCTCCATCAAATGAGTGAGGTTCCGGTCAATGGCTTCCAAATCAGACGATAATAGGGCATTAGGCCAAAAAGGACCCCTCGGACTGTACTACTCGAGCCAACCAAGTTATTTATTAGTGACATACATATTCATTCATTTTTCATCATTCATTTTTCATTCTTTTCATTCTCTTTCTTTTTTTTCTTTCTTTGTAAGCAACTCAACACCCATTTTTTTTTTCAAACATAAACATTAACGACCATGGCCAAATTCCTCTTCAACTTGAAAACTATTCTAATGAATCGTGTATACTTAAGCTTTTTCATCACATTTGCATGCATGAAATATATTCAAACTGTTTCGAGATATTAATCATGGAAATTTAAAGTTTTCATGAATAGTATATTAATGGTAATTCCTTGAAGGAAAAATAATCAACTCAAGCCATAAAAAATTTTTAGAACTCAATTAACGTATAATCATCCGCATTTGAGGCATATGAATGAGTTTTAAAATGATGAGATTTGGTGATTTATTCTTCTCAAAAAAAATCCTAAGGTCTCATACACACCCCAACTAAAGATGGACATTGTCCTCAATGTCGGAAGAGGTACGAGTTTATTCAAGCAAGCAACCTAGAAAGCATATAAAAACTACACTACTGGAAAGAACACACCGTGATCAAATGGCGGATCCCGAATCTTTAATTGTGGATGAAGTTGTTCAATTTGCTCCTTGCGCTCCTCGGCGATTATTCTTCCTCCTAAAACTAATTTGGACCCCAGCAACACGACTCCAAGCATCTCTATAAGCTGTTTGTCAATGTCCTGCGAGAGATAAGTTATGTCAGTCCAAATTATTTTAAAATTATTCTCAATGAAAGTATTCCAAATGTAGTGGGACCGAAAAGGCGCCAAAAACTTGGCAACGGCGCCAAAAACTTGGTGGGACCGAAAAGGTGCTCTCTCTCAAGCACAAGAGTCCGTACAAGTAGTAAAATCTGGGAGTCCAGATGTCGAATCCACGAGAAGAAATCTGTTGCAACCACAATTCAAATCAAATAGAAATCTATCGGAAAGAGACTAACCACTCCAACAATGGTGACGGTGATGGTGATGTGAACACGTGAACAATATAAACATAGAAAATCGTGTCTAAAAATATCTATAAAAAGTGTGCACATGGTATGGGTTCGCTAGGGTCAACGATTCGTATTAATTTGGTTGATAGGTATAACGCAATGAATTCTCCTTTTGGGAGCAATTCACCGGAAAATACTCAATATAACTCAATGAATTCTCCTTTTGGGGGAGCAACTCATCGGAAGATGCCCTTTTGGGGGGTTCAAGCAAAATATTCAAAAAGATCGTCGCTAAAGCTATAATACGATATGAAACTCTCTTTTGGAGAGATCAAAACTACGGTATGAAACTCCCTTTTGGGGAGATCAAAACTCACCCTTTTGGGGTGATCATCAACTTAATTAATTCTTTTGGAATCTAAAAAAGTCGATTTACGAACAAAGATTACAACTTTAACGACATTAAACGATTTAGCACAAGGAATTTCAACCAAATAAACACGAATTATATCCCCTAACTACTCCATACCAAGCACAAATAAGTTCTAGCTACTCATCGTGCAATAATAAACAAGTTTCATAACAAAATACTTCAAGTTCATAGCAAAATACAATAGAAAACACCAAAATACGGGATAGAAGTTGAAGAAAATATCACCAATTCTCCTTGAAAAGACTTCAAACTCTCTGAAAATAAGAAAACAAGCCTCTGGAATTTTACAGAATTTTTCAGGGGGAGAATACGGCTTCTAGAGCCTCCAATACGCCCAAAATACGCCCCAAACTGCTTGAATACGCCCAAAAACCCTAAATACGCTTATATAATAAGATTGCGGGTTTGGGTTGCTTAACGGGTTGCAAAACCCGCTTAAAATCGCACCCGAACGCATCCAAACCGCTCATCTCGACCGGATCAATCCACGGCCGCACGATCAACTTTCAAAAATGCGGGATTTGATGCTGGCTCGACACGTGTCCTCGTCTATCGGATCTCGCTTCGCCGTTCGCATCCAATTCGCTCAAATGCTCTCGCCCGTCCGATGGAGAGGTAAAACAACAGATGGCCGCCGCGTGTGCTTTAAAAAGCGTGTTCCGCGCTTCGAGTTCGAATTCAGATCGGAAAGAACACTGGCCGTTCGATCGGCATCCGACGCTTAGAACGTAGCCACGTCGCCGCCAACTGAACTCGCGTCGATCTTGAATGTCTGCCGTTGGATCTTCGTTTGACGGGCTGGATTTGGCCACGTTTCCCGCTCATCTCGCCTCAGCGGAAGTTTCGTGCGCCGTCCGATCGGGATCGGGCGATCGTAAAGACGCCACGTCGCCCAAAGGATTCGAACGCGCTGCTGGATTATGGACCGTAGGATTGGCGGGGATTCGCTCGATTGGTTACACGTGTCCATGAATCGACAACGCCCGCTGCTTCGTTTTGATATGTTTCTGGCCGTTGGATCTTGAATCGGAGGGCTGCAAAGCCGCCACGTCGCCCGAGATTAAATCCATGCAGCTTCGATCAGCGCCGTTGGATGCGGCAGGATTGCGTGGGATTGTGACACGTGGCAAGCTCTGATTGGGCAGCCGGCCGTATATTCGTATTTGTTGTGTATTTCTTCATTAAATTTGTATTTCTGCATTCAAAAATTCATAGTAATTAGCACAGATCTCAGAAAAATACAAATAAAAAGTCGTTGGAATCGTGAGATCGAGACGGTGCTAGGAAAAATATAATAAGTGCAGAAATACTTCATTAATTTCTGTTTTGTGCTCAAATAGTGTGTTTTCTCTAATAAATAAATGCGTGGAAAATACGTATGAATTAGAGAACAATGTAGCATCACATGAGCACAAAATAGGGCTAAATGGGGGGTTAAATATGTAATATTGAACCCGAATCAATGTCAAATGATGAAAATATCGTAGGGCAAAAATTTTGGTTGATCTAAATACACCGGTAGAGGGGAGGTGCATCGAAGAGTTTGGGTCCCTTTAATTTAAACATAGAAGAGAGACGGAAAGTATTGACATGGTATTTGATTTGAGTCCATTTTTTGGGGGAAAAAACTATATACACGGGTTGACCGGTGTATATAGCATTTTCCTAATTTTTTGGTTGCAATTGAAAACGCAAATTGATAAGAGTTCGACTATCTGCACTGCCATGATGGTAGTGCAGACAAGTTTTTTACCCGAACTGGTATAAAAGTGTTATATTGATGTAATATATGTCAACTCGACGTGACATTTTTTCTATTTAAAGACTAAAAACCCATATCTGCACCGCAAAATCTTTACGGTGCAGATAGCAATTGTCATTGATAAACACGTCTGTATATAGCACACCCCTATCTGATAAAATGGAGAAAATTGGGTAAATGACATCGGTCAACCATGTGTTTTAATTTTTACCACCAACTTTAAAATGTTTGCTAGAATAACACCCCCAACTAAAAAGAGACGAAAATACCCACGTTCGTTCCCAAACATTAAAACCCAACAAAATTAAATCCCACTGCGAAAACAATTGCAGCGGACGATGTTCTCCCTCCGGCGAGCGAAGCCCAGCACTTCGCACCGCCTCGAACTCCCCTCGACAGCCTCGACACCGCTCATCACCGCCAACCCACATCCCAACGCCAACAGCACCCCGCATCTACGTCGACGCCGAACTCCGACCACCCCGCTTCGCCGTACTCCGGCCACCGCGCATCTACGACAACGCCTCGCCGTACTCCGACAAAGCCCTATGAGCCAGTATAACCCAATTTGCGCCAATATGCGCCAATATACGTCACGCATATTGGCGCATATTGGCGCATATTGGCGCAAATTGGGTTATACTGGCTCATAGGGCTTTGTCGGAGTACGGGGAGGCGTTGCCGTAGATGCGGGGTGGTCGGAGTACGGCGAAGCAGTGTGGTCAGAACCCAACGCCGACAGCACCCCGCATCTACGTCGACGCCGAACTCCGACCACCCCGCTTCGCCGTACTCCGACCACCCCGCATCTACGGCAACGCCTCGCCGTACTCCGACAAAGCCCTATGAGCCAATATAACCCAATTTGCGCCAATATGCGCCAATATGCGCCAATATACGTCACGTATATTGGCGCAAATTGGCGCAAATTGGGTTATATTGGCTCATAGGGCTTTGTCGGAGTACGGCGAGGCGTTGCCGTAGATGCGGGGTGGTCGGAGTACGGCGAAGCGGGGTGGTCGGAGTTCGGCGTCGACGTAGATGTGGGGTGCCGTCGGCGTTGGGTTGTGGGTTGGCGGTGATGAGCGGTGTCGAGGCTGTCGAAGGGAGTTCGAGGCTGTGCGAGGTGCTGGGCTTCGCTCGTCGGAGGGAGAACGTCGTCCGCTGCAATTGTTTTCGCATGGGGATTTAATTTTATTGGGTTTTAATGTTTGGGAACGAATAGGGGTATTTTCGTCTCTTTTTAGTTGGGGTGTTATTCTAGCAAACTTTTTAAAGTTGATGGTAAAAATTAAAACACATAGTTAACCGATGGCATTTACCCAATTTTCTCGATAAAATGATCACGGCTTGGCCGGCCGAGCAACGTCCGGCCTTTTCGAACCCTGTGCATTGTGCTCGAAGTTCACAGGGTTAATAGTGTCTGCGCTACCATCGTTATCAGTTCCATCCTTTTTTCCATCTAAATATTACTTAAAAAGATTCTCCAGCTATTCGTTTTAATCAATCAGAAACAGATTTCTGTTCACTTTTTCTTTCCCGCGCTTTCAACTCGCTTTCCCAACATATTTTTATTCACCTTTAATAAAAAACATGAAAATACCAACACATTATTTAAAAAAGCATAAAAAAACAAAAACAAAAAAACACCAAAAACAAAAAGGGTTAGAACGGTCACAAGTCCATGGTCTCCTGACACACACCAGGCACGCCCTCCCTCTCTTTAAAACCATCAAATCCCTCAACCGACATAAAAAATCTCTCCTATTCTCCTCAAAAATCTCATTTTTATTTCCCCAATCAAAAAAAGGCGTCATTTTTAACCTCATGGATTGGCGATCCGTCACCAAGCTCCTGCGCCTCCGCCGCCCCTCCTCAACCGTCTCCGCCGCCGCCTCCGACGAGTCCTCCTCCGACGTCGCCAAGCTCAAGCTCGGCACCCTCAAGACCCTCTTCTCCCAGCCCCTCGATCCCAACCTCAACCTCAACTCCGCCCCCAAATCCGACAATGAGAAGGCGGCCCTCGAGTCCTTCGTCGCCGATCTCTTCGCCGCTGTCTCGGCCATCAAAGCCTCCTACGCGCAACTCCAGCTCGCACAATCCCCTTACGACCCCGACTCCATCCAGTCCGCCGACCAATCCATCGTCTCGGAGCTCAAGCGAATCTCCGAGCTCAAGCAATCTTACCTCAAAAATCAAATCTTGGCAACAGAGCCCCACGCCTCTCAGATCCAGGAACAAAAGAATCTCATCAGGACGTTCCAGATCACCGCCAAGAAGCTGGAATCCGAGCTCCAGGCCAAAGACTCCGACCTCATCTACCTCCGATCAAAGCTCTCGGAGATCGACTCCAAGAACGGAGCTCTCGAATCGAAGCTCCATCCGCACAAAACCCTAGCTTCTCTCGCCAACCTTCATCTCTCCGCCATAAACCCCAACCATTTCTTGATCGCCCTCCGATTCGCCGTCAAGTCGATCAGATCGTTCGTTAAACTCATGGCGAGAGAGATGGAATCGGCCGGCTGGGACCTGAATGCGGCCGCTGCGGCCACCCATGGGGTCATCTTGAAGCCCGAGCACAGAAATTTTGCGTTCGAGTCGTTCGTCTCCGGCAAGATGTTCTCCGATTTCCACAGGAAAGATTTCAACTTTGAGTTCTTGGAGCCTCGGTCGAGATGGAATCGTCAAGAATTCTTCGACGAATTCAACGAATTCAAGTTTTTGAACCCGAAAGATATTTGCGATCGAAAGGCGGAATTTGGGAAATTTTGCAGGGGGAAATATTTGAGCTTGGTGCATCGCAGGATGGAAGCCGCGTTCTTCGGGGGCTCGGGCTCGGGTGGCGGGTTATCGCATTCGGGTTTCTATAACGGGTTCATGGAGATGGCGAAGCGGGTGTGGCTGCTGCACTGCTTGTTCTTCTCGTTCGGGGCGGCGGCTAGCGGGTCGGTTTTCCAGGCGCGGAGCGGGTCGAGGTTTTCGGAGGTGTTTATGGAGGGCGTGGGGGATGCGGATCCGACAGGGGAATGCCCAACGGTCGGGTTTACGGTGGTCCCTGGGTTCAGGGTGGGGTCCACGGTCATACAGTGCAGGGTGTATCTAGCGTAAATATAAGCTTTTGTAATCTTGTTTTAATTTTTGGGTTGATGTATAAAATTAGGCAACGAAAGATGATGAATCAAGTTAATTATGTGTCAAATGTTGTTTTGTTGTTAATTTAATTTATTGTTGTTGCTGCTGGCTGAGAGAGGGGTTTAAACTGACGGCATCTTGGATTGTTTAAATTAAGGGAAGCATAATCGAGGTTGGCGCCGGGGGGATTTAATTTCAAAAACTAAACCTTTAATAAAAGGAATTTTGGTTGGTGGGATTATTGTTGGGGTTTAATGATGAAGATTTAAATGATGGCTACTTAATTATTGGGGAGATGGTGTGGTGTTTTGTTTTGATTGTCATCAATCAACATCTCTAACAATTTCGCCGTTAGCTTCAACAGAAGGCATTGATTTCTTTAATTTTTATTTTTCAGAAGAAAGGCTGTTAGGTTTATACATAGCCTCAGAAAGGAGCCCTGTGAATTTTTTGCGCGTCTTAATTATGACAAACTTTTTGAAAATATCTGTAATTATGATAAAAATGGATGTCAAAAATGGATGTCAACTAGCAAGGGAAAAATTTAGGGTTTTTCTCATATTAGTCTCTTATATTATGTGTTTTTTGATATTAGTCCCTTAAAGCTTTGTAATTTGAATTTAGTCTCTTAAATTTAATGAATCTAATCTAAATAGTTCTTCGAGTTAGCAGCAGTCAAACTTTGAATGGTAAATGCTAACTCTGTTAAACTTTAATACGGACTGACCGTTTTACCCTTGTCATCCCCCAACGTTAAAAAACCCAACGGCTACCTCCCCCTCATCTTCTTTCCTATAAATCAAAAATCAAAACAAGCCGCCAGCTACATTACCCAAACCCTCCTCTTCTCCTCCTTTCTGTTGTCTATCAAATTCCACACCAACGACAGTGCGGCAAGGGTCTTCTCCTTCAGCTCTCCCCAACCTAAACCAAAATCCAGACTCCAATGACGACGGGCTACCAAGATGATTATGCAGATGGGTCTGTCTCTAGTGGCACACGCTCAAGGACGTGTTACTGTGGACTGGCATGCAAGGTGTGGAAATGCAAGAAGGGAGATAATGCAGGGTTGGATTTTTTTCGGCTGCCCCAAATACAGGGTTCCTACATGCAAAGGCTGCGGGTATTTTGAGTGGGTTGAAGATCCAAGGAACAATATTAGAATGATGCGAAGGAAAGAGTCAGGAGTATTAGTGGAGAAGATTGATTCAACTCTCCTGTATTTGAAATGTGCTGTAATTTTTGGTTTGGTAGTTTTTGTTTTCTTAATTGGGAAGTTAATGTAATGAGGATGGTTGTAGTACGTAAATGTAATATCTCCAATGTTGGAGAGAGTAGGCTAGTTGTACTGATTGAAATCCACATTGAATATGGTGTGAACTCAAGGTGTTTGTTAAAATGCCCCAATGAATGGATGTTCATATGTGTTTGGTTCATTTTGTTTGTATTTCATATTCTTATGTGATGCCTTGTAAAAAACAAAGTTTCTAGGGTTGATATGCAATAAAGGTGGGTGTAATGTGTTATATGTGATGAAGTATGCAATTGTGCTACTGTAAATTGGTGTTGATGTGAATCAAGCAATCAGCAAGACAACAAACCAAACAAGGGATGGCTGCTCAACAACTCAAATGGGAAATATTGTGCTTGCAAGGTAATTCCAAGGGGGCATTGGTAGAGATGATCAGGAGGAAGAAATATTGGTTCCTCCAATGATTAAACTGTTTGTAGATGGCCAATATGATTTTCCTAATCCTGGGTAGAAAAAGTATGGATTTGTTTGATTTGCATTGAAGTGCACTGGAGTTGTTTGTTTGTGTATCCAATTGGAATTGATGCATTGCATCTCAACAGAAAATATATGGAACCAATTAGTGAGAGTACTAGTAATAAAAAGTGAGAATATTAGCAGCAAACATATAGAACCAATTGGAATTGATGCATTGCATACTACTCATCTCAACAGCAAGCATATGGAACCAATTACTCATCTCAACAAAACCCAATCCAGATATATGAGTTCACAGACTTATGGAACCAATTGGAATTGTTGCATTGCATACCACTCATCTCAACAGCAAGCATATGGAACCAATTACTCATCTCAACAAAACCCAATCCAGATATATGAGTTCATAAACCACAAATTTTAGGGGTGGAAAAATAGACCCGACCCGACCCGACCCGAACCCGGCCTCTTGGGTCGGGTATGGTAGGGGCCAATCAGGGTCGGGTCGAATTCGGGTCAACCCGACCGACCCGGATAAAAATCCGGGTCGGGTGCGGGTTTGACCCCTCGACCTGGTTGACCCGAATTCGACCCGTATTTTACTCTTTTCACCTCGAACCTGACCCAGACCCGACTCGAACCCGACCTTTTTTGCAAAATAATCACTCTTTCACAGCAAACCCGACTTGAACCCGAACCGTACCCGAACTGTAAGACAAACCGGGCCGGGTACGGGTCACCCAGGTTACAGTCGGGTCGGATACGGGTATCCGAACCCTGACCCGAATTTAATTCGGATCAGGTTCGGGTTTACCCTTATTCGGGTCGGGTCAAACCCGACCCGACCCAAACCCGACCCGTTTGCTACCCCTACCACAAATGACTGACATTCATAATCTGATTACAACAGACAACATCACCATTTACATACAAAAACCCAAACCATAGAATCACCCTATTCTTGATGTATCACCCTCCTCCATCACCATGTCAGCCTACTCTATAACCAGAACCATAGTTGTATCACCAGACATACAAAATATAGTTGTTTCCATCACTGATAAGAATCAGAACCATACATTCAAAATCTGAGTTATGTCCATAACCATAGTCTCCCCCATTACTGATCCATGTATTACTACCTACCTCAAGATGACCTTTCCAATATGAAAACCAGCATAAGACTGCTCAGATTTTTGAGATCCCATAACACCAACAGGATTGGTGCCTGGAGTTGCTGCAGAATTCCCTTGCCTTGCTGTGCTGAAATGTTGGCTTGAGAACTACGATTGTTGAATTGAAATGTTGTATTGTTGCCTTCAGCTAGATAGTTGCCTTTTGATGTATGCCACCTTGCTATTCCCTTACCCTTTCTTCTCTTTTCAGTACCTTACATTTGAGCACCTCTAGGAGTACCAAAAATGACACCAGTCCTACGTCTTGGTACATGGGTCTCTTTTCTTCCCCTTGATGATGCTAGTTTTGTTCTTCCAGTTGAGGGTATATACCTATAGTAGGCATATAAGCAAGTGTAAATATATGAGACATTAATAGGTAGTGGTGCTCCAAAAATATGAGACAACAATATGAATAGTATTCTTGCATATATATGAGACAACAATATGAAAAGTATTCTTGGAAATTTATAATGTACCTTGATTCCTGAGTTTGTAGGGGTGCTCTAAATGAATCCACTGTGTACTGATGCATTCCTCTGCTAGCATGTTCAAAAAGTAGAGTTTACACTGTGTACTGATGCAATCTCAGCTAATGAAAATGAGAATGTACCTGGATTCCTGAGATTGTAGGAGTGCTCCAAATGAAGTCATAGGATACTGATGCATTCCTCTGCTACCATGTTAAAAAAGTAGAATTTAATAATAGATTCATAAATACATATTAGATTGACATGTTAAACAGTAGATTCATAACTGCAAATTAGATTGACATGTTACATATTACCCATCAAAATCAGTAGAAGCTTGCTGAGTTTGTTGACTTTGTTCTGGCTTAATATCAGCAGTAGATGTAGTAGTTGATGATGGAACTGATCTGGGATTGATGGGCATCTTACAAGCATTCTTGTGATGCCCATGGCCTTTGCATCTACTACATTTGTGCACCCTCTTAGACACCTTATTCACATCAATCTCATCCTTCCCCTGCATCCTTTTCTTCTTTGGTCTCCTTCTAGGCCTCTTTGCAAGAGGTGGGCCTATCTTGTACTCTTCACAAATTCCTCCTATTGGTCCTTAGAAGCCATAGGGCCAATTGACAACTTGTATGCCTTCTTGTACTTGCATATTCAAAGTGTACCCAATATTTACATTTACCAACAATCTAATATAGTAAACTAATTTGATTTCTACTAATAACTACCTCTCAACAGTTAAGTACTCATCACAATACATGCTCCACTCTGCATTCCTTACTGAGGCTATGTAAGATGCTGCATGGATACATGGAAGACCAGTCAACTGCCACCTTCTACAACTGCATGTTTTGTCTTGCAAATTGATGATCATTCTCCATGTTTCATTCTCCACTTCCACTATGAACTCATTTACATGTCTAACAACATACCCTCCAACCTTCTTACTGATGTCCTGACAGTACCTTGCGGCATATGTCACCAATACTCCCTTCCACTTCACTGCACACTTGGTCCTTTGATAAAATTTCTTTTGAATCTTAATTCTAATCATGTCAACAAGATCAACAACATGATGATATCTTGTATCAATGATCCATGCATTGTAGGACTCAGACAAGTTATTTGTTATGTAGTGATTCTTTGACACTATAGAAAATTACTCCTAGACCACACATACGTGTCTCTCCCTGTCAAATCAGTGTATGTAGTCTCAGAAACTAACCTCAACACATTCAAATGAGGCTTGAAATCAGATTTAGAAAACGATTTTGCTGCATCCCAAATTATGTGCTCAAAGAAATCACCAAGATAATCTTTCTTTAATGATTTCCAAAAATGCTCATGCATACTCTATGTTCTGCATTAGGCATCAACATACTAACAGCATCCAACAATCCCTTCTCCTGATCAGAAATTATTGTCAAGTTCCCCACTTCTCCATCAAATGCATGCATTAGATGTTGTAAGAACCAATACCATGTTGTAGGTAATTCGCGGTCCCTTAGGGCACAAAAACTCTAGTCCCGTCCTAAGTCGGACGGAACATAGACACAAAAATCATTTGCAGCGGAAGAAAAACTAGTTAATCTAAATTAACATGCAGTTAAAACAATTTTAACTTAGCCCTAAGGTCCAAGACCCTATGCCAAGATCTATGCCGACTTGGGATGGATCTGACCATCCCAAGAAGGATCTAGCCTACTGCGATTAAACTAAACTAATGCTAATAAAATACTTTAACCACATACCCGGAATCTCAGCCCTGGGGCAGGCGAGATGTTCCGCGCCGTCTTCCGAGCTGCTCCCGTCCCACGTCGAGCCACTCCTTGAACCGCTCCCCGAACCGCTCCTCGAACCGTTCTGCATCCTGAGGCGATCAATCCCGTGTCGCCGAGCCAACCACGCGCCGAAGAAAGTTTCACGCGAGTGAAACCTCCGCCTAGATTTCGGATCCAAAATCCGAACTCCTTTGCGGCTTTGCTAGAGCCCGCAGGAGTAAGGAAGAAATTTAGGGAGAAGAGAAATATTAATTTAAGCCTAGATCCGAGCGTGCTCTAACATTTACGAGAGCCGCTCAGATCTAGAGCTTGGGACGAGTTTTGAGAAAGGGGGAAGACCCCTATTTATATAGGCGGCGGACTCTCCCCTTTTCTCAAAATCCGATGTGGGACTAAATAATGAGTTAATTAAAATCAAGTTAGTTTGCACTTCACAAAGTGCAAACTTCCGTGAATTTTAACTCACTCACCGTTGAGCTTCAAGATTGATACAACATATCAATACGACGAGCGTTCAACGGTGAACGCATAGGAAAAAACCGTTCGTCAATCGGAGTTCGTTTGACCCTCCAATTGAGTGTCCAAAGATCAGCCCAAGGCTTGATTTTCGACTAAAATCAGCCGTCAAATCTGCCCAATAGATCTAGGGTTCTGCAACCATTAATGGGGCCCAGCAAGTGGGCCCCACAGCCTCCAAAACCGGACTGGGCGCACAAACCCAGACCTGGGCACGGGCGCCCAAGTCTGGGCGCGGGCGCCCAGGCGCCAGCCTGGCGCCTGGCGCCTGGCGCCCAGGCGGGCGCCTGGGCCGGGCCAGGCGCCCGGCCCAGAACGCCTGGGCGCCCAGCGCCCAGGTGTCCTGGGCCGCCTGGGCCCAGGCCCAGGCGCACAGCGTCTGGGCATGCGCCCAGGCGCCCGGGGCCAGGGCCTGGGCCGGGCGCCCAGGCCCAGGCGGGTCTGGGTGCCCAGGCCCAGGCCGGCTTGGGCTTTACTGGGTCTAGCCAACAGGCCAGACCAGGTCCAGACTTAGCTAGTCTGCCTGGTCTGGCCTTATCTGACCCTTTGGGCTGTTTTGGGCATTTCTTGAGCATCTGGTGTCCGATTTGGACGTCGTTCGAACCTGGGTCTAGATCGGGACATTCCCGTCTTACCCGTGAACTTTTCCTTGTGTTTATCTTATTAAATATTGTATTAAACAACTTAATACATATTTAATCGCTTTTGCATCAAATGCAAAATAGTCCCTATCTAGGCTTAAATTACCATATTGCATCAAATGTAATTATTCCATCACTTGCATCAAAAATACAATTATTCTCCCTAACTAATTTCTACCTATTACTAGACGAAGAATCACACTCTGTGTGAGACCCTACAGCCTGACCCTTACAACAGGTTGGGCTCGAAGCCCTATACGGCAGTGACCACGAGCAGTGGTTACCGTCCCTGCTTCAGGAATCATCATTATGTGGTTGACTCATTGACATGAGTCTTGTCGGGACCACTCTGACTGTGTCCGTGATGATTTCTGCAGTTATAGTCTCTTCGTCTAAACTATGTCGTGTAGATCAAGTCTAGGGTACGGTCAAAGCTGTCAACCCCAATAACTTGACTCCGGTTAGTTTCGATCAATCTTTAGTCAATAAATGTTGGACTTCTTCCAACATACTCTGCGCAGAGTTTTTACTAAAGACCGAACTAACTCTACGACACTAACTCCCATTGACCGGGAGAGACGAATCCTCTCTTGGTCATTACTCGCCTCGTACGTTTCAAGTGACACCCAATCAAAAGACCTTTCGACAGGCATTGCCTCGAAGCTAGGTCAGTTGATATAAGTGGCACCGTTCACGCACAGGTTTGTCAAAATGACCTCAAGTCAAAAGACCAACTATCCTATCATCACTCAGAGTTATCGCTGACAGATTGGTCAATATAACCATATGATAACCCTAGTGGATCGTTCAGTGAACTCATTCTAATGAGCACCTGTGTCTTGTCTTCGACTTCGCCAAGTCAAGCGATCATGAGATCATCGCCACCGCTAAACGGTGAAGACTAAGACACAATGGTCTATCCGATGTTTCGATATCCTTGTCTCGGAACATCTACGACCACGAACCATTTTAGACTTATGCTACAGACGGTCAAACGTTTCTCCATGATCGAGATACTCATCTCGATACCCGTTTGACCTTGCATAAAGTCTCAGGACTTTACCTAAGTTGATATCTAATTATAAAATAACTTGGATAAATCATTACCAAACAGCTTACTGTTATTTTGAACAAGATGTTTGTGCTATTCACACAGGAATAAATGGCCTCGAGGGCATAATATTCCTACATCTCCCACTTGCACTCAGGCCCATTTATCTCGGTATCTTATACCGTTTTTACACATAAGTTTTCCCGACTCCATGTGATAGAGCCTTCGTGAGTGGATCTGCTAAAACCGTCTACTCTATAGACTTAAGGGGTTTCTATGTTCATGTCAGACCAACCATTTGAATCTCATTCAAATAATTCATTTGGTCTGTCGGAATCCATAATATTTTATTTTACTTGGATCTTATCCAGTTTATCGTATCTTACGATAATCATTTAAATTTGTTAATGGTTATTTTAAATGGCTCATATCTATTCTTGATAAAGTATCAAACCTTTTGATTACTTTGTCAAAATGTATGTTCCATCCCTTTGATGATTCGCATGTAATTTATACGCTCCCACTGACCTTGAAAACTATCTGGCTAATTCATATAAGTTGGTCTGTCTAAATCATATTTAGAAAAACGAACTTATAAGTGAATGCTCCAATTTTCATGGTCAACTTAAGCGTTTTACATCGGCTTTGGTCCGAGTAGATCTGTACACATCTGTTGGCAAAACCGGTTTCATCATAATTCGTTTTAAAGAAATTAGGCTGAAAACCGTTCCCGTCCAACATTATTGTACTTCACTATTTTCTTTTCTGCATCAATCTTTTAAAGATTTACTTGCAGAAAGTGAGGAAACATTTTCTTTGGGCACGTAAACTAAATTCTTAATTTATTTACGCACACGGACCTGCATCAAGTTTTAAATCGGAGTTACTACTCCGAATTTCATCCTAGAAGTTGACTAAGTCATCATCAGTTATGATGTCTAACTCGACAATCCGTCTCACGAGATTCGAGTAATTATACAACTTCCTTACGATTGATTTATTGAATATATTATTGATAATGTTCTCATAGAACTTTATCAAAACCTAGGCATTACTATCTGGGACTTAATCCCAGAGGGAGGACTTAACTCAGAGTCACTTACAATGGATCACACTAAATCTAATTAAGTGTGATTCATACCTTTTAACACACTGATGTGTTAACAGACTTGATCTGAGAGAAAATCACATTTTCTTTTAATTACACAAGATTTTATTTAGCTAAGTATTTGATCATTCGATCTACTCGAATCAGTTTAAATACTTTAGTCATTTCGTTCTTTATTTTATCAGACTTGTGTTTCATCAAGAACACGTGTCTTAATAAAATATACGAATAACTTATTTTGGTTAATCTAGACTCGGGTACATCAGTATGTACTAGACTGAGTTCGACAACTCATTCTCCCACTGTCTCACAGATGGGTTTCGGCCATTGTATCTAAGAGGCTAAGACTCACAAGTGTCCGTAGACTTCATAATACGAGAGGTCAGACCACTCTTTATGTGACTTGTGAAGCTTAATCTCTTGATACGGCCTAGTCTAATTTTACCATATAAGTTTGCTACTATCTTGTGTATTTATATATTAACATTTAATATATATATAGTTATTTACAAATTACTTAACACAAAACATTACTTCAGAAGCAATGTGATGACATTCGTCAAAATGTGTTAAACGTCTTTTGTATAACAATTTATTCTGAAATCGTGACATCAAAATATGTCACATTTTCATTTCCTCCTACTTATGCCTTTACTAATGATAAATTAAACTATTTAACTCGATTGACTTTCCGGAGTGCCTTCTTCCTTTTCTAAATCACATTTAGATATCAACATAAATAAATAGCTATGCAAGCAACTTATGTATCCAAACGCTTGAGCTTTGCAATCTTGAGTGTAGCTCAAGAAGTTGCTTGTCTCAAGATCCGGTTGGGATACATAGTCTTGCACCGCTCATGCACTCGTATTCGACTCAAATGGTTTAATCGAATTCTCGAACTTTGCGGATCAAAATTGTTTGTCCATACAACCTTGAGGGTAGCTCGACAAGTTGTAGGGAGAAACATACTTTGAATGTCCTATATGTTCAAGCTGCCTCATATAGAGACGAGTGACATGTAGCTTTAATTTATTTGTTGGACCCAGAACTTAATGAAATCATATTTCTTAAGTCTGTTCTTTAGAAGGTCATTTAATGTCAACGAGAATATAGTTTTAATTCTATCAATTAGAATTTAACTCGATATTCAATTAATCAACTTATTGACCAGTTAACTAATTCCAATATTATCAATTGATTCTTTCGGTAAACATAGTCTTGCCCTAGTTTTAGCATATGTTCAATATTAAATATAGGTAGATTGGTTGTTATCTATCTATATCATCCCACTATTTTTACGATCGTTTTAAAGCTTAATAACGAACGATTTAATCGAATCAAAATTAATGGGTAAGAGTTCCAATCACCTTGAGTCTAAACAACCTTGAGTGTAGCTCAACAAGTTGATTGACTCTGCGATCGGAAGATGACTCTTCATCGATCATATCGGATATGACTCTCTTAATCGGTTTTTGCCCCTAGCCATTCGTGATCATGAGTGTGCTCATCCAAATCACAATGTCTAGTCTAGTCGGACCCTTGTTTTCATGTCTAGCCTGACTTGCCCCTCAGCTCGGTGTATGCACGACACGTCGGTTTGGGTCAGGTCTTAGACTACATCTAGGCAGACTACATCCTTGACTAAACTTGCGCCGCCGCTTGGTGTATTCACGACAACGTCGGTTTGGGTCAAGTCAAGATGTCATCTTATGTATTTAAGAAGTTGGTTTCTACAAGGTTGCCATGTCACAGCTTGAGTGTATCTCAACAACTGTAACACGGGCCCTATAGTTGCTAACCCCTAAAACAAGGAGGGCTACGGCTAATCTTGAAAAAGATCATTAACGTATTTGACTTAGATATAGTCCAGGGTGTCATACAATCATGATTCGCGACATTGCGGTCCAGCGGAACTCAGCCAGGGAATTGACTAAGCCAGGATCACTATCCCTTAAAGGGTGATCCAGAACTCTTAGCCAAGCACATTGACTGGATCATGGTCCATTGAATGAAGCTTGTCATTTTTGTATGTATGTCATAGACTAAACAGCTTTTATTAACAACTAATTAATCCTATCAACTAGTTGAATCCTTAAATTCAAAATTTTAGGATTTGTTTAATAACTTTTATTAAGTCCTTATCAACTATAAGGTTCACGTGCTATCCTAATCGTTATTAGGATTTTAATAAATTTTATTAACAACGCTAAAAGCGAAGTCCTTTAATGAGAATTAATTATAACAATTAGAATTAAAATTTTCATTAAAAGGACTACCCTAATCAGGAATTAGGTCTTGAAGCATTGTTAATGTTTTATTAAAACATATCATGTCATTAAAATTCAAGTAATAAATTTTAATCGTTTTTAATGGCTAACCTAAAGGGTTGTCTTGTGTTATCAAATAAGGGACAAGATTAACAAGCCATTAAAATAAAGCTACACTAATTTTATCAACATAAAATGAAAGTGTATATCTATTTAACAATTAAATAAACTAAGTTTATCGCATAAACAATTTTTAGATTTTTAAAATCAGTTTTTAAAAATATCTTATAAATTTAAAATGGTACTTTTAAAATTTTCCATGTTCAAAAATTTATCATATACAATTTTTAAACATCTAAAACATTTTAAACTTATCGCATAAATTTAAAGCCTTAAAATCAATTTTAAAATTTATCACATAAATTTAAAAACACCATTTTAAAATTTCCATGCTTAAAAAATTTATCATATAAAAATTTTTAGGCATCCAAAATAAATTTAAACTTTTAAAGATTTAAAATTAGTTTTAAAATTATCACATAAATTTTAAAACGGCATTTTAAAAATTTTCATGATCAAAAATATCAAAAAGTATTTTTGAACATCTAAAACATTTTTAAAATTTTATCTCATAACTTTAAAAACATTTGAAAAGCATTTAAAAGCATTAACGGCTTTAATGAAATCGCAGTACCTAGATCGACTACGCAAACCTAGGCTCTGATACCACTGTAGGTAATTCGCGGTCCCTTAGGGCACAAAAACTCTAGTCACGTCCTAAGTCGGACGGAACATAGACACAAAAATCATTTGCAGCGGAAAAAAAACTAGTTAATCTAAATTAACATGCAGTTAAAACAATTTTAACTTAGCCCTAAGGTCCAAGACCCTATGCCAAGATCTATGCCGACTTGGGATGGATCTGACTATCCCAAGAAGGATCTAGCCTACTGCGATTAAACTAAACTAATGCTAATAAAATACTTTAACCACATACCCGGAATCTCAGCCCTGGGGCAGGCGAGATGTTCCGCGCCGTCTTCCGAGCTGCTCCCGTCCCACGCCGAGCCGCTCCTTGAACCGCTCCCCGAACCGCTCCTCGAACCGTTCCGCATCCCGAGGCGATCAATCCCGTGTCACCGAGCCAACCACGCGCCGAAGAAAGTTTCACGCGAGTGAAACCTCCGCCTAGATTTCGGATCCAGAATCCGAACTCCTTTGCGGCTTTGCTAGAGCCCGCAGGAGTAAGGAAGAAATTTAGGGAGAAGAGAAATATTAATTTAAGCCTAGATCCGAGCGTGCTCCAACATTTACGAGAGCCGCTCAGATCTAGAGCTTGGGACGAGTTTTGAGAAAGGGGGAAGACCCCTATTTATATAGGCGGCGGACTCTCCCCTTTTCTCAAAATCCGATGTGGGACTAAATAATGAGTTAATTAAAATCAAGTTAGTTTGCACTTCACAAATTGCAAACTTCCGTGAATTTTAACTCACTCACCGTTGAGCTTCAAGATTGATACAACCTATCAATACGACGAGCGTTCAACGGTGAACGCATAGGAAAAAACCGTTCGTCAATCGGAGTTCGTTTGACCCTCCAATTGAGTGTCCAAAGATCAGCCCAAGGCTTGATTTTCGACTAAAATCAGCCGTCAAATCTGCCCAATAGATCTAGGGTTCTGCAACCATTAATGGGGCCCAGCAAGTGGGCCCCACAGCCTCCAAAACCTGACTGGGCGCACAAACCCAGACCTGGGCACGGGCGCCCAAGTCTGGGCGCGGGCGCCCAGGCGCTAGCCTGGCGCCTGGCGCCTGGCGCTTGGCGCCCAGGCGGGCGCCTGGGCCGGGCCAGGGGCCCGGCCCAGAACGCCTGGGCGCCCAGCGCCCAGGCGTCCTGGGCCGCCTGGGCCCAGGCCCAGGCGCACAGCGTCTGGGCCTGCGCCCAGGCGCCCAGGCCCAGGCGGGTTTGGGTGCCCAGGCCCAGGCCGGCTTGGGTTTTACTGGGTCTAGCCAGCAGGCCAGACCAGGTCCAGACTTAGCTGGTCTGCCTGGTCTGGCCTGATCTGACCCTTTGGGCTGTTTTGGGCATTTCTTGAGCATCTGGTGTCCGATTTGGACGCCGTTCGAACCTGGGTCTAGACCGGGACATTCCCGTCTTACCCGTGAACTTTTCCTTGCGTTTATCTTATTAAATATTGTATTAAACAACTTAATACATATTTAATCGCTTTTGCATCAAATGCAAAATAGTCCCTATCTAGGCTTAAATTACCATATTGCATCAAATGCAATTATTCCATCCCTTGCATCAAAAATGCAATTATTCTCCCTAACTAATTTCTACCTATTACTAGACGAAGAATCGCACTCTGTGTGAGACCTTACAGCCTGACCCTTACAACAGGTTGGGCTCGAAGCCCTATACAGCAGTGACCACGAGCAGTGGTTACCGTCCCTGCTTCAGGAATCATCATTATGTGGTTGACTCATTGACATGAGTCTTGTCGGGACCACTCTGACTGTGTCCGTGATGATTTCTGCAGTTATAGTCTCTTCGTCTAAACTATGTCGTGTAGATCAAGTCTAGGGTACGGTCAAAGCTGTCAACCCCAATAACTTGACTCCGGTTAGTTTCGATCAATCTTTAGTCAATAAATGTTGGACTTCTTCCAACATACTCTGCGCAGAGTTTTTACTAAAGACCGAACTAACTCTACGACACTAACTCCCATTGACCGGGAGAGACGAATCCTCTCTTGGTCATTACTCGCCTCGTACGTTTCAAGTGACACCCAATCAAAAGACCTTTCGACAGGCATTGCCTCGAAGCTAGGTCAGTTGATATAAGTGGCACCGTTCACGCACAGGTTTGTCAAAATGACCTCAAGTCAAAAGACCAACTATCCTATCATCACTCAGAGTTATCGCTGACAGATTGGTCAATATAACCATATGATAACCCTAGTGGATCGTTCAGTGAACTCATTCTAATGAGCACCTGTGTCTTGTCTTCGACTTCGCCAAGTCAAGCGATCATGAGATCATCGCCACCGCTAAACGGTGAAGACTAAGACACAATGGTCTATCCGATGTTTCGATATCCTTGTCTCGGAACATCTACGACCACGAACCATTTTAGACTTATGCTACAGACGGTCAAACGTTTCTCCATGATCGAGATACTCATCTCGATACCCGTTTGACCTTGCATAAAGTCTCAGGACTTTACCTAAGTTGATATCTAATTATAAAATAACTTGGATAAATCATTACCAAACAGCTTACTGTTATTTTGAACAAGATGTTTGTGCTATTCACACAGGAATAAATGGCCTTGAGGGCATAATATTCCTACACATGTTTCACTACTCTCCCCCTCTACCACTGCAAATACAACTGGAAATAATCCATTGTTTCCATCAAGTGCTGTTGTAGACAATAATGTCCCCAAATACTTTGACCTCAGATGACATCCATCAAGTCCTACAAATGGTCTGCAACTCTCTTTAAACCCTACCATTGATGCTTTAAAGGATACAAACATCCTCTGAAATGCCTTGTCTTCTTCCAACTTAACTGCTATGTGACTGCCTGGATTAGTCCTCAATAACTCATGATGTAGAGTTTCCACCAAGTCATAACTATCTTCAACATTGCCATACAGGTTTTCCCTTGCTCTCTCCCTGCCCCTCCATGCCATATTATAGTTGATGGTGACTCCATATTTGTTTTGCATCATCCAAATAATCTCCTTTGGAGTGATGCTAGGCCTCTGCTTCACCTCTGCCTCAATGTTTCTGGCCACCCAAGCTGCTGATGCCTGGTAGTTCATGCAAGTGTTCACTCACATGCATGAATTCTCCCTAACAGCTTTGCTTATCTCCATTGTCTGCCCATCCACCAACCTCTTAGCTCTAAGATACCAATTGCAACTCTTACTAGAACATCTTGCCACAACTCTTATTGCATCATTCTTAACATAATTGTAATTGAAATTATGCTTTATGCTGAATTGTTGCAAGCATAATCTCAACTCCTTCACATTTTTAAACTTCTGATCCACATCCATCAATGGATCATCCCAATTGACCTTGAACACCTCTTCATGCAAACCCTCCCCAACTTCATCATCATCTGGCATGTCCTCCTCTTCAGAGCTATTCCAAGAATGGTGTCCATCTTAAAAGTAGCAGTCATCTGCATCATCATTAGCAACTTCTTCATTGTCAGCATCTAATTGATCTCCTTCAACCACCATGTTATCTGCATCATCATCTTGGTCATAGTTCACATTGTTCCCATCAATAACTGCCTCATCTTCAGGTGAGTAACTTTCATCCTCACTGGAACTGGAGCTTTCTTCAATGTGGATTTCACATGTTGAAGTTGACATCCTTGAACCTTCTCTTGGAGGATTTATCCTCCTATAAGGTGTATAATTCATGCGTCTACCATCAGTTCTCTGATCAAGCACTAAAAACATCTCCACTTTCTTCTTCATCACATCATGTGTTCTCATCACCTTCATTAAACAATCATTTGATTTAATCCTCTTAAACTTCCTAGGATTTGACCCAAGTACTGTATACGAAAAATTCTGCATATACTCCTTTGCAGGAGGCAACAACTCACCAACATAATCTGAAAAAGATTCCAAACTAAACTTACTCACTTCCACTCTCACTGTCTTTCTATTCCCACACTCATACTTCTTTCTCCATGTCCTTGGTATATTTCTCCAGTAGCCATTATATCTGAGGGCTATCTCCACAACACCATCTTCCATCATGTATTATCCTGTTAAGCAGCAATTTATTCACAACTTGTCCTGCATGTCAGTTATATACATATATTTGTCAAACAGGCATGCATGTTATCCAAACTCACATATACATATACTTGCAGTCAGCCAAACTCACGAAATCAATTCAGCCTTCTACATATACATGCAGCCAGCCTTCTACATATACATGCAGCCAGCCTAACTCAATAAAAGATGCGGCTCATTCATATACATATACATGTAAGGACCCTGTCTATGGGGAAAACACTAGAAGGGGGGTTGAATAGTGTTTATGCAAATTTAAAAGGAATTTACGCCAAATAAAAAGCAATCCAACAAATAGTGCGGAATAGAAAAACGACCCAAAGAGAAACACACGCAAACGCAGATATGTTTCAAGGGTTCGGATTACCCAAGTCAACTCTCGACTTGTTCCCGGTAATCCTACGTCCCTACCACCCGGATACCACCGGATACTCAAGTTAGAACCCTAACTTGAGGTTTCATTATAGCCCACTTGTAGCAACCCTACAAGTGCAATCGAATACAATCGATGTCCTTGACTCCTACAACCAGGGAGCAAGCAAAACCATTCTCACAACCGAGAGCACAATTCAAATAACGAAAGTTATGAAATATGAAAGCAACACTTACAAACTCATATGCCTTGAAGTAGAACTTGAAGGAGAAGTGTGATGTGTGTTGAAGAACTCTCTTGGAAGAGAGGAGAAAGCCCTTTCTCTTGACTGCACCAATTGCCTAGAAGATCAATCTTTGGTTCTAGGTTGGAGAGCAAGAGAACAAGATTTGGAAATACTTAGGGCTTTGGATTTGAGAGCTTTGATCTTTGGAAATGAAAGCTTGAAGGATTTTGCAATGAATGAGTATCCTTCCAATGAAACAGTAGAAGCTCTATTTATAGCATTCTCAAATCCACAAAACAGTTTAGGCAAAAACCCAATCGAAATCCGTGAGAAAAATCTCAACGGATATAATCTGAACTCGCGACAGTCGACTGTTGAACAATCCACAGTCGACTGTTGCACAGTCAGCAAGGGTAGGTGAGAATTCATAACGGTAACTTACCACGTGGACAATCGACTGATGAAGCAAAGACAGTCATCTATTAAACCAACAGGCGACTGTACATTCTTCGACAGGCGACTGGCCGAGAGAAGAGTAAGTTAGACAAATACTGGAAATCTCACAAGATACAGGACAGACGACTGATGCAAGTAACACAGTCGACTATTAATCAGAACAGGCGACTGTATATCCTTAAACAGACGACTGTCAAAGTCAGGAGAAATTTACAGAGAGCTGAGTCAAAGAATAGACTTATAGACAGGCGACTGTTGCAGCATAGACAGTCGACTGATCTAATAGACAGTCAACTGTATATACGGCATAAGTCGACTGGCCGTAGAAATCAGATCAAACAGAGTTTGGGCATGGAGAGATAGTCGACGGATGTACAATTCACTGTCGACTGTCACTAGGATAGGTGCCTGTGAATCGTTCAACAGTAGCTTGTGCGAAATAATCAGAGAATGCCCAAAACTACATTGTAATAGTCTGTGCATAACAGGCGACTGTAGAACAAAACACAATCGACTGTTGTTGAGACAGGCGACTGTAAACTGTTAACCAGTCGGCTGTTATAAACAATCCTAGCACAAACAAAATAGAATTGAATTGGGATCAAAGGACAATAGTCTAAAGATGTCCTATGACAGAATGTAGATGTGTGTGAGTGCTCCATCAAAGTTCTACTTCTAAGCTACATAATAGAAGAGATCAAAAAGAAAAATTACATTGACGAATAATCTCTTCTTTCCATCGTATGAGTTTGAAGTCTTTACGGAGCTTCAATCATCAATCTACGATCATCCAATTCATATCATTTGCCTTCAATGACGTTTGTGAGTCATCCATTGCTAGTTGATCTTCATAATAAGCTTAAGCAATGGATTAACTGCAAAATAGGGAATTAGTCACAAGTATTTATGTTTGCTCATCATTAACACCAAGTAGGGAGAAGTCCAATACTAAACATTCTCCCCCTTTTTGATGATGACAAACAAACATAAACAAAAAGATAAATAATTGTGCGCAATGAAAACTTACTCCCCCTACATAGATGCCAATCAAGTTAGTCAACAAATATTAGAGCATCTACATAGCAATTGAAGCAAATGAGTGAGATATGAATGAATTCAAATCAAGAAATCTAGGAAATAAAATCCCTATTCATTATAATCTTACTCCCCCTGAATCTAAGGCAACGAAAATCTTAGATTCAAGCGTTAGAACATACTTAGCACATCCATTATGAATCTTGTATGTTTATTTCTCTCCCCCCCTATGGCATTATCCAAAAGGTGGGAGCAAATAACAACAACAATAATAGTGGATGGTCATCAGCTGCTCCCCCTTCGGCTCCTAGTCCCCCACCAATAGCTCCTGCTTCATGCACTGCAGCTATACCGCCCATTGAGCCAAGGCCGCAAGCTGCTGCTCCCATTGATCCGTCTTCATCCTTCAGGCCATGTTGCCCATTTCCACCCATTACGCCTGTAGCTTCAACCACTTCTTCATGCTCTCATAATTCTCTGCCTACAATTTGGACTGTCCCAGTTCCAGAGTTCACTGCTGAGCACATCGCTCTCCAAGCGTCTGTCCCAAAGAATAAGGACAAGGCTGCCCTCTCAACCCCCAAATCTGCCAGGAGAAGCTCTTGGATAGCAGGTATCTCCGGTACGTCCTGCCCCTCACATTCTATCTAATTTGCTTGCTATTTTGGAATACTAGGGGTATCAATAACCCAGCTCGTAGAGCGGATCTTAAGTTGAAGTTGAATAAAGTTGGGCCATCCATCGTGTGCTTATTGGAGACTAAGATCAATGACCGGAATTACTCTAGAATTGCTAATTGCTTTGGGAAAGAATGGACTTCTATTGATAACAGAGGCTTATGCAAAGGAGGAAGAATAGTTATATTTTTTGTCTCCACCGTTTGGACCTGTGCGAGTGTGGCGGCCTCCCCACAACATATCACATGCATTTTCAGTAATACAGGAGGTCTGAAAATGGCTCTGACAGCAGTTTATGGTTATAATCTAGCCAGTTCTAGATTGCAGCTTTGGGAGAACCTGCTAGCTGATTTTCACTTGCTGCAAACGATCCCTTGGATTGTGGGAGGAGATTTCAACTGTGTGCGTAATTCCAATGAGAAGCTTGTGGGTCGTCCTGTTGATCCCAATTCCATGGATGCTTTTAATGCATCGGTTGCTGCATGTTCTCTGATTGAACTTAAGAGTGTGGGTCCTTCTCTGAGCTGGAACAACAGTCGTGTTGGCCCAACACGAATTGCAGCCCGTCTTGACCGTATCATGTGCAACCAGAGTTGGCAGATATTATTCCCTCATTCATTCTGTGAATATTCAGATGCGGGTACAAGTGATCATAGTCTTCTGATACTACATCTCCATATTAAGGTAATCCACTCTCCAAATCCTTTCCGATTCTTCAATTCTTGGACGTATTATAAGGGATACAGTGAATTAGTTGGTTCCATCTGGGGTACCTATGTCGATGGCTCCCCTATGAAGAGACTAGTGGACAAACTAAAATTGCTAAAGCAAGAGCTCAAAATTTGGGCCGCGGAGCAAAGATTCAACTTGAATGTAAACTCTTGTAGAAGAAGGCTGGAGGCTATACAGCTTGACCCTAACCTGAATTCCAATCCGAAATTACAGGAGCTTGAAAAACAAGCCTCATGTGATCTAGCTCAAGCGGTTAGTGCTGAAGAGGCTGACCTTCGCCAGAAAAGCCGCCAAAATTGGCTTTCTTTGGGAGATAAGAACTCCAAATTTTTCTATGCCGCTATGAAATCTAGACAAAGCAATAATAACCTGAGCCACCTATTCTCCCCGGATGGCGCACGGAACTCGACTAATGATGGCCTAAGGGCTTAGGCTCCCAGTTTCTTCAAATCCATGTTCAACCAAAACAACTATATGGCCATTTTCCCAAATCTCACCCCCAGGTGAATGCTCTCCCAAGAGGCGGCTAACTGGATGGATGACAATGTAACAGCAGATGAGATCAAAGATGCTACATTCCAGATAGGGAAGGACAAAGCTCACGGTCCTGACGGGTACAACGCCTTCTTCTTTCATCATTCTTGGAGTATTATAGGAGACGATGTTATTGCCGCCGTTTCCTCCTTTTCAGGTCAGGTAAAATGCTCCGATATATATATATATATATATATATATATATATATATATATATATAGTCTGAGTACATCAACGGATGGTCATCTACATGGCCATCCAAACAAGATACATCATGATCACAAAAAAATACATCATCATGACGACATCAAAAAATATCACCAAACATATATAAAAGACTCGTTGACAGCATCATCCATCATACATCAAAAAAATATCATATGTATCACTCAATCTAAACAAAAGAAGACCACACAAAATAAAACAAGGTCTTCAGGTGAGTGAACAGATCAGCATCAGCATCAGCCTCAGTCAATATGAATGACTGAGGGATCCGACGGACGACCGGAAGATCTGAACTGAAGCCGAGCAGAGTGACGAGTAGGAAGGGCAGGAGTCTTCCTCTTAGAAGACGAAGCACGAACAGCAGATGATTCAGTAGGAACATGAAGTGGAGTCTGGGCATCGGAGGTCTGAACAACAAAGGGTTTGGGTGTGAAGCCAGGAGGAGGAGATACACAAGCAGGAGCAGTGTCCTCAGAGGTAGCAAACATAGCCTGAAGCTCAGTAGGGATGGGAAAACCCTGATGCATTAGAGATTTGTACTGAAGCTCCAATAAAAGATTGAGCTTCTCGTCAATGGAATATGAGATATTCTCAAGGACAGTGATACGATCACAGAGCCGGGGAACGGGCTGAGACGAGCGAGAAGGCTTGTCAGTGTACTGAGAAGAGGGGATGGGAACACTGACCGAGCACGAAGGAACAGGCTTTGGTGAAGGAACACTGACAGGAAGAGGTTCTCCAGAAGCTTGAGGCGAGGAGGGAGTCGGGTCAGGCTTCGGTGAGGGGACAGGCTCATTGAGAAAATCGAGAGAGACATTAGGGAAGAAATGATCGAAAAGAGCCATGACCGAGCACGGAGCTAGGGCAAGAAACAAAACGAACAAACCCTAACTAGAAGTATCACGAGATAGGTGGAAGAGACCAAACCTAGTCGAGTGACAGAACGAAAGCAACGACAGCTCGAAATTGACGCACGAAGGGAGCGAGATCGACGGATTTGGTACATCAATCGAGCGGGAAGACGAACGGTCGAAACGGAGGAGAGAGAATCGACGAGGGGAAATGATCGCGTAGACTTGAATATAAAATTGGGGAAATGAATCTGAGCCGTTGGATCAAGGAATCGACGGCTCGGATCAAATCACATGAACCGACACAGCATAAGACAGTCGACTGATGCACAAATGTCAGTCGACTGGATGAAGTGATAAAAATAAAGCTCAGAGAGATGGGCAGTCGACTGGCAAGTAACATGCAGTCGCCTGTCGGCTGGACAGTCGACTGACAAATACTCAACAGTCGGCTGGCCGAGAATTAATACAGTTCATAAAAAACAGAGAACACTGTAAAAATTCGACAGAGAGTACAGTCGCCTGATGACTAAAATGCAGTCACATGTTAAATTAACAGTCGACTGTAAAACAGTCATCAGTCGGCTGTGCGAAAGATACCAATTTTCATACAGAGGAGATAGAGTAGGGCAGTCGACTGTTGAAAGAAAGACAGTCGTCTGTCCTGGTCCAAAAGTGCACAGTGAGATAGAATTCCAGAGAATACGAACACTCACCTTAGGACCTATACTCTAATCACAAAATCCATCGTAAAAACATTATGAAAACAAAAAATCCATTAAAACACAAATTACTCCAATCAAACTCAAAACTCATGAAATCAAATAAGTCACAATTGCCTTTCTTAAGCTCATAACACAATAAAGCATATGAAGAAAGACAATCAAAAAGATATGAGCTCAATAAGGAGTTATAACATGAAAGATTGAGCTTCTAGATTTCAGATTCACCCATAATTCTCAATTCTCCACGCAACCTCACAAATGAATCTTCTTTAAGAGGTTTAGTGAAGATATCAGTAATTTGTTTTTGGGTTTCAATATACTCTAAGATGATGTCCTTCTTAGCTACATGATCATTTATAAAATGGTGTCTCACGTCTATGTGTTTGGTACGGGAGTGGTGTACCAGATTCTTGGAAAGACAAATAGCACTTTGATTATCAACCATGATAGGGCAAGTATCACAATTGACACCATAGTCACTAAGAGTGTGTCTCATCCAAAGAACTTGTGCACATGCAAGACCCGCGGCAATATATTCCGCTTCAGTCGTGGACAATGACACCGAATTCTGTTTCTTAGAAAACCAAGAAAATAAGAAATTTCCTAAGAAATGGCATGTGTCACTAGTACTTTTCCTGTCGGACATGCATCCGGCAAAGTCGGCATCACTATATGAGATTAACTCATATGTGCTAGACTTAGGGTAGAGTAACCCATAATCTAGGGATTGATTACGATAACGAAATATTCGTTTAACCGCAATCAAGTGTGACTCCTTAGGTCTTGCTTGATATCTAGCACAAAGATATACAGAAAACATGATATCGGGCCTATTAGCGGTTAAGTAAAGTAAGCTGCCAATCATACCTCGATATAGACGAACGTCTACATCTTTTCCGCTTTCATCCTTGTGAATATGAGTAGTAGTACTTATGGGAGTCCTTTTGCACGAAGACGATTCCATCCCGAATCGCTTAATAAGCTCCCCTGTGTACTTTGTCTGATGTATGAACGTGCCATTCTCCATTTGTCTAATTTGCAATCCAAGGAAGTAGGTGAGCTCTCCCATGTGGCTCATCTCAAACTCATCCTTCATAGACTTGGAAAATTCTTGACAAATATTAAAGTTAGTAAAACCGAAAATAATATCGTCTACATAAACTTGAATCAGAAGAATGTCATTTTCATAATCTTTAATGAAGAGCGTAGAATCAACTTCTCCCATTTTAAAACCTAAATTCAAAAGAAAGGTCTTGAGACGATCATACCAAGCTCTAGGAGCTTGTCTCAGTCCATACAACGCTTTCTTAAGTTTGAAAATATGGTTTGGAAATTTTTCATGAATAAAACCGGGAGGTTGAGAAACATAGACTTCTTCATTGACAAACCCATTTAAAATGCACTTTTAACATCCATTTGAAATAATTTAAAATTCTTATAGGATGCAAAAGATAAAAGCAACCTGATAGCTTCTAATCTAGCTACGGGGGCAAAAGATTCTTCGAAATCAATACCTTCCTCTTACCGGTAGCCTTGAGCTACTAACCTTGCTTTGTTCCGTATGATTACCTCGTTTTCATCCGACTTGTTCTTGAAGATCCATTTGGTCCCAATAACTTGGTGACCACTTGGAAGAGGTACAAGTTCCCAAACTTCGTTTCTCTCAAATTGCATTAGTTCTTCTTCCATTGCCACTATCCAAGAGCTATCCTCACAAGCTTCTTGGATGTTCTTTGGTTCAATGGTAGAGACAAATGCGCAATGAGAGAACTCTTCAATTCTTGATCTCGTTCGAACACCCACACCAATATCTCCCATAATTTGGTTATTGGGATGGTTGCGAACGGTCGGGTACGCTTTGGGTATACCTGGATCACTAGGAACAACTTCAACAACTTCGTTAGAAGTGTTAGTCTCAACAATATTATCATTAATCTTGACATTATTAAGAGAGTCACAGAGAATCTCTACATTATCATCATCAACATGAGGAAAATCAGAATCTTCATAAAACGATACGTGAAGTGATTCCTCAATCGTTGAAGAAGTTTTGTTGTATATCCGGTAGGCTATGCTACGTGTGGAATATCCAACAAAAATTCCTTCATCGGATCTTGGCTCGAATTTGTCTAAATTACCAAAGGTGTTCTTTATAAAACATTTCGAACCAAAAACACGAAAATATTTCACTTGAGGCTTTTTATCATAAAACAACTCAAAACAAGTTTTGTTTGTTCGGGGTCTCACTAGGATCCTATTGAGCACATAACATGTCGTGTGCACCACTTTTGCCCAAAATTGTAGTCCTAAATGACTATCATGGAGCATAATGCGAACACACTCAATAAGAGTCCTATTCTTTCTTTCTACAACACCATTTTGTGGTGGAGCACGAGGAAAGGAAAAGTTATGAGTTATCCCGGAGTCATCATAAAACTTAGTAAAAGACTCATTCTCAAATTCTCCTCCATGATCACTACGAATAGTGATAATGGTGGATCCTAAAAGATTCTGAATCTTCTTTGCAAATTTGGTAAACTCTTCATGAGCTTCATTCTTATTAGTTAAGAATGAAACCCAAGTAAATCTAGAAAAGTCGTCAACGACAACTAGTCCATAATGAGCATTACCTAAAGAAGCGGTTCTAGTTGGCCTAAATAAATCTAGATGTAGAAGTTCTAGGGGCCTTTTAGAAGTAATCCCTTCTTTAAGCTTAAATGAAGATTTACTTAGTTTACCTCTTTGACATGAATCACAAAAGTTTTTCTTATTAAAAACAATCTTAGGAAACCCTTTGACTAGATCATGCTTAGCTAACTTATATAAGTGCTTGAAGTGAACATGACCAAAACGGCGATGCCATAATAGTTGTTCACTTGTGTTAGCAACTAAGCAATGTTCTACGGTTTTAGGCAAGCTCAAATAATAAATATTTTTACGCCTAATACCGGAAAATAAAACATTTGAATCACAATCAACAATAGTACACAATCCTTCTCCAAAGTTAACCTTGTAACCTTTGTCACAAAGTTGACTAATGGAAATGAGATTGTGACATAAACAACTAACAAGATAAACATTAGTAATTAGAGGTTTGGAAGGATTACCAACGATACCTACTCCAATGATGGTTCCCTTTTGATTACCTCCAAAAGTGACCGTTGCACCATCTTTGATGCTTATCACTTCGGAGAGCAATGAGGGATCTCCCGTCATGTGTTTGGAGCAACCGCTATCAAGAATCCATCCTTTCCCTTTAGAGCTAATAAGGCATTTATTGCTCTTCTTCTTTCTCTTGGGTACCTATATAATATACCATAAGCTTATGGTACCCAATGTTTTGTTGGGTCCAAGGGGATTAGCCCTTTGGAAGCCAAGTCCAAGTGGACTTCCGCTTCCCAACATAGTTACTATTTCTAATTACATCATGAAAGTAGGAATCAACATAAGCATTTCTAACATTTAGACTAGTGTTCTTAGGACCCCAAATAGTGTACATCTTGGGAGTCCTATTCCTAGTTGCATGCATATGAGTTGGATTTCTATGTGGTGCATGCTTCTTAGGAACATGATTTCTAGCATAGATATGTGGTGGAGGATATGCATTGTACATTCTAGAATGATATGTATGCTTGGGAACATGCATATTATATGAAGCATAAGGATCATGCATGACATGTGGAGGATGAGCATACATGAAGGAATGATGCGTATGAGCATACGGGTGTGTAGGAGCACGTATATGAGTATTTCTCATGTGTGGTTGTGTACGTGTCCGTGGGTGCGGAGCATAAAATGTGTCATGATTATCCACTTGTGAAGTAGGATGTTTCCTACGTGGATGAGTGTTAGTGTACATAAAAGCATGGCCTTGCTTTTGGTTTCCACCCTTAGTGGGTTTCTTGCCAAAAGGAAGAGAAGGTGATGTGGTGACATTCTTGGTAGGATTGCTACCTATAGTGTCTTTGACACCACTTGTGGATGCACCGGAGGAAGGCCTTACAAAATCTATAGTGACACCACTATAGGAGGTGCGAGCATTAGATGCATTTGCTTTTACAAATCCAAGGCCAACACGATTTGTGGCCGGAAATTGATTTGCAAGCAAATCATCCAATTGTCCTTTTCCCTTATTGAATCTCACAATACGGGAGGACATGAGCTCATATTTCTCCTTTAAAGAAGAAATGTTGGTATCCAAGGTGGACACCCGTGCTTTGAGCTCGTGCACTTGGGTTTTAAGAGAGTCATTCTCTAAACCCAATTGTGTGTGACGTGTAACTAGATCACTATTATCCTTGGGATGTGTTTGATCTAGTTGAGATTTGAGGGAATTTACCTCATCTCTCAAAGTGACATTTTGAGAAGCTAAGTTTGCTTTCTCAAGAGTTAAAGTATCAACAATGGTGTCATTGTTGATAATGCATGGAATGGATGACTTGCTAACATTTGATTTCTTTAAGCTAGTGTATCTAAGCATTAAAGATTGGTATTTAGCAAATAGTTCTTCATTAGCTATACGAAGTTCATCCATTGTTACCTCGGTGTCATCCGTATCGGAGTCACTCTCATCCGAGAGTGGGTCTTCAAGTGCCATGAAACACATGTGGGTGCTCTCACCCTTCTCATCATCAGAATCGCTTGATGAGTCATCACTTGAGTCATCAAAGGTACCTACGAGTCCTTTCTTCTTGTCTCTCTTGTTCTTGTCAGACTTGTGGTACTTTGGTGCCTTCCATTTTTCTTTGTTGTTTAGCATTGGGCAATCCCTCTTGATGTGCCCTGGCTTATTACACTTATAACAAAGAGAGGAAGTAGCATTAGTAGACTCAAAACGTTTGTTTGAGGAAAACTTACCTTTGCGGAAGAACCGTTGGAGCTTCTTCACCATTTGGGCCATATCACCCAAATCCATCTCGTTCTCGGATTCATCACTTTCGGAGGATGATGAATTGGCGTTGAATGCCAAAGCTTTCTTCTTAGCCTCCGAGGGATTCATCATGGCTCGAATCTTTAATCGATTATCCCGTCTTACTTTGTAAGACATAAGAGTCCCGATGAAATTCACCACGGTGTAATTCTTCAAGTCATTGACCTCCTCAATGGCGATTGCTCTTCTTTCCCATTTGGAGGTCATCCCCATGATGATCTTCCTTACCTTTCAGGTTCGGTGTAGATTTGGCCAAGGGCTTCCAATTCATTTGTGATGTCGGTAAAGCGTCCGTACATCGACGCAATGCTCTCATTTTCCTGCGTGTGAAACAAGTCGAAGTTTTGCACGGCAACATATAACTTTGAAAGCTTTACCTTATTCGTTCCCTCGTGGGTAACGATGAGATGGTTCCAAATTTGATATGCACTCTTACATGTGCATATCTTGTTGAACCCATTCGGGTCCAACGCACAATGAAGAGCGTTCATTGCTTTAGCGTTGTTGACTTCGGCGGACTTCTCGGAAGTCGTCCATTTCTCGAAGTCATCTTCGGCGGGCTCGACGTACTCCTTGTGGAGAGTTCTCCAAAGAGAAGCACTCCTAAGGAATGTCTCCATCCTACACTTCCAATAGCCAAAATTAGTACCATTGAAACGTGGAGGACGTACCGTAGATTGACCTTCGAAAAGAGTGGACGCTCCATAACGGTCGTGATTGTTGTACGAAAGCGGTGGAGGAACGTTGTTGTTGTTGGATACCATAGATGAAACCTTGCGCTCTGATACCAATTGTAAGGACCATGTCTATGGGGAAAACACTAGAAGGGGGGTTGAATAGTGTTTATGCAAATTTAAAAGGAATTTACGCCAAATAAAAAGCAATCCAACAAATAGTGCGGAATAGAAAAACGACCCAAAAGAAACACACGCAAACGCAGATATGTTTCAAGGGTTCGAATTACCCAAGTCAACTCCCGACTTGTTCCCGGTAATCCTACGTCCCTACCACCCGGATACCACCGGATACTCAAGTTAGAACCCTAACTTGAGGTTTCCTTATAGCCCACTTGTAGCAACCCTACAAGTGCAATCGAATACAATCGATGTCCTTGACTCCCACAACCAGGGAGCAAGCAAAACCACTCTCACAACCGAGAGCACTATTCAAATAACGAAAGTTATGAAATATGAAAGCAACACTTACAAACACCTATGCCTTGCAGTAGAATTTGAAGGAGAAGTGTGATGTGTGTTGAAGAACTCTCTTGGAAGAGAGGAGAAAGCCCTTTCTCTTGACTGCACCAATTTCCTAGAAGATCAATCTTTGGTTCTAGGTTGGAGAGCAAGAGAACAAGATTTGGAAATACTTAGGGCTTTGGATTTGAGAGCTTTGATCTTTGGAAATGAAAGCTTGAAGGATTTTGCAATGAATGAGTATCCTTCCAATGAAACAGTAGAAGCTCTATTTATAGCATTCTCAAATCCATAAAACAGTTTAGGCAAAAACCCAATCGAAATCCGTGAGAAAAATCTCAACGGATATAATCTGAACTCGCGACAGTCAACTGTTGAACAATCCACAGTCGACTGTTGCACAGTCAGCAAGGGTAGGTGAGAATTCATAACGGTAACTTACCACGTGGACAGTCGACTGATGAAGCAAGTACAGTCGTCTGTTAAACCAACAGGCGACTGTACATTCTTCGACAGGCGACTGGCCGAGAGAAGAGTAAGTTAGACAAATACTGGAAATCTCACAAGATACAGGACAAACGACTGATGCAAGTAACACAGTCGACTGTTAATCAGAACAGGCGACTGTATATCCTTAAACAGACGACTGTCAAAGTCAGGAGAAATTTACAGAGAGCTGAGTCAAAGAATAGACTTACAGACAGGCGACTGTTGCAGCATAGACAGTCGACTGATCTAATAGACAGTCAACTGTATATACAGCATAAGTCGACTGGCCGTAGAAATCAGATCAAACAAAGTTTAGGCATGGAGAGACATGCGACGGATGTACAATTCACAGTCGACTGTCACTAGGACAGGCACCTGTGAATCGTGCAACAGTAGCCTGTGCGAAATAATCAGAGAAGGCCCAAAACTACATTGTAATAGTCTGTGCATAACAGGCGACTGTAGAACAAAACACAGTCGACTGTTGTTGAGACAGGCGACTGTAAACTGTTAAGCAGTCGGCTGTTATAAACAATCCTAGCACAAACAAAATAGAATTGAATTAGGATCAAAGGACAAAAGTCTAAAGATGTCCTATGACAGAATGTAGATGTGTGTGAGTGCTCCATCAAAGTTCTACTTCTAAGCTACATACTAGAATAGATAACAGAAAAATTACATTGACGAATAATCTCTTCTTTCCATCGTATGAGCTTGAAGTCTTTACGGAGCTTCAATCATCAATCTACGATCATCCAATTCATATCATTTGCCTTCAATGACGTTTGTGAGTCATCCATTGCTAGTTGATCTTCATAATAAGCTTAGGCAATGGATTAACTACAAAATAGGGGATTAGTCACAAGTATTTATGTTTGCTCATCATTAACACCAAGTAGGAAGAAGTCCAATACTCAACAATACATAATCATACAGTCAGCCCTAACTATGCCACAACATATACCTATACATGCATGCACCACATGTACATTCAACATAATATTCATGTCTTGACCACATAAAAATTCAACCTTTACGCAATACAATCCCTAAATCACATTTAACAGCGACTTCTAAGAACCCTTATCATTTATAACAACAACTAACAGAAAACCCTAAAGCAAAATCAACTAGCAGTGAAATTGATGCATAAATTGGAATTTTTGAATCGTTTTGCAAATTACAATCAAAATCAACTAGCTATTACCTCAACTCTTTCGTATCCAACCTGCTAGAACTCGATCGTCCAAAAATTCTCGCTTGATTTCCCACCGTTTCTTCCCTTTTGCGCCAGCGCTGCTAGGGTGAAATTCTAGGGTAAAATTTTCATGTGAAATGCATAGATAAATGTGTCTAGCGGGATTTTTTGGGCTTAGTTTTTACACCGCTGAGTTTTAGGCACATACACATGACCATCACGTGTTTCGTTAACCCAAGGGCAAGTTTGTCCAACGTTAACACAAATTTGAGTCGGGTTAATTT
This sequence comes from Scilla litardierei, assembly GCA_030789695.1. NCBI lineage: Eukaryota > Viridiplantae > Streptophyta > Magnoliopsida > Asparagales > Asparagaceae > Scilla > Scilla litardierei. The sequence continues at coordinate 277,131,678 of CM061141.1, read as the reverse complement.
TTTAACGTAAATAATCCAAAAGGGACTATTTAGGTTAACGTTAAACATTTAAGTGACTAGATTCAACTTACAAAGATTTAAGGGACTAATATCAAAATACACATAATTTAAGGGACTAATATGAGAAAAACCCAAAAATTTCTTCATTGCTTAGCATCAAACTCTAACTCTCTCTTTTTTTAATTCGATTCGAACCATTCCATTTTAATATTCATGTTTTAAGACATCAAATTTTCAAATGAATCGAAGTTTTCCTCGTTCATCCACTCGTCACAAGTTTAATGGTTTCGATGTAACAGAACTTTTTATAATGATTTTAATGGTTTCCTCGTTCATCCACAGTCCAAAGTTATATTCTAGTTTTCTTATTTCCAAGGAATTTGTGTCTCAAAAAGATCGTTCAAATCATGGGTATTGAAGTTGCTTAGTTTATACACCATTTCTTTTTTTTCTTTTTTGACGACTTAGAATGATCCATGTAACGAGCTTTCGATTAATGACTCATAGGCCAGACGACCTTCGGGCATTAGGCTTAGAAAAGCCCCTTGAACTTAATACTCGAATCATCTAAGTTTTATGTTCCCCCTTTTTTGAATGCACTCCCCATTCATCCATCTTTCGACGTGAATCTCCAATGCTTCCTGAGGCACGAAGACCAAGCTAATCAATGAACTCAAGGGAACGATGCATTTTTTTTCTTTTTCACTTTTTTTCTTTTTTTCTTTGTAAGAAACTCAACACCCATAAATATGAACAAAAACATTAGTAACAAAGGCCAAATTCCTCTTCAACTTGAAGACTGTTTTAATAAATCGTGTATACTTAAGCTTTTTCATCACATTAGCATGCATGAAATAAATTCAAACTATATCGAGATATTAATCATGGCAATTGAAAGTTTTCATGAATAGCATATTAACGAGTAATTACATGAAGAAATAAAAATTATTTCACGCCATAAACGATTTTTAGAACTCAATCAATGCATAATCATCCGATAATGTGACATGTAAAGGAGTTTTAAATAATGAGACTTGGTGATTTATTCTTTTCTTTCCCTTTTTTAAAAAAAATCCTAAGGTCTCATACACTCCCCCCAACTAAAGATGGACGTTGTCCTCAATGTCGAGAGGGGTACGAGTTTATTCAAAATCAAGCATCCTAAAAGCATATAAAAATCTACGCTAATGGAAAGAACACACCGTGGTCAAATGGCGAATCTCGAATCTTTAATGGTGGAGGAAGTTGTTCGATTTGCTCCTTGCGCTCCTTGGCAAATATTCTTCCTCTATTAGCTAAATAAGACCCCAGCAGCACAACTCCAAGCATCCATATAAAGTGAGTATGTATGTCCTGCAAGAGATGAGTTATGTTAGTCCAATTTAGTCTAAAATTTTTCGCCAGAAACATATTCCAAATATAGTCATTAAAGTACGTAAAATAAAGTAAGGCATGTTGATGACTACTCCTTGAAAGATGTGCACTACGCTCGGTATGATGCTCAGTTATTGGGAGAGGGATAAATGATTTTGGGAAAAAACTGGTGGAAGGAGTGGTTCGGGCTCCATAGCGATAATCTCTAAACACATGTCCCTAGCTGTCTCCTCCTCCAGTTCATCCAAAATTGCTAGCACATCCTCTTCTTTGCACCCACTTCCAGCCATGTTAATGTTCTAAGTTGTGCTTTCACCGTGACATGGCTCGTTCGATATACCTGCAATAGAAGATGAACTCATGTTAGATTCTTGAAATTGAATTTCAAAAGAATTACTTTCTTCTAAGCAAGTGGCATTCAGAGTAAGATTTTTAATGGATTGCTGAATTTTTCGACTCCGAGCAAGGAAATTTTCTTGGAATTGATGTGATGTAGCCTCATGTGTCTGAATGAGCAAATAAACTTCCTCTTTCAAGGGTTGCAATGGTACGTCTACACTTTGCTCTCCTTGATCAAGGCATGAAGGCTCCGTTGAATCACACTCTGAAGTCTCATTAATGGTCTGATCATTCTCGTGTAAGGACTCCATGTATTTCCACGCCTCTGTCGGTGTCATGACTCCCAAAAATTCCTGCAGCTGTGGTCGTAGTCCAAATAGGAAGGACTCCATAAGCCCTTTCTTTGTGTACCCATACTGCGGATAGCTCGATACTATGTCTGTGAACCTCCTCCAGGCCTGAAAGAAAGTTTCACAATCTGTCTGATTAAAACTAACGATCTTGAGCTTCTCCATCCTATGTTTGTGTGCAACATCGTACTCTGCATCATGCCAATTGTTTGTGCGATAGAATTTCATATACTCCATTTTTTTTGAATTTTTATAAGGAGAAAACAAAACAAAAAAACTAATAAAAATCCTAAACTATAAGATGGAAGGATCTCACCGAATTTTCCTCTATACGAACTGAAATCGCAGATCGCAAGTACTGTTATCCCCGGCAACGGTGCCAAAAACTTGACTCGTCTCAAAATGTGTGAGCGCTACTCCCAAGTGCAGGAGATCGAACAAGTAATAATCCTGATGAGTCCAGGTATCGTATCCACGGGACAACTGACCTGCGAAACCACGAACTTCAGTTTATACAAAGTACTAAAACGATAATAACCAACCTATCAAGTATAGAGATATGGTATCAAGAGTTTAAAAGAATAAAAGAAAATCCTACGATAGTTACGGTGAATTCGATATTGGGGTACTAATATAGAGAGTATGTTTTGGTAGTGATTTCGTTAAGGTGTGTGCAATCAATGATTATTAATATCTTCTCTATAACTCAACGTTTCGTCCGGATAGGGTACGAGAACGTCGAAAAATATGACGATAAATAGCATGAAATAGTGCCAAAAAGGGTAATCACGTATAATGTCGATTTCATAAGGAAAATACGCACTACTGCCCTCTCGGGTCACGATACTTCCTCTCGGATCGCATCACGAATAAGTCCGAAAAGATCATATTCGATTCAAGTATGCCCACGTCTCCGCATAACATACCCAAACAACATGTATGTAGAAATCGACAAAATACATGATTATACAATGCAAATAGGACGAAAAGATATTGAAATCAATGATTACGACACCCTAACTACATCAATACCAACACACATGAAGATTAACCACACATGGAGAGAATATATTCAGTATTCATAGACAAATTCATCATCAAAACCTCAAAATGCGTGAATAATACTTCAAATACAAGCCAAATACGCAAAATACAAGGCTAAAGATAGGAAAATTGTCACCAATTCTCTCCAAATAGCTCCAAATCTCCTTCAGATGATAGATCTAACCTCTGTCTCCAGTGCCTCTAAATTTCATGCGAAAATACGGCTCCTAGAGCCCTAAATACGCCAGAATACACAACAAAACCCTAGAATACACTTATATAATAGGCATTGCGGGTTTAAGTTCCTTAGCGGGTCCCAAACCCGCTCAAATATCAACCGAACCCGATATCCGCTGCCGGCTCAAATAGCAGCCGTTAAATCTTGCGGGATTGAACGTGCGTGCGACACGTGGCCCTTGTTCGGATCCGACTGCGTTTGATTCGAACCCACTTTGTTTCGCTTCGAGTTGAAGCGATCGCCGCCATCGGATGACGGATCGAATGGTTCCCGCTTGGCCACGTCGCCCCGTATTTCCGATGCTTTGCATATACCTCGATCGTTTTACGCCGTTGGATCGAGCGACCAACGGCGAGGATCTTGCCACGTCGCCCCGCAGTGCATGCATGTCGCCCCCTCACTTTCGACTTCGAGCGGTGTTGTTAATGGCCGTTGGATGGTGCATCGACGCTCAAAATCGAGCCACGTCGCCTGCTTGATTTGAATCACGATCTCCGATCCGAATTCGCTTCGGGATTCATCGAGGCCGTTCGTTTCAGCGACAAACTCATAAGATCACGCCACATTGCCTGAGTTCGCGTGCTCCGCTTCTTTTAGAATGGGATGTCGACGTCCGTTCGATCAAGATCGAACGGACTAGCCTTAGCCGCGTAGCGAATTCGCTAAGTGGTCGGATGAGGCGGGGGACGCTGCGATGGCCGCCACGTGTCCATTCCGAGCGAAGCGGGTGTATAGGGATACGTATTTCGGAGCGTATTTTCGTATTTATGACCGTATTTCTCCTAAAGTGTATTTTGCATTCAAAAATTCATAGTAATTAGCACAGATCTCAGAAAAATACAAATAAAATAGTCGTTGGAATCGTGAGATCGAGATCTAGACATGTAAAATATAAAAAGTGAAGAAATACTCATTAAATTGCTGTTTTGTGCTTAAATCAAGTGATTTCTCTAATAATTGATGATATTCGAAATACGATTGTATTAGGGACCAATTAAGCATCATATACACATAAAATAGTGCTAGATAAGGGGTTAATTATGCAATATTCACCCCGAATCAGCAGTCGGAAAGGGTCTTTATGTTCATCCAGAGATCGTACCACCATAGGTGTATTAAGTGGATGACATTGGTCCATATGAAATCTTTGTAACATTTTCTTCGTATGTGTGGTTTGGTGTAATAGGATTCCGTCTTTTAGATGTTCGATCTGTAAGCCAAGGCAGAATTTCGTTTTGCCTATGTCTTTCATTTCGAATTCTTTTGTCAGGCTTATAGATATCTCAGCGATCTCTTCAGGAGATCCAATGAGATTCAGATCGTCTATGTAGACTCCTATTATAACGAACCATTTTCACGTCTCTCTTATAAAGATGCAAGGATGGACTTCATTATTGTTGAATCCTTGTTGTACAAGGAATTCACTCAGTCTGTTATACCACATCCGTCCCGATTGTTTAAGACCATACGATGATCTTTGGATCTTAACAGAGTAGACGTCCCGAGGTCTATCTTTTAATTCAGCAGGCATTGAAAATCCATCAGGAAGTTTCATGTATATCTCCTTGTCGAGAAAACCGTATAGATATACAGTCACAACATCCATTATCTGCATATCTAAACCTTCCTTTGCTATTAAGCTTATCAGAAATCGGAAAGTGATCGCATCCATGACCGGGGAGTATGTTTCCTCATAGTCAATACCTGGTCTTTAGGAAAACCCTTGCGCTACAAGCCGTGCTTTGTAGCGTGCGATCTCATTATTTTCATTTCTTTTTCTCACGAATACCCATTTGTATCCCACAGGTTTGACAACAGTAGGTGTCTGGACTATTTGCCCAAAGACTTTGCGTTTCTTAAGCGAGTCCAGCTCAGCTTCTTTTGCATGATTCCACTTTGGCCAATCATTTTTACGTTTGCATTCAGCAACGGAATGTGGATCATGATCATCGTCGCTTCTGGCGACGTGAATAGCAATGTGAAATACAAAGTCATCGACGACGACTGTACTCTTTCTGTCTAACACTTTCTCTGTACGTACATAATTTAATGATATTTCAGTTTCTCCCGGTAATTCCTCTGCAGTGGATTTCGGGAGGGATGAGGGTATGGACATGAGCTCATTCCTCTGTGGAGTATCGTCCCAAGGTCTCCGGTTATTTTTTTTCTTGGATTTTTATCCTTGGAGCCTGGTGGTCTGCCTCTTTTCTGTTGAGGTGCAGCCACTTCTGCTGCTGGTGGATTGTATCCATTCTCGAAGATGTCAATCCTAGCTGGAGTATTTGCAGCAGGGATGTGTGATTTGACAATCTTCTGGTTATCAGTAAATGAGTCCGGTAATCGGTGGATAGTATTCTGAATGTGGAGGATCTTCAGGATCTCATCTTCACATTGTTTTGTTACAGGATCATAGTGGGTCAAACTTTTTGTATCCCACTTTATGATGTGCTTCACACCAGATTTCTCAGTTTCTGGGCCCATTTTTGGGAAAATGGTCTCATCAAATTCACAATATTCAAGACGTACATTAAATGCGTCCCCCGTTTGAGGTTCTAGGTATCTTCTAATTGAGGGTGAGTCAAACCCTACATATATACCTAGGCGACGTTAAGGACCCATTTTTGTCCTCTGTAGTGGTGCAATAGGAATGTAGACTGTGCAACCGAAGATTCTCAGATGAGAAATGTTGGGTGGCCCTCCATATGCAAGTTGCATTAGAGAGAGACTCTGACCTCCAGAGGGTCTTATTTTTATTAACGATGTAGCATGCAGAATTGCATGTCCACATGCATCCACCAGCAACTGGGATTTCATTAGCAATGGACGTGCAATCCATTGGAGTCTTTTTATCAGTGACTCTGTCAACCCGTTTTGGTATAACATGCGACACTGGATATTCAATTTCTATTCCCGTTGCCTGGTAGTACTCTTAAAATGACCGGAAGGTAAATTCCCCAGCATTATCCAGACGTATTTTCTTTATATGGTTGTCTGGAAAATACGCCCGTAACTTTATAATTTGTGACAGTAGCTTTGGAAAAGCTAAGTTGCGGGTTGATAGTAGACACACATACGAATATTTTGAAGATGCATCAATCAGTACCATAAAGTACCAAAATGGCGCACTAGGGGGTGGATAGGTCCACATATGTCTCCATGTATTCTTTCGAGGAAGCATGGAGACTCGATATCCACTTTTAGTAGTAATGGCCTTGTTATTAATTTCCCCTTGAAGCAGGGGATGCAAGGGAATTCTCCCTTCTGAAGAATCTTCTAGTTCTTCAGGTTGTACCCATGGGATTGTGATAGGATGTGGTACATCATCACAGATCCAGGGTGGCCAAGTCTATCATACCAAAGTAAAAACTTGGCTGATGTCGAGCACTTCAGATGCTACGTCAAGTTAGCTTCCTCTCTCCGAATCTTTGTATTGTAAAGGCCTGATGAAAGGCTCTCAAAACGTTCAAGTATGGATTTTACTCCATTTTCTTCAGATGTTACATACAATAATACTTTTTCATTTACATTTGTTGTTTCCAAATGGAATCCGTTTAAACGGATATCATTGAAACTTAGTAAGTTTCGTTTGGAGTTCGGAGAGAATAGTGCATCTTTTATTTTAATTTCCGTTCCATTAGGGAGCAACAAGGTTGCATTCCCAGAACCTTCAATTATATTCGATGACCCTGAAATTGTATTTACAGGGCTTTTGTATGGTATAATGCTATGAAAATAGCACTTATACTGAAGGATCGTATGTGTCGAAGCACTGTCTACCAAGCAGTCATGAGAGTGATCCATCTATAAAGATGAATAAAACATTTGCATTTCAGGAACATAAACTTTATTCATTCAAATTCAAATTACATAATATGAAAGCTCTCATAACATGAAATGTTCTAAACAATTTGCTAAGATAAAAGTAGAAAGCTAATCTAGCAGGTCATCAGTTTCGAAGTCGTCAGTTGTAAACTTGACTGGAGCATCAGATGTCACCATGTTTGTTTCAGCTTTCTTTTTCTTGTTTTCTTTATACAGTTCCTGGAGATGCTGCGGAGTTCGGCACACTCTGGACCAGTGGCCTTTCATGCCACAGCTATGGCACTGGTCTTCCCAATCCCTTTTGGGTGGGGGTGCATCATTCTTCTTGTTGTCATTTTTGCGCCAGGTGAACTTGCGCTTTCCTTCATTCTTCTCTGCTGGACTTGGTCCCTAGCCCTTTTGTTTTGTCCCCCTTTTTGTGGTCTTTCTTTTCTTTTGTTGTCTCTCTTCTTTCGAGAAGAAGATGCATTATAAGCTTCTGGGAGGGGGAGCAGTGCCAGGGGCACATGTTGTGAGTGGCGAGGAGAACCTCTCTGTTTTGTTCAGCCATGAGTAAATATGACAGTAGCTCAGAATACTTGGTGAACTTTTGTTCACGGTATTGCTACATAAGTATCGCATCTTTCTCATGGAAATACGTGTACATCTTTTCCAGCATGCGATCTTCTGAGACTTTTTCACCACACAACTTCAGGCGTGAGGTGATGCTAAAAAGAGTTGAGTTGCACTCAGATATAGACTTAAAGTCATGCAGTGTCAGGTTCTCCCACTCGTATCGTGCCCTTGCTAGTATAACATCTTTCTGATGTTTATACCTGTCTTCAAGGGCGGTCCATAGCTCAAATGGATCTTCGACCGTAAGGTATTTAGCCTTTAGGGTCTTATTCACATAGCGACGAATATAGATAATGACTTGCGCCTTTTCTATATCACTTACATTTTCATTCTTGGTCACAGCAGAAATGGGGGACTAAGCCCGCAGATGGAACTTCACATCGAGCTGCCTGCTCAGATAGTTTCTCCCTGATGCATCCAGCACTTCGAAATCGACACGTGCGATTTTAGCCATTTTATCTAGCAGGGCAAAAATTTGCATGAATTAATAATTTAACAATAAACATTTCATGCGGAGGCAATTTTAATATGAAGAGCTAATTGTGTGACTCGGCCAGTCCCACATAAATAAAAAAGTCCAAAGTCCATTAAAGTCCATATTACACAAATGAAAGCTTTTTAAAAAGAAATTACAACTTTGGAAACCACGTGGGTCCCATATAAGTTCCTAAGCTTCTATTGTGGCCTCCGTCTCCATGGAAAGTGGTCTTCGGTCTTGGACATTTACATGAATTCCTCACTACAATTTCTCTCAAAAGTAAAAGAGAAGTGCAGGAAAATAAAATGTGGGACTTAAACAGCCGATCCAAAACCGCAATTGGCCATCCAGACAAAAATCTGTGCTCATCAAACATTTTCAGCAGACATTTTCATCACAGGCATCACATGCATTTATATTCGCAGAAAGGGATAAACAATTTAATTACTTAATAATTATTGAACCACTAGGCAACGTCATACACCGTTAGGTTAGCTGACTAATGGCAGAGTGGTCGCAGTATCTTCCTAATTATTAAGTTTTAATATATGCACAACCAAACATAGTTTATCCACAGAATAAGCCAAAATGATGCGAAGCATATATTAATGATCCTACAAAGGGTATCATATAATGCAAATGTTATGCTAGTTGGGTTTATTCAAAAAGATTGAAAAAGAGCCCAATATTTGACATTTTCTTCATAAACGGAATCCATTTTCCTTTTTAAATCGTCCACAATTTTTTCCCAAAAGTTCCCAAAAGTCCCCTTTATGTCCTCTTATTGCCCCATAATATATCATGATTTTTCATGAATTTTTAGGCCCCCAAATACCCTTTTTAAATCAATTTTTAGCTCCAAAAAGCCTTTAAAGCTTATTTTGGCCCTCTCCCCCTTTTTCGGAAAAGAACACTGGCCTGCGGGCATTAAGCCCATAGTGTGGCTGCGGGCTTCAGGCCCGCAGTCTAAAAAAAAAATTTTGTTTGAATAATAGGCATGCGAGCTTGAGGCCCGCAGTTTGCCTGCGGGCTTCATGCCCGCAAGGCTTAAGACAGATTTTTGTTTTGTGTGTGGGCTTCAGGCTCATAAGAATTTGGGGGGGGCGGGGCGGCGGCGGCTAGGGTTTGCCGCCGCCGCCGCCGGTTGTCTCTGCCCCCGGAGAGGGGTGGCCGCCCCACCGTGGTGAGGGTGGTAAGGGGGGTCTGATGGGCAAGGGCGTCGCCCCCGCTTCGGGGGGGCTGGCGGCGGCCCAAGCATCAGCCTGAACAACACCGCCCCACCTTCGGGGGGTAAACAACGGCTCCCCCCCTTCGGGGGGACTACGCCGGCCTGAAAAATGCTACCCCCCTTCGGGGGGGAAATGGCGGTGCCCCCCTTCGGGGGGGTGGTGGTGGCGATCGGCGGCGCCCCCCTTCGGGGGGGCGGACTGCGGCCTGAAAACGTCGCCCCCCTCCCCCCCTTCAGGGGGAAACGACGGCGCCCCCCCTTCGGGGGTGGCGATCGGCGGCACCCCCTTCGAGGGGGGCGGACTGCGGCTTGAAAACGCCCCCCCCCCCACCCTCGAGGGGGAAACGGTGGCGTTAACGCGGGGCGAGGGGGGGAGGGGGCTGCGGCAAGGCCGCCAACGAGGCTAGGGTAGGGTAAAAACCCTATTTTCCAATTATTTTCAGATTTTAAAACATGTTTAAAACATGATTTTTGGACGATTAGCCCTAATTCCACTTCGATCTTACAGGATCTATAGAAAATACTATCATACGTATGATAAAAACGACATTTTTAGCGAGATTTACCTCTATATCCATCCTCCGGATATAGCGACGGTTGAACGAAGCCTACGCGGATGACGACGCTCAATTGATGAAGCTAGACGCCACGCTCGTGGATCTCCCGCCTTTCTTCGCTTTCGCAACGATCAATTTTGTGTGGAATATTTGTTTAGAGACTCGTGCCGATAACGTGTTATGAATCAACATCTGGGTAGAAACCCCTAGCTCTTTATTTATAGCATATAGGAGAGCGTATACAGATAAGATACATAAGATACGGTCTTATCTATAAGATAAGCCATGATCCCAACCGACTAACTGACTCGGTATTATCCATTCACAACAATCCTAATCATAATACAAAACCCAAACCCCAAACCCCATTCGTTTAGAACTCAACCCCAACATAGCCCCCGCTCTCCCCTTGCCATCTCCACCTTCAACTTTTTCAAAAGGATGACGAGAAAAAGAAAAGGGAGGACATACCGCGGTAATCCAAGTAGGTTCCCTATATTTCTTTGTCTAAAATTTCAATTGGTTCAATTGTGACTTTCAGTTTTGATTAATTTGATAGAAATCTTACTTGTATCATGTTGTAGTCTTGTTGTCGGGATTGGTTTTGTAAATACATCTTCTCCCTAACAAAATTTATGATTAAATAGAACCATGCAAATTTAAAAATATAATTAAAACGTGGTGCATTGCAAGAATCGAACTCGAGACACCCGCAACAAAAAAGATCACATCAATAGACCAATTTCACATCCGATGCATATGATAATGAAGTTTTATTAAAGAGCTTTAGGGGTTTTATAGCTGAATGTTCAAAATAAAATTAAGAATGGGGCTCATTCCAAGAATCAAACTCAGGACACCCCCACAACCAAAAGAAGAATCATACCACTAGGCCAAATGCCCTAATCCCTAATATCATGCTAACTTATTTTCAATTACAAGACTCTAAATGAGATTGCACTTTGAGATTGCGCTTTGAATGCCGCAATGCAGTTTGGCTGGGTTTGCCAACCCCGTCCATTTCAACCCGTATCCGAATGTGACATGGGTTAACAATCCCTGTCAAATCCAAAGCCGCACAGCCGAATCATCCTACCACCTGGGGGTGGCAAAATGGGCCTGACCCGTCCCGACCCGATCCGAACAAGGGCATCCTTAACCGGGTATGGGTAGGAGCCAATCCGGATCAAGTAGGAAACAGGTTGACCCGACCCGGATAAAATCCGGGTCGGTATGGGTTTGGCATGTCAACCCGGATGACCCGAATTCGACCCGGTTTACTTTCTCTATATATATAAAATTTATATAATAACTTCAATACACAGTTGCAATGTGAGTTGTGCTTATACGATTTGAATTGTTGTCCTCTTCTTTAAGAGGTCTTGGATTCAATTCCCTTTAAATACAACTTTTTTGTTAATTTTATTACTTTCGTTAATAAAATACTAATGTTACTTATACTTCCTTGATGTCATCAGTGCGGTTTAAGCGACGAGCTATTAATAAATTGTCGATAGCTCTTAATAAATAGCTGAATATCGAAAAAGGAGCAGTAGTGTATAAGTCAAATCTTAACCCGACGGGTTAACCCAAACCCAAACCCGACCCGGATTCATTCCGGGTCGGGTTAGGGTTTACCCCTATCCGGGTCGGGTCAGATGGGTCGGGTTAGGGTTTACCCCTATCCGGGTCGGGTCAAATCTGACCCGACCCAAACCCGAATCCACCCGACCCGTTTGCCACCCCTACTACCACCCTCCTCCTGGTCACTGGCATGACAAAACATGATTGATTTAGCTAAATAATTTTAAATTTGTTAGATTTTCACAATTTGGGCTCTTTTTCGAAAATTTGTCCAGCCCATCCAGGCAATCTGTCCATTGTTGAGCCCACTACTTTTGTACGTGCGTTAGACTCATGACTAGCACATTTAAAGAGGAAAATTATACATACCAAGTACTGTAATTTTATCTGAATTAAAAGGAACTGTTCTAATTTCCAAAATCTTCTTTCTTATGCAAACCCATTTTACTCATACAAGAGATCCATCATAAAAAGGTAGGAGATAAACACATGAAAAAGGTTCATTTAGAAAAATAAGTGATAAACAGATATCTTTGTATCAATAATGCAGGAGGATAGAATTGATGCATCCACCCCGCAAAGACTCAACATCAGCTTCCCCAAATGGCAAAAGAGGGAGATACATGACAGGCAACAAGCTAACAACATGCACAGTTTCCATAGGAAATGATGAGGGGATAAGTTAAAAAGAAAGACCAAAAACACCGTCAGTCCAAACCATTGATACTCGGGGTTCAGTGATCTCAGCTCACAAACAAAATCAAACATTAGACAAAATCTGCCAGCAACAACCAGTCGACAAATCTTACATTTTCGTTATCCTCTTTTTCGTTTGCTCAAGCTGTGTCTACTCTGGTATCATCTGCTCGCCGTCCGCCTCGCCTTCTTCCTCTACCTTGGGCTTTGACGGAGTCGGCCCAGAACCAGGAGGCTGCTTCTTCTTTATCCCGCTCACAATATCATCAATCCTCAAAAGCATGCAAGCCGCTTCAATGGCTGTCTTGAACGTTTGCGCCTTTACATTGTACGAGTCCCAAATCTGCAACAGGGCATCGTTAAGGCTAGCTGGTTAGGAACAAGAAAGCTCGACTGACTGATACCAGGTTTCCTCAAAGCGTGTACCTTTCTCTCATTCATATCTACAATAGCACCGGTGTTCCCATCAATGCCAACCCATGCATTCTCACCGTTCGCATGCTATGGCAAGGCACAAAACAAAAAACATTATCGGAAATATTTGTAATATCTAGTTTATTTCAATGGATGAGAAAACAAATATATATATCCAAAAAAAGGCTCGCAAACATGGTGTCTTACCTTTCCTTGGAGCGCAGTCATTGTCCTAATGACATTCACCCCACAATTCTGAGCCAAGGTCCGAGGGATGGCTTCAAATGCAACAGCGGCAGCCTCATAGGGCCACTATTTAACAAGTGAACGAAGGAGAAGGCAAATTATCAGAAAACTTCAGACACGTCAATGGATTGGCAAACAAACGAACTCGATGAAATAAGCTTCATTAAGTAGCAAGACAAAACACCTTTTCGATGCCCTCAATCGACGAACTCTTCTGCTTCAGGGTAGCAGATACAGTCAACTCTGAAGCACCGCCTCCGGGAAGGAGCTTCGGATTCTTCAATATGTTTCTCGCTACTGACATAGCATCCTGTCAATCAAAAAAATTATCAACCCATCAAGCAAAACAAAATGATCAATGTATAGTTGCTTAAGTATTTATAAATACAAGAGCATACCTGCAAATTTCTTTCGACTTCATTCAGAAGATCCTTGCTAGCCCCCCGTAAAAGAACTGTACATGCTTTTGGATCTTTGCAGTCCACAATAAATGCAAAGAATTCATCGCCAATCTTCTTGACCTCGAAAAGTCCAGCACCTGTTCCAACATCGCTCTCTTGAAGTTCATCGGGCCTGTTGACGATGACTGCCCCACAAGCCTTGGCAATCCTGTTGTTGTCGGTTTTTCTTAACCTCCTAATAGCACTGACTCCAGCCTTGCTAAAGTAATGGCATGCAAGATCACTGAGCCCTTTCTCAGTAATAACCAAGTCAGGTTTGAATTTCAGTATCTGCATGCAGAGGTTCTCTATGTATTCTTCCTCCAACTTCAGCAAAACTTCCCTGAAAAAGGGAATCCCGGTCAGTGCTCGACTCCGAGAGGGCAGTAGAAGTACATTCCACATAAACATTCCCGATTCAAGTATCAATCACATCGGTCCTAATGTATCTCCCATCCAGGGATCAGAACAGAATATATATGTTTCCCAAATAAATCTCAACAGGAGCATAAATCAAAAGGTACATGGCATAGATCAATGAACATGTCAAAATAGCATACCGAATATAAGAACAGACTATGCCTTCAGATGCATTGGATGACAACCCAATGAGTCTTAAGTTAACACTGATTTAAGCTATTGAACGAATCTATAAACAGATCTTTCGGATTCATTTTTGAAAATCAAATCCACTAATGAATATGCAAAATTATCCCGTTCTCCATGCAGAAAGCTGTTCCTACTCTTGCAACACTGCAGCTTAAATCCTAAAGAAAATAATTGTTATACCCTTTTTATTCACCAGAATTTCTAAAAGTAAATGCACATATCATGAGGCGGAAGGGGGAAAAAGAATTGCACATTTGCAATCTCTCCCCAACAAGCCTGAGGGAACCTATTAATTTCTTGATGTTCCAAATATCTAGAAATTGCACCTATTTTATTATCTACTAAAGTTCTAGAAGAAGACATTAAATTCATTGCCTTGGGATGCCCATGAATTTGAATTCAGCATCCTACCTTGACGGTTTTACATATCCTTGAAATGACTTGTTTGGATGGTTGGGATAAAAATCCACTGGATTCCATCTTGGATGTGAATCCATTCGATCACACCTATATTCCAAGGGTGTAAAAATCCATCTGGACTTCATTCCAAAAACTTTGTACAGATGCCATATTAAATTCCCTCATATATCATTAATTTTATCAAAAAATTTGCCTCACGACGGAAGGACGTCCTTTGAACTAAAGAAAGAGTTCAAGAACTCAGTTATTAATCTATACTCTAAAGGATTGGCATACTTTTTGAATATAATCCTTTGGATTTGTTGTTAAAAACTGCCATCCAAACAAGCTAATCCTTCAAATTGCCCAATCAATAGGAAAATGACATCTAGGATTACAGTTCTCTTTGGATTGGGGCCGTGAGAACGTCCTGAGTGAAAGAAATGTAATCATGTAGCCGACCATGAGTTGGCATAAAGGCTTTTTGTTGTTATTTGTCGTAAATAGTGTATGTCAGTTTGACAATGATGCAATGATCATGAAATATTAAAATATCGCTAGCTAAAATAATTATTTAAGCTGATACTGGATGCACATTTCATATGAAAACAACAAACGGACATGTCAATATTCGATGAATCTTGTGAAGCGCAAATTCTAGACATAAGCCAGAATTACAGAGTTAATAGAAGTAAACATTATTTGACTCGGGCATTTAAGCCTCCTAGTCTCAAAGATATGGCTGATGCAACCACTTCATCATATAAACTTTTTATTAAAAAGGATGGTGCCCAAATTTAGAAGACATCACTAAAATCTCAAGTGAATAGTACAACTGTTAACCAGTCATCCAGTGCCAGATTATTGGTAAAGTTGACAGGGCAAGCTATAAAATGAATGCTATTTAGCAGACACAGAAAATTCCTATTAGTATACAGATTCAAATGCAGTTAATAATATATAAGAAAATGTAGGCATCGCTAAGACATTGTTGATTCAAACAAGCACAGAAAGTACGTAGAGATTACTGATTAACATGGTAACCAATGACTGAAAATTCAGTAGCCATGTGGATATTTAGTCACTATACAACAATATACTCAAACATAACACGAACACAGGTGCAAGCATTTCTTTACACAAAACAGAATAAGAGAGTGTTTAGCGAAAGAAACTGAAAAGTCGTTCTTCATGTTTACTCGTGCAATATTTATATAAAGTCATAAAGCAGAAAATTAAAGCACGTTCATATAGAAAGATCTTACCAATCTTCTTCCTTTACCAACTCAGCATTTGTCTGATTTTCTCCTTTCTTATACTCAAGTGGGCAATCAAGGAGAATAATTCTGGGGTTCACTATCTTTCTTCTCATTTTTCCAGGGGCAACAACATCTTTATTAAACATGACTCCTCTAAGAACCTTGGAATCCTCCAATTGGCCACCAGGAATCTTCTCAACTTTTATGTATTTCTTAATGTCAACCTCACGCATACCTTGGCCCAGGTCTACACCAACTGTGGTGGTAGCATCGATTGCAAGATCCTAAATGGAGGGGAAAACAAAAAAGAATTAAAAGCAGCCATGAAGAAAAGTCAACCAAGCTACAAATTTTCACAAAGAAACGGAAGCCAAATCATTGAGATGACAATAAGTATCACATGAAATAGATGTTTCTACACGATCAACTAAATGAAATAGCAGTATAGCTGTCAAGAAGCATCTTGTTGTGCATACTTTCTGGCTACCTAAGAGGGAAAATGTAAAATAATTTGACTCAAGACAGTAAAAACGTTGCGAGTATATTAGTTAACCCTAAGAAATGATATCAGAAGAGAATAATAAACAGGAGGTATTAAATAAAAACGTTGCTAGAATATCTTTCATTCCCGATCCAATATATATCAGAAATTTAGTACCATTCTGATGTTGGATTTTGGCCTAACAACATACTAAAAAGCCTATAGATTAATTCATTGGATGGGAAACAGAAAATGCTCGCATTAGAATCGGCATCATCTTCATCCCCATCTTTTAAGCCTTTTTCAATCAGAATGAAATTAGTTATCAAGAAGAACCATTCATCTTCTAAGCCTTCACCAATCAATAGATTTAATAACATTTCCGACCACCTGCCAACCTGACACTAGGGGTAGCAAACGGGTGGGATCGGATCGGGGTTGACCCGACCCGGATAGGGGTAAACTCGAA
The DNA here is from genome assembly GCA_030789695.1 of Scilla litardierei. Classification (NCBI taxonomy): domain Eukaryota; kingdom Viridiplantae; phylum Streptophyta; class Magnoliopsida; order Asparagales; family Asparagaceae; genus Scilla; species Scilla litardierei. Next base: position 277,115,036 of record CM061141.1, on the reverse strand, counting down.
CCCGACCCGTATTAAATCCGGGTCAGGGTTAGGAAACCCATACCCGACCCAGGTATAATCCGGGTCACCCAAATCCGACCCAAATTTTATGACGGGTCAGATTCGTGTCGGGTTTGGAACCAATTACAAAAAACACGAAAAAAATGTGTTAAACAAATCACCAGCAATTGGAATCAAACAGCAGATCACAGTAAGGAATGAAGAAGTACAAACCAACTTGAGCTATATGGATTGATGATGATTAAAAACCAATATATTATTTATGTAAATTTAGAATTGAGATTTGAAATTAACTAAAAAGTAACAATGCTGAGAATTGACCCCGAGTCCTCTTAAAGAAGATCTATACAATTCAAACCCCCGAACCAAAACTCCAAATTACGGTTGGATTCCAATAGTGTTATATAAATAAAAATAAAAATACGAAGTAAACGGGTAAAATCCGAGTGAATCCGGATTGACGGGTCAAACCCCCACCCGACCCAAATTTTATCCGGGTCGACCGATTGATCCGGATTCTACCCATTTCGGTTAGACCTCTACCCATACCCGATTAAGAAGACCGGGTTCGGGTCGGATTCATTTTGCCACCCCTACCTAACACCAACTTTTTTTAAATTGGCATCAAAAACCAAGAAATAACCTTGCTATAGATCCTAGATAGAGAGCTAGCTAGCTAGCTAGCAGTAGAACATATCATATTGGTTGTGTGTGCAGTTCAAGATCCTGCAACTACGGAGAAAACCTCCAAATTTCTCCTAGACAATGAAATGTGTCTGGAGAACATGAAGTTGCAACATTTTTATGGAAAATCACAATTAAATCTATAGCACAATAAAGCTGAAGCAAAACAAAATTTTTTCCTTGAGCATAAGTTGTGAATTTGAAAATGATTTTCTAACAAGGGACCATTTGGTTGGTTTGAAGTGAGTTTTGAAATCTTGATTGGTTGTGGAATCTAAGGTTAAGAAAAGTAAAATTTTTTGTTTGTTTTGAAGGGAAAGTGTGTTGAAAAGTTGGGGTTGAAGAAGTTGTGGGTCCAATGAAATTTTTTTGCTTTTGGATGAAATAAGAAAGTTGGGTGTGAAAAATTGACGTGAATTCCACATTTTAAAAGTTAATTTAGCATTAATTAGTTATAAATTACGTTGGATATTGGATATTCTCAATATTAGTTTTGATGTTGATCAAACCATATAATATATTGCTAATATATGTTTTGCAGCTTTAGACAAAGCATATGATCATAGTAACAAGGCACAAAAACTTGGACAAATGATATACACTTCAAGCTCATGAATATACTTCAATTTATATATTATATTCATTGATGTATTTTTTTCTTCGTTTATAGATTTTTGTGTAAGTCTTAATCCCAGACAAATCATATATGATTTTACTTGGAATTATTTTTCAAACCTTGTGGAACCAACACTACTTGGTTCTTGGTCAAAACCTATGACCAGTGTAGTATTAATCAACTAATATCATTTGCTAGTCAACTAATAATAAATAACAGATGACATTTATGTTCACTTTCATGTTGAATAGTTGACTAATCCTTTGTTCTAATCGATTAATACAGAATATTATTTCTCTATTCTTTGAATTATTAATCGAGCAACAGTTCCATTAGACGCCTAATGCAGAACAATGCTTTCTTGACTATCAACTGTTAACTTAACTGACTAACCAAAATCCTAGTTGATTAACATAGATTTTTGTTTTCAAGTTATTAGCCATTAGTTGACTAATACATGCTTTATTCCTTATCGATACTAGTCGACTAATAAAGCTATTTGTTGATTAATCAAGACAGTTTCTATTTGTTGGCAATCCAACATTTATCCATTAATGGGGGTTGTAACAACCATATTTTTCAATCTCTTAACGTTGGATTTCCCCCGTGTGACTCTAACATCTGATTCAAAGCTAAAGATCCAATTTGAAATTGAGATAAGAGTCCTTTTTTATTTTATTTTATTTTAGATTTTATTTTTGAGAAAGAGAGAGTTTGAGTCTTTTGAGTCTTCTACTTGTTTCGAGTATTTTGGTTATTTTATTTAGGATAGAGTTTGGGTCCCTTTGAGTCTTATTTATTTTTAGTCTTTTATTTATTTTAGAGTTTGGGTCACATATTAGGTGTGGGTTTTGAAACCCAAGTTGTAAGCCTATATAAAGGCCACAAATTTATTTGCTTTTAGAGATAGATGGATGAAGAATAGAAATTTTGGTTAAACTTTCAGTTTCTCCATCCTTTTGAGTCTTATTTATTTTTAGTCTTTTATTTATTTTAGAGTTTGGGTCACATATTAGGTGTGGTTTTTGAAACCCAAGTTGTAAGCCTATATAAAGGCCACAAATTTATTTGCTTTTAGAGATAGATGGATGAAGAATAGAAATTTTGGTTAAACTTTCAGTTTCTCCATTCTCCATAAAAAGTAAATCTTTTGTATTAGTGTGCGAAAGTAAGCTTGGTTGCCTGAGTGAGAGGTTTAAACAATCTTCCGGTGAGAGGCGTGCGAATCGGTGTGCGAATCGGTAATCGTGAGATTTTCAGGGTGCGATGACCGAAAAGTTATCAAAACCATAATTTCCTTCTTTCCCAACTCCCAAATCACTATCCCTTGCCACTTCTGTCGGGCGTCAAACTTGGTATTAGAGCTAAACTCTAGTTTGTCTTCTTCTTATGGTTCATTTTCCTCATAAAAATCTTTTTTTTCTTTTAGTTAGGTTTTATGTCAAACATTTATTTAGAGCTAAACTCTAGTTTGTCTTCTTCTTATGGTTCCTTTTATTTATTAGAGCTAAACTCTAGTTTGTCTTCTTCTTATGGTTCCTTTTCCTCATAAAAAATCTTTTTTTTCTTTTAGTTAGGTTTTATGTCAAATATTTAAAAAATCTTTTTTCCTTTAGCATTTTAGATTGAAGCCCCCTTTTTTCTTGTTTATTAGATTTGTTATTTTTTGAAAAGTGAGATAAAAATAAAAAATACGATTAAAAAGAGATAAAAATCAAAAATAGATATCAAAGAAAAAATATAAAAATATAAAAAATCAAAAAAGATAACAAAATCAAAAAAGAGAGATCTAAATAATCAAAAAAGAGATAGAGGCAAAAATTGAAAAAAGAGAGAAAATTCAAGAAAAAACTAAAAAAATAGAAGAATGAAAAAAATTTCACTGTCCCCACCACCCCAAACCCAAAGCGGTCGTTGCTGTCGTCACATTTGGACATGTTCATATTACATGCGGTATGTTCTAAAGAAGTTTATTTAACTAAAAGTCTTGCTGATGCTGATGCTGATTTATGGAATCTAGTGCTCATATCAATATCATTAAGCATCCGCCTTCAACACTTGAAGATGAGAGAGATTGGAAAAGGTCCAATATTTTTCATACATATATCAAGGTACATGATAAATCCTAAAAATTGATAATTGATTAAGGTAGTTATGTTAATGTTATCGCTAAGTCAGCCTTATAATTAATGGGCCTAGCAGCTAAGCCTCATCGCATCCATATAACGTCACTTGGATTGATAAGACTGCTCATTCAATTACACATCGATGTTTAGTGTCTCTCCAGCTTCCGAGCTATCATGATTATATTTGATGTGATGGTATACACATAAGTGATGTTATACACATATATGCAGTACATATTTTGCTAGAAAGATCTAGATTGTACGATCTAAATGTAACGAGTTCTGGAAGATCAAACACACATACATTCATATTTAAAGTGAAGCGAATTGTGTTGAAACTGTGATTATATGTCTCGGTTTCGGTTTCGGTCTTTCGAGAATTTTAGATTTCGGCCAAGTTTTGCTCGTTTCGGTGGTTTTGGAGTTATGTTTCGTTTTGTCCGTTTCGATTTTTATTTAATTTATATAATATACGTTAATATTATATATGTAATATATGTTAATATGAGTTAAAAATAATTAGGTTTATACGTATAGCAGCTTGCATCAAGCTACTAGTCACCTTACCGAGCTTGCTCAAAATATTTCATTTATTTGCATGCTTTCCATTCCCTTTATTACATGGTAACAGCCGATGGCAATATTGTAAATAAGTGTAATATGTTAGACAAACTGTATACTGTGCCTAATAGACCTCGTTTAAATTTCCTAACATATTACACTTATTTACAATTTTGTCGTTACCTTTATTAAACATACAAAACTTGATGGCAAACTTGTAAATAAGTGGTCTTTTGAGCGAATTTTGTATGGTCACCCACAACCCTCGTTAAAAACAAGGGCATTGTCTTGCTGTTCTCAATAGCTTACAGTTCCTAAAATTTCTTCGTCATTCTCATTTGTTCCCCTAAAATTTCAATAGCTTTCGTTGTTCACCTTCATTTCACTAAACTTTCAATAGCTTTCGGCATTGTCTCCCCCTCACCATTGTCGCACAGTCCCAGATCAAAGGATATCGACGGGAATTGTCGCTGTTCTTCACAAATTAAGGGATATCGATGATTCAAATCATCATAGCTTTGGCTTTCAAATTTGAAAAGGTGTGAAAAATATTTTTTTTTCCTTTTCTAAAACTATATGAAAAGAGTTTATAGGAAAAATTTGTTGCTCCATAATTTTTTCTAATTATATTGAATTTCTCAGTTTTTTCCCTCTTTCTCTCCCTTGGTTTCAATCGAACTGTGCTGTTCCGGTCGAAACCGAGAAGCTTTTATCGTTTCATCTGGGTCTGCTTTGAAACCGGGTCGAAACACCCTATAAACACCCAATGTCGAAGGGAAGGGTATCGGGTGAAACCTTATTTTGTGGTTGAAACCTTCCCAACCCAAGATTCTAGTTGTTCAACAGAATGTGTTGAACTCCAATGAGTCGAGCATGAGGAAACTTTTGAAGGTCGAACAAATGCATGAGCCAGATGCTGTCTAAGATTAAGTTGAAGCCTGAATCTACATATATACCAAAAATTAAGTTTGACCCAGAACCTGAGATGAATCTACATCCAGAGATAAAGTCTAAGCCACATGTTGATCATATGCCGACAATTAGATTGGAGACACCGCTTGAGGAAATTAAGCACATCGAATTTGTCATCACAGATCATCCACATCCTAACAAGCAGGTTCTATATGCTTTCATTTTTGTGATTTGAGAGAACTTTTCAGAAGATATTCGTCTGCAAATCTACATCATGTAACACTTCAAAGTTCATTAATGCATCTTCTCAAATTACTTCATCTTCTCAAATTACAAGGGACTGGTGAAGTTCGCAAGACGGGGATAATAATAAAGATCCAATTTGAAATTAAGATAGTCTTTTTTTTCTTTATTTTAATTTATTTCAGATTTTATATTTGAGAAAATGGTAGAGTTTGAATCTTTAGAGTCTTCTAAACATTTTGAGTCTTTTAGTTATTTTATTTAAGATAGAGTTTGTGTCCTTTTAAGTCTTTTATTTATTTTGAGTCTTTTATTTATTTTAGAGTTTTAGTCTCATATTAGGTGTGGTTTTTAAAACACAAGTTGTAAGCATATAGAAATGCTACAAAATTATTTTTTTTAGAGATAGATAAATGAAGAATAAAAATTTTGATGTAAACTTTCAGTTTTTCCATAAAAATTAAATCTTTTACATTGGTGTACGAGAGTGGGCTTGGTTGCCTAGGTGATATTTCCAAAAATTCTCTCTGTGAGAGGTATGCGGATTGGTGATCATGAGATTCCCGGGATATAATGCCCGAAAAGTTATCAAATTCCTAATTTCTTTCTTCCACAAATCCACACCTCATTACTTACCATTTCCGTCATGCGTCATTCAAAATTAATTAAAATAATTTCAATGCTTTTGATTCTCTTGGAGAAAGAACTCAAGAAGTTTTTCTTTATTTCTATTCATTCAAGTGCTTGGTCTTTTGAATAGAAATTACTCCCCTAATCTACATTTGATTCAAATGTATAATCACTCAAATCTATTAGGAGTATTATAAACGTTCATTCTCGGAAAATTCTCTCAGGTGTTAAGATAGTGGTGTTAATCTCTTTGGTGTAAAAGTGTTAATCTCTTTGGTGTAAAAGATTGATTGTTTGAATCCTTTGATGATTGAGTGATTGGTTGTATAATTGATTTGTGGATTGTTAAGTTGTATAGTTGCACTCTTCCGGGTTTGCAAGAGTGAAATAGTTAAAAATCTCAAGCTGAAAGGTTTGTGAATTGGAGTATGTCAAAAGGACAGAATTAGGATAAATATTTGGAATTTGCAATTGCTACAATTATTTGGTTTAATATTTCTTTACTTAATTTCTTTACTTTTTGATATTGCAACGAAGTTAATTTCGACTGCTTTATATTGAGATTTAAAAGTAACACCTTAGATTATGGAGTTATTGTTATAAAATACTAGTCAACCCTCGAGTGTTTGTAATAACCATCTACAGATTTAACAATTGGTATTAAAACAAGGTAAAGGATGGCAATAACAACAAATTGGTTGTCTCAATTTCCCAAGGACATTTCTGTTGGGAATGTGAATTGCAACCACAATAGTGGCAATTTTGTAATTCTGTGGCCCGAAGAACAATTTTGTAATTTGGTGCCCGATGGCAATTTTGTAAATAGGGACAAATCAGCCATATGAATAGGAGGGAATGGGTTAGTGTCAGGGTATGAAGAAAATTGGAAAAGAAGAGTAGAAAGTAGAGAGTAAGATTTTAGGAGTAGAAAAATAGTTTTAGGTCTTGGGAGAGTGGTCATCCTCTCTAATTGAGGACATTATCTTTGTATTCCCCATCATATCCATAAAAAATCCCATTTTCGTCCAAAATCCTCAAATCTCTTCCACCAAAGCACTAGAATTTCTCATCAATTGGTATCGGAGCTCAAGATCCATGGCACCGATGTTTGATGTGGAGGAGACCAAGGCCGTGCTTAAGCAATCTTTAGAGGAGATGGGCCGTCGTCTAATGGAGAACTTGAGATCTTCGATCGATCAAATATTTGCTGAGACGCGCTGTCAAATAGCGGAGGATTTTGCAGAGATAGATCGGGCGAAGACAGATCTGAAGACCATGAGTCCAGATCTGAAGATTTCAAGCTCAGATCTGGTAGATCTGGAGAAAACAATGGAGAACAGCGCAGATCCGAAGTCTACAGACATCGACGACCCAGATCCGATGCCGAAAAGGATCGGCAAACAACCATCGGAGGCGACGGCGGCGGTGGCCTCCTTGGCCTCCTGGACTCCGACAAGCCCCGGAGGACCGCCCCGACTCCAACGACCCCGGAGGGCCGCCCCGACTCGGGCAAGACCCAGAGGCCATCCACCGAAGTTTTCGAGTTTCGTCAGTGGCTCGTTCGACGGAATCCGAGACCACCACCTCCACTGATGGCTTCCTCTCCTCCCGCAAACCCAGCTTACCTTTTTTCACGGCCATCGGCCGCCGAAGCCACTGGAAAATGGGATCGGTAGTGGCAGCTCGATCCAGCCGACCCCGAGAATCAGCCGACCACTTAAGCTAGCTCAGCCGAGCTGTCGGCCCGAGCCGCTGACCAATCAACAGATGAACAATGAGCCGTGTGATTTTTTGGAAATATCTGGGCTATTTTGTAGGATTTTTTTGTGCATCTACCGTATTTTGATGATTTCGAGCTCATTTGGTGTCCAAATTCAGAATGGAAAGCGGCAGTGCCTAGACAACTTAGGCACGAACGCACTACCACTCATGCGGCGACATTCCAAGGAGGATGGAGCTCGTGGATTGCTTTTTGATCCAGGAGTAGGCGATGAGACGTGCTCCAACACTCAGAGCACACTCGTGGATTTGATGCACCACCTTAAGGACAATGTGGATTTTTCGAGAACGGAATACTGTTGGGAATAGAAATTGTGGCCACAATGGTGGCAATTTTGTAGTTTTGGGGCCCGAGGGGCAATTTTGTAATTTGGTGCCCGGGGGACAATTTTGTAAATAGGGGACATATTAGCCCAATAAATAGTTTGGACGAGGTTAGTGTTAGGGTATGAAGAAAATTAAAAAAGAAGAGTAGAAAGTAGAGATTAGGAGTTTAGGAGTAAAAAAATAGTTTTAATTCTTGGGAGAGTGGTCCTCTCTAATTAAGGACATTATCTTTTTATTTCCCGTCATCCATAAAAAATCCCTTTTTCGTCCAAAATCCCCAAATCTCTTCCACCTAAGCACTAGAATTTCTCATCAATTTCATAACAAGATATGTTATTCAATTGATCTAGTTATAATTAAATAACGAAGAATGATGATCTTGCAATCCATCATCTATGAACTTTGGAACATTATGGAATCTCCCTATAACATGCTTACAACCACGTACTCTTTATGGACAGATGCAGACAAAGAATCCATAATTTTGGATCCCAATGCGATGAATACCCTCTTTGGTGCCATAGACACAAATGAATTCAACCACGTGTCTACCTCTACTTAGACCTATCAACTTTGACATGCACTTGAGGTAATACATGAAGGTACTAACAAGATTAAACAAACTCTGATCAATGTTCTTATCCATAATTTCACATAATTAAGTTAAGAGATAAGAAATCCATTAAAGATGTTCACAAGATTTACCAACATCACAATTTCTCTAATTGCTCTTACAATTTCTCTAATTGCTCTTACAATTTCTCTAATTGCTCTTGAAAACCCCTACTCACTAGCAGAGATGGTGTGGAAAATTTTAGAGCACCTACCTTCCAAATGCGAAAAAAACCACAACAATTGAGGATGCAAATGATCTATCAACACTTACCATGAAAGAACTCATTGACAACCTTATGTCATATGATGTTCAACTCGAAAATCGCAAACAAGATAACTACCAAAGAACAAAGCTCATACCTTTAAGTCATCTTTTGATACTGAAGATTCAAATGATGATGAAAATGACCTTAATCTACTTACAAGGAAATTCAAAAAAATTCCTGAAGCAATAAATGTTTAAAAGCACTGAATTTAAAAGTACTAACAATTTATTTGTGTTCTAGAATTGTGATAAACCATGATATTTCAAGAATTGTCCATTATTGAAGTCAATGCCCACGAGCATGAACAACTTCAACAAGAAGAACAAGAAGGTTTTATAGACAACGTAGGATGACATCGATTCTTCATCCGATGATGAAGAACATGCAAACATGTGCTTTTTGGCACAAGAAATCATTGAAACTTAGACAATGATGAGTTACATGATGCATTTAATAAGCTTTATGATAGATTCAAAACATTAAATGTTAGCTATAGAACATTAAAACATGAAAATGATAAATTGATAGTTGATCATGAGTTATTTGCTTCAAAATGCTCTATAATTGATGATTTGGCTGCAATAAATGAAAAGGTATCATTAAAAATCAAGCATTAAAAGATGACTTTGCTCAAATCTGAATGTGATGCATTAAATACTGGCATGTGTGATTTAGATCAGAGTATTGCATCCATTAAATTGAAATATAATGAAATAATTATAAATATTTCTAAATTTAATAAAGGCAAAGAAAATATTAGTAAATTGTTATCATATCAACATGCCTCTGATAATAGATTTGGAGTAAGATATTTAAAAGGAATGATAATGCGTCCATTGTTAAGAATAAACATGCTAATGAATCTAGAATAAATCACGCATTCATGTATAAGAATTATTCTAGATCTGATGAAAATTGTAGACTCCATGCTCATAACAAATCTATTAAATCACATGCTATGTCTATTTGGATACCAAAAGATTTATGTTTATATTAAAAAAGAATGCATATATTTCGGACAATATGAAAAATATTTGCAATTCTATATGTATAAAGGAAAACCAAATTCTAATTGGACTTAGGTTCCTAATAATTAAACCTATTGAATCAACATAGTGTGGGTACCAATGTTCCACAATATCTTTTCAAGCACCAGGAAAAGAAAAGTGGAGCATACTGATTTTTTAATGCAAGTGTTAAGAATACAATTTCTTCTGTGTTGTTACTCCTTTTTTGGTAATAATAAAAAAGAGAATATTATGACTTGTTTGTTATATGAATTACTGTAAGGGAGCTTACTAACATTTGATGTTTATGATGTTTAACTATGATTTTTGACTTTATATATAATTGTTTGTCATCATCAAAAAAGGGAAGAATGTTAGACGTTGGACATCCCTAATGTAAATTTTGATCATGATCAAACCATATGCTATGTGCTAACACAAATTTTGTAGCTTTACACAAAGCATGTAATCATGGAGGTAAGGCTCAAGAACTTGTACTCAAGAACTTGAACAAAGACCATGCACATCAAGCTCATCAATGGATTTTAATTTATGTATTATATTCATTAATGTATTTTTCCTTTGTTTATAGATTTTTGTCTAAGTATTGATCTCTCTCACACCACAAATCATATATGATTTTACTTAGAATTATTCCTTACACCTTGTGGAACCAACATTACTTGGTTCTTGAATCTAAAACCTAAAATAAGTGTAATATTAGTCAACTAATATCCTTTGCTAATCAACTAACACAAAACGGATATCCTTGTGTTCACTTCCATATTAATTAGTCGATTAATACAAAATATTATTTTTCTATTCTTTAAACCATTAATTGACCAACAATTTTATTAATCGACTAATGCAAAACAGCTCTTTCTAAATTATCAATTGCCCGACGACTAACATCGACTAATGTTTTCTAAGCTAACAGCCATTAATAAACTAATATTCATATTAGTATACTAATAGACTTTATTTCTTATCTATTTTCACTAATTAGTCATTTAATAAAACCATTAGTTGATTAGTCAATGCAGTTTCTGTCTCTTGAATAATCAACATTTGTATGTAACAGCTATTTTTTTTAGTATCCTAATAGACTTTATTTCTTATCTATTTTCACTAATTAGTCATTTAATAAAACCATTGGTTGATTAGTCAATGCAGTTTCTGTCTCTTGAATAATCAACATTTGTATCTAACAGCTATATTTTTGAATCTCATGGACATTGGATTTTCCCTCCATATATGTATCCAATCTCTGATTCAGAATCAATTAGAATACTTCAATCCTTTTGATTCTCTTCTGGAGAAATAACTCAAAAAGTTCTCTATTTCTGTACATTCAAGTTATTAATCTATTGAACAGAAATTACTCCATCAGCCTACTACATTAGATTCATATACACAATCACTCAAAATCATTAAGAGTACTATAAACTTTCATTCTCTAAAAGATTCTCTCGGTATTAAAAGAGTAGTGTTAGCCTCTTTGGAGTAATAGATTGATTGTTTGATCACTCTAGTGATTAAGTGATTAAAATTACAATTAGCAACGGTAGGTTGTCGAGTTGTTTGGTTGTACTCTTGCAGATTTACAAGAATGAGATAGCAGAAAGAATTGGAAATTGGAGTTGATCTGGATGACTGAAGAAAAATAAATTTTGATGCATACGATTACTACAACTATCTAGTTTAATTAGTTTTTATTTTTTTATATTGTATAGAAGGTAATTTCCAAATCTTCAGATTTCTTGGTTATAATATAGTATTCGCCCCTCTAAGGTGTGTAGTGATCATATAATAGTCGATTAGAAGATTTAACTATATTTATTTATTAATAGATTAAAATTTTAATTAAAAATTTAGTTAAACCTTAATTAAACTTTATTAATTAAATCTTTTAATTTAAAAATATTATTTTAAGTCTAAATTCATCGGTGTCATCGTCGAGTGAGAGTGTCATCATTATCATTGGAGCTTCGGTGACCGACCAGTATCGAGCTTCACCGAGAGTTAAGCGACATCATTAGCGAGCAAGCTTCGGTGAGGGATAAAGAGGGGGAAGTGTGGACTGGCGACAACAAGCTTCAACACACAGTCAACGGCAAACGATCGGTCGTAGGCGGTCAGTAGCGAGAGGTCGCGATCAACGACTAACTTTGGTAGGATTGGAGAAGGGAAAGAGAGAAGAGTGATACGCATGGATCCCGCATTAACTTTCTTACCCACAATCTGCAGATTTTCTATGGATTATGTGTTTGGAAATTAACTGACGTGGCATAAGCCATATCAGCGACAACTAAGCTAAAATTCTCAAATCAATTTTCTTCTAAACAAACACATTAGGTCTGGATTCTAGCCAAAAATTTCTCCCCTGGCCCACAAATAGTGCAAATTTAAGAATCCTAAGGAACTTTCCAGCAAACAAACAAGCACTAAAGTTCCGAACAAAACTACTAAAATTATTAAGATTAATTTGTATTGACTCAAAGGTTATTAAAGAAAATGATTGTTCTCAATTTGTCTTCTCAGATCTTATCGAGTTCTTGTATAATGACATAATCATGATAATTGCATCTTATTAGTGAAGATTAATAACAAGATAATGACAAGGTTCTGACAAATATAGGAAGGTGGACTCACCCTCAAGGCACTCCAAACCATAATTACAAGAAAGTTTCTCAAAAATTCTCAAAAGCAAGTGCTTTGTTAAAAAAACAAGTTTCTCAAAAACTTTAAATAATGACAGCAATTACCCTAATGATTCTCCAAGTATATGCAAAACATGTGTTAAAATTGGAAAATGTTCGGAGGCCAACAGTTATTTTATACTGGTAAAATCACAAACCGGTAGTTGAAATCATACCTAAACCAAAAGAGCAAGCCAATGGATAAAGGCCTGCCTATTAATTTATGAACATCATCCAATGTATGGCTATTATTTTTAACACTCCCTTAACCTCAAGGTCGATTCACCTTTGAGTTTGTAAAGTAGTATTGTAGCATAATGTAGCATAGTAACAGTACACAATAGCCAGCCAAATATATTTTTTCATGACTCTTATATCATGTTAGAATTAAAATAAGAACAATAGGTTCACAATTATTTATATTGGTGAAGCCACCAACCGGTATTTGAAACCATATCGAACCCAAAAGCTCTAAGCCAATGCATAAATGCCCAACTACTAATGTATGGACATCATCATCTTCTATTTTATTCAATGTAGGACTAATTATTCATAACAAGTCCTTGTTATGCTAATAATTTAATTGCTTACTCATCCCTATGACAAAATCGAGATTCTCAAACTTATAGATGATCCCCCAATCCCCCAATCCACCACACACACACACACCCCCCCCCCCCCCCCAAAAAAAAAAAAAAAAAAAAAAAAAACAAGAAGAAGCTCCTAAAGTTCTTTTTTGGTCTTCCTTCCTCAATCACAACTGCATCAGCAACCATATTTTTACCCAATATCCAATGGCATCTTATCTTTCTGGAGCTACAAGTGATCTTGCTATAAGCTCCGGATATGTTGAAATGATTTGTGTAAAGCAACCTATTACCTTCCCAAATTGTATGCATTTAAAAAAGAGTAATAAGAAGCAGCCTTCCCAAAGTAAGAAAGCATGTGCATGAGACTAAAGAACACAAAAGGAGCTAGGGATACAGCTGGAACTACAAAGAAGACCTCCATTCAAACCCCAATTCTCTAGAAAGAAGATCATACACACAGCTACTTGAACATGCAGAGTACACCACCACCACCAATGCAATTCTGCAACTATTTCAAGGAAAGATAGTATGTATTGAAGCCTAATCCATTAGAGAGCTATAGTAACAAAACAAAAAGGCACACATTAATGAAGCCGAAAATATAACTGAATGAGCAAAGCAACTCGTATAATCTCAAGAGATAGTGTCTATTAAGCCATTGGCGTTTATCTATTCAGTACTGCTAAAGGCCATTGTAATTGCATAGAGCCCAGATAAAATACTGTGTGTGATGAAATTTCTGAAATCCAAGGAACATGAAAGCCTCACGCTGAAGATAGAATCACAACTACTACATTAGAAATAAACAATATCCATGTGGATGGATGTGTAAAGCTCGGTGGTTAAAGGTGGTTAGAAGTTCTAGTTGCGTCATGTTTCACTTATTCAGAAGTCAGGAAATGTTCAAATACTTAAGAAAACTCAAATAAATAATAGAGACATCAGAAGAGGAATCCAAGTGATTATGCCATGACGCATAAAGGCCACACTGTTTAAAAAGCACACACAACTAGATGATAATTCTACCATGAAGATACAAAAATAAAATGATGGACTAATAATAAAACAAAGAGGAACATCTGATAATGTCGCAATGGGGTTTGGCCATCCAAAACCTACCATCAAACCCACTTCTTCACTGATGATGGGTGTAAATCTGTTGTGCATATAAATAATGAAACACAGCATTAAGAAGAACATGACGGCCTCATAAGAATATACTCACAGCAATCAGGTCTCCAAACTGTCCAGTGAACTTTGTGCCAATGCAGCTTTTGATCAGACCAAGCATCATTGAACCTTTCCAAATGAAAAAACACAGATTTCAAATCCTCAGTTATACAGAAACTTCAGAAGCTAACACCATATGGGTACAGAGATCTTGGATCTTTTATTGTTAGCTCCACAATCAGAAGAATTGAGCACCAGAAATGTCGCAAAGTTCTTTCCAAAAAATTGACAATAAATAAAAAAGAAATCAAAAGGGTTGATGAACCACCACTTGGAACAAAACTTACGATCGTTCACATCAATAGGCATTGCAATCTTATCAAGAACGGCAATTGCATCCTCAAGTGCTCTATTATATGCTGTGGGAACACATTAACCAGAAAATGATTAGAAAATGCAAAGGAAATTTGAAATGAACGCTTTCTCAAGAATGACCAAAAATTACCTCGACAAATCACTGTTGGATGGAAGTTCTTGTCAATGAAAGCTTCAGCAACATGAAGCATCTCACCAGCTTCAAAATATTTCAATTCAAATTATCAGTACCATATTTGTGGTAACTTAAAAATAATTAGGACAAACTAGAGGGATGGCAAGGGCGAGCAGAGGAAGAAGAAGCATATGATTTCCTGAATTCCCGGAGATTACTCCACAGTACAGATACCAGGCAATATTTCATACAGTTATGCTTATTGAATTAAGGAATGGAGCAACATTCCTGTGACTGAGTTAATATTATGGTTTCCCATCATATTGGAGGGGTTATAATTTTTAAAAAAGAGATACAAACAAAAGCATTTAACATACCAAGAACAATGACAGATGTTGTACCATCTCCCACTTCTTCATCCTGTGTGCGACTGAGTTCAATCATAGACTGTCAAGTCAGCGATAGAAAAAAGTTAACAAGCTGCAGGATAAATTTTACAAAACTACCTAGAGATTTCAAAATACTACCCTGGACTTTAAAAGAAACATAAAACGCTTCAAAAGTTTCACAAAACTACTTGCTGTCAGTCCACAGTTAGTTTAGTTAACACAGGCGTTACCGAGACACTCCATTTTTACAAAATTTACCGTGTTGGACACTCAGGCACTCCAAGAAACTTGGACACCTGTGTCCCACAATTTGGACACGTCTCACACAATTTATAAGTGAAATTGTTATCGTGGTAAAAAATGTCAAGGATAGAAAGAATGTGCGAAAAGAATCTACAAGGAAATGAGCGAGGAATGAAAAAGAAAAGGTTATAAGTCTAATATTTCTAATGCTTCCATGTTCATCAAAGCCCGAGACATGTTTTTTAACTAAATCAATGTGATGGTAGTTAGTCAAACGGATTAAAGAAATCTAGAGCCATAATTACTCTGATTATGAAATACAATATATAACTATATTTCATTATAAATCCCCATATCCTACAATTGAAGACTTGCCAGGTCAGACACCTTAATACACTTGGACACTTGACAAGTGTGTCCAGTGTCCATCTCTGTGATTTTTAATACCTAAACTACCCTTATTCTATTTTAAAGACCAAAAATAAAAATAAAAAAAAAACTTACACTCACTTTTTATCTACTCTCGTTCCTCCCAGTACCCTTCTCATCATATCCTCCTGCCACATGCCCGTCCCTGACCCATCACCGATGCCCCCACATCCGCCCTTGGTGTCGCCACTGAAATTTATGTGCATGATTACAAAACTCAAATCCTAACATTTTCCCCATCTCTCGCTTTCTCCTTTTGATACCACACTCTATATCTCTCTCAACTGCATTGCTATTATCATCTCGGGTCCAAGAAAATTGAGCGGCTTGGCCGAACCAGATCAGAATCTCTGATGACAGATCCTTCGACGACTTTGAGTATCCCAATCTTCTTAGTTGCACCAAAAAAAGGTGTTATTGTCTGTTTTCTTTCTTTTCTTTTCTTTTCTTTTATTTGGTGTTTAGGCAGAAAATTTTTGCAATGAGCCCATGGGAAATTGGTGAAATATTTTATAAGTTTGTTATTGTCACTTTCCCTTACCTCACCGTCATCTAAAGCAATGATTCCTATAGCAAAACCAAAGCAATCATTCCTCACTTTCTCAATTCAAAATAAAGGAAAAAAGATAAAAAGGCTCGATCTTTTTTGTTCGATACCCTTGTTTCCCTATTAGGCATTCAGGCCTTTAGGTTTTTTTTGGAATTCAGATATTCATGGTTATAAATTGATGTGTCAAATGTGTAATTTGATTGTTGTAGTATCACCGATCATTGTGTGGCTTAGGGGGTTCTTGAGGCCTGATCTATGCGCTTAGTAAGTAGCTCCGTTGCTTCTAGTTTGTTGACTCAATTGATGATACTTAACTAGTATGTAATGTAATGTAATGGGCACTAGGCATGGTCGACCATGCCCTTATCGGTTTGTGCCCCCTTTTTCCCCCAAAAAAAACTGTCTGCTATCTAATCGATTCAACTATGCTGAAAAGCTGAACTAGTTTCTAGAAGTGAAGTGAATTGTTTAGTAAAATGAACAAATTGATGTGGCATTAGTGTTTTGTGCAATTTCAGTCAAAAAGCCCTAATTTTAGTAGCTCTTAGAATGACTATTTAAATATTAACAGAAACTCTATAACAAAATAGAAGGAAAGAAGTTGGTTATTGGGGTGAATTAGTAAGTAGCAATGCATTTTATTTCTGATTATTACTGTACATCATGTTGTGTATCCCCTATCGTTCTACTAGGTAGGCAATCGGTTATGAGAATAGTGAAAAGGAGCGAAACTTGATTCATGTATGTAGCTCAAATTTGTTGTTCTGAATTGTTCAAAAATTGATTTATTAATTGTAGGGTGCTTATTGTAAAAGAACTTCAACAAAAGCCGAGCTTTAACCTCAATTTTTTGTGTATTTTCTCAAAGTATAGTTTATCTTTCGATTTTTTTTAATTAACCTAACATAGTATTATGTTTTTGTTGCAGTACTGTGGGACTTTGTTGGGTTGAAGTTGATTGAAATGCCAAACAATGTAAAAGTGGAGCAAAAACAAGAGGCTTCAAGATCCAAGTAAAATGGGTGTATCAGTAGTCGAGTAGGTTCATGAAATCAAAAGATTTTTTTTTCCTCTTTTTCAATATAAATGATGTAAACATTATGCATCATGGAATTTATTGTAATTTTTTGGAATTTTCATTTTGAACTTTATTATCAATTTTTCATGTTGTTATTATTTTTTAGGAGTTACCACTGTTATGGTCAATAAAGATGGATGTACAAACCTTCATTCTACGCTTGATTTCGGTTGGTACTTTTTATATTTTTATACCATATAGCGGAAAATTATATACATCAGTGTTGTATGGAAGATAAAACATAAAAAGAGAAAAGAGAGAAAAGGTGAGAAAACAATTAAGTCATAAGAAGAGAACGTGGAGAGAAATGTTTCAAATAAGGAGAAAGAAAAAAATTATAACATAAAAAATGCAAGAAATTCTGATGCCAAATGTAACAGATTGAAAGAAAAAACAAACAAAATAAAAAAGAAAAAAGAAACGAATTCGAAAGAAAGTTTGAAAGTGAAAAAAAAAGTTATAACATAAACAACATATGATAGTTTCGTAATTTTTCCAAACATATTGTAGTGGTTTAAAACATGTTCAAAAGTTCCAGAGCTAAATGGTAATTTGGTCATTTTCAATTTTCTGTTACCGCCGTAAGGCAGTTTTGTGTAACTTTGAAATTTTAAGCTACTTATGTCTTTTCCAAAACACTGGCTAGTATTTTGAAATCTGTTAAAAGTCTTAAGTTGGTTTTGTAAAATTTAATCCAATCTACAAGATCTATTGAGCACAGAAGTATAATATGGATCCTAAAAGAAGTGCATAATGAAGCTAAAAGATGTGCATAATGAAGCTATGACAGAATGCATACAGAATTTAATAAGCACACCATTGTGCAGTAAATGAACATAAACAAACGCAAAGAAAGCAGCATGTCTCCTAAACTACAGTGAGAAACATTGCACTGAAGCAACATAAACAAGCACAATCGAATAGCTGCCGTTGAAATGGACTATAATACCTTTGCTGCTGGATGTGCAATATCTAACTCCCGCAGTATAGCATTTCCATCATTGGTAACCACGATTCCTATCAAACAACCATAACATTTGAAGAACATTAGAAGGGGAGGAAAATGTTTGTTCTATTTAATGGGAATCATGGACATGAGTGAAATAAGATCAATAAGAAAAAGAAGCAAAGAACAAAGGAAATAATATTGTTTAACAGCAATTAGTATACCATGATTACAGGTTATAAAGGAAGCTCTGGAAGTTGGAATAATTCTCAAACCTAGGTGTAATGCATGTAGCTGATATTTCATGGCGAAAAGGTTATGAGGAGGAGGTCTTCATCAGATGGGATTTGTTTGGCAATGAAAGCAACAGAAGATATTCCCCAAATACCATTAAGCACAGCAGATATAAAATGACAAGAAAAACTTGGCCACAATGTCATTAATAAATGTAGAAACCAGAATGCATGTAGAAGAGTATATAAAACACAGACCAACCACTTCATGTTCCCTATTCATAAACTAAAATCATTGAACTAAAGGAAATGCTCGCTATTAAATTTACTTCATGCATAGTATTAAAAAACATGTCTTCATCCTGTTTATTACAAGTCTACACTTGCTTGGCACCGCAATCGATGTCCCAATTCCTAGACAGTCCATGTTTGTCTGATTTAAAGGAATAAAGACAATTTAACCATGGATAGCCATACATAAAGGCTGTGATCATTGGCAGCCATCTCAATCGAACAAGGTAAACCCCTAGAGAGAAGCGATTCTTTGAGAACGGCTCTCAAACTAAGATTCCAAGAACTACATGATCCATCATTCCATGGATGATCCCAATTGTTCATCTTGATGTACACGCTTAAATTATCCAAACTATGGAAAATTATGTGATTACAAAATTGATTGCCCATGAAACAAGTGGTTGCACAAAATGCATCATGTACTGCCATCGAAAAAATATATCATTTGAAGCACATGCAAACAATTTCAGAATCACATGATTTTCCATAATTAAGATAATTTGCGTGCGTAAATAAAGATGGATGGTTCTGATCGTCCATGGGATGGCTTTCCATGTAGTTTTCACGAAGCTTAGTTTGAAAATTGTTCTTAAAAAATCGCCTCCCTACTTATATAATCCAAGTGAACGTCAACCGATTACACAGTCTATTGTGCACCAGTTAAACTATTAGTTACCATCTTTTTCTCTTCCCCTATCTCTTCCCATATCTTTAGTTCGATTAGAGATTATATTATCATGTTACTACTCATGTAATACACTGTTGAATTGCATATGAGTTTTGCATGGTTTTGCAACTTCCCTACCATCTTAAATGGTTAGAAATGTATTGTTTATTTCCCAATACAAGTACTGCTCCATAGTGGGAACACCATAAATGATGTTGATACCGAATAATTTTTTACTTTTTTGTTGCTGGACTTATAACACTATCTTTATGCTTAATGGAACATGCCCCCAAACACAAGAAATGCAGACAGGTGATGTACTTAAAAATATATAACATGCATCGGGGAATAGAAAGGAGTTATATGCAACCAAAATTAACCACTGACACTACTATCTAGCCTTCTGTAAATTTTTTGGAACAGTTAGAAACAACAGATGATATAGTTAGTTAATAAAATACATTATTTAAAGTTACATGCTTCCATGTTAGTTAAATCGTATACATTGTGCTAAAAAAGGACTTTGCAGTACATAGCACTCATTATGGCTAAAGTTATCATTAGTAATGTTAAATTAAAAAATCTATTTGCCATATACAAAATCGTTATAAACCATAATACAACTACATTATATATGCAAATAAGATGCACCTCCTCCGGCATCTAGCAGCATTTTTAACATGGACCGTGGACCCAAAGTAGTTCGAATTATGTCTGCTACAGCCTGTTTAATAAGACAATACATCAGACGAGTCGAAGAGTAATGCACGTTAATCATGAAAAATATTAATTTGTAATGGTTAATTCTGTGAAATAATGATAAGCAATTAAGATGTAGATCCAAAGAATGAGCATATGCAAAATGAGAATGTCACGATGGATGTGTGAAATAAACTAAAACCTAGAATGAGAAACGAGCACATTGGTAAATAAGTTAAGGGGTGGTTTCAATATGTGCAGTGGAGACCAATGAGTTGGTTAAGTGGACCAAATGGAGCAAGATCCTTGCTCCACCGCTAGATAGTTGACTAAAGACATTTAACATTGCATGACATTATTAGGCTCCATGATGACCCTCTACCAAGCCCCTCCACCAAAACCTGCACATTCACATTTCACGCCATGTGTAGCGGCATGCCATTCTGACTATTAACATACATCATTCATTTCTAATTCTTTTTTTCTAACTTTTAAATATAAAGTGTTTCAAATTATTATCCAGTTGTTTATATCATAGCAGCACATCTTACCTGGCACATTCTTACTTAGCAAGGATGCTTTGTGTGCTATATCAAAAAAAACATAGGTGGCCGCTCAAATGACCACTCATCCAACTGATTTGCTATTTTTCAACACCTCTAACAATGTTAACCGTGGTGTAGCCATTAAACAGCATTAGCATGGAAGCTAGCATAATAGCTCCAAATCTACTTTGCCTATGTGGTGGTGGTGGTTATGGTTGCCATGTTGAGACAAGTGTTGGGTACATAACTATTGAGGCTTTTCTTTCCATTCCCTAAGTTGTGAGTCGCATAGCGATGGGTTTAGCTAAAACCAAGTAGAGATTAACTTTATCACTATGGTAAAGAGACGGAGGGACAACAATAATATCAAAGATAATGTGCGTTTAGTTTTATTACAAAGATTTTTCCAATTCTTCTCATCTGCAATTTGTGATGACCCTACATCCAAATATTTAGCTAACAGTTTTATAATTGCCAGCAAAACACAAGGTACAAATTGCTTCACTGAGAATTGCAATAACACAATATTAGAACTCTGTCAATTGCAGTTTCGATTTTGGTCTCCTCTGTAAGCTGTGGTTGTGCCGAGTTTCAGTGGTTTCATACATTTTGGTTTCAATATCAGCTTGTATATTTTTAAATAGTTATGTATGTGTATGTGTATTTGATGTAATTTAGATTGTTACCACCAATTGATGACTATATATTACCTTGACAATACTTATAACATATCATCTTAAATCTATTCTCAATCAATATCTTTTTGGCATGTTGCTTGAATTGAACGAGATGCAAATGAGGAAACCATTTGCTCTTACCTGTAATTATAAAGTTAAATCATATTAGGAATTACTCCAAAGAAGAAAATTGCTACAGTAAATGAGAAAAATAGGCTAAAATGTGTCGAGAAATTACAAATAATTTGCATTGTTTTATTTTCCAGGAAGAAAACCTGTTAAAGATTATGAGATCATAGTGGGTTTCAGATGTGAATACTAAAACCCATAATTGAACTGTTATTGCAGGTTGCAAGTCAATGTAAATGGGGTTTGTATTTTCAGCCAAAATCCCACTTGAATATCAGCGAAGTTTCATAAAACTCAGCCCAATTACCCATATTCTCTACAAGCCTACCCCAGCCTGCTGAAACAACTACTTCTTTCAATGCCGATTGCAACATGGTACGTAACTGCAAAAATCCTAGATCTCTCCCCCAAAAAATCCATGTACCTCATTCTTCCTCTTCTTCCATAACAGTTAGTGGCTATGGACAAAACCACACTTTTTTACGTTGCCTTCCTCCTTGTTCCCTAAAATTTCAGGGCCTACAAACAAAATAAAATTTTCCCTTTCAGTTTTCTTTAAAATTGGTTTGATGATCTTGTTGATTTCATTGTTCACTTGCTACTTGACATCAAGACAACAAGGGTCAGGATATTCATGGTTAATTGAACTTATTTTTGGGCTTATTGCATGCTAGCAACAGCAACACAACTGAAACAAAAATGATATAGGCTGTTATTTGAATGAAACTGAGCAAGATGCTTACATATCAACAATAACATTTTGAAACCATTGTTTTGCTTTGCTTCACATTGTCACTTCAAACCCGCTATGAAATAGCCGAAATCAATATGTTTTGGCAGATGCCTCGTTGCTTGATTAGAAGGCAGTCCATGTTGTTGTTCATAATAGAAAGACTTACAAACACAAGAATTGTATATGGATTTCATACTTGATAAATTAGGTAGCATATAATTGATAAATGTGGTGAGTGCTTTGAGTTGCGGTGGCCCTTAACTAAGCATATTAAAGAAGAAGATTCACACGAACCCTAAAAAGGTTATGACAGATTCTACCTTCTGCTTCGGTGTTTGTTATAAGGTAATGCATCTCCCATTGTGTGTGATCACATATCACTAAGAGCTCCCAAGTGCTATGGTTCTTTACACATTTTTTGAAACACTCATCCACCACAGGAAAAGAGAGGTGAGGATTCTGAGTAAATTTTTAACTGGGCCATAGTCATTTTCCAATTTATAAGGGGACCATAGATGTTTTCCTATTTATAATGCCAATATCTGGATAGAAATTGGTGTTATGTGTTGGAAGGGATTTCCTCTAGATCCAACAACCTACAAGATAAGAAACTTTGAAGAAGCCTTATATCGACAATGACACACTCGGTATCCTCTAGAGTTTGGACTGTGAAGATAAGATGAATTGTTCAAAGCAAGGTGAATAAAATGGACAATGGTTTAAAACCATATAGCTTGAGAGCAATTGATTATATTCCCACCCAAATGTATTTATTTCCTTACATATATATTCAAAAAAGTATTTCTTACATGTTCCACTATACAATCAAGAGCTTAATTTCTCGATTTGAAGTACTAGAAGTAAAGTTTACCAAATACTTAAATGGTTACTTTTTGGGGAAAAGGTTTCATAGATTTTTTATTATATTAAAAGATCAATAGGAATAAATTATAAAAAATTATACAAGCTAATAGAACTTTCAGAAATGGGATAAAGAAGTTGTGAACAACTTTTTCGCAAGTCATACTATTAAGCTCCACTTGCTTCTGCCTAATGAGACATTCACTTTTAACTTTACCCACCAACATATTCAGACTACAGCAAAAACAAAGTAAATTAAGTAAAATACATAAGTTATCCAGCACAGGATGTATTCTCATTCCATGATATAAAGGAAGTTACAGGTTAGCACATTGCATTTGCAATGCTACTAATTCCACCAAGGGAAACTAAGATATCTCATGACTCGTGAGGCAAAATAATCCATTCCCCCAACACTGTAGGACCGTGAATGGGATGTAAAGCAAGGGCATGACAGACCAATAGATAAACACCAGGAAGCTGTTCCACAAAAAATAAATAAGCATGAAGCACAAATACGATAAGATTTAGATAAGATTTAAGACGGGTATGATGACAATCTACATTGGCAATGTATTATTTTGACTATAAACACAAGATACAGATTCAGCAACAGGACAAAATAAAAAAATCAAAAAAGACTGCATTTTTACTTCGCATTTCAGCTAAAAATTGAATCCATGAAGCTAACCTTCGATGCTTGGATATTCGCATGTTGGACCTTACTTCCAGATTCCCTTTTCAAAGAATCTTCTGCTCATTACAGTCCCAACAACATGTCAAACAAAAGTTAGAGACTGTGCAGGAAACAAGCAAGTCAATAAAAATTTTTAAGTATAATAAAAAGATAGGCTATCATAAATTTGCTTCTAATGACAGTAACAATGAGGCATTTTTATAGCTAACCTGCTTTATTTTAATAATAATAAGGAAAAATCTAGGAAGATCTAATCATATAAAAGTATCCGAGTTTCCATCTTTCCACTGAACTAAACCTAGGTTTCCAAATTCAGTGCCTTTAAAAAGGACCACCATACAAAAATTGATCGTTCTTTCAAAACGATCTTAAAAGAGCTAAGATCATCTTGGGAGCAGTTAATTCAAAACAAAATCCCTTCATGGCTTTTTTTTTTTTTGGGGGGGGTGTGTGCGCGCGCGGGGGGGTTTGTTTTGGGTTGGGGGGGGGGGGGGGGGGGGGGGGGGGGGACTCACTGAGTACGAGCACTGGAGCGTGCATGGCTAAATCTATAGAGAGAGCGGGCGAGACGAGGAGAGACGGGGAGTGTGGAGCGCAGCAGAAACGACGGCGAGAGTGGGAAGCCGAAACCCTCGTTGCAGCTGTTTTTAAAATGATCGTTTTTGCTTATTTTATTATTAGTTAACTGTTGTAAACCATGGCGGCTACGGAACCCCGTAGCCCTGTATTTATAGTAATAGGGTTACATAATGGGTGGATACCCACTAACGGGTTGGGCCTCCAAAGCCCGTTTATAACACTTCCCCTTATCCATCCATTGTTGTAAGCCGTGATGAACGCTTCAGGGTTCATAGAGCTTATCTGATCATGGGTCTATGGATACTTCTGGATCCCAAGTTTAAGAGTACTTGCCTCGTTAAAACCTTTGCCAAGGAAAACCCAGTGGGAAAAAAACCAATGGCTAAGGGAAAAGAGTACAAGTCTCTGTAACTTCCCCTGATCGATGGATATCACTAGAGGTGGATACTTCTGGATCCTAAGTTAGGGATAACTGCCTCGTTAAAACCTTTAGCTATGGAAAACCCAGTGGGAAAAACCAATAGCCAAGGAAAAAGAGTACAGTTTCCGTAACTTCCCCTGATTAGTGGAAGTATTTAGGGGGTGGATACTTCTGGATCCAGAGTCAATGAGTTTGCCTCGTTAAAACCTTTAGCTATGGAAAACCCAGTGGGAAAAACCAATAGCCAAGGGAAAAGAGTGCAACACTACATTTGACTCCCCCTGATCTGTACAAGCTGCAGGCTTGCAGATCTCCTAGGCATCTATACATCAATCTCTTACAGTGTTCCGATACAAAGTACAAGGCATCGCTCACCTATACAAGACATCGCTCATCTATACAAGTATCGCTCATCTATAGCAGTTACTGGATCTGAGGGATCTCTTCTGAGGAGGAGTGGTCTTCAGACTCGGTAGGTTGCATCACGTCTCTGACCAGTCTTCACAGTGTCTGCGAGGTACTGCAGGACCTGGCTGTGCTTGCTTATGATTTGCTTCTTGGATTGATGAGCTTCTCGGGATGGTGGGATTGATGTTGCCTTGGAAGTATGCTTTGCTGGTCTCCAGGAGTTGGTCGTACCTTTGTTGTAGTCATCGCGATGATCTGTAACCTGTATCTGTAAATACATTTAACATGTATGATCCTTGACCCTTGGAGATAGCGCAGAAGCTACATATCTCTGGTCCAGTGGTGCGCTGCAGGCGCTGTACTGTATCTGGTTAAAGTGTTTACTGCCAGATAAAGGAGTGTTCAAAAGACATTTGAGTAAGGCACTTCAGGACCTAGGATATCCTTCCCCTCTTCCAGCGAACGGAAGGGGTCTTAATGTGCATCCATACAACCAGTAGGTGTATTGGTGGATTGCAATTTTCCATGTTTCTTCATCGACTGGATGATAATTTCATCTTCTGGATGGTAATTCATCTGCTGGATGATTATTCATCTTCTGGATGACTATTCATCTTCGGGATGATGGTTTCATCTTCGGGATGATTATTCATCTTCGGGATGATGGTTTCATCTTCAGGATGATAATTCATCTTCAGGATGATTATTCATCTTCAGGATGAAGGTTTCATCTTCAGGATGATAATTCATCTTCAGGATGATAATTCATCTTCAGGATGATTATTCATAAGCGTATGTTGTCACATCATCCATAGCAACATAGCCTAAAATTATCTTTGCTAATCGCATGGGTTTCGTAATCATGACCAGGGAGCCTGATGCATCAGTTTGATTAATTTTTGTAAGTGAGTAAACTCATCTTACATGCTTACTTCCTGGTTTCTGCGAAATAAACCTCTAAGGCTATAGCGTTTTGCTTATAGCATACGATTTTATTTATTTATACAATACTCGGTAGCCCACAGGTTTGATATCTTTTGATATCAGGACTTCAGGTCCAAACACTTCACATTTCATAAGTGAGTCCAGCTCAACTTATTATTGCCTCGTTTCACATAATTTGGCCAAATTTCTGCGTTTGCTTCAGGAAACGGAGATTGTGAACGATATTAATGGCAAAATGAAATGTGAGTAATTGTCGACAAGTGTGTTTTATCCAAATACCTCTCCGTGTACGTACATTATTCAATTTATTCCAGATTTATCTCTTCTGGAGGTTCTGGAAAGGGAGAGGATATGGAGATGAGCTCACTTTTCTGTGGTGGTATTGTTTTAGGGTCTCGTGGTATGTCCTCTCATCCATTGAGGATATCCACTTCTGCTACTGGTAGATTGCATCCATTATAGTTGGTATGTCAATCCTAGCTGGATTTTTAGTAGCAGGGATGTGTGAATTTGACAATATTTATATTGTCAATAGCTATGTCTGATAACTGTTTAACAGTTTCATAAGTGTGGATCGTCAGGATCTCATCACTATTCATGATAATCAGATCATAGGTATTAATGTTTTAAATGGTCCATAGTGGTGATATGGGAATGTAAACTCATCATGACTCCATCGATAAGATGTGTACTAAACGCTTCCCCCGTTAGGGGTTCTCGGAAACTGTTTATATGAGGTGATCAGGCTCATATAAATAGTTTCTAAGGAGGCGTTCTGATGGTTTGCATGTTCCCACATGGTCACCTACAACTGGATTTCTAGTGGATAAGTAATCCGTTTAAATCATTTTAATGATTTACATATAATCCATTTCTGGGTGTGAACACAAAGCTTCAGGGTGTTCAATTTTCTTCCAGTTGTTAAATTGATTTCCCAGTGTTATCCCAAAAATCCGCATTAAGTTCGACTTCAATGAAGTTGAGCATAGAACTAGGGATATGAACCCGTCAAGGCTCCATCTATAAGATGTGCTCTAATGCCTCCCCCGTTTGGGGATCTCGGAACATATTCATCTAGGAGGGTTAGTCCCGATGAATAAGTTCCACTGCGGCATTTTGAGGGTGGTATGAGGGTAAGTAAAAGCCCAACCAATATCCTAGTAATGTAATATGTCCGTTGTGATTAATAATAATCTGGACTACGGTTGGATAACAGGGTTTTGATTATGACCATTTTAAGAGGATATATAGATGAGTACTCTAAGGTACATCATCAGCCATATATATGGAGTGTAGGGAGTCAATGGCATCCTCTATTTAGGAGTATTCAGGATGACAAGTCATTTACAGTAAAATAAAATGCGTAAAAGGCACATATATACTGCAAGAGAATACTACTAATAATTATGTTAGAGCAACAAGTTTCATAGTATGATGTGGGTTCTAGAAAGTATACGTCCACAATTGTGCTCATTTTAGACTCATATTATGACAACAGATCAAATTTATTTTCAAAATTTATTTATCCTCGGGAAGTAGCGAATTATACATACTGTCAATTTGACTTTCGTCGTTTAGACTAGATATGTATATATTTTTATATGGCATACTTTAATGCCCATTAATTTTGCAAAAAGCATTATGGGTCTTTTCAGAACTTCTGGTCTGATATTGGGTTGCCATTGCATACTCCATATCGAGATACATCATATCTTCCCTTTCTTATTTTTATTCAAGACTTCCCCTGTTTTCAGTCTTCCTTATTGTCGTTTATAAGGAAGAATGATTATTGGTCTTATAAAGTAGACTTATTCAAGGGAAATGAGTTAGTTTCTATATTTCCACTTTCTAATTTATGAGAGACTTTTAAAATTCTATTTGAAAACTCAAGTATGGTCTACGGGCCATTTTTATTGAGTTATTCAAGTATTGTGTAGATATAGAATCATACTATAGGGGAAACAATTACGTGGGTACGAATTTTACAATTTCTCACTTATCAATTAAGCCACGACTTCGGGCGTACGCTTAAAACATAAGGTTGGATTCAAGAATCATGCCTTGTAAAGTGAGATTACTCAAAAGAGTTCGGTGGTGTTATGACAACTGCTGGTGTCCATATTGGTTTATACAAACCATAGATCTGAGAGATCTATTTACCGCGAAATGCGTATTTCTAAAAGAGAACGCATAAATGTTTTTCGTATAATCCCTCGTACTTGTTAATTTTTATTAGTGTGAAAGGGTGTTGACTTTTGATTTGATTTTGAACTTCAGGTTCATTTTGGTTTTGAACTCCAGGTTCATTTTGTCAACTAGGATATGATGGTAAAATTTATTGAAATCATTATTGGTTTGTTGTCATAAAAAGTTGTCGTATCATGAGCACATCATACATATAATATAAATCCATTAAACTAAAAAGTTGTGCTTAATTAACCTTAATGGAAACAATTATGATGTATACACATGCTATTTATATTCTGCAGGTATATAAATAATTTTATCTCAGACATATATTTATGCTACAGGCATTAAAAATACATCAAAAAGATTTTAGCATGCTAAATAAAATGTTTATTACAGAACATTAAATATGCGACGGGCATATAATTTTCTACGCATGCATTTATAGTGTTTAAGTGGAAATTCATGCTAGAGGCAACAAAAATATACATCACATCGTAGAAAAATGCGGCAGGCATTTAATATCATAGCAGACGATCAACACAGACAATTAATCATCACAGGCATTTTATAATGGAAATGAAAATTTTTCGTTTAATAATTATTGGACCACTAGGCAACGTCATACACCGTTAGGTTAGTTAACTAACGGCAGAGCGGTCGCAGGATCTTCCTAATTATTAAACATAAATAATCAGATAATCCGGATAAAATGCGATGAATAAAAATTGTGTAATTTAACAGATTTTGACGAAAACGAAATCGTAATTAAATCTGAAAAAGATTTGAAAATCGAAAAAAATTTCGGGGTCAAACCCTAGTTAGGGTTTTTGGTCGCGCGGATTGCCGCTTCAGGCGGCTAGGGTTTCCGGGCATGAGCGCGCACCGGGGGACCCGATACGAGCGGCTTCCGGGGGGTGGGGCCCGCCGCGGCCGGCGGCGGGGCCCGCCGCTGCGGGCGGCGTGGGTGGGCCCGCCGCTGCCGGCGGCGGGGCCCGCCGCTGCGGGCGGCGTGGCCGCCCGCCGCTGCCAGCGGCGGGGCCCGCCCGCCGGCGCAGCGGCGGGTTGGCCCGCCGCTCCTGGCGGCGGGGCCGCCCGCCGGCGCAGCGGCGGGTTGGCCCGCCGCTCCTGGAGGCGGGGCCGCCCGCCGCTGGCAGCGGCGGGTTGGCCCGCCGCTCCTGGCGGCGGCGGGGCCGCCCGCCGCTCCTGGCGGCGGGTTGGCCGCTCCTGGCGGCGGGTTGGCCCGCCGCTGTTGGCGGCGGGTTGGCCCGCCGCTGGCAGCGGCGGGTTGGCCCGCCGCTCCTGGCGGCGGGGCCGCCCGCCGGCGCAGCGGCGGGTTGGCCCGCCGCTCCTGGCGACGGGGCCGCCCGCCGCCGGCAGCGGCGGGTTGGCCCGCCGCTCCTGGCGGCGGGTTGGCCCGCCGCTCCTGGCGGCGGGGCCGCCCGCCGCTCCTGGCGGCGGGGCCGCCCGCCGCTCCTGGCGGCGGGGCCGCCCGCCGCTGGCGGCGGCGGGTTGGCCCGCCGCTCCTGGCGGCGGGTTGGCCCGCCGCCGGCAGCGGCGGGTTGGCCCGCCGCTCCTGGCGGCGGGGCCACCGCCGCTCCTGGCGGCGGGTTGGCCCGCCGCTGCTGGCGGCGGGGCCGCCTGCCGTCGCAGCGGCGAGGGGGGGTTTTGCCGCTTCGGGCGGCGGGCGAGGGTTTTTCCGCGAGATCTAGGGGGGATTCGCGTTCCGGCGAGAAAATCCCCTAGGGTTTCATGGTTTTTGGGGATAAAAATCTAATTTTTAGTTGAAAAAATCTATTTTTAATCACCAACAAAACGTTTTTATTGTAAAAATTTGATTTTTCATCAATAAAAACCTTGATTTTCATTAAACAATCGATCCAAGAATTTTGGATCTAGACATATGCGCATATGAAATTTTAGATCTAGGGTTTCAGGATTACCTCTAGATCCTACCCGCCGGATCTAGCGACGTTCGGTGAAGGAAGCCCGTTCGCGTCGCGTCCGTCCGTCGCGTCCGTCCGTCGCGTCCGTCCGTCGGCAGGGGTTCGGCTTAGCTTTGAGCGTGCTGATAACGTGTTGTAAACCATGGCGGCTACGGAACCCCGTAGCCCTGTATTTATAGTAATAGGGTTACATAATGGGTGGATACCCACTAACGGGTTGGGCCTCCAAAGCCCGTTTATAACATTAACTAGTAATTTCCAGTACACTTTGTGCGCAACAGCAAACGCCCCTCCCCGTTCCATGACAAGGGTCCCACCTAGACGTGGGTGTTTTTTGTGGGTGAGAAAATGGCTGTATGGAATTTTCTGAGAAGAAGAGTAGTTGTATGTGTGGGTGCGGCATTGGATGTCTGGGCTGTTTGAGGAGGAAGAATGGCCAACCTAACAAGGTGGCAAATATAAACATCTTTGTCCAACGTGAAAGATTTCATTCTCAAATATAAACAAACTAGTCATAACCCGTGATCGCGGGCACGGTTCATTTAAGATTTTCCCTTGCGAAATCTTTGGTCCTCAAATTTTTTTTTTTTCAAAGCCAAAATTTAAAAGAAAAACAAATTAACTTACAATACTTAGTGGCACAGGCGCCTTCGGCGTCGGTGCCTTCGGCGCAGAACAACAAATTCGACGTAAAACAACAATTTCGACGCGGGCGGGTGCCTTAGGCGCGGAACAACAAATCAGCGTAAAAATATTTAGCGGGCGCCTTCGGCGCGGGCTTCATATACATATAACCCGTGCCCGTGGGGACACTGTTCATTTAAAAATCTTGGACCCACTAATTTTAAACAAACATCAATAATTATTAGTTTCCCCTGAAATATCAGCAGATGGGATCGAAATTTTACAGGGTTTTTCAACGCGGATCAATGAGTTGGCAGCATATCCCGCGTTCATTCTCCCACAGCTCGCGTTCATTCCCAAGATGAGATTGTGTGTGTGCACAACATTTTTTTCATAACTAATATTAAAAGGTTATTCCTAATTTCAATGTTTTTGTGTATTCCCAACAAATTTCTCTTCAACCCAAAAATTTCCCTCCAAAACTTGATGTGACATTGCCACATAGGACAAATTCAAAATCTGCCCTCAATTGTAATATAAATATAAAATAGGCTAGTCATAATTCGTGTACGATGCATTTAAGTTTTTTCCCGCGAAATATTTGTCCCCAAAAAATTATTTCTACACCAAAATTTAAAAGAACAACAAATTAGCGTAAAAAATTAGAGGTACGGCCGTCGTCGGCGAGGAACAATAAATTCGGTGCGGGCGCCTTTGGCGCAGAACAACAAATTAGCATATAAAAATTTAGCGGGCGCCTTCGGCGCAAATTGGTTGGTCAGACCTCTGCTTGACGCCCAAAAAGCTCAGCCCGCCTCTTTGAATGCACATTCCCTGTGTTTTTTTGGGGTTTCAATTTTTTTGGTCCAGCCAAAATAAACTCAGCCGAAATAAAGTTCTCTTTTGCATACTTGTAATTTAAGTTGCATATTTTTTGGGTTTCATTTTGTGTGTGTTTTTTTTTGGATTTCATTTTTTGAGTCATTTTTGAATGAAGGGTATTAAGTGCTAATGCTGCCAATTTCAAAAAAGAAAAGCTTTTGTATTCTCCCAACAAATTTCTCTTCAACCCAAAATTTCCCCCAAAACTTGACATGACATTGCCACATAGGATAAGTTCAAAATCTGCCATCAATTGTAATATAGATTATTTATTTATTTATTTATGTTAATTCCGCTCTCATGAGGTAGGACGGCATATCGTGCAGAGTCATACTCGGAGATGTAAATAAGTCAGTTCGGATTGGATTCATGTAAAATCTGTAACCGTATCCGATAAAAAATTCAGTTCAGGGTTTGAGTTTTAGGTAGTCTCTTCTTTTTTACCGGGGATCACGTTAGATTCATGTGTGAACTAAACTTGTGCCAACCCTCGTTGAAATAGTTTTTTAAGTGATTGTTGTTTTTGAACGTCTTCTCACATTCGAATTGTCCGATTGAAAAGGGAATGGATGAAGAGGAGGGTGGACCTCCCAACCCAAATCCAAAAAAAGATCTGAACTTGATGTTGTGCTGAGCTAAAATTCGGGAGAATCACGCTGTTAGTGACCAGCATGGGACGGTGCTTCTCCTTCAACTGAGCTAATCCGGCTGACTTGTAAGATAGAAGCTTGTCAGGGGACCACGACAATGCTTAGTCTAATCCCTTCTGATGTTAAAGTCAGCCGACGTAAAGGTAAACCCGAGGTGATCACGACTGATCTGTGTAAGGACCCTGGCTACGAGGAAAACACTAGAATGTGGGGTTGAATAGTTGTTTATAATATTTAACTAAGAAATTACGACTAATTAAAAACCTAATCCAACAAAGATGCGGGAATAAGAATTAACAACAATGAACAATGCTAACACAAGTATGTTTCAAGGGTTCGGATTACCCAAGTCAAACCCGACTTGTTCCCGGTAATCATACGTCCCTTCCACCCGGATACCTCCGGATACTCAAGTTAGAACCCTAACTTGAGTTTCATTTAAACCCACTTATAGCAACCCTAAAAGTGTAATCGACCTACAATCGACGTCCTTGAATCTAACAACTTGGGATCAAGCAAACCACTCTCACAAAGCGAGAGTGAATTCAAATTACAAAATAATGAAATTTGAAATAACAACACTTACAATCACCTATGTCTTAAAGTAGAACTTGAAAGAGCAAGAGTGTTGTGAGTTGATGTCTCTTCCATGAAGAGAGAGAGCCATTATACTTGTCTTCGCCAAATCTAGAGGATTAGAAATTGGTTCTAGTTGGAAGACAAGATGAGATTGAGATTTAGGGCTTGCAAGAGTTGAGAGCTTGAGAGCTTGA
Organism: Scilla litardierei; assembly: GCA_030789695.1. NCBI lineage: Eukaryota > Viridiplantae > Streptophyta > Magnoliopsida > Asparagales > Asparagaceae > Scilla > Scilla litardierei. Next base: position 277,081,736 of record CM061141.1, on the reverse strand, counting down.
GAGCTTAGGGTTTTCAAGAGTTGATCAAGAGTGGCTCAATGAAACAGTAGAAGCCCTTCTTATAGGTTCTCCCAAAGACTCAAGCAAAATACCAAAACCCCACTTTGAAATCTGTGTGGAAAATCCCAACGGATTGATTTAACAGCCACGATAGGTGACTGATGAAAAACAGACAATCGCCTGATGAACTATGTCAGAGGGTAGGTGAGAATTCAAACGGCAACTTATCACGTAGGACAGTCGACTAATGAAGGTTGGACATGTGACTGAAAACCATCAGGTGATTGAGAAGCCTTCTACATGCGATTGAAAACCTAAGTGCGTAAGTTGCTTAAATATAGGAATTCTGGGTAAGCCAAGATATATGACTGATGTGGAATCCACCGATGCATGATGTAATGGTTTGTTTTCGTTGTACTTTGTTCGTGCACGTGCTTTTGACCGTGCACGTATTTATTTTAGACTTTGTTTGTTTGCGAACACTTTGGTGTGATATGTCGTTGTGAACGTCTCTGAGAGTATTAAATTGTGGCACTAATTTGGAACGACATTTCTCGGGTCGTTTTCCCACGATTTGACTTTATTCGAAGAGACGTTGTGATTTTCACTTTTGACGTAGGACGTTTCTATTTTTAGTTTCGTCGATCGACGTCAAAATTGAGATCCGTCTTCTTAGTTACCTTTCTCTCGTTGTCCCGATCACCCCAATATTTATTTTACAATTTTTGGAGTTTATTTGACCACTTTTACATTTTTTTACAAAGTTTTAAATATTTTTAAATACCAAGTTTTCAATTATTTTCGACCAAATAAAATTTTATTAACTTTATAATACTACAAACGAATTTTGAGCCAAATCATAGCCCCTATCTTGGCCGCACCCAATCCATGCTTGGGTAGGAGAGGGAGTTTTGAATTTTTAAATTATTTAAAATCCTAATCCTATTAGAATTAGCCCTAGACCTAGTCAACCCCTCCACACTATATAAACAACCCCTAGAAAACCCTATTTTCGCAAGAAATTAACCCTAGCCGCTCCCAAAACCACCGTTCTCGCTTGCGACGATTCGTCGCAACGTTGCAGCAGCCACCCCCGCACCGACCAAGGAAATCGACCCCATTTCCCCGCACCGACCGAGAGGCCGCCCCGCACCAAGCGCTCCCCGCTTCGCACAGCCGCCCGCTGCACCGTTCGCCCGCATCGCCGTGTCCGACCAAGAGGATCTCTCGGTCTGACCCAGAGATTTCGCCCGCACCATCGCCCGCTCCGCATCGCCCCGCTCCCCAAGCGCCCGACCGACCCGATCCCCTGCATCCGCCCGCTACGACCGACCCCCACTCCGCATTGCCCGCACCGTTGCAACGTTGCAACGTTGCAACGCCCGCCAAGCGCCCGACCCCGCATCTCGCCCGCACCGACCGAAGGCCCGCTCCGCACCGAACGAGAGCCCCGACCTCGCATCGCACCCCGCTGTGCTGCACAGCCGCCCGCCGTGTCTGACCGAGCCAAACCCCCGCACCGGCTGTGTCTGACCGAGAGGCAATCGTCGCAACCCCGCATCCGTCGCACCGCTTGCCACCGTGGGCCCCCCAAATTCTCCAGAGGTATTGTGGGTCCCCATTGGCCCCTAGAACTGCTGTGGATCCCACCTAGGTGCTTTCTCTTCGAGGATTTGCCGTTTACGACGTTGCGATATGTCGTAGCCCGTCGTCGCACGTCAAGCTTTGGAATCTTGGTTCGTTGCTCTAGTTGCTGATCAGATTATTCGAGCGAGGAATCTATTTTGGAATCTGGACTTGGAGCGCGTTCTTTTCTTCCAACCCCTGGCATCGCTACCCGACGCCAGTGTAGCTTTCGCGTCGTGTTGAGGTAACGCTTTGCACCCCTAGGACCCCCAACCCATTGCCTGCTAATCAAGACTAAAAATTGATGTTTTTAAAGTGTTTTAAATGTTTTAGATTCACTAATCAAAGATTAATAATATGGACTTTAGGCCGGTGGACTTGTGCACGTAAGATTTTGGTTACTTTGGACTCTTTGGACGATGTTTCTCTGACGTGATACTTGCAGGCAAGTGAAACTTGCCATTTCTTGCTTAGGGCCATGTTTTTAGGCCACTTCCTTGTTTTAGCGTAAAAGAGACTAGACAGTGAAATGATAGCTGTCTAGACGCAACTTTAAGATCTAGCTTGACAACGAAGCTAGATCTGTCACCTTGCCATGTCATTCATGCATTGTTATATGTCACGTTTAAATTCCTTATCTGTACGCACTTTTAACTGTCATGCATTGCATCTTACATGTCATCCAAGTTGATTGTTGCATTCGTAGCACACACTACAATACTTGTACTTCCATGTCCGGCTAGGTGCACCCCTATGCCATCATGAAAAACACTTCCTGGCTCGTGATCCAGAAGCGAGCATATATGTTCGGGGGTAAGGCCCTGGCTCGATACACGTGGAGGGGTAGGGATAAGCGATCACTTAAGCTTATGAGTTGGCCCGCGCAGCCACTCTAGCCAAAAGGCGTAATCTCTGTGCCTGACGTGCTTACTATACTTGTACTTGTCCTTGTGAATGTTTCTTGCAAAACTTGACATCCATGCCATGATTTAAATGCCATGCTCATACTTTACTTTACTTTACCTGTTGCACTCATGCTATATCTGCATGTCATTGCATCATGCTAGAATTGCTAGGTTGTTTACCTGTACTTTCAGTTTCCTTGCACAAGTCTCTTGTAGACTTGCTGACATGTGCCCCTTGCTCTTTGGGTGTCACATGTTAGACCCTGAGCCAGAGACCGCAGCTGAGGACGAGGTGTTTGCTGACGCTGAGCCGGAGCTTACGTTTGACGAGGAGTTGGTGAACACCGGTGACCAGTCTTAGAGACTGATTTTAGTTGCTTTTGCTTTAGGTTGTTGTTAGTTGCCGGCGCGTAGCACCATTACTTTGTTTTGTACTTTGTACTTTTGTTGGCCATGCTGGGGCCTCTTTTAGACTCTTTTCTTTTAGCCTGGTGGCTTTTCTGCGATGTTGGAATTTATTATTATGGATATTCTGAGATTTCTCTTTTGTCTCATTTCCTTATTATTATCTTTGTTTCGTTTCGCGTTGCAAGGACCTGCTATTTAAAGTTGATTGACGCTTATCGGACTTGCAGCTTTGTAGCTACAAGTCTGAGCGGACTTCTCACGCTTCGCCTCCATATTTTTGGGAAGCGGGGCGTGACACATGTGCTAAGGGCAGGCGACTGGAAAACCAACGTCAGTCGTTTGTTGCACAAGTGTGTAACTTGCTACAATCAAAGTTCTGGGCAAGCGTTGGACATGCGACTGTAGTGGTATATACAGACGCTTGTGCCACGAGTAGGCGCACGTAAATCCTACGTACATCGCCTGCAGACGCTAGCGCGAAAGTTGACACAACTTAAGAAGTTTGGACAAGATATGACATGTGACTGACTAACAATTCATAGGCGCCTGAAACTAGACAGGCGCATGTACTTTGTACAGCAGTCGCCTAATGAAAGTTAAGAAATGATAGTCCAAAAATCAAGTCAAAAGAGTGTGAATAACAGACGACTGGAGAACAATTCTCAGGCGCCTGTATGGAGACAGGCGCCTAAATATTGTTCATCAGTCGCCTGTTGAAAGTCTAAAATGAACATCTTAGAATAAAAGAAGTTGTAAACATAGGAATTGGTTTCTAATAACTTCCTAGGCTAGAATGCGTGAAGTGTGTGAGATCTAACAATAATCTACTTCAAAACTACATTCTAATGAGAAAGAAAAGAGAATAAAAAGATTACATTTGTTTTTTGCTTCTCTTCTTTCTCTTGAATGATCTTGAAGCCTTCTTGAAGACTTTGAAGCTCCATTCTTTATCTTTGATCACCCAATCTTCAACTTTGAGCTTTGATTGTTCTTCATGGTCATCCATTAATATTTGATCGTCACGATAAGCTTAGACTATGGATTAACTGCATGGAGGGGATTAGTCACAAGTATGTATGTTTGCTCATCATCAAAACCAAGTAGGAGAAGTCCAATACTCAATATTTTCTCCCTTTTTGGTGATGACAACTAAACATAAACACGAAGATAAATAATTGTGCTTAAGAATACTTACCTTCCCTACATACATGTTGATCAAGTTAGACAATTTAAATATGAGTATCTAATGATCAATTAATGCAATAGTATGATATACATGAATGAACTGAATTCAAGTATTTGAATTTAGAATTTTTGAATCCAAATTCACTATATCTTACTCCCCCTGAATCGAAGGCTATTTCAATCTTGGATTCAAGTTTAGCTTCTAATTAGCACAAAATTATGAGTTTGTTTATTTCTCTCCCCCTATGGCATTAACCAAAAAGTGGGAGTAGAGAAACAACAACAATAGTGCCAAATAAAAGTAAAACAACCATGGGTGTATAAAGAATGAGATACGTATTTAATATGATACCAAATGACAATAGAGAAAACACGAAGGTGTATACACAAATACGTATCAATATCATCAAAATCCAAAAAGATTTAGTTGACTAGAGGAAATGAGATCCAATATCAACATTCAACATGCAATTCATCTCAACATTCAACATATAAATAAGTATTGTAAGATTAAAAAGTCGGAATTGACTATGGTTCAAGCGTAGAAAGAACTTATCAGGAATGAAACGCTGTGACGTGGAATGACCACTGCCTTGAAAACAATTACGGCCCGACCTCGGTGGTAATCGAAATTGCCGGTTGCTCCCCAAGGTTAACACAGCAGCCCCTGGACGCGTCCACTCGCGGCCAGAAGCTTTGGAATTTGCACAAAGATCGATACCCAGGATGAGGTATGGCATAGAAGAGGATTTTCGCAATTGTTTAGAGAAACTCTAAACAAAAGAGTTTATAAAGAGGAAAAAGATGGCTGTTGGAATTCAGCCATGAATGCCATTAACAACGCAGCCATTAACAGCCATTAAAGGAAAAATAGCTGTTGCAATTAAATGAAAAATGGCTGTTGGGAAAATAAAACGTATTAGGCTATTTGAATTCTAAAAAATAAAATAGGCTAAAAAACACGAGTCAAAACTCGGGCACTCCGCGCGCGCACCCGTGAACCCCCCTGCGCAGGCACGACACCAGCGCACACACGCTAAGGGTTTCCGGATCCGACGCCCAGATTTTCCATTCGGCTCAACCCGGATTGGGCTCGGCCCCTTGCTTGGGCTCATGTGCACGCGAGCTACCCCCAATTTCTAGCCCATTAACAAGTCCAATAGCCCAATAGAGAGAAGCCTATTATATACACACACAAGGGTGTTTGCCTATCCAATGTGGGACTAAAAGAAAGAGAGTGGGAGTGAACAAATGGCCAAAAGAGCCATTAATTCCAACAACTAAGAGCACAAGGAAGAGACAATATTACACATAAGAGAGTAATGATCCAAAATGTGTGTGTGTGCGTGCGTGCGTGTATATGTATGTATGTAGGGGTGTGCAAAAAACCTGGTTCTGATTCCGAACCCGGTTCCGTACCCGAATCCGATTCCGAATATTCGGTTAAATAAAAATCGGATTCGGATTCGGGCAACATATTGCCAACCGATTTATTTCGGAATCGGTCTTCGGATCCTACCACCAAATTCCAATCGGATCCGATTCCGATTAATTAGCTTGATGCCAAATCCTCAAACAGCCTATTTAAACATTTAGAGTTCCTTCTTTCCCACCGATGTGGGACAAAATACACAGTAGAAACGTGGGCTAAAGGTGAGAGGAAATAGAGCAACATGTGGAATGATTTGTCCCACATCAGACAAATTAAGAAAATAAGTGTGCAATAAATAATAAAGATGGAAACCGTCAACAGCAATTGGACTTCAAAGTTAGGAGTTGGGGCTCTTGAGTGTCTGCGTACATGTGGGCTTTTGATTGACTGCTGCAAATATTTTGGCCTAAACCAACGTATTTAAACATTTGTAAACATAGGTGCTCGTGTGCGCTTCATGGACACGAGCTTCTTAATCCCACATCGGACAAAACAAGAAGACTGTACTTCTATAAGATAGAAGGTGGGTTAGCCACCGTTGCATATGGGCCTTGCCCCTGGAGACGATGCGTGTGTAGTCGAAAATATTGAGGGTGCTGCTTGCGGTTTTTCTAGCCCGAAGCGGAATCGGAATCGGATTCCGGGTTGGATGTTCTCGTCCGATTTCGAAATCGGAACTATTCGGATCCGATCCGATTAGTCGGATTCGGACTTCGGATATAATTATTTTGACCGAATAAATTCGGATTCGGTTTCGGAATTGTTAAAAAAAATCGGGTAAACCCGATGCCCACCCATATATGTATGTGTGTGTGTGTGTGTGTGTGTGTGTGTGTGTGTGTATATCTTTAGCATGAGTACATGGAGTACAAAAAAACAACCAACTTCACATACAAGAGTATATCCAACATATAACATTATACATCTAAAAAATGTACTACAAGTGATGGGAATCTAGTCCCACCCCAAGTGGTTTGTTTTGATGATGATCACACCAAATGTTGTTAAATTACTAATCATACTACTTAAGTGTGTAGGTTGTGCAATAAGCTAATTGAAGCTCGAAACATACTCCGAGAAGAAGAACTATGACTACACACATAGAAGATGAAGATGGATTGAGCTCACATTCCATGTCTACATTATAAAGCCTTAGCACAAGAGGAGCTCGAAGATGAAGCTCAAAGAATGTGCTCAAACTCAAGCTAAAGAGGAGCTCAAACTCAAGTGAAGCCTATGCAAACTATAGCTTCAAGTTCTTCATAGAGTCTAGTGTGTAAGTTGTTTTTTCATTTTCTTAAAATTATGTCAAAGCCAAGAGAGAATATGCACACACACACAAAATAATTTTCTAAAATATTTTTAAACTTGTCTTAAAACTTATTTGAGAGCATACTTTTCAAAGAAGCTAAGTTTCAACTTGTAGAGTAGTTCACTACACTGATTTCTCTCTTCTCCCTTAAAAGATACTCTGGTAGTCGACTACCAAAGTTAGGGAGTCGACTACCAGTTGTAGCAGAATTTCTCAGAAACACTCTGGGAATTGACTACAAAAGTTAGGGAGTCGACTACCAGTTGTGCGACCAGAATACCTTAATTCACTCTTCATTTATTCATTGCTTGATTTTTGTTCTGAAGTCAAACTTGATTTGAATCATTTTGAATTCTCCTTTGGCTCTATAAATAGAGACCCTATGAGAACATTTTTCTCACCAATTTATTCTTGAGCAAAATTCTTATTCTCTCAAAAGATCTCATCGTTCTCATTACTCTCAAAGTTTTTATAGCTAAAACGGTTTTTCAATTTCTGATCTTATTGCCTACATTCTTTATAATTCTTTTTAAGATCATTATTATTATTTGGCTATTGCAAATTGGTTTTCAAAATCCTTCTTTTTGAATTTTCATATTCTCAAAGGATTTTTGAAACATCTAGATCCTAGATCACATTGAATAATTTCATATTCTTTGTGTGATCTAAGAACACATCTAGATTCTAGATCACATTGAATAAATTCATATTCTTTGTGTGATCTACGAATGATTTAAATTCTTTTAGCCACGTTAAGCACAATTGCAAATTTAATCTTGGCTATAGAATTATTGGGTGTAAAAACCAATCTCCACTAATTCATTATGGTGTATTGGATTTGATTTTACTTGTAGTCCCTTGGTGATAAGGGTGTTGAAAGTCCTCGGATTGTGAGGCAAGGAGAAGTCTTCGGGTTGTGAGGCAAGTGAAAATCCTAGACAAGTCTAGGTGGTTGAAAATCCTTGTTGTAGGCAAGGTGGTTGTAAATCCTCATTGAAGGTAAGGTGGTTTGTACTATTTACCGATAATAGTGTATTAAAGCCTGACAAGAGTTTCAGGGACTGGACATACCCAAGTTGTGGGGAACCAGGATAAAAATCTTTGTGTTTGCGATTGACATTTACTTTACACTAACAAGTTCAATTTTTTATTACATGTCATTTGAAATCATTTGTTAATTTACTCTTGCTAACTAAATTCATTATTGCAAGTTTATATTCCGCTTCGAGATCTATTCTATTATCTTTACTCCTTTGATCTTTACTGTTTATATATTATCTTATATATATTTGAAGATAAATCGTGTTGATTAAGGACCAAGCATAGATCACTCTACTTGGTTACTTAGGCAACATTGGAAGGGAAGTTATTTTTGTGGTGTTCATTTGTGAAACTTTTTTTTTCAACACTATTCAACCCCCCCTTCTAGTGTTGTTTGCCATCCACAGGATCCACCACTTGGTATCAAAGAAAGGTTATAGATGGCGTCAACCAATCATTTCCCCGAAGGACAATCTTCCACTAGACCAGCACTTCTCCACGGATCAAATTATGGATCTTGGAAGAATCGGATGCGAATGTACCTTCTCTCTATCTCCTATGATCTATGGAAGATAGTGTAGAATTCTCATGAAGAATCCACTCTTGAGGAAGAAAAGTGGACCAAGACGGAGAAGGACAAAGTGTCTCTAAATGCCAAGGTGGTGTCCACTCTATATTGCGGCCTTGACACAAGGAGTACAACCGCATCTCCATGGCTACCTCCGCGCATCAAAATGGAAAATCCTTGAGGTAACGCAGAAGGTAACCAAAAAGTTAAATCTTCAAAATCTTCTCTTTATGGTGGCAGGTATGAAAAATTTATGATGGAGAAAGACGAGAACATAACAGAGATGTACACGAGATTTACGGAGATCGTCAACACACTTGCGGGATTGGGAAAGAAGTACACACAAGAGGATCACGTATGCAAGATCCTCAGATCCCTCACTCCCGAATGGCAATCCAAAGCTTCAGCCATTGAAGAAGGCAACGACACTTCAAAGCTAACCGTAGAGGAGCTCATCGGCAATCTAATGGCATATGAACTCCAACTGCAAGAGCGAAAGACCAAGGAACATGGTGAAAAGAAGAAGAACCTTGCATTCAAAGCAACATCGGACACGGAGGAGTCCGATAATGAAGTCAAAGATGAGATGGAGAAACAAATGGTACTCATCTCCAAAGGATTCAAGAAATTCATAAATGCACGTAAGTCCTACAACCGTAAGTTCAATTCCACTAATGATGTTATTTGTTATGAATGTAATAGGCCAGGGCACATGAAGAATGAGTGTCCTCTAAAGAAAATCAGAGATAAGAGAACGAAGTCATACAAAGGCAAAAGGTCAAATATAAAAGCTTTTGGGGCTTGGGATAGAAGAAATGAGAAGAGGATTCCGATAGCTCATCATCATCCGAAAATGAAGGAAAAGCAAGCGAAAGAAACGAGCGGAACTACATGTGCTTCATGGCACGAAAAGACCCCAAGGTAAATTCCTACCATAACTCTAGTGATAGCGATAGTAGCAATGATGATGAAATTGATTATGAGGAGGAATTTCATAAAAATTATGCATTATATGAGGTCCAACTCAAAGAGCTTCTAGATCTCAAAAAGATGCATAAATCTTGTGGTTCTAATCCTACTAATCAAGAGCAAGAAAAGATTAAAGAAGAGAACCTAAAATTGATTAGCAACAATAAGGATTTAATTGAAAAGAATAAGTTGCTCAATGTAGAACTCAAAGACCTAAGAAATAGGTTTAGAGACTTAGAAAAGAACATGACCGCCATTAAAGCAAAGCATGAGGACTTGGTTAATAATGTTACTAGGTTCAATAAAGGTAAAGAAAAATTAGATTGCTTGATTAGATCACAAAGACCCCAATTTAGCAAACATGGCTTAGGTTATAACATGACTAATCAAAATGCTAGAAATTCTCATCATCAAGCTAGAGTTCCTAAAACTAAAAATGGATATGTCAAATTTTGGATTCCCAAAATTGGAACCGTCCAAATGAAAGACAATTAAATTTCTAGTTTTATGAACAATGTTCATTTTTGTAGAGATTATAGATTTACGTATGGGAAATCTCAACCCAAATGGGTTTGGTTCCCTCTTGGATGATGATTACATTATTATGTATGACTAATCACACGGACCTACAAAGAAAGGGTACCAAAATTATATGTTTGATTTTCAGGTACCAAAACTATAAAGGATTAGTAGAAGAGCTCCAAATGAATCTCAAGTTACATGCATGAATTAAGGGGGAGACCCAACTTCAATGATGCTAACTTTGAGGGGGAGCCTATGTAACTCTTTTTCACTTGGTATGTATACTATTATATTTTTTTATGATGCCAAGGGGGAGAGAAAGTAAAAAGAAAACAAAAACATGAATGAATAATAACCGCATCTAAGCAGGGGGAGTAAGTACACTTACTCATTGTTTTATAATCATATTATTCATATGTTTTTCATTTAGGTGTCATCATCAAAAAGGGGGAGAGTGATGGGAATCTAGTCCCACCCCAAGTAGTTTGTTTTGATGATGATCACACCAAATGTTGTTAAATTACTAATCATACTACTTAAGTATGTAGGTTGTGCAATAAGCTAATTGAAGCTCGAAACATACTCCGAGAAGAAGAACTATAACTACACACATAGAAGATGAAGATGGATTGAGCTCACATTCCACGTCTACATTCTAAAGCCTTAGCACAAGAGGAGCTCGAAGATGAAGCTCAAAGAATGTGCTCAAGCTCAAACTAAAGAGGAGCTCAAACTCAAGTGAAGCCTATGCAACTAGCTCAAGCTCAACCATAGCTTCAAGTTCTTCATAGAGTCTAGTGTGTGTGATGTTTTTTCATTTTCTTAAGATTATGTCAAAGCCAAGAAAGAATATGCACACACACACAAAATGATTTTCTAAAATGTTTTTAAACTTGTTTTAAAACTTATTTGAGAGCATACTTTTTGTAGAAGTTTAAAACTTATTTGAGAGCATACTTTTCGTAGAAGCTAAGTTTCAACTTGTAGTCAACTACAAACATCCAGTAGTTCACTACACTGATTTTTGTCTTCTCCCTGAAAAGATACTTTGGTAGTCGGTGACGCACCAGAAACCTACACCTAGATTCCACCCGGCGGTGGCACGATCGCCAGGCGTGGTATGGCCCCTAGGTGTCAATTCCGGGCTCTATCCACAAGCGGACGGTGTCAAATTATAGTATAAAAGATATCGAATCTCAAAGGGACGGGGACATTGTAATTGAGTTCTCAGCTTACTTTTATATCTCAAAGTGAGATAGCTATCGGGTTGAGAGAATTGGTTTTGGTATCGTTGTTGATTTAATAATTAAAAGGACTAGGGCATTAGGGATCACCGCTAAGACCGTCGGGGATCGACGTTCGAATAGAATCCTTACATTGCATTAGGGTTAGGGGATTAATCTCCCAATTCGTACCACTCTCGTGGGTTAGAATTGCGAAGTATTTCTGTGGCTCTTGTTGATGCAATAGCGGTAGCCGTCAACATAGCGATATAGTTCGTCGATGGATCCCCTCAAGGCACGAGCCGGGCATGGTCACGAGCCTTGGTTGGATCCTCCGATTTCCCTATTCGAATTCTAAGGATACCCCATAAGCACATCAACTCCATAGACCGTGGGCATGATCTCAGTGCGGGTTACCTTAGGGATTCGGTAGGATCGATCGAAATACTCCCATTTTATCTCCAATTCAACCTAGGGATCCGGATCTACATCTCCCCCTAGGGTCTTAGGGCTAACCCATCAACCTTAGAAAAGACTACCCACTCATGACAATATTAACAAATAAAAACACAATTTTTAGGGAAGAAAACATCATAACAAATCGACAGAATGAAGATCGAGAAACTTACATCGAGTAATAGATCTCAGAGAAAAACAAGATTCCAAGAACGCGAGAATAGAAAAATAAACTTCCAATGAATTCGATCCAATAATCTTCAACAAATTAATCTAGATCTAACAAGTTTTCTCTCTAATCTCCTCTCCAAAAATTCTATTCAAAAAAAACTCTAAGAATGAATCCCTCCCAATCGCTGTCGCAGCTTCCCTCACTTCACTCCGCCCAGCGCGCAACAGGCGGCTCCAAATTCTTTCCAAAAATGGGCTTCAGCATTGTCGACCGAGTGGGTGACTCGGTCGAGCAGTGCGTTGCTCGGTCGGTCGCTCGGTTCGAGCAGATGTACTGCTCGACCGAGCACGATAGTAAATCGCGCTCCTCCAAAATCATCACTCTGTCTGCACGGGCCGAGTCAGCTCTGCTCGGTCGAGTAGATAGCTGACTCGGTCACTGAAGAAGTTTCTCGGGCCGTGCACGAGATTAGTCGGGCATAGGAATTAAAGGCTGCTCGACCGAGCACCATGAGTGCTCGGTTTGAGCAAGCTGAGTATTAGCTCTCTTCTTAATTTTGCATCTGCTCGACCGAGCAGCTGCCCTGCTCGGTCGAGTCGCCTGGGAAATCCTTTGCAGAAGCTGTTGAAGCTTCTCATCTCCTCCTGTTCTGTAACGACTGGTTTTCATGTATCTGGATTTATTATATTATATTATATGTTTTGGTGGATTTTCTCCTTATATGTGGTCTTCGTCTCCGTAACTTTCATTTTCGATCGTTTCGTCGTGTTTTCTTAGCTTCTTCCTTAGGACCGTCGATTTTGGAGTAAGTCATTCGTGACGGGCTTCATATCGGTCAAATCTTATTGTTAGATCAAGCCTAGGAGTCTTAGGAATCGATCCCGGAGCTTCACGCTCCATTTCGGAACTTTTGGTGCTCATTAGCCGGTGTAAGAAGGGGCACCGATCGACTAGATGACGATCCAGTCGGTCGGAAAACCTTCTTGAACCGACTAGTTGGCTTTGTTAATTTCTCAGGAGTTACTATTTGTCGTTAGTCGGTCTAAGTACGTTGGTTGACCGACTAGGTTGCAAACTAGTCGGTCGGCAATGCTTCTTTAACCGACTAACTCACTAACTATTTTTGGTACCTGTTACTGTTCCTCCTTAGTCGGTCTAAGTTCATCTTTCGACCGACTAGTTGTTAAACTAGTCGGTTAAGTTTTGTACTCAGACCGACTAACTCTTAGTTCAGGTTTTCGTCTGGGGTTACTCTGTTTACACTTAGTCGGTCTGCGTTGGTCAACCGACCGACTAGTTCCCAAACTAGTCGGTCAGTGGTTGCTCTTTGACCGACTAAACAATACAGGAAACCCTAGTTTTGCCCTAGCAGCCACCAAACTCTATAAATACCCCTCCAAACGTTTTCTTCTTCTTCCTCATGACCTAAAACCCTAGTTTCTCCCCCATTGAGCCCCCTACTACCTCAAACCCTTATTCCTTCATCCCAAGCCCAAAATCCATCATCCAAACCCTCACTTAACACATTCTACCTCTCATCTTCCTCAAAATCTCATCAATCCCCCCAAAACCCCATTTCTCCAAACTTCTCCATCCGTTTCCAGATCTGAACCCTAGGTTCCCCAGAGCGTTTCTTCCGTTGTCGTGCTCACTCGGCATCATTCTTTCGCTTCCTATACGGTAATAATCGATCTCTTAATGTTTTCATGACCCGTTGTGTTTTTGTGAAACCCTAATGAAATGAATGTTGTTTTGATGATTGTTTCTCCATATCAGCGACTTCCCCGTAGATTAGCGTCCGTGGGACGAACCCTCGTTCATCGTCATCCTCGGTGCTAGGCAAGTGAAACTTGCCACTTAGGGTTTAGGCCATGTTTTAGGCCATTTGCTTGTTGTAGGCGTAAAAGAGACTAGGCGACGAAATGATACTCGCCTAGGCGCAAATTTAGGAACTAGCTTGACACGAAGCTAGATCCGACATTTATCATGTTGCGCAATTACCATGTCATGTTTAATTTCCATTAACGGTACGCAAATTAATTGTCATGTCATTGCATTCTTTAAGTGTTTCCGTGATTGCGTAGCTTCGCTACAATACTTGTGTGTTTCCTGGCTCGTGTTCCAGAAGCGGGCCATGTGTTGGTTGATAGCCAATGCCCGAACTACTTGTTTCCGGCTAGGTGCACCCCTACGCCAAATGCTTATGAGTCGTGAACTAGAATGCGAGCTCCTGTGCGGGGCAACCCTGGCTTATTTACTGAGCTCGTGTGCAGGGACCCTGGCTCATTTACATGTGGGTATTGGGGGTAAGAGTTAAGTGGCCAATCAACTGGGAGTCTGCCCGATCAGCAACTGCAGTGGTAAGGCGTAAACTCTGGGTTTTGGGGGTAGTGTTAAGCGGCCAATCAGCGTGAATGCCAAACCATTCAGCTGTAAGGCGTAAACATATACAAACAACTTGAAACGTGACTAGTGAAATGATTGAGATTGTTAGTAGCTTGGCTACTCTTGACTTGTGGTTACAGGGACCTGCTTATGTTTTATTGATGCTTATCGGGGTTGGGGCTTCACAGCTCCACTCTCGTGCGGACCTTTTCACGTCTCGCCTCCATTTTAGGGAAGCGGGGCGTGACAGGTTTTGTTGGTGGCCCATGCAGGTCCTCTTCTGTAACTGCGATTATCGGAATGACGATAATAATATTCGAATGTCCAATAAACTAAGTTCGACGTTCGAGTCATAAGCTATGAGTCTAATCTGCTTCATTTTCTGTGTCATTAGATGGCAGGAAGGCGATTCACCCGTGGTGGAGGTAGTGGTGCACCCCCTCATGATGAGGAGCCTGAGCAGGAACCCACCAATGGAGAGATGATGCGGATGATGCTTCAGATGATGCAAGTGCAGCAGGGCGTGCTCCTGCAAGTCCAGAATGCTCCACTTGCTCGAGTTGCCCGGGCACTTCCGGATGCCCCTTGCTCCGAGCCGGGAGCGAAGCAATTTCGGGAGCTAGGCCCCACATATTTTGATGGGTCTGAGGGTCCTCTGGCTGCCGATGAGTGGATTCGGAACATTGATGATAACTTGAAGATGGCCAAGATCACCCCGGCTGGATGGGTTGATTTGGCGAAGAGGCAACTCAAGGATAATGCTCGGAACTGGTGGGATGCGGAAGAGAAGATGCTGGTGGAGCCGATAGCTTGGACTACCTTTAAGTCCAGGTTTGATGAGGAGTTCTTTCCGAAGGCTGCTAGGAAGGAGATGCTGCAGCGCTTTATTGACCTGAAGCAAGGGAGCTTGACGGTGGACCTGTACCACCAAGAGTTCACTAGGCTAAGTCGGTTCGCACCGAAGATGGTGCAGGATGCTGATGAGAGGGCTCAGAGGTTCCTGCAGGGACTTGCTTTGGAGCTCCAGAGTTTTGTGTCTTCCTCTGATCTGGACTCTTATCAGAAGGTTCTGGTCGCTGCGAGGAGGCAGGAGCTGAACCTGAGTCAGAGGAGAGGACATATTTCCAGTGCTGGGAAGAGCCCTATGGAGCAGGCCAGGGTGGTGGTTAGGCCTGGTTTCAAGCCTAATCAGCCAGCTCAGTTCAAGAGGTCAGGAGGGCCTATTCAGAAGACTTGCCATTTCTGCGGTAAGCCTGGCCACATCAAGGATCAGTGTAGGAAGTTTCTGGGCCAGTGTTTGGTTTGTGTTGATGCTTCTCATGTCGCGAAGGATTGTCGGCATGCGAATCAACTGCGGAGGGCACCTGTTGCAGCACAGCCGTTGCAGCAGCGAGCGTCTGTTCCTGCTGGACGTGGAGCAGCTCTTGTTCCACAGAGGCAGGCTTTTCAGCAGGCTATTCCGCCGAGGAGGCAGGTTTTTCTGATGACCGCTGTGGAGAGCGAGGCTGTGGATGAGGTTATCGCAGGTAATCCTCAATCTAGCTGTTACTTTCCTAGCTGGTTTTGATTGTTAGATTGTGTTGTTTGCTTGAACATGATTGTTTGCTAGACTAGGGTTTGATTGTTAATTGCTTGTTAGGTGTGGTTTTGGTGTGCACATTTCCTGCACGAGTCCTCTTTGACTCTGGTGCATCGATGTGCATTATTTCTCGGAGCTTCGTGGAGAAGCATTCCTTGTCGACGTCCCCTCTTTCCAAGAGTTGGAATATCGTTACAGGGAATGGCGTGGTCTCGGTGCATCTTGGTTGCAATTCTTGCTCGTTGGTGGTCTGTGGACATGAGCTTTACGCTGATTTCATTGTCCACGACATCATCAACTATGATGCAGTTCTTGGGATGGACTGGCTTGCGAGCTTCTATGCTACGATCAACTGTCGGAGGAAGAAGGTGGTGTTCGAGATTCCTGGACATCCAGTATTCGAGTTCAGCCGGTAGCAGCTCGCTTGGTCCCGTCAGGTTTCGGGCCAGGCCGGTGGAGATTGTGGCTATGCAGATGGAGCTGGAGAGGCCAGCTGTGGTGCGTGATTTCGATGACGTCTTCCCCGAGGAGATGTCTGGTTTGCCACCTGATCGAGCTCTAGAATTTTCTATCGATCTTGTTCCGGGAGCGTAGCCGATTTCGAAGGCGCCCTATCGTATGGCACCCGCTGAGTTGGAGGAATTGCGGAAGCAGCTGGATGAGATTTTGCAGAAGGGTTACATTAATCCCAGCGTGTCTCCGTGGGGAGCACCGGTGCTGTTGGTGAAGAAGAAGGATGGTTCGCATCGCATGTGCGTGGACTATCGGGAGTTGAATGCGGTGACCATCAAGAATAAATACCCGTTGCCTCGCATCAATGATATTTTTGATCAGCTTGGAGGTTCGAGGGTGTTTTCGAAGTTGGATTTGAGGAGTGGTTACCATCATTTGAAGGTGAAGAAGGGAGATGTTCTGAAGACAGCGTTCAGGACAAAGTATGGACACTACGAGTTTGTGGTTATGCCTTTCGGTGTAACCAATGCACCCGCATTTTTCATGAATCTGATGAATCTGATTTTCTACGACTTTTTGGATAAGTTTGTCGTTATCTTTATTGACGACATTCTGATCTATTCAAAGTCGGAGGAGGAGCATGCATCGCACTTGAGGACGGTATTGGAGATTTTGAGGAAGCATCGTTTGTATGCCAAGTTTTCGAAGTGCGAGTTTTGGCTGGACAGAGTTGCTTTTCTCGGGCATGTGGTGACTGGAGATGGTATTTCTGTGGATCCTGAGAAGATTAGGGCCATCAGGGAGTGGCCTGTTCCGTCGTCTGCGTATGAGATTCGGAGTTTCCTTGGGCTTGCTGGTTACTATCGGCGTTTCATTAAGGACTTTTCCCGTATTGCGGAGCCGATGACCAGATTGACGCGGAAGGATGTACCTTTTGTTTGGTCGGGTGATTGTGAGAGTGCTTTTGGTGTTCTGAGGGAGAGGTTGACGACTGCCCCTATTCTAGTTGTGCCTGATCGCAGCGGTGGATTTGAGATCTTTTGCGATGCTTCTGGCAAGGGTCTCGGTTGTGTGTTTAATCAGCACGGGCACGTTGTGGCGTATGCGTCTCGCCAGCTCAAGGTTCATGAGAAGAATTACCCGACGCATGATTTGGAGTTGGCTGCCGTTGTGTTTGCTCTTAAGATTTGGAGGCACTTCCTGCTGAGTGAGAAAGTGAAAATTTTCATCGATCACAAAAGCTTGAAGTATATTTTTACTCAGAAGGAGCTCAACATGCGACATCGTCGATGGTTGGAGCTCATGGCGAATTATGAGATTGATTTGCAGTATCACCCTGGCAAGGTGAATGTGGTTCCTGATGCGCTGAGTAGGCTTCCAGCGGTGATGATTTTGACTTCACAGTGGAGATTGCAGCAGGATTTTTGCGAGTCTGGTGTGGAGATTGTCCTTCCTGGGAAGGCTTCTTCGTTGATGTGTATGCAGATACAGTCGACGATTGTGGATCGGATCAAGGCTGGCCAGGCTGAGGATCCGAAGCTGGTGAAGATTCGGGAGCAGGTGGAAGCCGGTCTGCGGACTGACTTTTTGATTCATGAGGATTGCTCGCTGAGGTTTGGGGCCAGGTTGTGTGTGCCAGCTGGGGATATTAGAGAGGAGTCGATGGTGGAGGCACACAGTTCGCCGTATTCTGTGCATCCTGGTGGGACCAAGATGTACCGGGATCTTCGTCTGAACTATTGGTGGCATGGCATGAAGAGGAGTGTGGCTCGGAGTGTAGCCAAGTGCTTGGTTTGTCAGCAAGTAAAGGTGGAGCATCAGCGTACGGCCGGGTTGCTACAACCGCTTCTGATTCCGGAGTGGAAATGACAACACATCACTATGGATTTCGTGACTGGACTACCTCGGAGTCCGAAGCAGAATGACGCGATTTGGGTGATCGTAGATCGATTGACCAAATCCGCGCACTTTATTCCGTTCCGAGTGGGACAGTCCACTGAGGCGCTAGCAAGGAGATATATGGATGTAAATTCTTTTACTCTCCGTTTTTATTTCCTTTTCCTAGTTTGGATAGTGATGTAACGTGAATCGTGCAGGAGGTCGTGCGACTTCACGGAGTCCCCGTGAGTATCGTGTCAGACAGAGACACAAGGTTCACATCTCAGTTCTGGCAGAGTTTGCAGAAGAGTTTGGGTACGCGTCTGAGTTTCAGCACGGCGTACCATCCGCAGACGGATGGCCAGTCCGAGAGGACGATTCAGATCTTGGAGGACATGCTGAGGGCGTGCATGTTGGATTTCAAGGGTTCGTGGGAGGACCATCTACACCTGGTAGAGTTTTCTTACAACAACAGCTTCCAGGCGAGTATTGGCATGGCGCCTTTCGCCGCTCTTTATGGGAGGAAATGTCGATCGCCTTTGAGTTGGGATGACGTTGGTGATCGTGAGCTGTTGGGACCTGAGATGATTGTGGAGGCCGTGGATATTGTCAGGAGCATTCGGGAGAGGTTGAGGATTGCTCAGGACCGTTTTAAGCATTGGGCGGATGCTAAACGTCGTCCTTTGGAGTTTCAGCCGGGCGATCATGTGTTTCTGAGGATTTCCCCGAATCGTGGAGTGATTCGTTTTGGGAAGCGAGGGAAGTTGAGCCCGCGATACATTGGACCGTTTGACATTCTGGAGAAAGTTGGCGAGGTAGCTTATCGTTTAGCCTTGCCGCCATCTTTGGAGGGAGTTCACAATGTTTTCCATGTGTCGCAGCTTTGTCGATACATTAGCGATCCATCTCATGCTGTGGATTTCTCGGAGATTACCGTTCACCCCGATATGACGTATGACCAGCAGCCAGTGCAGATTCTGGACAGGCGTCAGAAGTTACTTTGGAACAAGGTTGTCAATCTTGTGAGGGTGATGTGGCGACACGGCTCGCCTGGAGAGTCTACTTGGGAGAATGAGGATGAGATGCGAGAGCGTTTCCCACTTTTGTTCCCGGACACGTGAGTGTTGGGAAATTCCGAGGACGGAATTTTTCTTAAGTTGGGGAGGATGTAACGACTGGTTTTCATATATCTGGATTTATTATATTATATTATATGTTTTGGTGGATTTTCTCCTTATATGTGGTCTTCGTCTCCGTAACTTTCATTTTCGATCGTTTCGTCGTGTTTTCTTAGCTTCTTCCTTGGGACCGTCGATTTTGGAGTAAGTCATTCGTGACAGGCTTCATATCGGTCAAATCTTATTGTTAGATCAAGCCTAGGAGTCTTAGGAATCGATCCCGGAGCTTCGCGCTCCATTTCGGAACTTTTGGTGCTCATTAGCCGGTGTAAGAAGGGGCACCGACCGACTAGATGACGATCCAGTCGGTCGGAAAACCTTCTTGAACCGACTAGTTGGCTTTGTTAATTTCTCAGGAGTTACTGTTTGTCGTTAGTCGGTCTAAGAACGTTGGTTGACCGACTAGGTTGCAAACTAGTCGGTCGGCAATGCTTCTTTAACCGACTAACTCACTAACTATTTTTGGTACCAGTTACTGTTCCTCCTTAGTCGGTCTAAGTTCATCTTTCGACCGACTAGTTGTTAAACTAGTCGGTTAAGTTTTGTACTCAGACCGACTAACTCTTAGTTCAGGTTTTCGTCTGGGGTTACTGTTTACACTTAGTCGGTCTGCGTTGGTCAACCGACCGACTAGTTCCCAAACTAGTCGGTCAGTGGTTGCTCTTTGACCGACTAAACAGTACAGGAAACCCTAGTTTTGCCCTAGCCGCCACCAAACTCTATAAATACCCCTCCAAACGTTTTCTTCTTCCTCCTCATGACCTAAAACCCTAGTTTCTCCCCCATTGAGCCCCCTACTACCTCAAACCCTTATTCCTTCATCCCAAGCCCAAAATCCATTATCCAAACCCTCACTTAACACATTCTACCTCTCATCTTCCTCAAAATCTCATCAATCCCCCAAAAACATCATTTCTCCAAACTTCTCCATCCGTTTCCAGATCTGAACCCTAGGTTCCCCGGAGCGTTTCTTTCGTTGCCGTGCTCGCTCGGCATCATTCTTTCGCTTCCTATACGGTAATAATCGATCTCTTAATGTTTTCATGACCCGTTGTGTTTTTGTGAAACCCTAATGAAATGAATGTTGTTTTGATGATTGTTTCTCCATATCAGCGACTTCCCCGTAGATTAGCGTCCGTGGGACAAACCCTCGTTGACCGTCATCCTCGATGCTAGGCAAGTGAAACTTGCCACTTAGGGTTTAGGCCATGTTTTAGGCCATTTGCTTGTTGTAGGCGTAAAAGAGACTAGGCGACGAAATGATACTCGCCTAGGCGCAAATTTAGGAACTAGCTTGACAACGAAGCTAGATCCGACATTTATCATGTTGCACAATTACCATGTCATGTTTAATTTCCATTAACGGTACGCAAATTAATTGTCATGTCATTGCATTCTTTAAGTGTTTCCGTGATTGCGTAGCTTCGCTACAATACTTGTGTTTCCTGGCTCGTGTTCCAGAAGCGGGCCATGTGTTGGTTGATAGCCAATGCCCGAACTACTTGTTTCCGGCTAGGTGCACCCATACGCCAAATGCTTATGAGTCGTGAACTAGAATGCGAGCTCCTGTGCGGGGCAACCCTGGCTCATTTACTGAGCTCGTGTGCAGGGACCCTGGCTCGTTTACATGTGGGTATTGGGGGTAAGAGTTAAGCGGCCAATCAACTGGGAGTCTGCCCGATCAGCAACTGCAGTGGT
Organism: Scilla litardierei; assembly: GCA_030789695.1. Classification (NCBI taxonomy): domain Eukaryota; kingdom Viridiplantae; phylum Streptophyta; class Magnoliopsida; order Asparagales; family Asparagaceae; genus Scilla; species Scilla litardierei. The sequence continues at coordinate 277,060,746 of CM061141.1, read as the reverse complement.
AAGGCGTAAACTCTGGGTTTTGGGGTAGTGTTAAGCGGCCAATCAGCGTGAATGCCAAACCATTCAGCTGTAAGGCGTAAACATCTACAAACAACTTAAAACGTGACTAGTGAAATGATTGAGATTGTTAGTAGCTTGGCTACTCTTGACTTGTCCCGATAATTGTTCTCTTGTACTTATTGTTTCACCATGTCTTGCTTGTGCACTCGTGTTATAACTGCCATGTCATGCATACTATAACTGCTAGGTTGTTAGTTTGCCTTACTTTCAGTTTCCTTGCCCAAGTCTTTTAGACTTGCTGACATGTGCCCCTTTACTCTTTTGGGTGACACATGTTAGATCCTGAGCCTGAGTACATTGTAGAGGACGAGGTGTTTGCTGACGCCGAGCCCGAGCCTGTGTTTGGCGAGGAGTACGTGGACACTGGGGACCAGTCCTAGTGTCTTCATTGAGCTTTCTCTTTTTGTTTAGACTGCTGTTTTGTTGTCGGTGTGTAGCACCTATACTTTGTTACGTTGTTCCTTTTGTTGGCCTTGTTCTGGGCCTTTAGACTCTTTCTTTTAGCCTGGTGGCTTTTCTGGATGTTGAACTTAATTTTCATGTTGGACAAATTATGAGATATGAGATTTTATTTCTGTCTCTCCTTGTGTTATTATTGTTGTTCCGTTTGTGGTTACAGGGACCTGCTTATGTTTTATTGACGCTTATCGGGTTTGGGGCTTCACAGCTCCACTCTCGTGCGGACCTTTTCACGTCTCGCCTCCATTTTAGGGAAGCGGGGCATGCCATGTTCTCTCCTCCACTCCACCCATGGCTCCCAAAACTTGGCAAACTCCTGTAGAGCTTCGCCAATGACCTCACAGGCATGTCAGATGTGTCCATACCCAGATCGGGTCCCAAATCGCTCCAAAATCCCTGAAAATTCATGAAACACTACGAAACTCGAATATAACATTAGAAATGCGATATCGTAGGAAAATATGGGATTTGAATGCGAAAATGGCATGGAATGCGATGTCATGATGCTATGAAAAAGGTGTAAAATATGGACACATCAAAATCCCCCAAGATGACCTCTTACTCGTCCTCGAGGAAGACGACTACTTAGTACACCGGGAGGAAAACAAAAAGAAATAACAAATAAAAATAAGAATAAAAGAGAATGGAAATGGATGGAGGGTGCTAAGGATGTTCGGTCAGATCTCAGGCCTAAGCAGTATATCACGATGCTCTGAATAGTAAAAATACATGCTAATGGTACTTTCAAGCTTTACAGATCATATGTCTAGCATGCAATACAGACAAAAGATAGGGATCTACTGAAATAATGCTGTCAACTCATATCAATCTCATGCAGTCCATAGAGTCTAGTATAAAAGGAGTTGGCAATGCACTTTTCAATCACAGATACACATGGAGCATATAGAAATCACACAGCATGCAGTAGAAAATAGAAAGAGTCATGCTATTCAGTTATTCATTTTGGGTCATGAAAAATCTCCAAAAACTAAAGTGTTTCGTAAAGTTTAAGTATTATCAAATCTCCCCGTTATGCACCGTCTCCACTCTAATGTCACATTTACTCATGTGATCAGTTGGTTCACCCTCATAAGCTTAGCTTGAGGCGTCGCATCTAGGAATAGGATATGGAATTTTTCATCTTTTTTACAGTATAAGTGATAGCTTCTTATGAAAGTATAGAGACGATTTTATTCCTTTATTTCCTTTCTTTTTCTTTTCTTTTTCACACATATATAAATATACATTTTTTCCTTTCTTTTTTCCTTTTTTTCTTTTTTTTCCATTTCATTTTGAAGCTATACTTTAGCTGTAGAGGTGAAACCAACTGATATGTAGAGAACTATAAAGATATGTGGAGAAGGAAAATAATGAATCTCTCGGTTCACTCATAAGAGGTGCACAACGGCTTAATAAGATAATACTCTAACTAAACTCATAACTAGCATGGATATTCTCATTCATCTAGGTGAACACTGAAAAAGCATGCAGTAATAGGCACAATGTTATCAAGCATGCAGACAGAAGTGAATAAGATATAAAGCAGATGCTCCAAGTGTTCTAGTGATGCATGAACCTAGGTGCATTACCCAACATAGCGCATACTAGAAATATATCATGCTTTTGATTTTCAATTCATTTCAGGCATTAAATCAGATAGATCAGCAAAAGAATATGCACGCATATAGAAAGTAAAACTGAAACTACCCTAATAACATGTCATCAGATAGTAAGCATCGTGAGTAACTACTAGGGCTACGAGAAGTGTCACCATGCAGAGCATCCTTAGCATAAAAAGAAAAAAGGGCGGAGAAAATAGCAAAATGAAAAGAGGGATGCATGCATAGCAAAAGAAACCGAAAACATGATGCAAAATGAGAAAAAGGATAAAAAGGTGAAAAAGGAGTGGAAAGTAAACTAAAAAGCTGAAAAAGGGAGGAAAATGTAAAATAAAAATGAAAAATAAAGCGGAAGCGCTCATCCCCCAAGCTAAACCCAGCAGTGTCCTCATTGCTGAGAAAACGCTAGTAGGCAGGAGATGATGCTAAATAGGGTGGATGTGGGAATATAAAATAAAAACTGTGCGAAAAAAGTAAAAACATGACATGATGCAATGATGAAGAATAATGATGTATGCGTGGGTCCTCCCCCAAGCTATCTAAGATCAGGGCCCCGAACAGACAGATAGGCACAATAAAAATGATGGAGGCAAAAATAGGTAGGGATAGCATCAAGCAGAGGCACCACCCTATGGGGATGGTGATGAGTCCCTCTGCTGTGGACTAGGTAGTATGGGAGGATCGGACTGGGGCTCAACTGGTGGGTAAGTGGGGAGATCAGTGGTGGTAGCGTAGGGCGCATCTGAAAATACTATGGCAGAAGTGGTGTCTACTGGTATGGAAGAAGTAGTGGTGGTAGTGAGGCGAGTGCGACGTGTGGGTCGGGAAGAGGAGGTGCCAGGAGTCGGCCTCTTCCCACGTATGGGAGGGGTGATGGCTCCTCGAGTGCGGACCATCGTGGCGATGGCAATAAGATGCATCGGTATAAAAAGTAAGTAGAGAATAGAGTGTACCCACTGAACGAGCGATGCGCATGCGAAGATCTTCCCCAAGCTGGTCCCGGTAGTGGCCTCTGACGTAGGCAAGTCATACTTGAAATAGAAACAATAAAAACGTCAGAAAAAGAGATTAAAATGTGGGGACATGCTGAATTTGGGGTGCTCGACCGAGCAGTTGTAGTGCTCGGTCCGAGCAATGCTGCTCGGTTGGAAACTCTTGACCGGACACTGGTGTGCTCGGTCAGCTGGGGGATTGCGTCGAGAAGATGATGGCTGCTCGCTCGAGCAACATGGGAGCTCGATCGAGCAGCGGGAGCGGCTTAGGGCACCGGTGATCGGGCAGTTGGGGGGGTTTGTGTGATGCAATGAGAGAGGGTGGAAAGGTAGAGGGGGATACAGGATGGTGGGGGCGTCGGGGGGGAGGGGGGGTTTGAGGTGGGTGGCGCCGTCGGCGACGGTGGCGCTGGTGGCGGCCGTCGTTGAATAGAAAAGAGGGGAGGGGGAAGGGGGAGAAAGAGAGAGAGAGAGAGGCGGAGAGATAGAGAGAGGGTGGGTGACTGACCAGAGGTGGAGCGGCTGGACGGGCGGCGTAGGCGGCAGCGTGGGAGGAGGACGTCAGTGATTAGGGGGGTTGAGTAGGGGGTAAGGGAGAGTGCTCGGGTAGCTTAGGGTAAAAAATTTTGAGTTTTAGGATTAAAATGAAAACGAGTCGGGTTAAAACCCAACTTGTTTGGCAGCGGGGCCCACGAACATAGGGTAGATCAACTCGATCGAGCAGTGAAGCTGCTCGGTCGAGTCAGACACGCTGAAAAAAATAAGTTGAAATTGAGTTATAGGAGACTCCCTCGTATGCTCGATCGAGCAGTATGCTGCTCGGGTGGGCAGATCATTACTCGGACCGAGCATGCTCTGCTCAGGCCGCGCAGACAGAACATCATTTTCTCCAAATCTTCGCGAGCCTGCGCTACTCGACCGAGCAGTTGGCTGCTCAGTCGAGTCGCTGTCTGCTCGGACCGAGCAAATACTGCTCGGGCCGTGTAGACAGTGATCATTTTAATCTTTATCCTCATCATTGAGCTGCTCGACCGAGCAGTATAGCTGCTCGGTCGAGTCACCTGTGTCTTCTTTTTGCTCCTTTTCTTTCGTTTTCTCCACATATCTAGTGTTCTCCTCCAGCTTCCATCCACTTAAAATGTCGATTTGCATGTCCCCTCTTGTTCAACCTGTAAAAAGGAAGAACTCATCAAAGTTTTATGGTTTTGTAGTTTTACGGGAAATAAACAACGCTTTTATTTGGTTTTCTCAAATAAATGAAGTAAAAATAAGAAATTGAAAAAGATAGTCTAGGATACCAGAGATTGGATTGCCTCCCAATAAGAGCTCGTTTTTAGTCATGAGCTCGACTCCCTTTTGATTCATCAATAGTCGTTTGGCACGCATGTAATTCGAGCGTCGTTCTTTCCAATGGTGCAATCTGGCAGTATTTGGTATCCGCCTACTTCAAGCTTCTCCCTTGCGTAGCCCATGGCATCCGGTTCTTCACAATGCAGAGAACGATTCAAAAGCTCTTCATCCAACACTCGGATGTAGGCGACAACCGCTTTGTGGTAGGTTTGGTCGCCGTCATCGTCAACACCTGCTCTCATTGGGTCCTTCATGACCCCATAAGAAGAGAAATCTTCTACAGCTTCATCTTCCAGGAGCTCCAAATTGCTAGCCCCTTTCTCATGAGCATGCTCTCTCATCGGCTTCTGCAGCCTGAATTCAGCTTCGATGTTCCCCACGTTCAGTGAGAGAGTCCCTTCTCGGACATCAATCAAAACACCGGCCGTCGCCATGAAGGGGCAGCCAAGTATAAGCTGGGAGCTCCCTCCTTCGGGCATGTTCATAATGATGAAGTCAACGGGAACACATAACCTAGGGGGTATTTGGAGAATAATATCCATGGCTATGCCCACCGGGTAAGTGATTGAATGGTCCGCAAGCTGGATGGACATAATCGTCGGCTCTAGTTCGCTTCCAGTCTGCAATCTCTCAAATATAGATAGGGGCATCAAACTGATGCTCACCCTAGATCAATCAAAGCTCAGCTGATGGGCATCCCTTCGATGGGGCATGTAACGGTGAAGCTCCCAGGATCCGGCATCTTCCAGGGAAGATGATTCTTTATAACGGAGGTGGAGTCCTCCATAAGCTTTATCTCTTCGGGCTTCCTCTTCCTCGTGATCAGATCCTTCAAAAACTTGGCATAGATGGGGATCTACGTGATATCATCCATGAACGGGATATTTAACTGGATTCCCTTCAGTAACCCTGTGAATTTGGAGTATTTCTTATCCATCTTGAAGGATCCTGCCAAAACAGAGTTAGGATCGATAATTAAAGTGGAGACTTACGCTTGCGTATGCGGAACGGTAGTCTCGGAACTTTGCCTTCGGATTCGCCACGACGGATCGAGTCTTCTCACGAACGGAGTAAGGCTACTAATCCACAATCTAAATCTCTATTTTAGATGAAGAACTTGGATAGAGGAAGAGAAAGGATTTCTGCAGAGCTTCACTAGAATGAAGTTGCATGCATGAATGCCATGCAAAAGGTGTAAGAAATGGCTTACCCTTGGGTCTTATTTATAGCCCCCAAGGTAGTTATTTTAGGGTAAGTTGTTCCTTTGGAACAACTTAATTAAGGTGTACCATGATACATGGCACATTATAAGCTTAAGTTGTACCATATGCATGGTACAACATAAGCTTAAGATATTCCCCCTTTATTAGCCATATGTCGCATGCACTTATGCATAATAATGCGACTTTCCCACTCATCCAGAGATCCTCTCCGCAAGGGAACAGATTCCCTTTGTACACGACTTCGTGTACGCGACGTTCGAGGTCCGTATTCCCTCGTACATCCCCCACAAGGGTGTACAAACGTCTTCCATATTCAACACATCTTAGCCAGGGCCAGCCTCTGTGGATATGGCGGGGGAGGTCGGCTAGCTTTGTTCTTTGCAGCATCGACGGGAGGTGGCATTGTAGTAGGCGTGATAGATGGTGGATCTGCCTTCTCCTCATTATTTGTAGGCTCTTCAGTAGCCTCTTCCCTATAACCGTCAACAACGGCTTCTTCAGCAATGACTCTCTCCTTGTTCAAAACTGGGATCATGACGGGGTCAGTCGCCCATCCTCCATGTGTGGTGACAAAAACCACATCAATCGCTTGGGCCCTCGGATTTGGCTCTGGTTGCGAGGGAAACTTTCCATGGTTCTTCAAAAGCCGGGACATCTGGCCCCTCAGTTCATCTAGTGAAGTATTTATGCTCTTGAACTGGGTGGAAGTGTCCTGGTTGAACCGGGCTTGACCACTCATAAAAATTTCCAATGTGGCCTCCAGATTGGAACGAGGCTGATTTGGCGCATAGCCCTACTGAGGCGGCCGATAGAATTAATAACCTGGCGATCGATAAGGCCCAGTTGGCCTAAACCCGCTCTGTTGCTGACTATGTGGCTGCCCATGTTGTTGCTGAGGAGGGGATGACGGTCTCTGAAATTGTGGAGGTTGCAGCTCACCACTTGGATTTCCATAAGAGAATCCCGGATGATTCCGAGCAGCTGGATGTTGCCATTGATTTCGTCCCTCTCCTTGGACGTACTACACAGACTCTGATAATTCAGCACCATCGTAGTGTGCCTCAGTAGGAATATAACATTGATCTGCATAATCCTCTGCAGGATGATAAGTAGATGTGCTGGTGGATGTAGGGATGGAATCCAGGCGCTGTTCAATCCTGGCCACTTGTTTGCATAAGGTCTCGATGTGAGAGTCCAGATGACTGGCAGCTTTGACCTCGGGGGTCCTGGTCACAATGGTTCGTTCTTCACTCCATTGTTGATTATTGGCCGCCATATGCTCGAGCAGGTCTATGGCCTCCTCAGGAGATTTGTCGAGTAAGGCGCCTTGCGCCGCAACATCTATTATCATCTTGGTGCTGGACTGCAGCCTGTTGTAAAAACTCTGTACCAAATCCCAAGGCTAAATCCCGTGATGAGGGCATTGATGTTGGATGTCCTTGAACCTCTCCCATGCCTCATAAAGTGATTCTTGTGGGAGCTGTTTGAAATTTGAGATTGCTTTCTGGATCCGTACTGTCTTCGAAGGTGGATAGAATTTATCCACGAAGGCGAGTGCCAACTTTTCCCATGTGGTGAAATGGTTGGGAGGATGTGTCCGTAGCTAGTACGAGGCTTTATCCCTCTGGGTGAATGGGAAAAGCCGCAGCTTGACAGCATCATCACTCACATCCTTAGCCTTGAAAGTGTCACACTTTGCAAGGAAAGTATCGATGTGGTGATTGGGGTTCTCATGAGGATGCCCATGGAAGGGATCCCGCTGCATCAAATTTATGAGCCCCGTTTTCAGCTCGATGCTTGCTGCCGCCGGTTGCGATCTAAGGATATATGAGTTGTTTCCAAATATCGGCTTCATATGGTCCCTGATGGACCCGGTGCAAGGAGGAGGGGTATTATTGTCTGCCATCTGGGCAGAGGGAGATGGATTTCTGCTTGAGGCCCTCAAAGCCCTTGCCGTTTTCTCGATCTCGGGATCGAACCATAACTCTCGATTAAATGCCCCGAAGCGAGTGTTCATGCACCAAAACAACTCAGACAAATACCATTAGTAGCACAGTAATGAATAAAAGAATAAAAATGGTGGAGAGATAAGGAATGATTAGAGTTGCTAGCAAACTTCTCAAAGTAAAAATAAACTGAGATAAGCATTATTGTCGTCCCCGGCAACGGCGCCAAAAACTTGACGCACCCGAAACCTATACCTAGATTCCACCCGGCAGTGTCACGATTGCCAGGCGTGGTATGGACCCTAGGTGTCAATTCCGGGCTCTATCTGCAAGCAGACGGTGTCAAATTATAGTATAAAAGATATTGAATTCCACAGGGACGGTGACAGTGTAATTGAGTTCTCAGCTTACTTTTATATCTCGAAGTGAGATAGCTATCTGGTTGAGAGAATTAGTTTTGGTATCGTTGTTGATTTAATAATAAAAAGGACTAGGGCATTAGGGATCACCGCTAAGACCGTCGGGGATCGACGTTGGAATAGAATCTTTACATTGCATTAGGGTTAGAGGATTAATCTCCCAATCCATACCACTCTCGTGGGTTAGAATTGCGAGGTATTTCGGTGGCTCTCGTTGACGCAATAGCGGTAGCCGTCAACGTAGCGATATAGTTTATCGATGGATCCCCTCAAAGTACGAGCCGGGCATGGTCACGAGCCTTGGTTGGATCCACCAATTTCCCTATTCGAATCCTAAGGATATCCCTTAAGCACATCAATTCCACAGACCGTGGGCATGATCTCAGTGCGGATTACCCTAGGGATTCGGTAGGATCGACTGAAATACTCCCATTTTATCCCCAATTCAACCTAGGGATCCGGATCTACATCTCCTCCCTAGGGTCTTAGGGCTAACCCATCAACCCTAGAAAAGACTACTCTCTCATGACAATATTAACGAATAAAAACACAATTTTTAGGGAAGAAAACATCATAGCAAATTGATAGAATGAAGATCGAGAAACTTACATCGAGTAATGGATCTCAAAGAAAAACAAGATTCCAAAACACGAGAATAGCAAAATAAACTTCCAATGAATTCGATCCAATAATCTTCAACAAATTAATCTAGATCTAACAAGTTTTCTCTCTAATCTCCTCTCCAAAAATTCTATTCAAAAACTCTAAGAATGAATACCTTCCAAACGCTGTCGTAGCTTACCTCACTTCACTCTGCCTAGCACACAACAGACGGCTCCAAATTCTTTCCAAAAATGGCCTTCAGCATCGTCGACCGAGTGGGTGACTCGGTCGAGCAGTGCGTTGCTCGGTCGGTCGCTCGGTCCGAGCAGATGTACTGCTCGACCGAGCATGACAGTAAATCGCGCTCCTCCAAAATCATCACTCGGTCTGCACGGGCCGAGTCAGCTCTACTCAGTCGAGCAAATAGCTGACTCGGTCGCTGAAGAAGTTGCTCGGGTCGTGCACGAGATTAGTCGGGCGTCGGAATTAAAGGCTGCTCGACCGAGCACCATGAGTGTTCGGTCCGAGCAGGCTGCGTATCAGCTCTCTTCTTAATTTTGCATCTGCTCGACCGAGCAGCTGCCCGGCTCGGTCGAGTCGCATGGGAAATCCTTTACAGAAGCTGCTGAAGCTTCTCATCTCATCCTATTCTCTCCTCCACTTCACCCATGGCTCCCAAAACTCGACGAACTCCTGTAGAGCTTCGCCAACGAGCTCACGGGCGTGTCAGATGTGTCCATACCCAGATCGGGTCCCAAATCGCTCTAAAATCCCTGGAAATTCATGAAACAGTACGGAATTCGAATATAATGTTAGAAATGCGATATCGTAGGAAAATATGGGATTTGAATGCGAAAATGGCATGGAATGCGATGTCATGATGCTATGAAAAAGGTGTAAAATATGGACACATCAGTCGGCTACCAAAGTTAGGGAGTCGACTACCAGTTGTAGCAGAATTTCTCAGAAACACTCTAGGAGTCGACTACCAAAGTTAGGGAGTCGACTACCAGCTGTGCGACCAGAATTCCTTGATTCACTCTCTCATTTATTCATTGCTTGATTTTTGGGCTGAAGTCAAACTTGATTTAAATCATTTTGAATTCTCCTTTGGCTCTATAAATAGAGACCCTATGAGAACATTTTTCTCACCAATTTATTCTTGAGCAAAATTTTATTCTCTCAAAAGATCTCATCGTTCTCATTACTCTCAAAGTTCTTTATAGCCAAAATGGGTTTTCAATTTCTGAACTTATTGCTTAGATTCTTTTATAATTCTTTTTAAGATCATTATTATGATTTGGCTATTGCAAATTGGTTTTCAAAATCCTTCTTTTTGATTTTTCATATTCTCAAAGGATTTTTGAAACCTCTAGATTCTAGATCACATTGAATAATTTCATATTCTTTGTGTGATCTAAGAACACATCTAGATTCTGGATCACATTGAATAAATTCATATTCTTTGTGTGATCTAAATGATTTAAATGCTTTTAGCCATGTTAAGCACAATTGCAAATTTAATCTTGGCTATAGAATTATTGGGTGTAAAAACCAATCTCCATTAATTCATTGTGGTGTATTGGATTTGATTTTACTTGTAGTCCCTTGGTGATAAGGGTGTTGAAAGTCCTCGGATTGTGAGGCAAGGAAAAGTCCTCGGGTTGTGAGGCAAATAAAAGTCCTAGACAAGTCTAGGTGGTTGAATATCCTTGTTGTAGGCAAGGTGGTTGTAAATCCTCATTGGAGGTAAGGTGGTTTGTACTATTTACCGATAATAGTGGATTAAAGCCCAACAAGAGTTTCCGGGACTGGACATACCTAAGTTGTGGGGAATCAGGATAAAAATCTTTGTGTTTGCGATTGACATTTACTTTACACTAACAAGTTCATTTTTTATTATATGTCATTTGCAATCATTTGTTAATTTACTCTTGCTAACTAAATTCATTATCGCAAGTTTATATTCCGCTGTAAGATCTATTCTATTATCTTTACTCCTTTGATCTTTATTGTTTATATATTATCTTATCTATATTTGAAGATCAATCGTGTTGATTAAGGACCAAGCGTAGATCACTCTACTTGGTTCCTTAGGCAACATTGGAAAGGAAGTTATTTTTGTGGTGTTCATTTGTGAAAAGTTTTTTTCAACAACCTATTCAACCCCATTCTAGTGTTGTTTGCCATCCACAGGATCCAACAACAAGCACCATCATTAACATCCAAACACCATACATCAACATACCAAAAAAATCTAAGACACTCTAACCCTAACAAAAGTAAGATCCTAGGGTGAGTAGTCTCGGAGCAGCATCAATCCAGCTGTATGACATCAGAGGAACCCTCCGAAGCTCTCATCTCTATGTGGAAGCATTGGGTCTCTGGATCAGATGATGATGCATCAGCAACAGATGGATCAACATGAGCAGCCTCAGAAGAAGCAGGCTCATCAGCAACAGCAGACAGAGTCTGGGAGAAGTCAGTAGGAGGAGGTTGGGTGACGTCAGCTGGAGTAGCCCGAGCGTCACCAGAACCAGTATCAGGATGGGTAGCCTGCACAGCAGCATGTTGAAGCAATACTTGGAGAGAGGCTGGAATGGCGATGCCATGATGCAGAGATGACGTATGGAACAACTCAAACATGACAGTGATCTTCTGATACACATCAGACACCTTCTTATCTAACTGGACAAGGAGGGGATCAGAAGCAGGTGGAGCAGAGGATGAATGGATTGATGAATCAGCTAGTGGAACAGATGATGAGGATGGGCCAGAAACAGACTACCTCGTCTTGGCTGCAGTCTAAAGAGTTGAAGATGACTTCAGCTTCGCAGATGCATCAAGAAGAGGGCCAAGAGGGACTGACTCATAAGCCAAGATCGATTTGGAAGTGACAAAAAGCATGTGTCATGATGCAACCGTATGGGATATGAGAAGTGGTGGAGGTGATCTCAATGTGGTCCATCCTATCAAGGATGACACCGGCACAGTTAACATCAATGCATGAAAAGATGGCATACATGCATTTCAAAATCTCATGAGATGGCTGATCAGAAGACCCATACTTTGGTAGAATGTTGGTTTTGACCACATGGTGGACAGCCCAACCATGAGGAGAGAATATGGAAGATCTGAAGACATAAGTGAGGATACGAGGAATCTCGCGAAACATGTCCCGAAGGACGACCTGATCGAGATCCGCTATCTTAGATATGGAAATGTCGGCAGATAGGGATCAGGTGAAAGGAATCCTAAGGATAGTCCCTAGAAGCTTGGCGTCAAGCTTGATGGGGGTCCCCTGAACGATGATATCTAAAATCCCAGACTCGTTGTATTCACCGCGAATGCGGTTTGCATAGAATAACTTCACGAGCATGGGATATGGTCTAGGAGAATCATCATGAGAATATCGGAAAAGATCGACCAACTTGGTCGTCGTCAAAAGCTGGGAGAGGTTCTCGGCCGTGAAAGTAGGGTACGAGATAAATTGCTCTTTAAGGAGCTTGACGTTGAACATCAAATTATATTTTCTCAAACACGTGTCGTCACGACACTTGGGAACTGAAGAAGCAGAGGCTGAAGGCTGAGTTTTAGGATGATCTTGGTCTTGGTTTCAGATTCGGGATTAGCATGTGTTTCATCTGATCTGCATGGGGTTTATCCTCAAGGGGGGGTTTCAGTTTGAACGATAGCAATGGGTTCAGAGGACTGAATGCCATCAGAGGGTCTTTGTTTGCGTCTACGCTTAATAGTAGGATGCTTCTCACTAGACCATGATCGCTCAGTCTCCGACCCAAATAAACTCATGAAATCGAAAGCAAGGGAGGCTTGTTTCATGCAGGGTTTCCTACGGCCTTTGGTAGGGGCTTTGGGAGGCTTAGGAACCCTAACAGACTTCCCCTTAGAGGTGCCAACCTTGGGGGCCATGAGTGCAAAGAAATACGACAGAATAGGAACCCTAGGACACGAATTTGAAAGGAGGGATCAGAACAAATACTTAGCGACGGTAGGAAAGGAGGAGTCAGACTCGACGACGTTGATTGAATGGAAGAACGACGCTTGGGATGGTCGGAAACGGGCTAGATCGACGGAGGGATGACGAAGGGTGCGCTCAATTCTCTCTCGACAGACGACTGGAAGTGAGAGAGAATGAGGCTGGATCGAGCCTATAAGTCAATCGACGAAGTAATCTGGGCCGTTGGATCTAAAGAGAACGGCTCAGATCAAGATTACGAATCGACAAATGTAAGAGACAGGCGACTGATGCACAATGCGCAATTGCCTGGCTGAAATATAATCGAAATTGGCTCAGAAAGGTGACAGGTGCCTGTAGTGGAAAACGTAGTTGCCTGGATTTGGACATGCGCTTGTGAAATGACCTACATGGGCATGCGACATTGTAAACTTTTCAAGAAATTTTGAGCAAACTCGCTGGAAAATTGGTGACAATTGGGCAGGCGCCTGATGACAAAAATACAGTCGCCTGGGAGATGACCAGGTGCTTGTAAAATGACCATCAGTCGCCTATCATGAATATGAGTAATGCTGGCTAAAAACTGGAAATTGGGCAGTCGACTGTAGAAGAAAAGTTAGTCGACTGACCTAATTCTGAAATCCAGAATTGAGTTAGAATCAAGGATTTGAGACTTCTTACCCTTAAACATATACTCGAATCACTTTAATGACATCATATAATCATCATAAACATATACATTAACATACATATCAATGATATCAAGAGAATCATAAAGTCATCAAAATCTCCAATAAATCTCATATAAATCATTTGGAGTAAATAGACACATATAGACATGAGATTCGAAAATGATCATATGAGTTCAAAAACTTTATATACCTTATAAAGATGAACTCCTAGATTTCAGATTCATCCATAATCTTGTAAGGTCCATGGCTATGAGGAAAACACTGGAAGGGGGGTTGAATAGTGTTTATGCAATTTAAAACGATAGTTACACCAAATTAAATTCCTAACCAACAATAAACGCGGAAAGTAAATAAACCCTAAATTGAAACAATGCTAACACAAGGATATTTTAAGGGTTCGGATTACCCAAGTCAACTCCCGACTTGTTCCCGGTAATCCTACATCCCTTCCACCCGGATACCACTGGATACTCAAGTTAGAACCCTAACGTTAGGTTTCCTTAAAACCGACTTGTAGTAACCCTACAAGTGAAATCGAAATACACTCGATGTTCTTGAATCCCACAACGTGGGAGTAAGCAAATCACTCTCACAAACCGAGAGTTAATCTAACAACGAAATATATGAAATATTGAAATTGCAACACTTACAATCACCTATTCCTTGAAGAGAACTTGAAGGAGCAAGTGTGTTATGTGTTGATGTCTTCTTTGAAGGAGAGAAAAGCCCTTTCTCTTGTCACCACCAATTGCCTAAAAGATAACACTTGGATTCTAGGTTGGAAAGAAAGAGATGAAAAGATTGGAATTCATATATTTGAGAGATTGAGAAGCTTGAAGATGAAAGCTTAGGGTTTTCAATAGAAGATGAGTAACTTGAGTAACCCCTCAATGGAACAGTAGAGCCCTCTTTATAGGTTTCCCAAAACCCTCAAACAGAATCTCCAAAACCCCCTTTGAAATCCATGGAGAAAAAGCCAACGGATATAATTTACACAGTCGACAGTCGACTGTTGAACAAAACACAGTCGACTGCTGCACTGCGTCAAAGGGTAGGTGAGAATTCAAACGGTAACTTACCACGTGGTCAGTCGACTGATGAGGAGAAGACAGGCGCCTGTAAAACCAACAGGCGACTGTAATTCCTTCTACATGCAACTGGCCGCAATATGGATAAGCTGAGAAAATCTCAGAAAGTTTTGGGATAACAAGACATGCGATTGATGTGGAACACACAGGCGCCTGTGCTATAGGCAGGCGACGGTGAAACCAATATCAGTCGACTGTCACAAAACCTGAAACTTTCCAGAGAGCAGAGTCTGCAGAGAGTTCAAAGACAGATGACTGTTAAAGCATTGATAGTCGACTGTGCCAGTGGACAGGCGACTGTAAATACAACATCAGTCGACTGGCACTAAAATGTTAAACATTCTAGAGAGCAGATTCTGCAGAGGAATCATGGACATGCGACTGTTGAAACATTGTCAGTCGACTGTGCCTTGGACAGGCGACTATAAATACAACATCAGTCGACTGGCCAGATGAAATGAAAATGATCTTTGGGCTGAAGATAGCCATGCGACTGATTAACAAATCACAGTCGACTGTAGCTTGGACATGCGCCTGTAAAATGTACATCAGTCGCCCGAAGGAGTTAAAGCTTAGAAAGCCCAAAAATCAACAGATTAAGTAAGTGCATAACAGGGGGCTGTAAAACAAATCACAGTCGACTGTTTTGAGACATGCGACTGTAAAACGTTCAGTAGTCGCCTGTTGAAATCACAACATGCACATGCTTGAGTAAAATGAATTGGAGACTAAGGAAATGTGATCTAATGATTTCCTAGGACAGAAATGAAGATGTGTGTGTGCTCCAACATGGTTCTACTTCTAAGCTACATACTAGAAGAGAATAAAAGAACTACATTTTTGTAGAAGTCTCTCTTCAATCCAAAGTATGAGCTTGAAGTCTTCTAGGAGCTTCAATCACCATCTTTAATCATCTAATCCACTTTTGATGCTTTCATTGATCTTGGAGTGACATCCATTGCTAATAGATCTTCATGATATGCTTAGGCAATGAATTAACTACAAATAAGAGATTAGTCACAAGTATTTATGTTTGCTCATCATTACCACCAAGTAGGGAGAAGTCCAATACTTAACATTCTCCCCCTTTTGATGATGACAAACAAATAAAAACAAAAGGATAAATAATTGTGCTTGATGAAAAACTTACTCCTCCCTACATAGATGTCAATCAAGTTATTCAATGTATATAAGGGCATCTATAGATCAATTGAAGCAAGTAAGTAAGAAATGAATGAATGAAATGATTTTCTTGAAATCTTGAAATCTAGGATTTTATAATCCAAGTTCATTATATCTTACTCCCCTTGAATCTAAGACAACTTCTATCTTAGATTCAAGTTTAGAATTAGAATCCACTTAGCACATAATTATGAGATGTTTATTTCTCTCCCCCTATGGCATTATCCAAAAAGGCAGGAGTAGAATAACAACAACAATCGTGATAAATAAGTACTAAAACTATCATGAGAGTCTAAAGATAGGATGTATATCAATTGCGATGCCAACATAAAATCAAAAATAAAATAATCACGAAGGGGCATCTCATTGATATATATACCAAAAACTCATAAACACAAGAAATCTTAGTTGACTAAAGGAACGAGAGTCCAATATCAACATTTCAATTCAAATGAGAAAAACGTCTCACATCACATCATGTATAAAATATAGCATATAAAGAGAGACAATTTCACAATGTTCACACAATTAACATAAAAGATTAGACAAAGTGTGAAGCAGCATATGAAGTAAACACAATTTCATATATATATATATATGTATATATATATATATATGTATATATATATATATGTATATATATATATATGTATATATATATATGTATACACACACACACACACACACAGATATATATATATATAATCCAAAATGACAAGGAGCACAAAATGATACAACGACAAACTCCAAGTACATCCAAAAGTATATGATCGACATACATACATCATCCATCAGAA
The DNA here is from genome assembly GCA_030789695.1 of Scilla litardierei. Taxonomy (NCBI): domain Eukaryota; kingdom Viridiplantae; phylum Streptophyta; class Magnoliopsida; order Asparagales; family Asparagaceae; genus Scilla; species Scilla litardierei. Next base: position 277,044,340 of record CM061141.1, on the reverse strand, counting down.
CTCAAAACAAGAAAAAAATACAGACTGACACTCAAATCATAACATAAACAAAAATCCTATAATGAGTCGATGTAGAGCAGCATCAGTCAATCTAGATGATAGATGAGTGTGAAGGGCGGCCAGAACGTCGAAACATCAATCTGGACGAGCGACGAGTAGGACACATATGAGCTTTCCTCTTTGATGACGATGCACCAGCAGTGGGAGACTCCACATGATTAGGCACAGAGGGCAGAACAACAGTAGACAAAGGCTCAAAGCCTGGAGGAGGAGGGACAACAGAATGGGTAGTATCCTCAGAAGGAGGAAACATAGCTTGGAGGGCGGCCGGAATAGGAAAGCCGTGATATAGAAACAACTTATAGTTTAGCTCTAGAAGGAGCAAAAGCTTCATATCAATGTCTGAAACTTTCGTTTCCAGTGAATAGACTCACTCATACAGTTGAGCGAGGAGAGTGTCATCGGACGAAACTGAAGGTGGAGGAGAGGGTGGCTGGTCAACAAGCGGCGGAGTGGGTTCAATATCAGTAGCTGAGGGAAGAGGGTCGGCTACTGAAATTCCCAAATACTCCCCAGAGGACATCGGATTCACGGGATCCATGAAGACTGATCGATGGAAAGTAGGGTACGAACGAATCGATAAACGAAAAGATACCTAATCCTCGACGATCGACGGAGAAGGAGACAACCGAACAAGCAATCGAACGATTTGGAAGAGTGATCGGAGACTGGAGCTTCGAATTAACGAGATATCGACGGCAACGGTTGAAAATCGAAGGGGGAGACGAGGGAAGTCGAGTCGGATGAGAGACAATAACTGAAATGAACCGACGACCCTCGAGATTATAAGATGGGGTCAAAAGAATCAGGGCCGTTGGATCGAAAAATTGACGGCTCAGATCAAGTTAACGAACCGCCACAAATGTTGACAGTCGATTGATGAACAATCGTCAGTCGACTGGTAGATTGGATAGAGATTAGCTTGGGTTGACAGACAGTCGACTGTAAGTTACACAACATTCGTCTGACAGAGTATCAAAAATTCTGATGATAAAACAGAGACATCTCAAGATTTGGACATGTGGTAGATGACCAACTTGCAGTCGCCTGTCGCAGAGACAGTCGACTGGAAAATGTTCATCTGTCTCCTGTGCAAAAAATACAGTCTGCAGCAAGAAAATTTGAGTTTGGGCAGGCGATTGTCGAAGGAATGACAGTCGTCTGTCCTGGTCCAAAAATGTACAGTGAGGTTAAAATCCAGAGGATAGAGACAACTCACCCTAGGACCTATACTCTAACACAACACAAATCAAGAAATCAATATCAAAATATTATAAATTAACATATGAATCACGTAAATTAATCCAAACAACCGAAATCATCAAAATCTCAAATACATCTCTTAAAAATATATGTGAAACATATAGCTTGAAAAAGCAAGAGAAGTAAAATGATAAAATGGGTTCAAGCATGATGTAACATGAATGTATGAACACCTAGAATTCAGATTCACCCATAATCCCTAATTCTCCACGCAACCTCACAAATGAGTCTTCTTAAAGAGGTTTGGTGAAGATGTCGGCGATTTGTTTTTGGGTTTCAATGTACTATAAGATGATGTCCTTCTTAGCTATATGATCATTAATAAAATGGTGTCTCACATCTATATGTTTGGTATGAGAGTGATGTACCAGATTCTTGGAAAGACAAAGAGCAAGTATCACAATTGACACCATAGTCTTTAAGTGTGTGTCTCATCCAAAGAACTTGTGCACATGCAAGACCTGCGGCAATATATTTTGCTTCAGGCATGGACAATGATACCGAGTTCTGTTTCTTAAAAAACCAAGAAACTAGGTAATTTCCTAGAAAATGGCAAGTGCCACTAGTACTCTTCCTATCGGATTTGCATCCGGCAACGTCGGCATCACTACATGAGATTAACTCATATGTGCTAGACTTAGGGTAAAGTAACCCATAATCTAGTGAATGATTAAGGTAACGAAAAATTCGTTTAACCGCAATCATGCGTGACTCTTTAGGTCTAGCTTGATATCTAGCACAAAGGCATACAGAAAACATGATATCGGGCCTACTAGCAGTTTAGTAAAGTAAGCTACTGATCATACCTCGATATAAACAAACGTCTACATCTTTCCCGTTCTAATCCTTGTGTTAATGTGTTGTCGTACTCATGGGAGTCCTTTTGCTTGAAGATGATTCCATCCCGAATGGCTTGATAAGCTCCCTGGTGTACTTAATTTGATGTCTGAAAGTCACATCCTTCATTTGCCGAATTTGTAGTCCAAGGAAGTAGTTGAGCTCACCCATATTGCTCATTTCGAATTCATCCTTTATAGACTTAGAAAATTCTTGGCAAAAATTAAAGTTAGTAGAACCAAATATTATATCGTCTACATAAACTTGAATTAATAAGATGTCATTTTCATAATCTTTAATGAAAAGAGTTGAATCAACTTCACCTATTTTAAAACCTAAATCCAAAAGAAAGGTTTTGAGTCGATTATACCAAGCTCTAGGAGCTTGTCTCAACCTATATAACGCTTTCTTAAGTTTGAAAACATGGGTTGGAAATTTTTCATGAATGAAACCGGGTGGTTGAGAAAAATAAACTTCTTCATTAACAATACCATTTAAAAATGCACTTTTAACATCCATTTGAAATAACTTAAAATTTTTATGCGATGCAAAAGATAAAAGCAATCTAATAGCTTCTAATCTAGCTACGGTGGCAAAAGATTATTCGAAATCAATACTTTCCTTTTGCTGATAGCATTGAGCTACTAACCTTGCTTTATTCCTTGTGATGACCTCCTTCTCATCGGTCTTGTTCTTAAAAATCCACTTGGTCCCAATCACTTGGTGACCACTTGGAAGAGGAACGAGCTCCCAAACTTTATTTCTATCAAATTGCATGAGTTCTTCTTCCATTGCAATTATCCAAGAGCTATCTTAACACGCTTCTGGGATGTTCTTTGGCTCAATGGTAGAAACAAATGCACAATGAGAGAATTCATCAATTCTTGATCTCGTTCGTACACCCACACCATATCTCCAATAATTTGGTCATGGGGGTGATTACGAACGGTTGGATAAGCTTTGAGAATTCCTGCATCACTTGGAATATCTTCAACAATTTCATTAGTATTGTTAGTCTCAATAATAGAATCATTAATTTTAACATTACTAATGGAATCATATAAACCATTTACACTATCATCAACAACATGAGGAAAATCAAAATCTTCATAAAATGATACGTGTAGTGATTCCTCAATCGTTGAAGAGGTTTTGTTGTATATCCAGTAGGCTTTGCTACGTGTGGAATATCCAACAAAAATTTCTTCATCGGATCTTGGCTCAAATTTATCTAAGTTTCCAAAAGTGTTCTTTATAAAACATTTTGAATCAAAAACTCGAAAATATTTAACTTGTGGGTTTTTATCATAAAATAACTCAAAACAAGTTTTGTTCGTTCGGGGTCTCACTAGGATCCTATTAAGCACATAATATGCTGTGTGCACTGCCTCCGCCCAAAATTGTAGTCCAAGATGACTATCATGGAGTATGGTACGTGCACATTCTATTAGGGTCCTATTCTTTCTCTCTACAAATGGTGCGGGAGGAAAAGAAAATTTGTGAGTAATCCCGTTGTCATCACAAAACTCAGTGAAAGACTCATTCTCAAATTCTCCTCCATGATTACTACGAATAATGATAATGGTGGATCTTAAGAAATTTTGAATATTCTTTGCAAATATAGTAAACTCTTCAAAAGCTTCATTCTTATTGGTTAAAAATGAAACCTAAGTAAATCTAGAGAAGTCGTCAATGACAACTAATCTATAATGAGCATTACCTAAAGAGGCGGTTCTAGTTGGCCCAAATAAATCTAGATGAAGTAATGCTGGGGGCCTCTTAGAAGATATGCCATCTTTAAGTTTGAAAGGTGATTTACTTAGTTTACCTCTTTGATAAGAATGACAAAAGTTTTTCTTACTAAAAACAATTTTCGGAAAACCTTTTACTAGGTCATGCTTAGCTAACTTATATAAGTGCTTAAAATGAACATGACCAAAACGGCGATGCCATAATAGTTGTTCATTTGTATTAGCAACTAAGCAATATTCTATGGTTTTAGGCAAGCTTAAATAATAAATGTTTTTATGCGTAATACCGGTAAATAAAATATGAGAATTAATATCGACAATTTTACACATACCCTCTCCAAAGTTAACCTTGTAACCCTTGTCACAAAGTTGACTAATGGAGATAAGGTTATGACATAAACCACTAACTAAATAAACATTTGTAATAAGTGGGTTGGAGGGATTACCGACTTTACCCACTCCAATGATAGTTCCCTTTTGATTACCTCCAAAAGTGACCGTTGCACCATTCTTGATGCAAATCACTTCGGAGAGCAATGTAGGATCTCCAGTCATGTGTTTTGAGCAACCACTATCGAGTATCTGTACTGTCCTTTTAGAGCTAATACGACTTTTATTGCTCTCTTTCTTTTTCTTGGGTACATACATAGTATACCATAAGCTCATGGTACCTAAGCTTTGTTGGGTCCAATGGGATTAGCCATTTGGAAGCCAAGTCCAAGTGAACTTTCGCTTCCCAACATAATTACCACTATTTATTACATCATTAAAATAGGAATCAACATAAGCATTCCTATCAATTATGCTAGTGTTCTTAGGACCCCAAATTGTGTATGTTTTGGGTGTCCATTTCCTAGTTGCATGCACATTCGATTGATTTCTATGTGGTGCATGCCTCCTAGAAGCATGAGTTCTAGCATATGAAGATGGAGGTTGATAAGCATTAGACATGTGAGGGTTGTATGCAAACTCAGGAACATGCATGTGTTGGATCCTGTGGATGGCAAACAACACTAGAAGGTGGAGTCGAATAGTATTGTATAAATAGTAAACTTTTTCGATTTGTTAATAAGCACAAATAAAACCCTTCTAATGTTGCCTAAGAAACCAAGTAGAGTGATCTACGCTTGGTTCTTAATCAACAATGTAATCTTAACAAATAATAAGAAAATGAATTACAATCAAATAAGATTACAAGAGATCTTTACAAAGATCTTTTCACAGAGATCGTTTACTGATCGATCCAAAATGTAACCCTAGAGAGACCTAGCTATGGTGCAAATTACACGGAGATAAATCCCCGACAACGGCGCCAAAAACTTGATCGCGTCCGAGTGTACACCCGAAAAACAACTTGTAGTTTTACCGCAAGCGCACGGTGTAGCGGCGAGCGGGTTTCGAACTCAGGGAGGAACAAATGACCGTGTCTCTTTCCAATCACCTAGCTATCAAGAGAAACGAGAATAGTTTGGGGGTATAACAATCACAATTGTTCAAATATCAAGAGAAATATCAATTTAATAAAACGTCTAGGGATAGGGAATCCCCACTACGGACCGTCTCTCATCATTGTGACTCATAAGTTTCATTATTGCTAACTTGAATATGGGTGAACTAGTCACAACTTAATGTAGAACCAAGCTCACGCTCTCGCGCTATTTCCGGTTTATAGCAAAACTAGGATAGAGCCCACTCTCGTGCAAACCTTAGCCTAAGCCGCTAGCGTAAAGAACGACATCATTGTTCAATCATATCTCGAGTCCACTCTAGTGCAAACTCAAGCTATAACCTAGGTTATGATAGTTCCTATCCGTCCAATCTCTTGCAAGCGAATATGGTATAGAATCACAATTAAAAATCCTAGCTTTGGTCTAATCTCTTGCAAACCACTCCTAGGGAAATCCAATTGTCAATCTAAATCGAATATCTAGGCCTTCCTATCAATTGGGATCCAATCTCTTGCAAATCCCAATCGATATGAATTCCTAGCTATCCGTAATTAATCAATCACAACCTAACCCTAATCAATTCTAGCAACAATTCCACAAATTCATCATAATTTAGAAATAGGGTCCATAGGGTTCATCCCTACGCCCTAGGACGGCGGCACTACTCACTAGACATCATGCAAATCTCAGAAAAATCAACAAAAATCACGGCATAATTCATTGCAAAAGAGAAATAATGCATAAAAATAGAGTTTTCAATAGGAATAGACAAACCAATGTAGATGCCAATGATTTCCAGCTGAGAATTCACCAAAGAGTCGCCCTCAAATCCCTAAAAGAAAGTCTAAAAATTAATTGTTCAAAAGCTCCTCAAACTAGGGCAAAAACTGGATTTAAATACCCTCTAAAATCGTCCAAAAAACGTGCCAAAAATGCCCCTGCGCAGCCCAGAAATCGCAACCCTAGCAGCAGGCGGATCAAACCCTGTAAAAATACAGTAACTTCGGATGTTTCATGGTATGTCTTCGGGGGATGGCTCGGCCGAGTAGACTTATCCATTCGGTCGAGTGGCTTTATCGTTCGGCCGAGTGACCTTCGACATGATCTCTGAAAATTACAGCAACTTCGGCCTTTCTCTGGACAATTTCCCTGTACCACTCGGGCGAGTGAGATTTCTCATTCGGCCGAGTAGGCTATCTTCGTTTGGCCGAGTATACGCTGAAATTAACTCTGTGTGCGTATCCGTTTTGGTCGGCCGAGTGGGACTTCTTGTTCGGTTGAGTGGCTATTCTGCTCGGCCGAGTGATGTGCTGAAATGCCTGTTTCTCTTCTTTTTGCCTCTTCGTCGCTCCTATTGATTTCCTTCTTCTTCCACTCATCCTCCATCGCTGATAAGCCCTCAAATGAGCCGTGGATGACACTCCTGAGCGATTGCAAACCCCTTGATCTCAAAATCGCTCCAAATCGCTCCATATTTCCTGAAATACGACAAAAACAAGAAATAGTGGAAAGTATCACAATATTGTCGAATAATCATGAAAAACGCGATATGGGCGATCAAAATGGCATGCAAACATGCAGAAAAAAGGTATAAAATATGGAGTGATCATTTACACATCGGATTTTCAACAAGTAAACTTTGCAATTATAAAGAATAAATTACAAAGATACAACTGTTAGCAAATGAAATAAAATGCTTGTACAACAAAGATAAACAATCACAGAAAAAGACAAACGCAGAGACACGCGATTTTATCCTGGTTTCCCACAACTTGGGTACGTCCAGTCCCCGACCAGTCCGGTACGAGATTTAATCCATTATTGCCTTAGCAATACAATTACCTAACTTCACTTGTTAGGATTTTCCAACGACCTAGCCTTGATCAGGATTTCCAACCACATAGACTTGTCTAGGATTTTCCCGTCCCTTACAACCAAGGGAATCCACAAATAAAACAAAGTTTCCAACTCACCACAATAACTAGTGGAGATTAGATTACACCGAAAAATTCTATAGCCAAAGTAAATATAATGTTACGTTGCTAAAAGAATTTAAATAGATCTTTTAGATCACACAAAGAATATGAGTTTATTCGTTGTGACCTTAGATCTATAGCTTTTCAAAATCCTTTCAAGAAATGAAAATTGAAGAACACGGATTTTTTAAAAAATTTAAAAATAGCCAAATCAAATATATAGATCTAAAAACAGGAATAACTTCAGAATAAGAATAGAGATCAGAATTAAAAAACAGAACTGTCTATTAGCGTTAAGAGCAATAAAACGACGAGAGATCTTTAGAATAGAGTTTAGCTCAATAGAGAATAGAGAGTTTAGGTGTATAGAAAAATGATCTCAAAGGGGTTTATTTATAGAGTTTCAGATATGAATTTGAAATTCAAAACATTTGACTTTTGATTCATAAATCAAGGAATGAAGAGTGAAATCAGGAAGTCAAAAACATGGAAAAAAACGACAGCTGGTAGTCGACTCCCTAAGGGTGGTAGTCGACTCCCAGAGAATTTCAGTAGAAATTCTGCTTCCAGTTGGTAGTTGACTCCCTCATCTGGTAGTCGACTCCCAGAGCAGTTTTCATTGAAACTCAGCTAGCAAAGATGTAATCAACTCCTGCGTGAATGGAGGTTGACTACTAAGATATAGAATAGATAGCAAATGCTCTCAAGAGTTTTTAAAATATTTGAAAACATTTAAAAACATTTTGTTTTGAAATCAATTGTGTGTGTGTGTGTGCAATATTTTACTTTGGCTTTAACATAGTTTCTAAGAAATAAAACTCACACACTTGACTAAGAAGAGTCTTCAAGAAGCTAATCAGATGATAGAAGTGAATGTACGCTTCTCTTGAATTTGAGCTTCTTCTTTATTAAGCTTGAGCACTTGCATGAGCTTCATCATTGAGCTATACTTGTGCTTGCCATGGAGCTAGCAAATTCGTCTTCGTCTTTTGAGTGTAATTGAGCTTCTTTGGACTATGCGTGAAAGCTTATTGTTCGAACAACCTGCACACTTGAGTAATAGTGTAATTAGTACACTAATATCATTTGGTGTGCTCATCATCAAAACCACTTAGGGGTGAGATTCAATTTCCCATCACTCTCTCCCTTTTTGATGATGACACCCAAATGAAAATAAAATTGAACGAATATTAACTTAATGAAATAATGAGTTAAGATAGCTTACTCCCCCTGCTTAGATGCATACTCCCCCTGCATCTAACATGGTTAGCATAACAATATTCATTCTCATTTTTGCATTTTACCATTTTTTTCTCCCTTGTCGTCAATAAAAAAGATGACAAACGAGTAACAAGGAGATTAATCTGCACTTAATTCTTTTTCTCCCATGATACCCAAATCTCGATGAAGTTTTGAAAATACATCCTTTTGCAAGGGCTTCGTGAGAATATCTACAGCTTGATGTTTAGAGGGTACATATTTAAGTTCAACATCCTTTTTGACACAGTGATCATCTATAAATCTGTGTCTAATATCTATATGTTTTGTTCTAGGATGAAGAACAGAGTTTTTAGTGAGATTAATAATGCTTTTATTATCAGAATAACTTACACATGTAGATGTATTAATACCACAATCTACTAGGACGTGTCTCATCCAAAGCACTTGAGCACAAGCGAGTCCGACAGCTATATATTCTGCCTCAGTAGTTGATAGTGAGACTGAACTTTTCTTTTTGCTAAACCACGAAACAAGAGAGTGTCCAAGAAAATGACACGTTCCACTTGTGCTTTTTCTAGTGGCTTTACAATCAGCATAGTCTGAGTCACTATAAGAAATTAAATCAAATGTGCTACCTTTGGGATAAAACAGTCCAAAGTCAAAAGTAGTTTTAAGATATCTAAATATGTCATTTACTGTTTTTAGGTGTGATTCCTGAGGATCATATTGAAATCTAGCATAAGCACACACACTAACCATTATATCGGGTCGGCTAGCAGTTAAGTATAGCAAAGAACTGATCATACCTTGATATGTTTTCTGATCAACCTTTTCACCTGCTTCATCTTTGTCTAACGAAGTTGATGTAGCTATCGGTATGTTCTTCACTGATGCAGTCTACATCCCGAACCTTTTGATTAAGTCTTCGGCATACTTCGTTTGATGAATGAAGGTTCCTTCTTTTGCTTGTTTATTTGTAGTCTGAGAAAGTATGTAAGCTCGCCCATATGGCTCATTTCGAATTCTTCCTGCATTAACTTAGTAAACTCTCGACAAAGATCTTCGTTAGTAGATCCAAAATAATATCGTCTACATAAATATGAATAAGAATGATATCATCTTGAATTTTCTTAACAAATAATGTAGTATCTATTTTTCCAACATTATATCCTGAGTCGATTAAGAATTTTCTCAATCTTTCATACCAAGCTCTTGGATCTTGTTTTAGGCCATATAATGCTTTATTTAGCTTATACACATGTTCAATTTTCTTATCATGTCCAAAGCCAGGAGGTTGTTCAACATAGACTTCCTCATTTATATAACCATTTAAGAATGCACTTTTACATCCATTTGGTACAATTTAAAATTTTTGTATGATGCGAATGCAAGTAACATCCTAATGGATTCTAGTCTAGCAACAGGAGCGAAAGTTTCATCGAAATCAATAGCTTCTTCTTGTGAATATCACTGTGCCACTAACGTTTCCATCTTCGTCTAGTTTGTTTCGGTACACCCATTTTGTGCCGATAACTGGACGATCTTCTGGTCTGGGAACTAACTCCCATACCTGATTTCTCTCAAATTGTAAAGTTCTTCTTGCATGGCTTCAATCCATGTTTCATCTGCAAAAGCCTCATCTACCTTTTTGGGCTCAATGTTAGAAACAAAAGTAACATGTGACATGTGTTCTATTTGTGATCTAGTTCTAACACATGTATCAATATCAACTATAACTTGTGTATGTGGGTGATGTGTAACTTCAAGAAAAGATTTCGGTAAATAATTTGAAGTGTCGATATCAGAAATATGTGCAACATTAGTAATATGTACACTATCATCATCAATATTAATGCGAGCATTATCGGAGAGGGATTCATCAAATGTTACATGCATAGTTTCAACAATGGTTTTGGTATTTTTGTTGTAGATTCTATATGCTTTACTATGCAAAGAGTAACCGATAAATATGCCTTCATCCGCTTTGGAGTCAAATTTATCTAGGTTGTCTTTGGTGTCTAGAATATAGCATTTACAACCAAAAACTTTGAAATAAGATACTTTCGGAATTCGTTGGAGCAATAATTCATAAGGAGTTTTTTCAAAAGGTTTTCTTATTAAAACTTTGTTTTGAATATAGCATGCGGTTGCTACAGCTTCCGCCCAAAAATATTTTGGAAGATTACTTTCACACAACATTGTTCGTGCACTCTCTTGGAGTGTTCTATTTTTCCTTTCAACTACCCCATTTTGAGGAGCAGCTCTAGGAAAAGCAAAAGTATAAGAGATGCCTCGTTTTTCACAAAATCTTTTGAAATGTTCATTTTTAAATTCACCGCCATGATCACTTCTTAAAGAAACAACTTTCAAAGAGTATAATCGTTTAATTCTTTTAAAAAATGTTTTAAATCACGAAAGGCATGATTCTTATGAACTAAGAATAATACCCACGTGTATCGTGTGAAATCATCAACTATGACAAATACGTATATAGAGTCATAAAGAGATGGAGTTCTAGTCGGGCATACAAGTCCATATGGAGTAGTTCAAGTGGCCTATTCGAACTAAGAGCTCCAATACTCTTAAATGTACTTTTATGCATTTTGCCAAATTGACATAAGTCACACATTTTATCTAATTTAAAATTCAATTTTGGAAGTCCAAGCACCAACTCTTTCTTAGATATCTTACTCACGTTTTTTATATTTATATGACCAAAACGTCTATGCCATAGCGACGGGTCATTTGTTGAAACAATCAAGCAAACATTTGAATCGTAATCATTTAATCTAAGTACATAAATATTTTCTACTCGCTTACCTTTAGCAAGAATAGTTTTCATATCTTCATCATAAACTAAGCAAGCATCAAGAGTAAAAATAACTTTCAAACCTTTATCGCATAATTGGCTTATGCTTAACAAATTGTGCTTTAGCACGCTTACCAATCTGCCATCTTTGATGAGTAGCTTCGAAGGGTCGCCGATGTCACCTACGCTAGTAATTTTACCTTCTTATTGTTGCCAAAGGTTACGGTTCCTCAATCGTACATTTTTAAAGCGCTAAGCAATTTTGCGTTCCATGTCATGTGTGCGGAGCATCCGCTATCCATTATCCACATGTCTTGAAAGAAAATAATTGAGCGTATTTGGTACCCACTTATAATTGGGTCCGACTTGTTAGACATAATTTTTATCTATTTATATAATCTAATTATTGGGTATCAAAGAGATATACATAAAGCACACGGATAGCCTAATAGATGCAGATATGTAAGAATCATTTATTGGAAACCCAAATTCGATTTGGATTTGATTTCCTATGCATACTATTTAACATGTTGGAAATATAAATGTTCTTTTTCATGATTACTCAAATATCTTGGCACCCAAACAGTATTATTTCTGGCGAATCAATTTGAGACATGTATATGATGAGCATTATGTGTGACATAATTGTGACGAGAAACATTGTGATGAGGGGTATCATAATGAACATTGTGCTTAGCATTTTTGCCATAAACAGAAGCATATTGTTTCACATCCTTGTGCATAGTATTTTGAACAGATTTATCATATGAAGTGAATGCATGTGTACACGATAAAGTAGCTTTCACATTTGGTTTGTTCTTAACCTTTTCAAGTCGTAGAACAAGTTCTTCATGTTTGAGCTTACTTGAAACTATATCATTTGTGAGAATATTGAACTTATCACTTAAAGTAGAGATATATAAAACATGTTCAGTTTTCCAAGTATCACGATCACAAACTAATTTATCATACTTGATTTCCAACTCCTTGTGAACATTACAACAATGTTTTATAGACTTATATTCATTAGCAAGAGAGTCAAATTTATTCTTGAGATTATCATGTTCCTTATGTAAAGTTTTATGCTTTTTGTCCAAGGTTTTGTGTTTCCTTGTCAATCTTTCATATTCTCTATAGAGATTTTCATGCGCACTAGTCAAAATCATTTTCCTCATCGGAACTAGAATCACTAACCTCATTTTTGTCGTCTTAACGTGCCATCATGCATATTTCTTTTTCAAACTTTTCATCATTGGATTTGATTATCTCCATGGATGTTTGAATCAAATTTGAATTAGATCCGAATCTTTCGCCCAATATGTTGAGGATTTGGTGTGCATTATCTGCCTCTTCTACAAGATCTAACATCTTCTCAGTTAAACCAGTATAAATTAGATGTATTACCTTTATGTTTCTGAAGTATGCTTCTTCTTGATTCGGTTCCATTGAGTTTGCAGCTTGGTTGGAATCTCATATGGTTCTCTAAGAAATCTCGTGTACTTTAGATCTTGTGCCTCCAGAAAGATCTCCATTCTTCTTCGTCATTGAAAATAGAAGTTTTCGTCTAAGATTGGTGGTTTATGAACACTATACTCGGGAGGAAAGAACGTTGTTGATGCCATCGCCTTTGATATTGCTCTGATACCAAGTGTTGGATCCTGTGGATGGCAAACAACACTAGAAGGGGGTTGAATAGTGTTGTACAAATAGTAAACTTTTTCGATTCGTTAATAAGCAAAAATAAAACCCTTCTAATGTTGCCTAAGAAACCAAGTAGAGTGATCTACGTTTGGTTCTTAATCAACAATGTAATCTTAACAAATAATAAGAAAATGAATTACAATCAAATAAGATTACAAGAGATCTTTACAAAGATAGATCTTTTTCACAGAGATCGTTTACACAACGGATTTTCAACAAGTAAACTGTGCAATTATAAAGAATAAATTACAAAGATACAAATATTAGCAAATGAAATAAAATACTTGTACAACAAAGATAAACAACCACAGAAAAAGACAAACGCAGAGACAAGCGATGTTTTCCTGGTTACCCACGACTTGGGTACGTCCAGTCCTCGACCAGTCCGGTACAAGATTTAATCCACTATTGCCTTAGCAATACAATTACCTAACTTCACTTGGTAGGATTTTCCAACGACCTAGCCTTGATCAGGATTTCCAACCACCTAGACTTGTCTAGGATTTTCCCGTCTTTTACAACCAAGGGAATCCACAAATAAAACAAAGTTTCCAACTCACCGCAATAATTAGTGGAGATTGGATTACAACCAAAAATTCTATAGGCAAAGTAAATATAATGTTACGTGGCTAAAAGAATTTAAATAGATCTTTTAGATCACAAAAAGAATATGAGTTTATTCGTTTTGATCTTAGATCTATAGCTTTTCAAAATCCTTTCAAGAAATGAAAATTGAAGAACAAGGATTTAAAAAAAATTTAAAAATAGCCAAATCAAATATATAGATCTCAAAAAAGGAATAACTTCAGAATAAGAATAGAGATCAGAATTTAAAAACAGAACTGGCTATTAGCGTTGAGAGCAATAGAACGACGAGGGATCTTTAGAATAGAGTTTAGCTCAATAGAGAATAGAGAGATTAGGTGTGGAGAAAAATGATCTCAAAGGGGTCTATTTATAGAGTTTCAGATATGAATTTGAAATTCAAAACATTTGACTTTTGATCCATAAATCAAGGAATGAAGAGTGAAATCAGGAAGTCAAAAACGTGGAAAAAAACGACAGTTGGTAGTCGACTCCCTAATGGTGGTAGTTGACTCCCAGAGAATTTCAGTAGAAATTCTGCTTTCATCTGGTAGTCAACTCCCTCCTCTGGTACTTGACTTCCAGAGCAGTTTTCACTGAAACTCAGCTAGTAAAGATGTAATCAACTCCAGGGTGAATAGAGGTTGACGACTAAGATATAGAATAGCTAGCAAATCCTCTCAAGAGTTTTTAAAAGATTTGAAAAAATTTAAAAACATTTTGTTTTGAAATCAATTGTGTGTGTGCAATATTTTACTTTGGCTTTAATATCGTTCCTAAGAAACAAAACTCACATACTTAGACTAAGACGAGTCTTCAAGAAGCTGATCAGATGATAGAACTGAATGCGCTCTTCTCTTGAATTTGAGCTTCTTATTCATTAAGCTTGAGAACTTGCATGGGCTTCATCATTGAGCTATATTTGTGCTTGACGTGGAGCTAGCAAATTCGTCTTCGTCTTTTGAGTGTAGCTGAGCTTATTCGAAGTATGCGCGAAAGCTTATTGTTCGCACAACCTGCACACTTGAGTAATAGTGTAATTAGTACAATATTATCATTTTGTGTGCTCATCATCAAAACCACTTAGGGGTGGGATTCGATTTCCCATCAGCATGTTATATGCAACATATGGAACATGCAAAACATGAGGTGGATGAGCATACATGGAAGAATCATGCGTATGAGCATGTGAATGTATAGGGGCATGTGCATGAGTATTTCTCATGTGTGGGTTTACACGTGTCTGTGGGTGTGGATCATAAAATGTGTCATTTGTGTCCACATGTGAAGTAGGAGATTTCCTACGTGGATGAGAGTTAGTGTACATAAATACATGACCTCTCTTTTGGTTTCTACCCTTAGTGGGTTTCTTGCCAAAATGACGAGATTGTGAAGTAGTGGCCTTCTTGCTAGGTTTGCTACCAATAGTGTTTTTGACACCACTTGTGGATGCACCGGAGGATGGCCTCACAAAATCTATAGTAACACCATTATAGGAGGTGCAAGATTTGGATGTATTTGCTTCCACATAACCAAGACCAACACGATGTGTGGCCAGAAATTGGTTCGCAAGCAATTCATCCAATTTCCCTTTCCCTTTGTTAAATCTCTTAACTTGGGAGGACATGAGCTCATATTTCTTCTTAAGAGAAGAAATATTGGTATCCTAGGTGGCCACACGTGTTTTGAGCTCGTGCACTTGGGTTTTAAGAGAATCATTTTCAATACCCAATTGTGTGTTTTGTGAAGCTATTTCACTACTATCCTTAGGATAAGTTTGATATAGTTGAGATTTGAGGCACTTCACCACATTTCTCAAGATGTCATTTTGAGAAACCAAAGTGGCTTTCTCAAGTGTAAGTGTATCAACAATGGTGTCATTGTTGATAATGCATGGCATGGATGACTTGCTAACATTTGATTTCTTTAAACAAGTATATCTAAGCGTAAGAGATTGATACTTAGAAAATAATTCTTCGTTAGCAATACACAGTTCATCTATTGTTACCTCGGGTTCATCGATGTCGCTATCACTCTCATCGGAGAGTGGGTCTTCTCGGGCCATGAAACACATATGGGCACTCTCACCCTTTTCATCATCGGATTCACTTGAGGAATCTCCACTTGAATCATCGAACGTCTCAACAAGTCCTTTCTTCTTTCCTTCTTGTTTTTGTCAGATTTGTGGATCTTTGGAGCTTTCCACTTTTCTTTATTTCGAAGCATCGGGCAACCTTCTTGATGTGCCCTGGCTTGTTACACTTAAAACAAAGAGATGAGGTATTATTAGTGGAATCAAATTTATTCTTGGAAGGAAATTTACCTTTGCGAAAGAAGCGTTGGAACTTCTTTACCATTTGCGCCAGTTCTTCCAAGTTTATTTCATTCTCTGATTCTTCACTATCGGAGGATGAAGAAGTAGCCTTGAATCCTAACGCCTTCTTCTTGGCCTCCGATGGATTCATCATTGCTCTAATCTTCAATTGGTTCTCCCTTCTTACTTCATAAGACATGAGAGTACCGATAAGATTTACCACGATGTAGTTCTTCATGTCGTTGACCTCATCAATGACAATTGCTCTTCTTTTCCATTTTGAGGTCATTCCCATGATTATCTTCCTTACCTTCTCTTCTTGGGTGTATAATTTTCCAAGTGCTTCAAGTTCATTGGTGATGTCGGTGAAACGACTTTACATCTTTGTAATGCTCTCATTATCCTGCATATGAAACATATCGAAGTTTTGTATGGCAATATATAACTTAGACAACTTTACCTTATTCGTTTCCTCGTGGGTAACGACGAGATGGTTCCAAATTTGATATGTACTCTTACCTGTGCATATCTTGTTGAACTCATCCGGATCCAAAGCACAATGAAGAGCGTTCATTGCCTTGGCGTTGTTCATTTCAACGGACTTCTCAAGGAGGTCCATTCCTCTTCGAAGGGTTCAACGTATTCCTTGTGAAGGGTTATCCAAAGAGAAGCAATCCTAAGAAACGTCTCCATCATGCTTTTCCAATAGCGGAAATTCATGCCATTGAAACGCGGAGGACGAACCGTTGATTGTCCTTCAAAGACGGTAGACGCACCATCACGATCATGATTGTTGTACGAAGTCGGTGGAGGAATGTTGTTGTTGTTGGATGCCATAGCTATAAACCAGCGCTCTAATACCAATTATAAGGTCCCTGGCTAAGAGGGAAATACTAGAAGGGTGGTTGAATAGTGATTATGCAATTTAAAACGATAGTTACATCAAATTAAATTCCTAACCAACAATAAACGCGGAAAGTAAATAAACCCTAAATTGAAACAATGCTAACATAAGGATGATTCAAGGGTTCGGATTACCCAAGTCAACTCCCGACTTGTTCCCGGTAATCATACGTCCCTTCCACCCGGATACCACCGGATACTCAAGTTAGAACCCTAACTTGAGGTTTCCTTTAAACACACTTGTAGCAAACCTATAAGTGAAATCGAAATACACTCAATGTCCTTGACTCCCACAACTTGGGAGCAAGCAAATCACTCTCACAAACCGAGAGTTAATCTAACAACGAAATATATGAAATATTGAAATTGCAACACTTACAATCACCTATGCCTTGAAGTAGAACTTAAAGAAGCAAGTGTATTGTGTGTTGATGTATTCTTTGAATGAGAGAAAAGCCCTTTCTCTTGTCACCACCAATTGCATAGAAGATAACACTTGAATTCTAGGTTGGAGAGCAAGAGATGAAAAGATTGGAATTATAGGGCTTTTGGATTTGAGAGCTTGACAAGCTTGAAGATGAAAGCTTAGGATTTTCAATAGAAGATGAGTAACTTGAGTAACCTCTCAATGGAACAGTAGAAGACCTCTTTATAGGTTCCCCAAAACCCTCAAACAAAATCTCCAAAAACCCCTTTGAAATCCGTGGAGAAAAATCCAATGAATAGAATTTACACAGTCGACAGTCGACTGTTGAAAAAAACACAGTCGACTGCTGCACTGTGTCAGAGGGTTGTGAGAATTCAAACGATAACTTACCACGTGGACAGTCGACTGATGAAGAGAAGACATGCGCCTGTAAAACCAACATGCGACTGTAATTCCTTCTACAGGCGACTGGCCGCAATATGGATAAGCAGAGAAAATCTCAGAAAGTATTGGTATGACAGGACAAGCGAATGATGTGGAACACACAGGCGCCTGTGCCATGGGCAGGCGATTGTGAAACCAACATCAGTCGACTGTCACAAAACCTGAAATTTTCCAAAGAGCAGAGTCCGCAGAGAGTTCAAAGACAGACGACTGTTGAAGCATTGACAGTCGATTGTGCCATTGGCCAGGCGACTGTAAATACAACATCAGTCGACTGGCACTAAAATGTTAATCATTCCAGAGAGTATATTCTGTAGAGGAATCATGGACATGCGACTGTTGAAGCATTGTCAGTCGACTGTACCTTGGACAGGCGACTGTATATACAACGTCAGTCGACTGGTCAGATGAAATGAAAATGATCTTTGGGCTGGAGATAGACAGGCAACTGATTAACAAATCACATGCGACTGTAGCTTGGACAGGCGCCTGTAAAATGTACATCAGTCGCCTGAAGGAGTTAAAGCTTAGAAAGCCCAAAAATCAACAGATTAAGTAAATGCATAACAAGCGACTGTAGAATAAATCACATGCGACTGTTTTGAGATATGCGACTGTAAAATGTTCAGTAGTTGCCTGTTGAAACACAACATGCACATGCTTGAGTAAAATGAATTGGAGTTTAAGGAAATGTGATCTAATGATTTCCTAGGACAGAAATGAAGATGTGTGTGTGTGCTCCAACATAGTTCTACTTCTAAGCTACATACTAGAAGAGAATAAAAGAACTACATTTTTGTAGAAGTCTCTCTTCAATCCAAAGTATGAGCTTGAAGTCTTCTAGAAGCTTCAATCACCATCTTTAATCATCCAATCCACTTTTGATGCTTTCATTAATCTTGGAGTGTCATCCATTGTTAATAGATCTTCATGATATGCTTAGATAATGGATTAACTGTAAAGAGGGGATTAGTCACAAGTATTTATGTTTGCTCATCATTAACACCAAGTAAAGAGAAGTCCAATACTCAACAAATCCCTAATTCTCCACGCAACCTCACAAATGAGTCTTCTTTTAGAGGTTTAGTGAAGATGTTGGCGATTTGTTTTTGGGGTTTGATGTACTCTAAGATGATGTCATTCTTAGTTATATGATCATTAATGAAATGATGCTCACATCTATATGTTTGGTACTGGAGTGGTGTACCGATTTTTGGAGAGACAAATAGCACTTTGGCTATCAACCATGAAAGGGAAAGTATCACAATTGATACCATAGTCTTTGTGAGTGTGTCTCATCCAAAGTACTTGTGCACATGCTAGACTTGCGGCAATATATTCTGCTTCGGTCGTGGACAATGATACCGAGTTTTGCTTCTTGGAAAACCAAGAGACGAGGGAATTTCCTAGAAAATGGCAAGTTCCACTAGTACCTTTCCTGTCGGATTTGTATCCAGCAAAATCAACATCACTATATGAGACTAGCTCATTTGTGCTAGATTTAGTGTAAAGTAACCCATAATCTAGTGTTTGATTAAGGTAACGAAAAATTTGTTTAACCACAATCAAGTGTGTTTCTTAGGTCTTGCTTAATATCTAGCACACAGACATACTGAAACCATGATATCGGACCTCCAATCTGAATGTTGAAACTGCACTTGAGAACAGGTGGAATTCAACTTCCAAATTTACGCCAAGACTGTACTTGTCAGCAGAAATATTAGAATATAATAGTCACTGTAAACATGATTTTAGGGAGCTTTGGCCAAAGATTTTCAAGGTCCATTTCTTCATATTTTTGGGTTGTACTATAGTAGTGTGTTACTCTTCTAACATTGCATAGTATTTTTAATGACAGTTTGATTGTCCCTCAATAGTTGGGTTATTCTTGGTCATTAAACTTGCAAAATCTTCCATTCTTGTAGATTTTTCTTTGTTATCGAACGGTTTATTAAAATGCCCGGTAATTGGTCATGCATGAACATTTTACTTGTTCCAAATACTTGTACATCACGTGACCACTTATGCAAATTGATATAGTAGAACTGAACATCTAAAGGCGTATATGATCAAGCATGATACTGAAATACTGAAATCTCATTAGAAATAGTTGTAATATGTAAGGTTTAACAACATGCTATGCAGGGGCTGTGGGTCGGATGTCCTTTCAATCCCCATTCCATGTAGCTCAACTTTTCTGTCAATCAAAATATGAGCCAGATGAATAAAAAAAAACCATGAGCCATGCGCAGGTTGCTTTGATATGAAAACATACCTTGGTCCCTGCACTTTTGCAATCTGGGCTTCCTATTGTTGAATTTGATGCCATAGTTCTGAAAATTTAAATAAATCAAACTTATTGATCTTCAGTTAAACACTTGTATTACATCTTACAAGGATTTTTGAGCCACATGTCAGCTAGTACTATTATTTAAACTGAATATTGTTATAAGCGGGCTTTTGTAGGCCCATTAGTGTATTGGGTATCCACCCATTATTTAACCATACTTTTATAAATACAGGGCTACAGGGTTTCGTAGCCGCCAAGCTTACAACACGTTATTAGCACGCTCAAAGCTGAACTGAACCTCTGCCAACGGACGAATCGCGACGCGAACGAGCTTCCTTCACCGAACGTTGCTAGATCCGGCGGGTAGGATCTACATGCAATTTTTATTCCCTAGATCTAAACTTTTATGTGCATACGATTAGATCTAAATGTTTGGATCGATGTTTGATTAGTATAGATCGGATTTTTTTCTCAGATCTGCATGCTAAATCAACCCTTTAATGAAAACTCGACGTTTTATCAATAAAAATCAATTTTTACGATGAAAAACCCTATTTTGAAGACTAAAAATAATTTTTTCTAATAAAAATCATGTTCTTACCATCTTCTTCCCCAAAATTTTTCAAACCCTTGAGGGGATCTTTTCGTCACAAAGGGGATCTTTTCGTCGCAACGTAGCCAGAAGCCACGAACGCACGAACCCCCTAGCGATCTCCTCGCCGCCAAAAGCGGCGTCGTGCCGCCGCCGCTCCGGTAGCAGCCCGAGCCGCCGCCTGCAGCGATGGCCGCTACCGCTGCCTGCAGCAGCGGCCCGCACCGCTCCCGCCTGCAGCGGCGGACAGCCTCGCCGCCTACAGCGGCAGCCAGTGATGCCACCGCCTGCAGCGGCGGCCCGCGCCGCCAAACCACCAAAAGCGGCGACGACAACGATCCCCGTGCGTGCGAACGAAATCCTAGTCGCCAGAAGTGAAAACCCACGCGACAGAAACCCTAGCTGGTTGCACGGGATCGCACGACAGATCGCCTCCAAAAACCATAACTAGGGTTTGTCCACAAAAAATTTGTTTTTACAAACCCTTTTTCAGATTTAATTAAGTTTTTTCTTCGTTATATTCTGATTAATTACATGCTTTATAAATCATCGCATTTTTGAATTATCTGATTATTATACGTTTAATAATTAGAAAGATCCTGCGACAGCTCTGCCGTTAGTTAACTAACCTAACGGTGTATGACGTTGCCCAGTGGTCCAATAATTATTAATCGAAAAATTTTCATTTCCATAAAAAATGTCTGTGATGATTAATTGCCTGTGATGATTAATCGCATGTGATGATTAATTGTTTGCAATGAAATAAAATGCCTGCAACATTTTTCTACGACGTATGTTTATATTTGTTGTGGTTTTGGATCGGCTAGCTATCACCATTATTTTCCTCGCCTTTTTTTTACTTTTTGAGAGAAATTGCAGTGAGGATATAATTGTATAAATTCCAAGATCGGCGCACGTCCCACGAAGTGGAAGATCTATTCCAGAAGAATAGGGGCCCCACGAGGGTTCCCGAGTTGTATTTTCTATTTTATGGGACTGTATGGACTTTATTTAAAATGGTGATTAGCCGATCCACACAACAAATACCTGTGTTTGAAATGCATAATTACTTGTTTTACTTTAAAATATCTAATTATTGCTCATTTTTCACATTCTAGAGATAAAGGCTAAAATTGCGAGCATCGACTTTGATGTATTGGATGCTACATGCAAAAATTATCTAAGCTGGCTGTTGGATATAAAATTCCACCTGCGCTCACAGGGACTAAGCCATGCCATTGCTGTAGGCGATAAGGTTTCTGACATAGATAAAGCGAAAGCAATTATCTATATCAGACGCCATATCGATCGGACCGTGAAGGCTGAGTACCTCGCTGTGGAAGACTCTTATGAGTTATGGACCGCCCTCTAGGATAGATACAAACATCAAAGAGATGGTATCCTTCCCCGAGCGCGATATGAATGGGAGAACCTCCGTTTCCAGGACTTTAAGTCCATTGCCGAGTACAACTCGACACTTCTCAGTATCACCTCTGAAGTTGTGTGGTGAGAAAGTGATGGAGGAGTGCATGTTAGAGAAGACGTATACATCCTTCCACGAGAAGGATGTTATACTTATGGAGCAATATCGTGAACGAAAGTTCACGAAATACTCGGAGCTTCTCTCATGCCTTCTGATGGCATAACATAATAGAGACCTCCTTCTGGCCACCCATAACTCGCGCCCTGCTGGTAATGCTCGTGCGCCTGAAGCGCACCATATCTCCTCCTAGAAGAAGAGGACTAACTTCAAAGGCAAACCCCAGAAGGGCAAGGCAATGAAGAAGCAGGCTAGATGACCCCTCCAATGTCCAACAATGAGGGAAAGAAGAAAAATGTGTGGAAGAGAAAAGACAACGGCCAGACATCTGCCCCCAGAAAAGACTGGGAAGATAAATGCCAAACGTGTGGCATGACTGGACACTGGTCCAGGAATTATCGGTCTTCACGTCACCTCCAGGACTTGTATAAAGCTAGCCAGAAGCCAGCCAAAACAAAGCTGGTGGAACACAAAGACCTGGCACCAATCAGGTTCATCGCTGAGGACTTCTCAAACGATGACCTGCTCGACTGAAGCCTTATCTATTTTTTGCAATGCATTGTAATTGAAACAATTTACTCTCTAGTTGTTTGTTTTCTATCATGTTGAATGACTTTTGAGACGTTAAATGATATTTGGTTATCTTTTGTGCCTTATACTGCTACGCTTTTCTCTCTCTTAATTTAGATGGATTATAAATGCCTAGTGGACAGTGCCTCTATGCACACGATCATCCAAGATATTTGCTTTTTTCAAAGCATACATAAATACGATGGAACCATGAATACAATTTCCGGTCCGTCAGGAATAATTGACGGATCAGGGGAAGCATATTTTCTGCTCCCCAATATAACACAACTACTAATAAAAGATGCTCTTTTCTCCCCTAGCTCTCACAGAAATCTGTTAAGTTTTAAAGATATCCGTTTAAACGGATACCACCTAGAAACGGTGAACAAACAAAACAGAGAATTCTTGTATGTAACGACTCATAAAAATGGTGCTAAAACCATCATCGAGCGTTTTGAGGGACTCCCGTCGGGTCTCTACCCTACAAAGATACAAGCAATGGAAGCCAACACACTTGAGCACCAGAAGTGCGATAGTCGACCAGAATTCCAACTCTGGCACAATAGACTCGGACACCCTGGAAGGGACATGATGCGCCGCATTATATCCACATCCCGTGGAATTAACTCGAAAAGCCTGAAGCTACTTCGAAAGGGTGCATTTCCTTGTCCCCCTTGTCACAAAGGAAAATTGATTACGAGACCATCTCCACTTAAGGTCGAGTCAGAGTCTCCCAGCTTCCTAGAGAGAATACATGGAGACATTTGCGGGCCTATTCACCCTGCAAGTGGCCCATTTCGGTACTACATGGTACTGATAGACGCATCTTCCAAATGTTCGTATGTGTGCCTCCTGTCCACCTGCAACATAGACTTTGCAAAGCTACTGGCACACATCATTAAGTTGCGGACACATTTCCCAGACAACCAGATCAAGAAATTGCGTCTGGATAACGTTGGAGAATTCACATCACAAGTCTTCCTAGACTACTGTCAAGTAACTGGCATTGACGTTGAACATCATGTAGCTCATGTTCACACCCAGAACGGGTTAGCCGAATCTCTAATAAAGAGACTACAATGGATTACTCGTCCATTGTTGATGCAATGCCAGTTGCCTGTGAATGCATGGGGACATGCCATCTTGCATGCTGCATCGCTAATAAGATTACGACCGTCAGGAAGTCAATCTTATTCTCCAATGCAACTCACATATGGGACTCCACTGGATATATCTTACTTGAGGATATTCAGATGCGCTGAATATGTCCCCATAGCACCACCACAGAGGACCAAGATGGGTCCTCAATGTCGACTGGGTATCTACATAGGATTCGACTCACCATCGATCATTAGATAACTGGAACCCCTAACGGGGGATGCCTTTAAGGCACGTCTAGCAGACTGTGAGTTTGATGAAAGTACCTTTCCCAAACTAGGCATTAACACAGAGAAGCCAGAAGCTTCAAAGACCATCTCATGGGACACCAAAACTTTATCCCATTTTGATCTGCGTACAAACCAATGTGAAGATGAGATCCTGAAGATCCTCCAAATATAGAATACAGCTCACATTTTACCGGACAAACTTATTTACAACCAGAAGATTGTCATATCACACGTCCCTGTTACAAACACGCCAGCTAGGATTGACATACCCAAAGATGGATGCAATCCACTTGCAGCAGAAGCGGCCGCTCCAAAGATAAAAACCCTCGAAAAAGGAAAAATCATGGAGTAATTATAACGATACCACCACAGGATGTTGAGCTCAGCCCAAATACCTCTCCCCTCCTAAAAACCCCTGAAGAGCAAAATATAGGAGAAGTATCATTAAACTATGTACGTACTGGGGAGGTACTGGACAGAAAAAGCACAATCATCGATGAAAACTTCGCGCTCATTATTGCCAATTATGCCACTGAATACGACGATGAGACCGATCCACGCTCTCTAGCAGAATGTAAACGCAGAGAGGATTGGTCAAAGCAGAACGAGGCAATAGGAGTAGAGTTGGACTCACTCTCGAAGCGCAAAGTTTTTGGACCTGTAGTCCTAACACCGAAGGATGTTAAACCTATGGGATATAAATGGGTATTCGTAAGAAAAAGAAATGAAAATAATGAGATCGTATGCTACAAAGCGCGCCTTATTGCACAAGGCTTTTCCCAACGACCATGAATAGACTATAATGATACATATTCCACGGTCATGGATGCGATCACTTTCCGTTTCATTATTAGCCTAACTACTACTGAAGGCCTGTATATGCAGCTTATGGACGTTGTGACTGCATACCTATATGTAAATATAGATAAGGATATCTATCTGAGACTTCCGGATGGATATAAACTACCGACGAAAATGACAGAAAGACCTTGGGACGTCTATTCTGTCAAACTCCAAAGATCACTGTATGGTCTAAAGTAGTCGGGGAGAATGTGGTATAACAGACTCAGTGAATTCCTAGTGCAACAAGGATTCACAACTAATGAAGTCTGTCCTTGCATCTTTATAAGAGCAAAGGGAGCATGATTCGTAATTATTGCTGTCTACGTAGACGACTTAAACCTCATCAGATCTTCTGAAGAGATAGCTGAGATATCCAAGAGACTCACACAGACTTTTGAGATGAAAGACCTTGGTAGAACGAAGTTCTGCCAAGGATTACAAATCGAATACTTAAGCGGAGGAATCTTGTTACACCAATCCACCTACACAAAGAAGTTGCTGAAAAAATTCCTTATGGACAAATGTCATCCGCTTAGTACACCAATGGTTTTCAGATCATTGGATATTAATACGGACTCCTTCCGGCTGCTGGAAGAGGGGGATGAAGCATTGGTTCCCGAAGTACCCTACCTGAGTGCAATTGGAGCACTCATATATCTTGCAAACTGCACGCGTCCCGATATAGCGTTCGCAGTTAACCTACTAGCCAGATACAGTTCAGCGCCCTCAAAGCACCACTGGAACAGAGTGAAGCATCTTCTGCACGACCTCCAAGGGTCAGTTGACCTGGGACTATACTTCAAGAAAGGCGTATCCTCTAACTTAGTTGGTTATGCAGATGCATGATACAGATTTGACACGCACACTGTAAATTCCCAGACCGGCTTTGTATTCACCTACGGTGGAAAATCCATCTCATGGATATTTGTGAAGCAGACTTCAACAACAACCTCATCCAACCACTCCGAGCTCATTGCGATCCACGAAGCTAGCAGAGAATGCTTTTGGTTTCGTTTAGTCATCCACCACATCCTCGTGACTACTGACCTGAAGACGGGAGATCTTGGACCAACCACCATGTACGAAGACAATGGTGCCTGCATAGCTCTACGAGGTGGCTACATCAAAGGTGACAGTACGAAGCACATTTCCCCCAATCTCTTCTGGACTCATGAACAACAAGTAGACAACCAGATCGACATCCAACAGATCCAGTCCTGCAACAACCTGGCAGATCTATTTACTAGGAATTGGGAATTGGGATGAGACAGTTGAAAGATCTACAAGCCTGAAGCTTGTACGCAACAGGGGGAGTTAATGTTGTGTTGTACTCTTTTTCCCTTGGCTATTGGGTTTTTCCACTGGGTTTTCCATAGCCAAAGGTTTTAACGAGGCAACCACATCAACTTTGGACCAGAAGTATCCACATCTGATGATATCCATCGATTAGGGGAAGTTATAAAGACTTGTACTCTTTTCCCTTAGCCACTGGTTTTTCCCACTGGGTTTTCCATGGCAAAAGGTTTTAACGAGGTAAGAACTCTTAACTTAGGATCCAGAAGTATCCATACCCACATGGTCAGATAAGCTTTATGAATCCTGAAGCGCTAATGTCTGGCTTACAACAATGGATGGATAAGGGGAAGTGTTATAAGCGGGCTTTTATGGGCCCATTAGTGTATTGGGTATCCACCCATTATGTAACCCTACTAAATACAGGGCTACGGGGTTCCGTAGCCGCCAAGCTTCCAACAAAAATCCTTTTTATGTTTCTGCTAGTAATATTTCTTTCAAAAAAAAATTAATAATGCCTGACAATTTAAAGCAATGTCATGGAAGTTCAGGAAACCTTTTTGAGAAACAGAAAACATAAAACTGAGAGAACCCAAGAAATTGACTTTATTGCAATTGATGCTGCCAGTGGCCGTAGCTACTATAAGGAATATCAAGCAAGTCAACAAATCCCCACAATATCCAACGACCATCATTGTCACGTCCATTAGATAGTGACCCGGTGCATTGCACCGAATCTTGCCAAGATCCGCAATCAATGGAATATCAAGCAAATCAAGCAAGTCAACCAAATCTCCACAATATCCGACGGCCATCATTGTCACATCCATCAGATAGTGACTAGGTGCATTGAACCGAATATTGCCAAGATCCGTAATAAATGTTTGTCAATAAATCGAGATGTCTCCAATCATGTAAATTACTATTATACACGTGATACTCTGTATATTTAAACACTTCATGAGAAATGAAAAGTTAAACTGGTTTCTCTTCATCTTCTTCTATCAGTCATATATTTTCCACTTTTATAATTTCTTCATGGTATCAGTGCTTTTCTGCTTCACAGCATTCTGATCCTTTGTCCTCTTCCTAAAATTCCAAACCAACTTCTCTTATCAAAACATTTATCCTTCTCAGATGGAGCCGATCTCTCCCAACCTAAAATTTCTTATTTCAAAATTTCCCACTCTTATCAACACTTGCCTCGATTCCACAAATTACATTCTATGGTGATCGCAAGTTGTGGGTATCCTCAACGCTCACGGCTTCCTTGACTACATTGATGGATCGAAGCCTTCTCCCTCTCCCACTATTCCTGATCCTACCTCCACTGATTCAATCCCTCTTCCTCCAATTCAAAATCTTGCGTTCCAACAATGGTTGATCACTGATCAACATCTACATATTTGCATCCAAGCAACCATGTCCACCTCTTCTCTATGCATCATTCTCGATGTTTCCTCCTCACATCTACTATGGTCAAAATTGGAGACGCGATATGCCTTTCTCTCTGAAGGGAACATCGAGTTACTTCAAGAAAAGTAAAATTCTCTCACCATGGAAGACGAATCCATGGCGACCTATCTAGATCGAGCTAAATCGATCTACAATCAACTACTCGCTGCAGGGTCTGACACTGTCACAAATCGGTATATTGTCCGACAAATTCTTCATGGCCTTCCCTTCTCCTACAACTCTTTTCACATCATGGCAAGAAACCGCGAAAAATCATATACTGTTGAAGAACTGTGGAATAGTCTCCTCGCCGAGGAGGCCAACATGAAACTGCAGCGTCAGCCGACCTCTGCTCCTGCCTCAACCAACACCTCTGCCCTTTTTCTCCAACCATGGTCGACGTGACAATCGAGATCATAGGGGTGATTTTCAACCGCCAAATCAATATCATAGCTTGACACCCAGTCCAACCCGATCTTCTTACTTGGGAGGCAGGCCACACCAACCGTTTAACTCGACAAGCGGACCGAGTCATCCCCTTCACTCGGTAGGCAAGCCGAGCGGGTCATTTCATCGGTCGGATGCATCTAAGCGTCGGGTGCCGACTGATGCCTCTGGCTGCTACATCCCTTGTCAAGTGTGCTCCATCACGTCTCATCACACACTTGATTGCTTTCGGCTCGCTGACCACCTCAAAAAATGGAGCCACATCTTAACAAGTCAGAGGCACATATCTCTAACCCGACCACATCTGGGAGTGGTGAATGGTACCTCGACACTGGTGCTACGGATCATGTCACGTTTGACTCATCTCAACTTGAAACGGTGGCACCGTATGATGGTAACAAATGAATCCTAGTTGGCACTGGCTTCAGTACAACTATTGCCAACATTGGCACTGCCTTTATTTCTTCTCCTTATTCTTCCATACATCTCAAAGGCATCTGATCGTTCCCGGATATACACCCGGAAAATAATTGTAGTTTTACCGCAAGCACACGGTGTAGTGGCGAGCGGGTATCAAACACGAGGTGGTGGTGTTGGCTCCAATCTATCTTAGGTTGGCTCGACTACGAATGTTTTATTGGTGGAGATGGTTATGTATGATGTAATAGAAATGGTGATGGATGTCGGTATCGGTGATGAAGATGTTGGATAAAATTCAATATAATAAAAGAGTATAGAGCTAGGGAATCCCCACTACGGATTATCATGCATCATTGTGAATCATGAATCTCAATATTACTAGGCTTGGGTTGAGGTGAACTAGTGAGGTGCGTTTATATTTTATATATTCACGCACGTCTTCTCTGTGATTTTCCGTTGTTTTCCGTTGTTTCATATATATTCTTTTGTGATTTTTAGTTCCTTTTCACTTTCTTTGTGTTTGTGTGCTGTTGTAGGAGATTGCAGTGCAAGGGGCATACATAGCCCATATCATGAGTTCCCGGAGCAATGGGAGGTGCCATACGAGATCCTAAGGGCCATACGTCAACTCATATCATGAATCAGCCCTCAACCGATCGGGTGTACAGATCCACCCGAGCGGTTCGTGCACACATATCTGACCCGACGAGGATCAGCAATGAAGCAAATCCCAACCGATCGGTTTAAAGATCGGTTGGCTGCGACAGTACTCTCTATTTTCTGAGCCGAACTCCACCCGATCAGTTGACTAGTCAATCGATCGGGTCACTTGTAGCATTTCTTCGCGAGCTCAAGAATCCAACGACTTCACCCGATCGGTTCAGTGATCGGGTGAAGTATTTCAGAAG
Organism: Scilla litardierei; assembly: GCA_030789695.1. NCBI lineage: Eukaryota > Viridiplantae > Streptophyta > Magnoliopsida > Asparagales > Asparagaceae > Scilla > Scilla litardierei. The sequence continues at coordinate 277,014,855 of CM061141.1, read as the reverse complement.
CTGAAGACCGATTTCCCCGCTGCCTCAACCGATCGGTTGATGTTTTAACCGATCGGTTGGACGTTTATTTTTGTCTTCTTCTGGGAATATTCCCTGACATCTTACCAGAATGTATATATAGCCATAGGTTTCCCAGAAAACGAGGATCCCTAGTTTTTAACCGTTCTTTAGGGGGTTTTGGCTGCTTTCCATTAAACTTGTTTTGTAAGTTCTTCGATTGGTTTGACACTTTAATATTGTGTTAATACTATCGTTTGCTCTAGTATTCTATTGCTTGATCTTCATTTCAATGGCTGAAATTTGTTTTGTTGAATCTATTGCAATGATTAGTGAGTAGTTTTCTGATCTGGGACATTGGTGGAAACCCTTTCGTGGGTTCTCCCTAGAACGACCATAGGATTAGGGTTTCGATAGGATATAGGGATTTAGATGGTTAAGCGGGGCATTTTATTATCATTGGCAGGATAAATACCGCCTCTGACCGTCGGGCCAAAGGAAAATAAAACGGGAGTTTGATCCTCTAGCCACATCTCACACCCATAGCATAGACATTGATTCCTAGCACGTGGGAACGCCATGATGAAATGTCGGGAGCAATCGTTGCGAGCTTAGTGCTCCTGGAGTCGATCGGTGTTGGACATGGGAATGCCCACTGCCCGAACCCGGGTAGACCTAGCGTATCATCCTGGGCATCGACCGGAATATTGGGCCCATGGGACGCTAGGTACTGCTATTAGAGGCAACATCTCACCACTACACCCTAGAATCTGATCGTATTCCTATCCGTCGGTCGTAATAGAGAGGAATTATGATAGGGTGGAAACCAAAGTCCTATGTTACTTTTTATATCTTACATCTTTCCGTAGTTTTATATCGTGACAACCACCAAGCGATATGGCTAGCTCACCCACCGGGTGACCGGTTCCTATTTGTTCTCAAGCACATCACACGCCTCCCCGTGTTCGACCCCCAAGCCACACTACAACACCGTGCGCTTGTGGTTATAAGTTTTAATCCTGATATCCCCGTTTCGACTATACATAGTGCCAAAACCTAGGGGACGTCTAGCTTTATGGCGTCGTTGCCGGGGAGGCAACATGCTTATTTCATTTAGGACCATGTTAACCCCTGAGACTAGTTCACGTCCTTACCACGTGATAATTTTCGCATTCTACACTTTTATTTTTATTTTTATTTTTCATTTTTCATTATTCTTTACTCTTATTTCGCATCATACCATACGCTCTTCATAGGTATATCTGATTTTTGATGCGCAGGAACTCAAGAAGTCTTGATGACTTAGTTCCTCTAGATCCAGAGATCAACGCCACTCTGAGGCGTATCAACACTGAGAGAAGAAGAAGAGAAGAATTCACCATGGGAGAAAATATCACTCCCCAGAAGTCCTTGCTTGAGTACTCAATGCTGTCCATTGGGTCCATGTCCATCATTAGAACTCCGGCCATCACGACCGAAAATTTCGAGCTGAAGCCATCACTGGTGGCTTGGATCCAGCAGGACCAGTTTTCTGGAGCTCCTATGGAGAACTCGATCGAGCATCTGGACTCATTTCTGGAGAAGTACGAGACTTACAGAATCAATGGCGTGTCAACCGAGACGATTTGGTTGAGGTTGTTCCCATTCTCTCTGCGGGACAAGGCAAAGCAATGGCTGAATGGGAAGGATCCCAATACATTTACAACCTGGGGAAGCTTTCAAATGCATTCCTGAACAAGTTCTTTACTTCGGGAAAGACAATGAAGCTAAGGAGCGAGATCTCCTCCTTCTCCCAGGCCAGCCATGAATCATTGCATGAAGCATGGATGAGGTTTAAGGAAATGCAAAGGAAATGCCCTCACCATGAGCTCTCCCGCTGGCAGATTATAAAATTGTTTTACAATAGACTGAGGGACGACTTAAAGTCCTCAATGGAAGCCGCGGCGGGAGGATCCTGATGGAAATTGAATTCCACCCCAAGTAATTTTGATGACGAGCACACCAAATGAAAGCTTAAGTGTACTAACTACACTACACTGAAGATGTGCAGAATATGCGAAGTTTTACTCATACTCAAAGGAGCACAAATCTACGCTCAAAGACAAGGACAAACGTGGCTAAGTCAAATGATGAAGTTCAAAGCTCAAATAGAACAAGAAGCTCAAGTGAAGCTCGCATCCACTTCATCAATTTGATCAAGCTTCCGAAGACATGTCCTAAGTCTATAGTGAGTGTGTCGTGTCTCTTTAGGGTATTTGTTAAAGCCAAATCATATAGACAAAACACACGCACACAAACAATTTGAAAAGACTTTTTTAAAATCTTTTTATATCTTCAAAAAATGTTTTAAGAGCTTTCTCTAGTCATCCTATAACTTCCGTAGTGAAACTCCACACACCCTGGAGTTAACTACTTGTCTGACTAGAAGTGTTGCAGGAAAAACTCCTCTGGGAGTCGACTACCAACAGTAGGGAGTCGACTACCAGCTGAGATTCAAGATTCCCTGAAACACTCTGGGAGTCGACTACCAACATTAGGGAGTCGACTACCAGCTGTAAAATTCTGACGTTTTGATTTGAATTTTGAAAATTCGTTGAGTGATTTTCTCCGTGATTTTTGGGACAAAAGTCAAAGAAAATTTGAATTTCAAATCTCAGAATTTTCCCTATAAATAAGAGCTAATTTCATTTGAGAAAATACAACATCTATTGAAAATCAAATCTCTCGTGCAAACGCTCTTTGAATTCAACGCTCTCATTCTCTTTAGCCAATTCTATTTTTATTGTGATCTTGCAAAATTTTGTTATTACTTTTTTAAAGATCATACTCTTGTTTTATTCGCTAAACGTTTTTCAAAATCCTTATTGCTATTCTCTTTATTTTTGTTTAAAGGATTTTTTTGAAAAGCATTAGATCTAGATCACAAAGAATTCTCTCGTATATTTGTGTGATCTAGACTCTTATTCTATCAAGCCACTACACAAATTTGTCTATCATTGATTGGCTATAGAATAGGGTGTAAAAACCAATCTCCATCAATTTATTGTGGTGTATTGGATATAAGTTTCATTGTGTTGTTGTTGGAACACTAGACAAGTCTAGGTGTTGCCAGTCGGAAATCCTGGTTGAGACTAGGTCGTTGGAAATCCTAACGAGTGAAGTTAGGTACTTGTATTTACCAAGGCAGATAGTGGAAAATCTCGTACCGGATTGGTCGGGGGCTGGACGTACCCGGGTTGCGGGGAACCAGGATAAAATCGCTTGTCTCTGCGTTTGTTTTTCTGTGATTGTTTATATTTCTTGTACAAGAATTTTTCATTTGCTAATCTTATATCTTTGTAATTCCTTGTTCATTTATTATTGCAAAGATTGTTTATTTAATTCCACTGTGTAAAGATCTCCTTGTAAAGATTTATATCTGATTGTAATCTTTTCTCTATCATATTTGTAAGATTACTTTGTTGATTAAGAACCAAGCGTAGATCACTCTACTTGGCTTCTTAGGCAACATTAGAAGGATTTTATTTGTGCTAATATTAACAATCGAAAAAGTATACTATTTGCACAACACTATTCAACCCCCCTTCTAGTGTTGTTTGCCATCCACAGGATCCAACACTTGGTATCAGCGCGAGGCTACAAAGGTGATGGCATCAACATCCTTTAACTTTGAAGGACTGAATACCATGCGACCACCACTGTTCAATGGAACCAACTACGCTAGCTGGAAGATCCGAATGAAGACTCACCTAGAGTCATTAGACATTGAAGCTTGGACCGTTACTAAAGTCCTGTACATCGCACCCACCGACGTTGAGTTTGGAAAATGGTCTGTCGACGACAAGAAGAGAGCTAATCTAAATGCAAAAGCAATGAATGCACTATTTTGCGCAGTTACAGGAAATGAGTTCAATCGAGTCTCCCAATGTGAGACAGCACACCAAATATGGCATACTCTTCAGGTAAGTCACGAAGGAACCGAAAAGGTAAAAGAATCCCGCATAAATGTTTTACATTCTAAATTCGAATCCTTTAAAATGGAAGAAGGAGAGAGTATCACCGATGTGAATACTCGTTTTACTAATATTACAAATGAGCTCGCAGGATTAGGAAAGAAACTTTCTGAATATGAGCAGGTAATGAAGATACTAAGATCCCTCCGGCCCGAATGGAAGGGAAAGACAACCGCCATCCGAGAAGCTCATAATGTGAAAGACCTTACCATTGAAGAACTAATGGGAAATCTCATGGCATATGAGATTGAGCTTGAAGAAGACAAGAAGATCGAAGAAAAACCAAAGAAGAAGAATCTCGCGTTCAAAGTCCAAGAGGAAGATTCCGATTACACGGACAAAGAAGATCATATCGCGTTCATCTCAAAGAACTTTAAAGAGTTCATCACAAGTAAGTATGGAAAACGATCTTTTAGACCCACTAACGGTATTATTTGTTTTGGTTGCAACAAACCAGGGCATGTCAAGAGAGACTGTCCATTGGAGAGAAACAATCATGATTCCAGAGATCGTGAAAAGAACAAAGATAATAATGAAAAGCAAAACAACGGAAGAAACAAATTCCGACGACCAAAGAAAGAAGCTTACGTAGCCTTCGACCAGAGCGATGATTCCTCATCCGATGAATCCTCAGAGGAAGATAATGATGAAAGAAGAGAAACAGCACACATGTGCTTCATGGCATCCATATCCTCCAAGGTAAGCACGCATCATGATTCATCTAGCGACAATGATTCGTCATCAAGTGATGATGAAGACATGGATTATAGGGGAGCATATAAGGAGCTATGCAAAATGCATGAAAAGCTCATAAAAGAACATAGAAGAACACTTAGAAATATTAAAAAGGATACTAAAGAAAAAGAAGAAATCATTAAAGAAAATAGTCTCCTTAAAGAAAAGAATGATTTTTTGCAAAAAGATATTTCTTTAGTAAATGAAAAGGTTGAGAATCTAAATAATCTTCTCGTATCTGTCAAAGACAAATACGAAGCTACGATGAAAATTATTGAGAATTTCAACAAAGGAAAAGGGAAGCTAGACAGTCTAATAGATAATCAAAAAGCCTCATCTAGCAAAACCGGACTCGGTTATGATTCACATCATACCAAGAAACGGGTTAAGCATACTAGAATGCATCATTCTAACAATAATGTTTTGAGCATCTGGATACCAAAGAAACTATCTGATCAACGAAGGAAAAGGTACGCTATTGACTTTGTTCAGCAAGTTCATTTAAACAAAAATTACAAATATATTGTTCATGAGGGAACTAAACCATACTGGGTTTGGCTTCCTAAAGACTAACTTCTCGGACTAAAAAAAAGAGAGTACCATAAACGTTTTATTTTTCAGGTACTCCAAAGAAATGAAAGGAAGAAAACAAGATCAAACGCTCTGTAAAGGATCAACATCAACAACTTTCTTGCGCGACTAAACTTTTCTCTTTGCTAAAATATATATGATTAAATTTAATTAAATATTTTTTATTTTTTATTTTTGATCTTATGTATTTGTGTTATACTCTTAAAAACATTTTGTGTTCAGAAATCGCACTCGACCTGGATCAAAAACCCCTCGGGATGAGAAAACGACTCAACCCAGTAGGGAGTCGACTACCTCCATGAGGTAGTCGACTCCCAGAGTATATGCAAAAATCTGGGTTTATTTTTGACTAACTCCTAATGGGTTCTATTGAGTAAATGGGTTCATATCCTCAAGGCAACTTATACCCAATAAGCTAAAACTTCATCCTAACCCTTCATCTCTTGATCCTAAGGCCCTCATTCCTTTCCATATTTCATCCAAAGATTAAAACCCCCAAGAGGAAACCCTAGGTAGCCGACTAGCCCATTTGTTCCTCCTCTCTTGAGAATTCTCTTGGTGCTTGGTTCATTTGAAGCTCCTCCAAACTTCATCTCTTCCAAACTTCACCCAAGGTAAATTTTTTTTAACTTCATGATCTTTATTTCATTATTTCTTTTTCTCTTGCTTATCTAGCATTGTAAAAATACTGTTTTTACTCTTTCTAGATGCCTATCAAAGGAATTTTCACCAAGAAGAGAAAAACATCATCTGAAATTGATTCTAAAAAAGAAACCATTCTACCCTATCTTTTCAAGACCACCACTTATGAACAATTCGTTAAGGTCACTAAGAAACCCATCTTGCATGAACGTTTTGTTAAGCTTAATGATGTTATAAATTATGGCATTGATAGCTTGCTTGATTTCCAGAACTTGGCCAACCTATTTTCCTCTGAAAATACTTATCTTTGCTACCCTAGGCTTGTGCACTTGTTCTATGCCAACATGGACTACGATCTTGCTAAAAGCCGTTTTATAACCAAAGTACTTGACACCAAGCTTGCCATTACTGTCAAATCTCTAGGAGAAGCCCTAGGAATCCCATATTCTGGCATGCTTCTTGATAAAGTACAAATGACTGAAGGAAATATTCTAGAGAGAATGTATTTTCCAGGACGACATTTTCAGACTAAACTGCCATGTAGCGATCTTCGCTATCCGGTAAGAATTTTGGCAAATATATTATCCTATAATATCACTCAAAAATCTGGAAGTCATTCGATCTTATCAGAAAAACAAGCCAAATGCATCTATACTATACTAGGTAACATTCGCATCAATTGGGCCAAAGTTATCATGGATTCTATACATGCTTCAGCTTCTTCAAATAAACCCTCTTCCACTTTAGCTCATGGGCACTATCTCACTATATTGTTTATTAGCTATAATGTGCCTTTGGATCATGAAACCTCTATTCTAGAACCAGCTCGAGTTTTTAATGTTCATGCACTTGGGAGAATGAATCTTCACCATGACCTTGATGAGAACATCCCTGAAGAAAAACTTGCAGCTGAAGGAGGATCCTCATCCTCTAGGAAAGGTAAGAAAATTGTGGTTTCAGATTCTGAAGAAGAAGAAGAAGGAGAAGAAGAAAAAGGAAGTGAAGAAGAAGAAGAATAAGAAGAAGAAGAAGAAGAAGAAGAAGAAGAAGCACCGGCGTATATTCTTGAGCTCCAAGAAATGCTTCTAAAGAAGATTGGAAAATTGAAGATCTCACAAGAGAAAGGATTTGAAGATCTCAATCGAAAGGTGGACGACCTTAAGGAGTTCGTCGTGAAAAACAACAAGATGATTGAGGATACGCTTGTTATGATCCTTGAAGAGATCAAGAAACTGAAGAAGAACAGTGGTCATCCTTAACTTCTCTCTTAAACAATGGTTCTCTTTTAAACAATGATTCTCAAAAACTATGTCCTTACGACTTATGGCTTGTAATAACTTTTATCGTGTGATGCTCGCTATCATGAACTTATCTACTATGCAATACTTTAGTTGTTCCTATGAACTAACATCTCTCTTGCAGGCATATGAAATTGAATTCCTCTCCTGATTATATTATGTTCTGTTGAAATTATTTTTTGTTTTTGTTGATGACAAGGGGGAGAAAAAGGTATGAAACGCAAAAATGAAATTATATGACTTGTATTGCTAACAGCTTCGATGCAGGGGGAGAACCGCATCAAAGCAGGGGGAGTAAGTATACTTTCATGAATCTTCATTTTTAACTTACTTCATTTTTTTTCATTTTTTTCATTTGGGTGTCATCATCAAAAAGGGGGAGAGTGATGGAAATTGAATTCCACCCCAAGTAATTTTAATGATGAGCACACCAAATGAAAGCTTAAGTGTACTAACTACACTACACTGAAGATGTGCAGAATATGCAAAGTTTTACTCATACTCAAAGGAGCACAAATCTACGCTCAAAGACAAGGACAAACGTGGCTAAGTCAAATGATGAAGTTCAAAGCTCAAATAGAACAAGAAGCTCAAGTGAAGCTCGCATCCACTTCATCAATTTGATCAAGCTTCCGAGGACATGTCCTAAGTCTATAGTGAGTGTGTCGTGTCTCTTTAGGGTATTTGTTAAAGCCAAATCATATAGACAAAACACACGCACACAAACAATTTGAAAAGACTTTTTTAAAATCTTTTTATATCTTCAAAAAATGTTTTAAGAGCTTTCTCTAGTCATCCTATAACTTCCGTAGTGAAACTCCACACACCCTGGAGTTAACTACTTGTCTGACTAGAAGTGTTGCAGGAAAAACTCCTCTGGGAGTCGACTACCAACAGTAGGGAGTCGACTACCAGCTGAGATTCAAGATTCCCTGAAACACTCTGGGAGTCGACTACCAACATTAGGGAGTCGACTACCAGCTGTAAAATTCTGACGTTTTGATTTGAATTTTGAAAATTCGTTGAGTGATTTTCTCCGTGATTTTTGGGACAAAAGTCAAAGAAAATTTGAATTTCAAATCTCAGAATTTTCCCTATAAATAAGAGCTAATTTCATTTGAGAAAATACAACATCTATTGAAAATCAAATCTCTCGTGCAAACGCTCTTTGAATTCAACGCTCTCATTCTCTTTAGCCAATTCTATTTTTATTGTGATCTTGCAAAATTTTGTTATTACTTTTTTAAAGATCATACTCTTGTTTTATTCGCTAAACGTTTTTCAAAATCCTTATTGCTATTCTCTTTATTTTTGTTTAAAGGATTTTTTTGAAAAGCATTAGATCTAGATCACAAAGAATTCTCTCGTATATTTGTGTGATCTAGACTCTTATTCTATCAAGCCACTACACAAATTTGTCTATCATTGATTGGCTATAGAATCGGGTGTAAAAACCAATCTCCATCAATTTATTGTGGTGTATTGGATATAAGTTTCATTGTGTTGTTGTTGGAACACTAGACAAGTCTAGGTGTTGTCAGTCGGAAATCCTGGTTGAGACTAGGTTGTTGGAAATCCTAACGAGTGAAGTTAGGTACTTGTATTTACCAAGGCAGATAGTGGAAAATCTCGTACCGGATTGGTCGGGGACTGGACGTGTCACGACCCGCTTCCCTAAAATGGAGGCGAGACGTGAAAAGGTCCGCACGAGAGTGGAGCTGTGAAGCCCCAAACCCGATAAGCGTCCACAATACATAAACAGGTCCCTGTAACCACAACAGAATAGCAATAATAACACATGGAGAGACTGAAATAAAATTCACATCTCACAAATATTGTCCAACATCACAAATATGTTCAACATCCAGAAAAGCCACCAGGCTAAAAGAAAAGAGTCTAAAGGCCCAGAACAAGGCCAACAAAAGCAACAACATAACAAAGTATGGGTACCACGCACCAATAACAAACAACTGTCTAACAAATTAAAACGCAACAGAGACACTAGGACTGGTCCCCAGTGTCCACGTACTCCCCGTCAAACACAAGCTCGGGCTCGGCGTCAGCAAACACCTCGTCCTCAACGAGGTACTCGGGCTCAGGATCTAACATGTGTCACCCAAAAGAGTAAAGGGGCACATGTCAGCAAGTCTAAAAGACTTGGGCAAGGAAACTGAAAGTGAGGCATCTAGCAACCTAGCAGTTATAGTATTAAGTAATGACATGGCAGTTAAGCATGATGCAACAGTTTAAAAAGAGAAGCAAGCATGCACACTGTAGCAAAAAGCTACCAAATCACTAATCACTTATCATTTAACACTTATCACTTATCACTTATCACTTATCACTTATCACTTATCACTTATCACTTAGTGCATAGAGAGTCCACCTGCTGGCCAGCTCGTGGCTCAGGCCGCTTATCTCTACCACTATTAATCACTTGTCACTGGTAAACACTTAGTGCATAGAGAGTCCACCTGCTGGCCAGCTCGTGGCTCAGGCCGCTTATCTCTATCACTATTAATCACTTGTGCACTAGAGAGTCCACCTGCTGGCCGGAGTGGCGGATCAGGCCAACTCGGGGCTCAGGCCGCTTATCTCTTACGCCACCCATATGTGTCGAGCGTTGGGGTTTCCAACTCACTAAGCTCGCTTCTGGAACACGAGCCAGGAATATAATATTGTAGCGTGCGCTACGCAATCACGATGAATAATCACTATGCAAAGACATGAACAGATATTTGCGTACCGTTAATTGAAAGTAAACGTGACAGGCAAAATGCAATGACATGAACATATTCGCGTACCGTTAATTGAAAGTAAACATGACATGGTAATTGTGCAACATGCTAAAAGTCGGAATTAGCTTCGTTGTCAAGCTAATTCCCCAATTTGCGCCTAGGCGAGTTTCATTTCGTCGCATAGCCTCTTTTACGCCTACAACATGCAAATGGCCTAAAACATGGCCTAAACCCTAAGTGGCAAGTTTCACTTGCCTAGCACCGGGGATGACGATCAACCTCGTCACACGGATGCTATCTACGAGGAAATCGCTGTTTAGGGGGAAACAAACACCAAACACATGAAATTAATTAGGGTTTCACCAAAATTATAAATAAGTTATAAAAACAACGGTAGATCGATCTCTTACCGAGAGGAGACGGAAGGAACACTCCGGGGAACCCTAGGATCAAATCTAGAGAAGATTGGAGAAGATTGGGGAAACTAGGGTTTTGGGGGATTTGGGGATTTGATGGGTTTTGGTGAGATTTTGGGGAAGATGAGAGGTAGATAGGGTAGATGGATGGTTTGGATGATGGATTTAGGGCTTGGAATGAAGCAATGGAGCTTGGAGGAAGGTGGGGGATCAATGGGGGCGATTTTAGGGTTTAGGGTCGAGTTGGAGGGGAAGAAAACGTTTGGGTTGGGTATTTATAGGCTAGGCTGGCGGCTAGGGCAAAACTAGGGTTTACAGCACTAGTTAGTCGGTCAAAGAACAACCACTGACCGACTAGTTTGACAACTAGTCGGTCGGTCGACCAACGCAGACCGACTAAGTGTAAACAGTAGCTACAGGTGAAATTAGGATTCTAGAGTTATTCGGTCCATGAACAAATACTGACCGACTAGTTTGGCAACTAGTCGGTCGATGAACGTTCTTGGACCGACTAAGAGTAAACAGTAACTGATACAAAAAATAATTTGATGAGTTAGTCGGTTCAAGAAGCATTGCTGACCGACTAGTTTGCAACCTAGTCGGTCAACCAACGTTCTTAGACCGACTAACGATAAACAGTAACTCCTGAGAAATTTAGAAAGCTAACTAGTCGGTCCAAGAAGGATTGCCGACCGACTGGATCGTCATCTAGTCGGTCGGTGGCCCTTCTTACACCGGCTAATGAGCACAGAAAGTACCGATACGGAGCGCGGGGCCCCGGGATCGATTCCTAAGACTCCTAGGCTTGAACTAATAGTTAGATACGACCGTTATGAAGCCCGTCACGAGTGACAAACTTCGAAATCGACAATCCTAAGAAAGAAGCGAGAAAATACGACGAATCGATCGAAAATGAAAACTACGGAGACGAAAACCACACAAGAGGAGAAAATCCACCAAAACATATATTATAATATATAAAATCCAGATACATGAAAAGCAATCGTTACATCCTCCCCAACTTAAGAAAAATTCCGTCCTCGGAATTTCCAAAACTCACGAGTCCGGAAACAAAAGTGGAAAACGCTCTCGCATCTCATCCTCATTCTCCCAAGTAGACTCTCCAGGTGAACCGTGTCGCCACATCACCCTCACAAGATTAACAATCTTGTTCCGAAGCGATTTCTGACGCCTGTCCAGAATCTGCACTGGATGCTGGTCATACGTCATATCGGGGCGAACGGTAATCTCCGAAAAATCCACCGCATGAGACGGATCGCTAATGTATCGACGAAGCTGCGACACATGGAAAACATTGTGAACTCCTTCCAAAGACGGCGGCAAGGCCAAGCGATAAGCTACCTCGCCAACCCTCTCCAAAACGTCAAACGGTCCAATGTATCGCGGGCTCAACTTTCCACGCTTCCCAAAACAAATCACACCACGATTCGGGGAAATCTTCAAGAACACATGGTCACCCGGCTGAAACTCCAAAGGACGACGTTTAGCATCCGCCCAATGCTTAAAATGGTCCTGAGCAATTCTCAACCTCTCCCGAATATTCCTGACGATATCCACGGCCTCCACGATCATCTCAGGTCCCAACAACTCCCGATCACCAACGTCATCCCAACTCAATGGCGATCGACATTTCCTCCCATAAAGAGCGGCGAAAGGCGCCATGCCAATACTCGCCTGGAAGCTGTTGTTGTAAGAGAACTCCACCAAGTGTAGATGGTCCTCCCACGAACCCTTGAAATCCAACATGCACGCCCTCAGCATGTCTTCCAAAATCTGAATCGTCCTCTCGGACTGGCCATCCGTCTGCGGATGGTACGCCGTGCTGAAACTCAGACGCGTACCCAAGCTCTTCTGCAAACTCTGCCAGAACTGAGATGTGAACCTCGTGTCTCTGTCAGACACGATACTCACGGGGACTCCGTGAAGTCGCACAACTTCCTGCACGATTCACGTTACATCACTATCCAAACTAGGTAAAGGAAATAAAAACGGAGAGTAAAAGAATTTTACCTCCATATATCTCCTTGCTAGCGCCTCAGTGGTCTGTCCCACTCGGAACGGAATGAAGTGCGCGGACTTGGTCAATCGATCTACGATCACCCAAATCGCGTCATTCTGCTTCGGACTCCGAGGTAGTCCAGTCATGAAATCCATAGTGATGTGTTGCCACTTCCACTCCGGAATCGGAAGCGGTTGTAGCAACCCGGCCGAACGCTGATGCTCCGCCTTCACTTGCTGGCAAACCAAGCACTTGGCTACACTCCGAGCCACGCTCCTCTTCATACCATGCCACCAATAATTCAGACGAAGATCCTGGTACATCTTGGTGCCACCAGGATGCACAGAATACGACGAACTGTGTGCCTCCACCATCAGCTCCTCTCTGATATCCCCAGCAGGCACACACAACCTGGCTCCAAACCTCAGCGAGCCATCCTCATGAATCAAGAAGTCAGTCCGCAGACCGGCTTCCACCATCTCCCGAATCCTCACCAGCTTCGGATCCTCAGCCTGGCCAGCCTTAATCCGATCCACGATCGTCGACTGTACCTGCATGTACATCAACGAAGAAGCCTCCCCAGGAAGAACAATTTCCACTCCAGACTCGCAAAAATCCTGCTGCAATCTCCACTGCGAGGTCAAAATCATCACCGCTGGCAGCCTACTCAAAGCATCTGGAACCACATTCACCTTGCCAGGGTGATACTGCAAATCAATATCATAATCCGCCATAAGCTCCAACCATCGACGCTGTCGCATGTTGAGCTCCTTCTGAGTGAAAATATACTTCAAGCTTTTGTGATCGGTGAAAATCTTCACTTTCTCACTCAGCAAGAAGTGCCTCCAAATCTTAAGAGCAAACACAACGGCAGCCAACTCCAAATCATGCGTCGGATAATTCTTCTCATGAACCTTAAGCCGACGAGACGCATACGCCACCACATGCCCATGCTGATGCAACACACAACCGAGACCCTTGCCAGAAGCATCGCAAAAGATCTCAAATCCACCGCTGCGATCAGGCACAATAAGAATAGGGGCAGTCGTCAACCTTTCCTTCAAAATACCAAAAGCACTCCCACAATCACCCGACCAAACATAAGCAACACCCTTCCGCGTCAACCTGGTCATCGGCTCAGCAATACGAGAAAAGTCCTTAATGAATCGCCGATAATAACCAGCAAGTCCGAGAAAACTCCGAATCTCAGACGCAGACGACGGAACAGGCCACTCCCTGATGGCCCTAATCTTCTCGGGATCCACAGAAATACCACCTCCAGACACCACATGCCCCAGAAAAGCAACTCGATCCAGCCAAAACTCGCACTTCGAAAACTTAGCATACAACCGATGCTTCCTCAAAATCTCCAACACCGTCCTCAAGTGCGAGGCATGCTCTTCCTCCGACTTCGAATAGATCAGAATGTCGTCAATGAAGATAACGACAAACTTATCCAAAAAGTCGTAGAAAATCAGGTTCATCAGATTCATGAAAACTGCGGGCGCGTTAGTTACGCCGAAAGGCATAACCACGAACTCATAGTGTCCATACTTCGTCCTGAACGCTGTCTTCGGAACATCTCCCTTCTTCACCTTCAACTGATGGTAACCACTCCTCAAATCCAATTTAGAAAACACCCTCGAACCTCCAAGCTGATCAAAGATATCATCGATGCGAGGCAACGGGTATTTATTCTTAATGGTCACCGCATTCAACTCCCGATAGTCCACGCACATGCGACGCGAACCATCCTTCTTCTTAACCAACAACACCGGTGCTCCCCACGGAGACACACTAGGATTAATATAACCCTTCTGCAAAAGCTCATCCAACTGCTTCCGCAACTCTTCCAACTCTGCAGGTGCCATACGATACGGCGCCTTCGAAATCGGCTGCGCACCTGGAACAAGATCGATAGAAAATTCCAAAGCTCGATCAGGCGGCAAACCAGACATCTCCTCGAGGAAGACGTCGCCAAAATCACGCACCACAGCTGGCCACTCCAGCTCCATCTGCATAGCCACAGCCTCCACCGGCCTGGCCCGAAATCTGACAGGACCAAGCGAACTGCTACCACGACTGAACTCAAATACTGGATGTCCGGGAATCTCGAACACCACCTTCTTCCTCCGACAGTCGATCGTAGCATAGAAGCTCGCAAGCCAGTCCATCCCAAGAACTGCATCATAGTTGATGATGTCGTGGATGATGAAATCCGTAAAAAGCTCATGTCCACAGACCACCAACGAGCAAGAATCGCAACCACGATGCACCGAGACCACACCATTCCCTGTAACGATATTCCAACTCTTGGGGAGAGGGGACGTAGACAAGGAATGCCTCTCCACGAAGCTTCGAGAAATAATGCACATCGATGCACTAGAGTCAAAGAGGACTCGTGCATGAAATGTGCACACCAAAATCACACCTAATTAATCAATTAACAATCAAACCCTAGTCTAGCAAACAAGCAAGTTCAAGCAAACAACATAATCTAGCAATCAAGACCAAATAGGAAAGTAATAGCTAGAATGAGGATTACCTGCGATAACCTCATCCACAGCTTCGCTCTCCGCAGCGGTCATCAGAAAAGCCTGCCTCCTCGGTGGAGCAGCCTGCTGAAAAGCCTGCCTCTGCGGAACAAGAGCTGCTCCACGTCCAGCAGGAACAGACGCTCGCTGCTGCAACGGCTGGGCAGCAATAGGTGCCTTCCAAGGCTGCTTCAACCTCGGGCACTCCCTAAGAGCATGGGCAGGATCTCCGCAGGCGATACATTGCCCCAAGAACCTCCTACACGATTCCTTGACATGGCCCTCCTTGCCACAAAAATGGCAAGTCCTCCGAGCAGGCCCTACTGGCCTCTTAAACTGAACAGGCTGGTTCGGCCTGAATCCAGGCCTAACCACAGCTCTCGCCTGTTCCACAGGCCTCTTCCCAGCACCAACCACAGATCCTCTCCTCTGGTTCACGAGCAGCTCCTGCCTCTTGGCAGCTACTAGAACCTTCTGATAAGATTCCCGGTCAGAGGAGGTCACAAAGCTCTGGAGCTCCGAAGCAAGCCCCTGCAGGAACCTCTGAGCTCTCTCCTCAGCGTCCTGCACCATCTTCGGCGCAAACCGACTAAGCCTCATGAACTCCTGGTGGTACATGTCCACCGACGAGTTCCCCTGCTTCAGATCGATAAAACGCTGTAACATCTCCTCCTTGGCAGCCTTCGGGAAGAACTCACCCTCAAACCTGGCTTTGAAGGTAGCCCAAGCTATCGGCTCCACCAACAACTTCTCTTCCGCATCCCACCAATTCCGAGCATTATCCTTGAGTTGCCTCTTCGCCAAATCAACCCATCCAGCCGGGGTGATCTTGGCCATCTTCAGATTGTCCTCGACGTTCCGAATCCACTCATCGGCCGCCAGAGGACCCTCAGAACCATCAAAATATGCGGGACCCAGCTCCCGAAATTGCTTCGCTCCTGGCTCAGAGCGAGGGGCATCCGAAAGAACCCGGGCAGCTCGAGCAGGTGGAGCATTCTGGACTTGCAAAAGCACGCCCTGCTGCACTTGCATCATCTGGATCATCATCCGCATCAT
The DNA here is from genome assembly GCA_030789695.1 of Scilla litardierei. Classification (NCBI taxonomy): domain Eukaryota; kingdom Viridiplantae; phylum Streptophyta; class Magnoliopsida; order Asparagales; family Asparagaceae; genus Scilla; species Scilla litardierei. Next base: position 276,998,815 of record CM061141.1, on the reverse strand, counting down.
CTCACCGCTGGTGGGTTCTCGCTCAGGCTCCTCATCATGAGGGAGCGCACCACTGCCCCCACCACGGGTGAAACGTCTTCCTGCCATCTAGTGACACGGAAAACAAATCAGATTAGACTCATAGCTTATGACTCGAACGTCGAACTTAGTTTATTGGACATTCTAATGTTATTATCGCTATTCCAAAAATCGCAGTTACAGAAGAGGACCTGCATGGGCCACCACTAAAACCTGTCACGACCCGCTTCCCTAAAATGGAGGCGAGACGTGAAAAGGTCCGCACGAGAGTGGAGCTGTGAAGCCCCAAACCCGATAAGCGTCCACAATACATAAACATGTCCCTGTAACCACAACAGAATAGCAATAATAACACAAGGAGAGACTGAAATAAAATTCACATCTCACAAATATTGTCCAACATCACAAATATGTTCAACATCCAGAAAAGCCACCAGGCTAAAAGAAAAGAGTCTAAAGGCCCAGAACAAGGCCAACAAAAGCAACAACATAACAAAGTATGGGTGCCACGCACCAATAACAAACAACTGTCTAACAAAATAAAACGCAACGGAGACACTAGGACTGGTCCCCAGTGTCCACGTACTCCCCGTCAAACACAAGCTCGGGCTCGGCGTCAGCAAACACCTCGTCCTCAACGAGGTACTCGGGCTCAGGATCTAACATGTGTCACCCAAAAGAGTAAAGGGGCACATGTCAGCAAGTCTAAAAGACTTGGCCAAGGAAACTGAAAGTGAGGCATCTAGCAACCTAGCAGTTATAGTATTAAGTAATGACATGGCAGTTAAGCATGATGCAACAGTTTAAAAAGAGAATCAAGCATGCACAATGTAGCAAAAGCTACCAAATCACTAATCACTTATCATTTAACACTTATCACTTATCACTTATCACTTATCACTTATCACTTATCACTTAGTGCATAGAGAGTCCACCTGCTGGCCAGCTCGTGGCTCAGGCCGCTTATCTCTACCACTATTAATCACTTGTCACTGGTAAACACTTAGTGCATAGAGAGTCCACCTGCTGGCCAGCTCGTGGCTCAGGCCGCTTATCTCTATCACTATTAATCACTTGTGCACTAGAGAGTCCACCTGCTGGCCGGAGTGGCGGATCAGGCCAACTCGGGGCTCAGGCCGCTTATCTCTTACCCCACCCATATGTGTCGAGCGTTGGGGTTTCCAACTCACTAAGCTCGCTTCTGGAACACGAGCCAGGAATATAGTATTGTAGCGTGCGCTACGCAATCACGATGAATAATCACTATGCAAAGACATGAACAGATATTTGCGTACCGTTAATTGAAAGTAAACGTGACAGGCAAAATGCAATGACATGAACATATTCGCGTACCGTTAATTGAAAGTAAACATGACATGGTAATTGTGCAACATGCTAAAAGTCGGAATTAGCTTCGTTGTCAAGCTAATTCCCCAATTTGCGCCTAGGCGAGTTTCATTTCGTCGCCTAGCCTCTTTTACGCCTACAACATGCAAATGGCCTAAAACATGGCCTAAACCCTAAGTGGCAAGTTTCACTTGTCTAGCACCGGGGATGACGATCAACCTCGTCACACGGATGCTATCTACGAGGAAATCGCTGTTTAGGGGGAAACAAACACCAAACACATGAAATTAATTAGGGTTTCACCAAAATTATAAATAAGTTATAAAAACAACGGTAGATCGATCTCTTACCGAGAGGAGACGGAAGGAACACTCCGGGGAACCCTAGGATCAAATCTGGAGAAGATTGGAGAAGATTGGGGAAACTAGGGTTTTGGGGGATTTGGGGATTTGATGGGTTTTGGTGAGATTTTGGGGAAGATGATAGGTAGATAGGGTAGATGGATGGTTTGGATGATGGATTTAGGGCTTGGAATGAAGCAATGGAGCTTGGAGGAAGGTGGGGGATCAATGGGGGCGATTTTAGGGTTTATGGTCGAGTTGGAGGGGAAGAAAACGTTTGGGTTGGGTATTTATAGGCTAGGCTGGCGGCTAGGGCAAAACTAGGGTTTACAGCACTAGTTAGTCGGTCAAAGAACAACCACTGACCGACTAAATTGACAACTAGTCGGTCGGTCGACCAACACAGACCGACTAAGTGTAAACAGTAGCTACAGGTGAAATTAGGATTCTAGAGTTAGTCGGTCCATGAACAAATACTGACCGACTAGTTTGGCAACTAGTCGGTCGATGAACGTTCTTAGACCGACTAAGAGTAAACAGTAACTGATACAAAAAATAATTTGATGAGTTAGTCGGTTCAAGAAGCATTGCTGACCGACTAGTTTGCAACCTAGTCGGTCAACCAACGTTCTTAGACCGACTAACGATAAACAGTAACTCCTGAGAAATTTAGAAAGCTAACTAGTCGGTCCAAGAAGGATTGCCGACCGACTGGATCGTCATCTAGTCGGTCGGTGGCCCTTCTTACACCGGCTAATGAGCACAGAAAGTACCGATACGGAGCGCGGGGCCCCGGGATCGATTCCTAAGACTCCTAGGCTTGATCTAATAGTTAGATACGACCGTTATGAAGCCCGTCACGAGTGACAAACTTCGAAATCGACAATCCTAAGAAAGAAGCGAGAAAATACGACGAATCGATCGAAAATGAAAACTACGGAGACGAAAACCACACAAGAGGAGAAAATCCACCAAAACATATATTATAATATATAAAATCCAGATACATGAAAAGCAGTCGTTACAGGACGTACCCGGGTTGCGGGGAACCATGATAAAATCGCTTGTCTCTGCGTTTGTTTTTCTGTGATTATTTATATTTCTTGTACAAGCATTTTTCATTTGATAATCTTATATCTTTGTAATTCCTTGTTCATTTATTATTACAAAGATTGTTTATTTAATTCCACTGTGTAAAGATCTCCTTGTAAAGATTTATATCTGATTGTAATCTTTTCTCTATCATATTTGTAAGATTACTTTGTTGATTAAGAACCAAGCGTAGATCACTCTACTTGGCTTCTTAGGCAACATTAGAAGGATTTTATTTGTGCTAATCTTAACAATCAAAAAAGTATACTATTTGCACAACACTATTCAACCCCCCTTCTAGTGTTGTTTGCCATCCACAGGATCCAACAGATCCTTCATGGCAAGGAATGAAGTAGATGCCGGAAATATTCTGGAAAATATGGCATCAAATAATGAAAGGTGGAGCGATGAACTCGCCACACCAAAATCTGGAGGAATGCACCGGGTAGAGCAAGTTGACAAACTATCTAACAAATTTGATTTGCTTTCCACCCAGATCTCAGCATTCATGGTAGGGGCCGATGGCGCCAACACTCAGCATGTAGCAGCGGTAGAGACTGAAGTAATGGGAGAATTTGATGGTGGAGATATCTTGGCACCAATGGACCAAGCTAGTGCACTATTTTACAATCCCACGGGTAATGCACCCTATCCACCGAGGACAAGTTCCAATCCCGCATATTCTCGTAACAACCTGAACCATCCCAACTTCAGCTACATGGCACTGTATCAGCAACCTCAGCAGCAGCAGCTATATCAGCCCCCTCCACCTCAGCATCAGATATATCAGCAATACCCTCCTAGAAATCAGCAGCCCCCGCAGCAGCAGCAACAATACAATCAAGAATGGGTGGTCTCCCCTATCGAGAACCTATTGACTCAGTATATATCAAACTAGGAGAAGATCAACCTATAGCTACAGATTGGGCAGAAGTCTTTGGCCGATCAAGTGACCTAGCTCGGTTTACAAGTGGCCAATCTCCAGAAAGCACAAAGGCAACTGCCGGGGCAGCCAGAGGTGAACCCAATGGGACCCAACCAAACACTATCCTTGACACACAGTCAAGCAAATGTCTCCGCAATAGTCTTGAGGAATGGTACACAGATTTCGACGCGGGAGGCCGTGAAAGAACCTGAAGCTCCATTGGTTAATGAGAGACCAAATCTGGAAGTAAATGACAATGGGGCTTCGATGTGAAACCCCGTGACTTCGGAGAGAGTTTCTGAAGAGAAGAAGAAAAATGAGGGTGACAACTCAAGGGTCTTCAAGCCTACAGTGCCATTCCCATAAAGGCTCGCCAAAGCAAAAATCAATGAAAAGTATGGAAAATTCTTTGAAATGGTGAAGGATTTGAGTCTACAAATCCCCTTTCTGGAAGCAATCGAAACCATCACCTCGTATGCAAAATTTCTGAAGGACCTAGTTACGAATGGGATGAGAAAAGAGAAAGTTTTCCTCACGGCGGAATGCAGCGCTCTAATTCAACGAGCCAATCCACCAAAGCTCAAAGACCCCGTGTGTTTTTCTATCCCATGCTCAATAGGGGAGGTATCAATCAATCGAGCGCTTGTCGACTTGGGTGCAAGCGTAAGTCTGATTCCCCTATCTCTTTACAAGAGGATAAACATGGGTGAACTTGAACCCACGGTAATGACTCTGCAGCTGGCAGACAGATCAGTAAAGTACCCGGTGGGGGTGGTCAACGACTTGCCGGTCAATGTCAGCGGTGTGCATGTACCAGTCGATTTCGTAGTTATGGACATGTCTGAGGATACTCACACTCCGATTATCCTCGGGAGACCCTTTATGGCAATCGCAGGCGTACTCATAAACGTCAAGAAAGGGAAACTGTCCCTGAATGTCGGAGATCAGAAAGTAGAGTTTGACTTGGCATTGTCAATGAATCACCACCGGAGGAACATAGATGCAATCTGCTGGAGGTAAAGGAAGAGAGAATTGTTGAAACAGGAGCTTGGGAGGTTCTTTCAAGGAACCCCCCGAAGGCTTGGATGGACTTGAGGAGCACAATGGGCTGGGAAGAAAAGAAGTCGCTGAAAAAGTATGTGTCTCCCGATTGACTCCCCCCGGATTTGTGAAGGTTGCTCAGACAAAAAGCAAAGGAAAAGAGCCTTTGGAGCTCACAGCTGATGAAGTCCGAGTTTTGAGAAGAGTGGCGATTGATGCCAATATGAGGGAAAAGCCCCCGGACATCACCAACGGGAGAGTCGTTGAGACCATTCACCTATCGTCGCCGCCAACAACAAGAGCCCCTCCACCAGCGATCATTGGGCATCACCCCTACAAACCCCCACAAATATCATATATCGGGAGTCGAGCAAACAACTATAAACAACAGCGCTTCATGGGAGGCAACCCATGTTCTGAACTTTTGTCGGTTTTTATAGGATTAGTTTTCTAGTTTTTGTGAATAAATACTACCATGGGAATTTTCGTTGGGATACTTAGATGATTTTTTTTGTATTTGTGCAGGAATTGCCCCCACCCGATCGGTTCATGCATCAACCATCGGATGGTCAGTATCAGTAAGTGTCCAACTTCAACACATGAGCGAACCGATCGGTTGACAAAAGCGGCGATCGGGTCGCTGACCGGGTGACGATGACAGAAGTCTCGGGTATTTTGGAGAGCGGTCAATCGATCGGGTGACATCTCACTGATCGGTTCACTTGTAGCGCTATCCAACAGTGATTTTTCGAAAATGACCCAACCGATCGGGTGAACTTTCACCCGATCGGTTCGCCCAACCCCTATAAATAACCCCCTAACTGACTTCATTCCACTCGACTTCAAGAACTTGTGTTCGAATTGTCGTTTCTCCTCCCTCCAGCACGATCTCCCTCTTCACTCCACTACTCCCAATCGCCTTTCCCCACTTCCTCCATCACCCCTAGGCGATCATCCCCTCCTCCCGCCACTTCTTGCCCTCCCACCACCACTACCGTTGATCCTACACTACCACCACCCTTCACCTCTATCACCACCGCCTACTCGCGTCGCAAGAAGCCCGCTTTGCGTGCGAGATCATTACCCACACCCACCTTATTGGTCGCCGTATCCCATCCATCCCCCGTCACCACCGACACCCCACCCATCGTCCACATCCCTACCGAGCCCATTCATCCACCATTTCCACCTCCTTCCCCACTTCTCCGCACACTTATCACCTCTCCTTCCCATACCCCTCCACTCTCTTCCGAGTAGGACGAGGACCCCACCGCTCCTGCACTTTGATTTTTCTTTTTTCTGATTTTCCCCTAGCCATTTGTTCTACATCATCTTGATCATATCTTCTTTATAGCATTGTCATGATCGGTTTGGGGGAAATCAAATTTTCTGTGTGATTGTTTTCATGTCATTTATTTGTCGTGTGTTTGTTTTGTGTGTTCGTATGTATGTGTTTTTGTACAGTTGGTTTTGATATGTATTTTCTTTATTTTTCTAGGTCTCGTTTTGTGTGTGTTTCATATTTTTCCCTTTTCATTATCGGTGCATACTTCCCTCCCATCTATCATTGCCCTCACGCTTTTACTTCTATTGCATTGAGGGCAATGCAACGTTCAGCTTGGGGGAGTCGCACTTTGTGCGTCAGTTGTGTCTTTTTCCCGTTTTGACTCGTTTTCGTCGTATTTTTCTTTTTCTTTCCTTCTTTTTATTCTCCCACTCCTAGAGATGAGCCCACATGATGAATTGCCACGGAACCACACACACTTATCTTAGCTACGATAATCACTTTCACTGACCCTAGGAAGCCGAGTCCTATTGCATTTCATGCCCCGTGGGTTCACTTTGCTTTTGTGTGAGTTGTGTGTTGTGACTAGCTAGTTGGTGTGCTTCTACGTTGTGATTTTGTTTTATATGCCTATCCTTGGTTGACCCCTAGACTATCATGCTTCAATTTCGAATATGCCGTATATGCCTCCACTGTCTGCTCATATATGCATGAATAATCTATATATATTACGCTTCAAATCGCATGTGTCAAGACTCTACCAATAGGACTAGAATAACCCATTTTGCTTATGGTCTGATCTTCGAATTTTTTTTCTTTTGCCAAGTGTTTAGAATTCGAATTCTTTTTTTGTTTTACTTGGTGCAGATCCCTCGTCGTGCATCATTCTCCCATTTGGGGGAGTGCACACTTTTTATTATCCCACTTCCAAAAAAAGAGAGAAGAAAAATTCAAAAAGAAAAAAAGGAGAAAAGAAAAAAAATATGTATAGAAAAAATCCAAAAAAAATACAAATACCCAAAACCCAAAAAAATTCATGATGTGCATATTACTCCTACCGCCATGAATAAAGAGAAGGCGAGAATTTGCACCAAGTGCTTTACTCCACACCTACTCAACCCCCTTCGATTTCGAACACACTTGGCATATGAATTTTCTAGCGATCATCTTGGCATTCGTGTGGTGATTCCCTAGTTCCTAGCAGTAGAGTCCCCGACACATGATATGATTCTATTCCTAATCTATTCTCATGCATGCTTGAGCTATTATTCACTACTAATTTGAATTGAATCGATATTTGGGTCATTCCTTGGGTATGTGTATATGGAGCTTTATTGCACAATTTAGATAGTTACACCGTTTGCTAGCTCACGACCACACTCACTCGCGCTTCACCGCGTGGACCCATGACACTTGTATGGACTCATATTCCTGGGTTTAGTGATGCGCTTATCGCATGCTTGCTTAGTGTGGTGTGTTGGTTTTCGTTGGCTCTGGCGGGTGATCTAGGATTTTCATTTCTTTTTCTGTTTCTTCCTTTCTATTTTTCCCTCCGAGCTCATACTCTCACTCGTCTTCCTCGAGGACGAGGAAGAGTTCAGCTTGGGGGATTTTGAAGTGCATTTATATTTTATATATTCACGCACGTCTTCTCCGTGATTTTTCGTTGTTTTGTATCTATTCTTTTGTGATTTTTAGTTCCTTTTCACTTTCTTTGTGTTTGTGTGCTGTTGCAGGAGATTGCCAGTGCAGGGGACAAACATAACCAATATCATGAGTCCCCGGAGCAACGGGAGACGCCACACGAGATCCTGAGGGCCATACATAAACTCATATCATGAATCAGCCCTCAACCGATTGGGTGGACAGATCCACCCGATCGGTTCGTGGACACGTATCTGACCCGATGAGGAGCATCAATGAAGCAAATTCCAATCGATCGGTTCAGAGATTGGTCGGTCACGACAGTACTCTCTGTTTTCTAAGCCGAATTCCACTCGATCGGTTGACTTGTCAACCGATCGGGTCACCTGTAGCATTTCTTCGCAAGCTCAAGAATCCAACGACTTCACCCGATCGGTAAGATATGGGAGCAAAACTCGACTGCACAGAGGTAGTGATGGTGGTGGTGGTTGTAACGACCAGGTTTTAGTGATACGCTCCATTTGTTTTCTCTCTTGTTGTACGTTTTTCGTATCCGTTGCGTGATCGTAACACATGTTGTTGTTAGGCGTACATATACTCGTACTTGTATTAGCTACCATCACTAATATGTATTAGCCAAAATTATTTTTTAAACATATTATGATACTTTCCATCTAATAATTATTTCAAAAATTTTAAATTCAAACTTTTAAATTCAAATAATTTTGAAAACCTTCCTAATTAAATCTTATTAAAACCTATAACTAAATTGGCATTATTAACCCCAAGATTTCCTCCCTTAATAAAGTTTTCATTTCAAAATCTTCCCTTATTTACTTAGGCTTTAATTTCCCCTAATTAACTCCATTAAAAAAATCTTTTTTACTTTCCAATTATACTATAAACCCTAGCTAACTCAGCCGCCACCCCCTTTAGTTCATTTTCTCCCACGTGACTTTCCCAAGCCTTGCTTAAAAAACAACCTAATACTAACGTAGGACTCTACCCCTAAGCCAACAAATATGAAGCCTAGCAATGGGACCCTAAAACATCTCACAGCCATATATCATAAACCCTAGGGCATAGAGTTTCACGTGTTGCTCTTCCCCTCTCTTTAAAATCCCAAACAATTCTCCCCAGACCCGTGCAAGCAGCATCACTTCTCTTCAAGGAAACACCCCCCGAAACCCCCGAGAGCCGCACACACAAACCGAGTCGATCTCCTCCCTCTCTCAGTTCAACAACTGCCCTGCCGCCGCGCACAGTGCGCACAGCCACCCCATGCGCCCCATCTCCTTCCCTCCGACCTGCCACCGGCGGCCACCCAGCTCCGGCCACCATCAGGCCGCCCAGCTCCCTCCTCCATACCAAACAACAACCGCAACCCACCAAGACCCCGCTGCCCTCTTCTCCGAGTGCTGCAACCCTCCATGGCCAGATCTGCCGGCCAGATCTACCCACCAGCAGATTCCCTCGCAACCACGACGAGTACTCAGTCCATAGACGCCGTATACGCCATTCAGATCTGTCGCTACCCCTCACCGTGTTGTCGCTGCCCCTTTCGCTGCGTAAACGGTTAGTGAATCTATCATGAATCTCCAACCCACACCGTAATGTAGAAAACATAATAAAAACGGATTATTAGACATCGTAAGGAGTGTTTAATGTTTCGATATGTCGAAAAGAATCTAACCCGGTTATATGTTTAATCAAACTAGCGAATTGATCTTACTATAGCGTATTACTCGTCGAGACGAACCCAACGACACCAAGAACACTGAAATCAGGCACGTGTACAATTTAGTGTGAATTTTTGAAGTTCGATGCTCTTTAAGTCATTTTCATTTAAAGCTGTATAACTCAAAATCTGCACGTGAAATGATGCATGAAAATAATGCCATGATTTTCTAGACTTAAAATGTGACCCATCGACATATAGCTTGATATGCTTTAGTTTCAAACATTGGCAAAGAAAATTGATATTTGAAGCATGTTCATTAAATCGACCTGTTGAACATTTCTTTTACTTATTGCACATATTGTTGAACATTCTTGTTAACTATTGCAAGCGTTGTACAAAAGAAACATTGACATTGTTAAATTGGTGCATATCTCGCTTGGTCATTTTGGAATGATTAACTAATGAGTGACATCGTGAAATCGTGCGCTGCAAAGGTGACGCGTATTTATATTTCACCTTTTGCACATGCTTTTCATCGTGTTTTCATATGCGTTTCATCTCATTCCATGTTGTATATATCACATCTTGGTTCATATTGACTATTGGGTGTATTGTTTGTATTTCAGGTAAATGTCGGCATTTCGGTGTCTTATGGAGTCAACCTTACATGTCAGGACCAAAGCACGCTCATACGGCGAAGATCCGAGGGCCAAAGATGAGGATTTGATGGTTTGAAACTTCAACCGATCGGTTGGAAGTCCAACCGATCGGTTCGTGCACACGTATCTGACCCGACGAGGAGCAAGCAAAGAAGCGAGCCCCAACCGATCGGTTCAATGATCGGTTGGGTGTGACAGTGCTCTCTGTCTTAGAGAGAGCTTTCCAACCGATGGGTTCATCCCTCGGGTCATTTTGGGGAAGAACTCACCCGACCGGTTGACACTTCAATCGATCGGGTGGCCTTTTCTTCCCCGTTCGTGTAGTGCTGCTCATTCATTAAAGATCTGCTATCATTTCAGTGGGAGTTTGAGTGATCTCTTATTTTTCTGGCGTCGGCATCATTGTTAGCTTTCCAACGATAGGCCGCATGCCCAAATCCGATTTTTCTACATTTTTCTGGAATTTTCTGAGCGCAGCTGGGTGCTGAAATTGGGAGCTGTCTGGAATTTGAACTTCAACCGATCGGTTGGAAGTCCAACAGATCGGTTCTGCTCATTTTCAAAAGTTTAGAGTTTCTGTTTGTTTCCACCCGATTGGTTAAACTTCCAACCGATCGGGTGGCCCCATTTTCAGCAGTTTTAGTGGGTTTTTGGACCCGAACCGTTAGGGTTTTGGGGAAGCCTATAAACATGAGATTGGGGACGACTTGTGGGGATCTCCTTCTATTTTTCCAGTGTTTTTTCAGCCCCTTTCATGGGAGATTTAGATTAGTTTAGATTATGGTTTCTATTCTAATAATTCTTGTAATGGATTGATGGATTCAAATGCAAGATAAGTATTCCTTTTCTTATTTCCATTGTTTTGTGTTATTTTTATTGTGCTTGATGGTGAACGTTTGTTTGTCCCTTTTATTGCTTGCTATCATGTTCTTCACCATTGAGTAGTGTTTGATGAGACCTAATATGGGTTAGAGTAGGATTGATGCTTGGGATATTTCATTTGACTTGATTGCATGGCAAGTGTTTGATGGAATGTGTCAATGGGGATGTCTAGCAATCTGAGACTAATCCGTATGGCAACACACTATATGTGTTGGGGGTTGAGCTCCGGATGCTTATCCCGTCACGATCCGCTTTGATGTATTTCTAGAAATCACATTCGACCTATCTGGCCATTAGGGTTACGCATGGGTGTTTTATTGTCATTGGCGGGATAAAGACCACCTCTGATCGTCGGGCCAAGGGGAAATAAAATTGGCGTTTGATCCCCTAGCCACAGCTCACACCCCTAGCATTGACATCGAGTCCTCGTGCGTGGGAATGGCTTGGACGAAATGTTGGGAGTTATCATTGTGGCCTTAATGCTCTCGATTGCGGAGGGTGTTGGACATGGGAATGCCTACCGTCCGAAACAGGGTAGACCTAGCGTATCATCCTGGGCACTGACCAGAATATCGGGCCCATGGGACGCTAGGTACCACCTTTTGGGGCAATGTCTCACCCTGGGTCAAGTCGAATGCCAAGTGTCATGAGTTCTCTAGCCCGTTTTAGCGGGGATTCATTTTTTTGTCTTTTTATTTCTCTCCTTTATTTCTTCACTACCCACTCATACCATCTACGTAGCTCTTACACAACCTAGGCGAGGCTAGTAGCCATTCAAGTCATCCACTTCCCTGTGTTCGATATACCCGCACCCTACATTAACCGTGCACTTGCAGTAAAACAACACCGCGCCCTAATCGTAAAACGAGGCATCGGTCAAAAGGAGAAATCGTGACTTCGTGATGTCGTGTAAGTAGACTAGGCTGGCTCGTGTTCCAGCACAAATCTAGGGTGGGGTTAGGGTTGAGCGGTCACTAAGCGTATGAAAGGATACTCTCTTTAAGAGCACCACCCGCATGCAGTGGGGTAGCATCAATCACGGTAGAACCCCCGTGAGAAGAACGATCCACTCATCACGACTTAAAGGCGTGAACCCTATGAGAGGTTGGAAACACTGACATAGAACATGTATTTACTTTTGTTGTCTCAGTTAAAATTGCCATGTTAATAAATCTTAAAATGCCATGCTCATTACTTTACTTTACTTCTTAAACTATTTAGAACTGCATGTTAGAAATGCTTTACCTTACTTCTTAAACTGTTTAGAACTGCATTTTATAAATGCTTTACCTTACTTCTTAAACTGTTTAGAACTGCCATGTTAGGATTGCTTTACTTTATTTCACTTAGAACTACCATGCTTAAACTTGTTGCTGACACATTGTATTAAAACTATTAATGCTTCTTAATTCCATAATATTTTGTACACCTTGCCTTGGGTTTCTAACCTCTACTTGCAAACCCTTGCTGACATACATTCATATTTTTAGATGTATGTCAGATCCCGAGCTAGAGTACCAGGAGCATCCCTTTGAGACACCTGACTTAGAGAGCCAGGAGATAACCGTTGACACTGAGTCTTTCCATACGGAGGACTAGATACCTTCGTCGTTGCCACTTTCCTTGGTTTGTCTTTTTGTACTCTTCTTAGTGTATGTTTCTTGTTGTAGTCTCTTTGGCCCTGCTGAGGCCCATTTTGTTTCATTACATGTATGGACATTTTTCTGGACGTGGCTTTAATTTTATGAATGTTTCTTATTGTTCTGAAATGCATGCAAGGACCTGCCTTGTTATTATTATCACAGACGCTCATTGAACTTGAGCTTCCCCACTCCAGTTCATACGGATCTCGTAATGTTCTCGCTTCCGGTGTCTTTTGGGAAGCGGGGCGTTGCAGGTTTTAGTGGTGGCCCATGCAGGTCTTGTATTTACAAACTTCAGAATAATAGAAATACTATTATTAGCCAAACATCTAGAATTATCTCGTACACGAAGTGTGCCCAAGTATCTTGTCTCAGCATGATAGGGAAACCCATTAGACCAAGATTGTAGGAAGATTTAATTAGACGCCCGTGCTTGCTAGTTAGACACTTATGCTAAGAACTAGTATTATCATCCTAGGAGTCATCGTAGTGGTTTCTCACCCATCTCGGACCATAGTAGATTTTAGAGTTTCAATTAGTCGTTCGCTCAGACCTATCAATTCTGGACCCAGCAGAACGTAGTAACCGTCGCTTCTATGCAAGTCGAATGGAGAAGCCTGCAGTGGTTCGGGACTTCAATAACGTATTTCCGGAGAATATTTTTGGGATTGCAGCCTGATCGAGCGTTGTCGAACTTGTGTTGAATAATCGACTGATCTCGAAGGTGCCTTATCGTATGGCTCCTGCAGGGCTGGAAGAGCGACGTAAGTGATTGGACGACCTATTAGAGAGAGGATTTATCCATTTTTGGGGTGCACTATTGGGATCCGGACAAGGCCGCTGTGAGGAATATGTACCAGTTACCTCGTACCGAATATATCTTCGATCAACCCAGTGGATCAGGAGTTTCTCGAAGTTGGATCTTAGGAGCGTATACCATCAAGTGAAGTCGAGAATGAAGATATCTATAAGACGGCTTTTCGGACCAAAGTATGGACACTGCGAGTTCGTTGTCGTACCGCTTGGTATGACCAACGACCCTACAATATCCATGAATCGCATGAGAATCATATTCTACGAGTTTCTGAACAAATACGTAATGATCTTCATAGATATATATTAGGTCTATTCGAAGGACGAGGAAGGGTATACCGAGCATCTGCGGATTGTTTTAGAGACCCTTCTCCATCATCATTGGTATGCCGAGTACAGCTAGTGCAGACTCTGGTCAGGCTGTGTCAATTCGCTTGGACACGTGATGTTGGGCGACGGTATCTCTATCGACCCAAAGGAGTTGCATCAGTCAGGATTAGCCTACCCCTCGGTCGACATCAGATATTAGGAGTTTCTTAGGATTGGTAGGTTACTACCATCGATTCATCGAGGAATTCTCAAAGTTAGGCGAGCCATGGCTCGATTGACAAGAAAGAACGTCAAGTTTATTTGGTCAAGACTCTCACGAGCAGGCTTCTGAGATGTTGAAAGCAAAGCTGATGTCTGCACCAGACCTGGCTATACCGGATAGGACTGGAGGACTCAAGACCTTTGTGATGCATCCGGTAAAGGCTTGTATATGTCCAACACCAGCACGGTCGTGTGATCGTATACGTTTCTTGTCAGTTGAAGATTCACGAGAAGGATTATCCGACTCACGACTTGGAGCTAGTTGTCGTCCTTACCCCGAAGATTAGGATACTTTTCCCACTGACCAAGTTTGAGATATATTCCTACTCAGGAGGAGTCGAGTACGAGGCAGAACCAAACTTATAGTCTAAGAATAGTAGATCCATCAGTAGTAATGTGATGTTCATAGTGTATAGATAGATAGTGTGTGCGGACCGATGTGTGTGGATCTCTGTGTCCCACACATATATGAGCGAGCATACCCTTAGTTTATTATTATATTATGATTGCTACTGTGTTGAATATGCATATGCGTATACGATATTATGCGTGATTTATATAGTTATACATATAGTGGTAAGCGTCGTACTTACACGTATGTGTGGATAACTATTTTACTATAGGGATGTCCGTAGGTATTACAATTGGTATCTACTAGATGTTTATACCTTAGATGTACTTGTCAATGTTTTGATTCGGAGTGAAAAGTGTAATTTATACCCCATAACTACCCCCATTTTGGGCTAAGGATTAGGCTTAAACTTGCTCATTTTGGGTATATTTTCATTTCATATCTTTTTAGTAGCTTACTCTCATTCTTGGCACAAAATACGGATTTTATCGTTCTTATTGGCTTCCTACTATTTTTCATATGCTCCTGCCATTATTTTGATCATATCTCCATTTTTTGGGAATTATTTGAGTATGTGAATAATTTATATGGAATTTTAGAAGTCAATATTGTATTTATATAAGTCATTATATTAATTTTCTAATCAAATGGACTAATTTCTCCTTCTCATATTTTTCAGGTACTCTTGGGAGTCTTAAAGAGTTTCCAGAATTTTTTGGGAATTTTTTGAGCATCCTAGGTATTTTCTACAATTTCTGGAAGGAGAAATGGGGTTCAAAAACCCATTTAAAAGAAAATCAATTGGGCGCCATGTGGCGCAATCCGGCTGCGCCACGTGGCACCAAGCCGCTGCCCCCTTTCATTTGTGCGGGCCGCTGGGCCGCATTTGAAAAAAAAACAACGAAGCGGGCTTCGGGAAGCCCGATTGAAAACGAGAACGGGCCACGGGCCCGCCCGCTTCTTGCAGGCAGGCGGGCGAAGCGGCCGGGTCGGGCGCAGACCCACCGCCCGACCCGGACCCGTTCAGCCCAAGCGCAGGCATGCACTGTTCCGCAGCGGGTCGGGTCGCAGAGGGCGCTCTGCGACCCGACCCGCATTGCAATTCTGAGGCCCAAAAACGGCCATTTGGGGTATTTTTGGCTGGGAGTTCATTTCCGGGGCTTCTTCTTGGTTTCTTGAGTTTTTTTAGGTTTTTAGAGAGCTTGGAAGGGGGAGGAGGCCATGGGAGCTTGATGAAGCATGTTGGAGCTTGGAGAAGCTTGGAGGAAGGCAAATAGGAGGAGGGAAGGGTTCAGTTGGGAGAGTTCTTGGGTGAAATCTCTCCTTTTTCCTATTGTATTTTGATATCTCACTTTTGTATGAAACTTGGATGAATCTTTTGCATGAAATTTCCATCTCGTTTGCTATGATTGTGTAGTGTTAATTTGCTTGGGTTGTGATTCATTGTGTTTGGTTGCTTATTTTAGCCCTAATTTCTCTTGCCTATTTTCATGCTAATCTTGGATGACTTGTTAGGGCACACTTTAATTGGTTAAGTCCCGAGAGGGCACAATTCGAGAAGAATCCATGCCCCTAATTTAATTAGTGCTATGATGATGCATCCATGCTTAATGCAAATTTTCGTGTTCATGAAAGCTAAATTTTCCGATTGAGTGTCCTTAGCCGGATGATCAATTGAGTTATATGCGGTAATTAGAGCTTGATTAACACCAATCTTAGTGAACCCACAACCCATGCTTTCTCTCTTAGCTATCCTAACTCCACTTTTGGTTCTCTAACCCTACCCACTTAGGTTAGTATTTTAGTTTCACCACCCTTTTCCCACACTCATCCACCGTTAGCGAGGTGGTTGTAACGCACTTTTATTTTTCGTTATCGATCAAACTTGTGAATGTAGACCGACTTGTCCCTGTGATCCGACCAGGTACTCACCGGTTATAAATTTATTGCATTGACACTCCTACGCTTGGGAGTGGAAGGCGTGCCCCGTGCGCGTCCTTCCGTGTCAACCAATTGGCGCCAGTTGCCAGGGACAACAGTTTCTATTATTAGCAATTTTTGATTGATTTTGAAAGTTTTAGTGTGATACTTCTATCTCTTAGTGTTGTGTCTTTTCATTTTATTTATTTTCCACTTGTTGGGTCTTTTGGTTGTTTATTCTCATTTTCTTGAGAAAATTTTTTTACAACAAAAATGGCATCATCTTCAGATTTTTTTCGACATTGATTTGGAGGATATCCCACTCCCGCCATAATTTCATGGTTCGGAGTGGGAGAACCCTCATTTACATTTGAAAAAATTTGAAGAATGGATATTTTCATGTCTTGGTGGCAAAATTTTTTATGATTGCATATACATTAGATTTTTCCCTCTTCTTTACTAGATGATGCTAGATTGTGGTTTGATTCATTGTCTCTCGACTCACATTTTACTTGGTTGTCATTTCAGGCTGAATTTCTCCGAGTATTTTTGCCTATTTTCTTGGAGCAGGTACAGGGGCGGCAGGCCATGGAGCAACATATAGCGAGCTTTGCCCAAGCTGAATGGGAGGCCTACCATCAGGCTTGGGAGAGGTTCAATGATTTGATGTTGGCGTGCCTGCACCATCATTTCCCCGAGGATCATCTCCTGTAGATATTTTATACTGGATTATCGCTATCTGGGGGGGATTTTGTGCAGATGAGCTGCGGTGGAGAATTCTTTGATTATTCGACCGAGGATTCATGGTGTTACCTGAGGGACCTGACAGAGTATGAGGACACAGTCCAACAGGTCCAGGACCAGCCTGAGGAGCCAGCTGAGGGCTCATTCCAATGCGACCCTATGGAATACCAAGAGAAACCTGTGAAGAGGGTGCATTGGGGCCAAGTAGAGGAATTTGAGCATATATATATGTATGAGAAGGAGGAGATGGATGATGGAGTGCGTGTCGACCATGTTGAGGACACGATGCATTTTTATGTTGGCGGCGATGTTGTAATGGATGCATGTGAAGGCATGAGCGATATGGATGATATTGGAGAGCCTGAGTGTTGTTTTCCTTCTATTTCATCCTCCCATTTTGAGGTGTACGAGTGCAATAGACGGACTGCTGAGATGGCTTACTTTGATGAGGATGAGGATGATTTGGGCGAGGGAATGAGTTTACAGACCATGACAGAGCCTGAGCCAGATTTTCCTCCTACTTCAGTGCAGCAGGTCATTTACCCTTCACCTCAGGATACGCACCAGACCATCATTCATGGAGTTTTTCAGGATACATTTCATAGTCTGGGGAGGTCTACCGAGCCTACACTTTCTGATAGCGAGGATGATTGCGAGATGGTTTACGTTGAGCCTGAGCTGTCGTCTCCTCCAGATTCTCTTCTGCAGTCGCTTCCCCCTCCTCCTGAGGCAGAGTATCATGCCACACCTAGCGCCATTATTCAGAGAAGTTTCCACCATATCATGCCTTACATTTCTGAATCCCAATTTGCACTTCATATTTTTGATTCAGATTATCGTCGTTTACATTTAAATTCTTTTTCTGACGACCCATTTTGGAATGCTTTTATTGCAGGGCATGAGGACATGACTTGGATTTATGCAGCTCATCTCCCACATAACACATATTATCCAAAGGGGACGCTGGGGGTTGCATTGTTGGAATTCAAGGAGGCCGATGGAGGCCTAGCTCCAAAGCAGCTGGAGGAGGAGCAAAAGGATATGATCGAGCAGTTGCCACCACCGTTACACATTTTGGATCCGCCTTTTGCTAAGGTGTATTCTTTCCTTTACGTAGTGTAAATAAATAAAATCATAAGTTAGTTAGTTTGCTTTTGCATGTATGCTTTCATTTGCTTTGCTTTTCTTTTTTAGGATCTTTTGCCGAGATCTAATACGCTCTCAATATTGAGGACAATGTTTATTTTAAGTTGGGGGGAGAGTGTTAGAATCTTTAGGATTGTTAGGATTTTGAAGTTAGCTCAAATTTTTTTTTGAGATACCTCCATTTTTCCATTACCCAATGAAATTTATTGCATATCATATTTGTCCTCCTTGTCCATACACCGCTCTTTGTTTAGTCCCTACAGGCTTAATGCTATGCAATTTTTTCGGATTTTTAGTTTGGCATCAAACTTATGGATATTTGATTGGCGTGTTTTAATTTCTTTTCCAATTTGGATTCAAATGCTAATATTCCATGTATGAGACTATTTCATATGTCGTGATGCTCTCTTTGAAATAATTTGGGAATAGTATGGTGTAAGTGATTGCATGATTTGGGATGGATGGTATAGATTTTAATTGGATTGGGCGTGGCCAATTGTTATGCTTTGTTTTCTTCTAAGGAGTGGGTGGATGAATTGTTTGCTTATGTTGAGAATGAGAAAGAGAGCTATAATATAAGTGAATGTTTCTTTCTAATCAAATTGAGTAGCCGGTGCGCCCACAAAACATTGGGGAGGACGCCAAAAATGAGATTTAGGGGATCATTCCATCCCTTTGCCTATATAGCGTTATCGCGTGTAGGCAAAAGGTGGCCGTGTTTGCATTTCATAGCGTTATCGCATGAATGCAAAACATAAACATCCAAAAAACAAAAAAAAAGAAAACAAAAAGAAAAATGAATGAATAAATGAAAGAATAAGCAACATGAGTGATGCAATCTCATCTCCCACCACTTAGAGGAATTTCTTTTGTTTTGGCCATTTCCATGAAAGTTAGAAACTTTCCTATTTGTGATATATCCCAAAGAATGCGATTCGGCTTATTTCCTTACTTTTCTTTGAATTTGATTGAAGAGAATGTCATTTGTTGTTTATTCTCATACATTGGATATATTGGCTTTGAAATCATTTGGAAATACCATTTGGAGTTTGCCATGAGGATATCTTGAGTTGGTGCATGTTTTTCACTTTAATCCGAATTTTTCGCATATTTTGCTAGGGACTAGCAAAAAGCTAGTTGGGAGTGTGATTCGGAGTGAAAAGTGTATATTTATACCCCCTAACTACCCCCATTTTGTGCTAAAGATTAGGCTTAAACGTGCTCTTTTTGGGTATATTTTCATTTCATATCATTTTAGGAGCTTACTCTCATTCTTGGCACAAAATACGGGTTTTGTCGTTCTTATTGGCTTCCTACTATTTTTCATATGCTCCTGCCATTATTTTGATTATATCTCCATTTTTTGGGAATTATTTGAGCATGTGAATAATTTATATGGAATTTTAGAAGTCAATATTGTATTTATATAAGTCATTATAATAATTTTCTAACCAAATGGACTAATTTCTCATTCTCATATTTTTCAGGTACTCTTGGGAGTCTTAGAGATTTTTCAGAATTTTTTGAGAATTTTCTGAGCATCCTAGGTATTTTCTACAATTTCTGGAAGGAGAAATGGGGTTTAAAACCCCATTTAAAAGAAAATCAATTGGGCGCCACGTGGCGCAATCCGGCTGCGCCACGTAACGCCAGGCCGTTGCCCCCTTTCATTTGTGCGGGCCACTTGGCCGCATTTGAAAAAAAATAACAACGAAGCGGGCTTCGGGAAGCCCGCTCGAAAACGAGAACGGGCCACGGGCCCGCCCGCTTCTTGCGGGCTGGCGGGCGAAGCGGCCGGGTCGGGCGCAGACCCGCCGCCCGACGCAGACCCGTTCCGCCCAAGCGCAGGCGTGCACTGTTCCCCAGCGGATCGGGCGCTCTGCGACCCGACCCGCATTGCAATTCTCAGGCCCGAAAACGGCCATTTGGGGTATTTTTGGCCGGGAGTTCATTTCCGGGGCTTCTTCTTGGTTTCTTGAGTTTTTTTAGGTTTTTAGAGAGCTTGGATGGGGGAGGAGGCCATGGGAGCTTGAGGAAGCTTGGTGGAGCTTGGGGAAGCTTGGAGGAAGGCAAATAGAAGGAGGGAAGGGCTCATTTGGGAGAGTTCTTGGTTGAAATCTCTCCTTTTTCCTATTGTATTTTGATATCTCACTTTTGTATGAAACTTGTATGTATCTTTTGAATGAAATTTCCATCTCGTTTGCTATGATTGTGTAGTGTTAATTTGCTTGGGTTGTGATTCATTGTGTTTGGTTGCTAATTTTAGCCCTAATTTCTCTTGCCTATTTTCATGCTAATCTTGGATGACTTGTTAAGGCACACTTTAATTGGTTAAGTCCCTAGAGGGCACAATTCGAGAAGAATCCATGCCCTTAATTTAATTAGTGCTATGGTGATGCATCCATGCTTAATGCACATTTTCATGTTCATGAAAGCTAAATTTTCCGATTGAGTGTCCTTAGCCGGATGATCAATTGAGTTATATGCGGTAATTAGAGCTTGATTAACACCAATCTTAGTGAACCCACAACCCATGCTTTCTCTCCTAGCTATCCTAACTCCACTTTTGGTTCTCTAACCCTACCCACTTAGGTTAGAATTTTAGTTTCACCACACTTTTTCCCACACTCATCCACCGTTAGCGAGGTGGTTGTAACACACTTTTATTTTTCATTTTCGATCAAATTTGTGAATGTAGAACGACTTGTCCCTGTGATCCAACCCGATACTCACCGCTTATAAATTTATTGCATTGACACTCCTACGCTTGGGAGTGGAAGGCGTGCCCCGTACGCGTCCTTCTGTGTCAACCAATTGGCGCCGTTGCCGGGGACAACAGTTTCTATTATTAGCAATTTTTGATTGATTTTGAAAGTTTTAGTGTGATACTTCTATCTCTTAGTGTTGTGTCTTTTCATTTTATTTATTTTCCACTTGTTGAGTCTTTTGGTTGTTTATTCTCATTTTCTTGAGAAAATTTTTTTACAACAAAAATGGCATCATCTTCAGATTTTTTTCGACATTGATTTGGAGGATATCCCACTCCCGCCATAATTTCATGGTTCGGAGTGGGAGAACCCTCATTTACATTTGAAAAAATTTGAAGAATGGATATTTTCATGTCTTGGTGGCAAAATTTTTTATGATTGCATATACATTAGATTTTTTCCCTCTTCTTTACTAGATGATGCTAGATTGTGGTTTGATTCATTGTCTCTCGACTCACATTTTACTTGGTTGTCATTTCAGGCTGAATTTCTCCGAGTATTTTTGCCTATTTGCTTGGAGTAGGTACAGGGGTGGCAGGCCATAGAGCAACATATAGCGAGCTTTGCCCAAGCTGAATGGGAGGCCTACCATCAGGCTTGGGAGAGGTTCAATGATTTGATGTTGGCGTGCCTGCACCATCGTTTCCACGAGGATCATCTCCTGCAGATATTTTATACTGGATTATCGCCATCTGGGCGGGATTTTGTGCAGATGAGCTGTGGTGGAGAATTCTTTGATTATTCGACTGAGGATTCATGGTGTTACCTGAGGGACCTGGCAGAGTATGAGGACACAGTCCAACAAGTCCAGGACCAGCCTGAGGAGCCAGCTGAGGGCTCATTCCAATGCGACCCTATGGAATACCAAGAGAAACCTGTGAAGAGGGTGCATTGGGGCCAAGTAGAGGAATTTGAGCATATATATATGTATGAGAAGGAGGAGATGGATGATGGAGTGCGTGTCGACCATGTTGAGGACACGATGCATTTTTATGTTGGCGGTGATGTTGTAATGGATGCATGTGAAGGCATGAGCGATATGGATGATATTGGAGAGCCTGAGTGTTGTTTTCCTTCTATTTCATCCTCCCATTTTGAGGTGTACGAGTGCATGGGACGGACTGCTGAGATGTCTTACTTTGATGATGATGAGGATGATTTGGGCGAGGGAGTGAGTTTACAGACCATGACAGAGCCTGAGCCAGATTTTCCTCCTACTTCAGTGCAGCAGGTCATTTACCCTTCACCTCAGGATACGCACCAGACCATCATTCATGTAGTTTTTCAGGATACATTTCATAGTCTGGGGAGGTCTGTCGAGCCTACACTTTCTGATAGCGAGGATGATTACGAGATGGTTTACGTTGAGCCTGAGCCGTCGTCTCCTCCAGATTCTCTTCTGCAGCCGCTCCCCCCTCATCCTGAGGTAGAGTATCATGCCACACCTAGTGCCATTATTCAGGGAAGTTTCCACCATATCATGCCTTGCATTTCTGAATCCCAATTTGCACTTTCGCATATTTTTGATTCAGATTGTCATCGTTTACATTTAAATTCTTTTTCTGACGACCCATTTTGGAATGCTTTTATTGCATGGCATGAGGACATGACTTAGATTGATGCAGCTCGTCTCCCACATAACACATATTATCCAAAGGGGACGCTGGGGGTTGCATTGCTGGAATCCAAGGAGGCCGATGTAGGCCTAGCTCCAATGCAGCTGGCGGAGGAGCAAAAGGATATGATCGAGCAGTTGCCACCACCGTTACACATTTTGGATCCGCCTTTTGCTAATGTGTACTCTTTCCTTTACATAGTGTAAATAAATAAAATCATAAGTTAGTTAGTTTACTTTTGCATGTTTGCTTTCGTATGCTTTTCTTTTCTTTTTTAGGATCTTTTGCCGAGATCTAATACTCTCCCAACATTGAGGACAATGTTTATTTTAAGTTGGGGGAAGAGTGTTAGAATCTTTAGGATTGTTAGGATTTTGAAGTTAGCTCAAATTTTTTTTTGAGATACCTCCATTTTTCCATTACCCAATGAACTTTATATGTATAAGTATTTGACAGTGTATGATATATGAGTAAGTGTATGCATATGGATGTAAATTATTTCATTATAATGTATGTATGACTGGGATAGAATGACCGTAGTGTCTAAGTCCACTCACCCCTATGTCGGCCCTATTCAAGGCAGTCTGAGGACGGACTCGATCTTAAGGTGGGTAGATTATGATAACCCAAATAATATATAAATATGGCATAGCTATTTTAAATGTATTATGTGCATGTATACACGTGTAGTGATATGTATTATATGGTATATATATGGTATTCTGCAGTATGTGAAAGTGATTGTACGATTGAAGTGTTAATTGACTGAGAATGATTGTACTTATATATTAGTAGTATGTTTATGTTTATGTGATACTATATCATTGTAGATTGTGAGTATATGGTAATGCATTATGTATTAGTAATAATGTGAGTGTGCAAGGTGATGGCACACTTGCAGCTAATAAGCTGATGTGGGTGTGTAGTAAAGTGTTACTATTCCCCCAAATATAGTGTTGGTATGAATTGTATTTGTAGGATGGAACTATATTAAATGTATTATGTTTTGGTCGTAGTATATTAGTATTAATATGTAATTAGTGATGTATGTATTTGTATTATTATTTAAATTATCATGGTCGTTTATTGGTATTATCAGTGGTACTACTATTGATATTGATGATAGTACTAGAAGTACTAATTGTATATGGCATGAAGGTTATTAAAGAGGAGATGTGAGCATTAACCTTATGTATTTCTCGGTATCCTAGCCGATAAGATTCTGAGGACAGAATCGTTCTTAAGGTGGGTAGGATGTAACGACCAGTTTTAGTGATACGCTCCATTCGTTTTCTCTCTTGTTTTATGTTTTTCGTATCCGTTGCGTGATTGTAACACATGTTGTCGTTAGGCATACATATACTCGTACTCGTATTAGCTACCATCACTAATAAGTATTAGCCAAAATTATTTTTTAACCTATTATGATACTTTCCGTCTAATATTTATTTCAAAAATTTTAAATTCAAACATTTAAATTCAAATAATTTTGAAAACCTTCCTAATTAAATCTTATTAAAACCTATAAATTGGCATTATTAACCCCAAGATTTCCTCCCCTAATAAAGTTTTCATTTCAAAATCTTCCCTGATTTACTTAGTCTTTAATTTCCCCTAATTAACTCCATTAAAACAAATCTTTTTACTTTCCTATTATACTACAAACCCTAGCTAAACCCTAACCCAAACTAGCACTCAGCCGCCACCCCCTTAGTTCATTTTCTCCCACACGACTTTCCCAAGCCCTGCTTAAAACACAACCTAATACTAACCTTGGACTCTACCCCTAAGCCTACAAATAGGAAGCCTAGCAATGGGACCCTAAAACATCTCATAGCCATATATCATAAACACTAGGGCATAGAGTTTCACGTGCTGCCCTTCCACTCTCTTTAAAACCCCAAACAATTCTCCCCAGAGCCGCGCAAGCAGCAGCACTTCTCTTCAAGGAAACACGCCCAGCCATCACACACAATGTGCCCAGCCACCCCGCGCGCCCCATCTCCTTCCCTCCGACCTGCCACCTGCAGCCACCCAGCTCCGGCCACCATCAGGCTGCCCAGCTTCCTCCTCTATGCTAAACAACAACCGCAACCCACCAAGACCCTGCAGCCCTCTTCTCCATGCGCTGCAACCCTCCATGGACAGATCTACCGGCCAGATCTGCCCACCTGTAGATTCCCTCGCCATCGCGGTGAGTGCTCAGTCCATAGACGCCGTAGACACCGTTCAGATCTGTCGCTACCCCTCACCATGTTGTCGCTGCCCCTTTCGCTGCGTAAACGGTTAGTGAATCTATCACCAATCTATAACCCATACCGTAATGTAGAAAACCTAATAAAACCGGATTATTAGACGTCGTAAGGAGTGTTTAATGTTTCGATATGTCGAAAAGAATCTAACCCGGTTATATGTTTAATCAAACCAGCAAACCGATCTCACTATAGCGTAGTACTCATCGAGATGAACCCAACGACACCAAGAACGCTGAAATCAGGCAAGTGTACAATTTAGTGTGAATTTTTGAAGTTGGATGCTCTTTTAGTCATTTTCATTTATCTGTATAACTCAAAATCTGCACGTGAAATGATGCATGAAAATAATACCATGATGTTCTAGACTTAAAATGTGATCCATTGACATATAACTTGATATGCTTTAGTTTTAAACATTGGCAAAGAAAATTGATATTTGAAGCATGTTCATTAAATCGATCCGTTGAACATTTCTTTTAATTATTGCACATATTGTTCAACATTCTTGTTAACTATTGTAAGCATTGTACACAAGAAATATTGACATTGTTAAATTGGTGCATATCTCGCTTGGTCATTTTGGAATGAATAACTAATGAGTGACATCGTGAAATCGTGCGCCGCAAAGGCAAAATCATGACTTCTGATGTCGTGTGAGTTGACTAGGCTGGCTCGTGTTCCAGCACAAATCTGGGGTGGGGTTAGGGTTGAGTGGCCACTAAGCATATGAAAGGATACTCTCTTTAAGAGCACCACCCGCATGTGGTGGGGTAGCGTTAATCACGGTAAAACCTCCGTGAGAAGAACGATCCACTCATCACGACTTAAAGGCGTGAACCCTGTGAGAGATAGGAAACACTGACATAGAACATGTATTTACTTTTGTTGTCTCAGTTAAAATTGCCATGTTAATAAATCTTAAAATGCCATGCTCATTACTTTACTTTACTTCTTAAACTGTTTAGAACTGCATGTTATAAATGCTTTACCTTACTTCTTAAACTGTTTAGAACTGCATTTTATAAATGCTTTACCTTACTTCTTAATCTGTTTAGAACTGCCATGTTAGGATTGCTTTACATTGCTTCACTTAGAACTGCCATGCTTAAACTTGTTGCTGACACATTGTATTGAAACTATTAATGCTTCTTAATTCCATAATATTTTGTACACCTTGACTTGGGTTTCTAACCTCTATTTGCAGACCCTTGCTAACATACATTCATGTTTTTGGATGTATGTCAGATCCTGAGCTAGATACCATGAGGATCCCTTTGAGACACCTGACTTAGAGAGCCAGGAGATAACTGTTGACGTTGAGTCTTTTCCTACGGAGGACTAGAGATCTTCGTCGTTGCCGCTTTCATTAGTTTGTCTTTTTGTACTTTGCATAGTGTATGTTTCTTGTTGTAGTCTCTTTGGCCTTGCTGAGGCCCATTTCATTTCATTACGTGTATGGACATTTTTCTGGACGTGGCTTTAATTTTATGAATGTTTCTTATTGTTCTGAAATGCATGCAAGGACCTGCCTTGTTGTTATCACAGACGCTCATTAAACTCGAGCTTCACCGCTCCAGTTCATGCGGGCCTCGTAACGTTCTTGCTTCCGGTGTCGTTTGGGAAGCGGGGCGTTACTGTGGTGGTGGAGGAGGAGGACACATCAGACACAGCAACGATGCTCCCGACACAGGCAGAGGTGTGGACAGAAGTGTCGGGGGCTGGGATTAGATCGGGTGCGGGCTGTGGGATAGGGATATCCGGGGCAAGAGGGCCGAGAAGGGGCTCCTGCTGGGTGTCCTCAGGCTCTAGTACATATGCAGCTGGGACGAGGAGGTCCATCTCTGGTCTCCACTCCCCACCTGCGGGTCCAATGTTGGTCCGAGCAGGGCTCCGAAGCAACATATAGTCAGCTAAAAAAAGACCATGAAGCCAAACCCAATGGTGCTGACCATGAGGACGCAGCATCATCATACGGGCCATAACATCTATAGAAAGGGAAGTTGGGCCCGTAGGTCGAAGCAAGCCAGCAGGGAGCTCAACCCCGCACATAGGTGCCAGAAGGGTGATCAGACTGCCACAACAGATCGCCGTCCTGGAGTTGACAGAGACAATGATGCGGTCGAGATACCAGCTGGCAATATTAATCTGAGTGGTGGGGACTAAGATGTCCCCGTCGACCTCAAAGGCTCTCTCTATTGTCATCGCATAAAGCATATAAAGCTCAGGCGTAGACATCGTCCCAGGCTCATACCTCGCAAGAATGGTGGTCGCCATAAGGCGCTGAGTAATACGAAGACACGAGTGGACGATAGAGGAGGCCTTGGCTCAGCTAGGGTCAAAGGCTAGTGGCGATCCCGTGATCAGGGTCCAGAATGCATGTGCATTAAAGGAAGGAGGGGTGTGGTGCATGGACCAAAAGTGAGATCGGGGTCCGGGACAGGGCGCCAGTGGAAATAGGCACAGATCATATCGAGAGTGATCTCGCATTCATGATCCATAAAAAAAAAGTGCACCCCTGGGAGTCTTACGAATAGAACTCAAGACCTCGAGGGTCGAACGGACGTAGGTGTCCGCCGACACCGAAAGAAAATCGCGCCACCCCATGTCTCATACAACTGGAGTAGCCGCAAGAATACCCCTAGGCATTCAAGATCAGCTATGTGCACAAACCTAGAGGGGACGATCGAACGATGTGCGATTCTTTCAAATCTGACGCGGTGTGCGTCATCACTAAAAGTGATCCCCATCGTGTCGAAAACCGGGGCAGGTTGTGCAGGTGGGGGTGTAATGGGTGTAGTAGGAGGCGGAAGTGTGGGTGGTGGATCACTAGGGGGCGGGGAATTAGTGCTAGCGGAAGAAGGGCAGGGGTCGCCAGTCTTCTTCCGCTTGGCAGCGGGCTCCTGCGCATGAGACCTAATGCGTGGAGGCATCGTCGTGCCGTGAGAAGTGCTAACAATCGCAAAGTGCTAGTAAAAAATTTGGAAAGAGTATACCAAAACACGACACGACTCCATGCTAGCAATTCGGTCAATGAGGCGCCTCCCCTGAAGCTCCAAATCAGCGCTCGATCTCCCCCAAGCTATCCTGAAACATAAAATCAATTGATTAGCAATGAATATCGGAAAATCTAGGGGTAGATCAAGAGAAATAGGCATGAATAGGGGTTGATTTGGATTCGGGGGGTTTTGGGCTTACGAAATGGGAAACAGGAGATTAGGGGCGAAAATATGCATCGGAGGGCTGCCGAGGGCCAGCTGGCAGTGAGATGAACGGCAACAGGTAGGCAGCGGAGCTGGTGGGGTCACCCAACTCGGGCGTGGCGGTGGCGACGGCTTGGGCGAGTGATGGGGGGGGGGGGCTTGGGCGATTGAAAGGGAAGCTCGATCGATTGAAAGAAGATTTGGGGATTTAGGGATTTATGGATTTAATTCTGCGAGTTTGGGTTAAATAGGGTTTGGTCACTCGGTCGAGTGACGATAAACACTCGGTCGAGTGGCATCTGTTTTGGCTATTTCGAAAAATTTTCTTTAAGTTACGACTCGACCGAGTAGAGACTATCACTTGGCCGAGTAGACAAAGTCACTCGGCCGAGTGGATAGTCCACTCACAGCGCTTTAAGTGAAAAATGTGTCTGAGTCACTCGGTCGAGTGACAACGTACTCGGCTGAGTGGCATATAATTTCCAGAAAGGGGTTTTCGAGACTTCCCTGTGCAGTACCCTACTCGTCCGAGTAGGGTCTTCACTCGGCCGAGTGAAAAAATCACTCGGCCGAGTGGGCTGCTGTTCTTAGCTCCAGACTCTCTGGTTTTACGACACTTTCCGATTTCTTGTCTCGCATCAGTTTCTTCCTCTTTGGCATTTGAGTGCATCCTTGGAGCGCTCCCCATCGCCATGGCCGTCCTCCGTTCATATGGTCTCCTATCATCCTTTTCCTGGAATGAAAACCGTAGCCCGTCGTCAGGTTCTTCCTAGAATCTTGACTCTATACACTAACAAAGATCTAAAACAAAAATGAAAGTAAAATTCAACTAAAAACTGAGATAGAACCGTTGGGTTGCCTCCCGACAAGCGCTCGTTTAAGGTCTTGAGCTCGACCCCTTGAGATTCGCGATTAGTGCTAGATGTTCGGCACATGGGAGATGCGCGTGTCAAACTTACCGGGAAGGCCGCTTGGGTTCAGTTGTTGCGTCTCGTCGACTTTCCTCGGCTGCGCCTCATCAAAAATAGTAGTAGGGGATGACTCCCCCAAGCTTGGGCTCTTGGCGTCCTTCTTCTTGATCGACAGTGAAGATTTATTTGCTGATGGAGCTTCCTTCACGTGCTTCACGTCTCGTCTCAAAATGTGTCAGCCCTACTCCCAAGTGTAGGAGATCGAACAAGTAATAATCTTGGTGAGTCCAGGTATCGTATCCACGGGACAACCGACCTGCAATACCACGAACTTAAGTTTGTAAAGAGTGCTAAAATGATAATAACCAACCACCTATCAGGTATAAAGATATGGTATCAAGAGTTTAAAATGATAAAAGAAAATCCTACGATAGTTACGTGAATTCGATATTGGGGTACTAATATGTAGAGTATGTGTTGGTTATAATTTCGTTAGGGTATATGCAATCAATGATTATTAATATCTTTTCTATAACTCAACGTTTCGTCCGGCTAGGGCACGAGAATGTCGGAAAGCATGGCGATAAAGCGCATAAAAACATGCCAAAAGGTAATCACGTAAAACGTTGATTTCATAAGGAAAATACACAAAAGTGCCCTCTCGGGTCATGATAAGTCCTCTTAGATCGCATCATGAATAGTCTTACTCAGATCATATTCAATTAAAGCGTGCCCATGTCTCCGTATAACATACCCAAACAAGATAAATGTAGGAATCAACAAAATATGCAATATAACGTGAATATAGGGCGAAAAGATATTGAAATCAATGATTGCAACACCCTAACTACATCAACACTAACACATATGAAGATTAACCATGCATGGAGAGAAAATATTCAGTATTCATAGACAAATACATCATCAAAACCTCAAAATACGTGAATAATACTTCAAATACAAGCTAAATACGCAAAATACAAGGCTGAAGATAGGAAAAAATGTCACTAATTCTCTCCAAATAGCCCCAAATCTCCTTCAGATGATAAATCTAGCCTCTATCTCCAGGGCCTCCAAATTTCATGGCCAAATACGGCTCCTAGAGCCCCAAATACGCCAGAATACGCAACAAAACCTAGGAATACCTTTAATAAAAGCATTGCGGGTTTTAGTTGCTTAGCGGGTTCGAAAACCTGCTTCAAATTCGCTCAACATCCAAACCCACCGACCACTGCAAATGCTAGCCGTTCGATCCAGGCGGGATCGGACGTGGGAGCGCCACATGGCCAACGTAATTGGATCTCGACCGCTTCCAACGATCACACCTGCTTGCATCCGAGTTCAACTCGGATTAATCCTCGACCATCTGTTCGAGCGACAAGCGGCTGCGATCACGCCATGTCGCCCGTCAATTGCCTGGGTTCGTTGTGATCCGCATTCGAGCACATAGAATGTGGACCGTTCGATCGAAATCGAACGCTCGAAAAGTTGCTGCGTCGCCCGCTTCGCGTTCAAATTGGGTTCGTCTCAGGATTAATTCACGACCGTTGGATCATGGATCGCTCGGTCCTCAGTGCGCCATGTCGTCCGCTCTGCTGTGCATGTATTTCATCATTCGACGCCGTTGGATTGGGCGGGAAGTGGCGAAGATATCGCCACGTATCACTACGGACTATGCAATTTGCCCGCTTCGTTTCTCTGCTCTGCATTCCTCCTAGGCCGTTCGATCAATCGGAGGACGGTCATGATAGTGCCACGTCGCCCGCTTTGTTTCTCCACTCTGCTCCGATCTAGACCGTTGGATCACAGATGGTGGCCATGATGCGGCCGCGTCGCTCTGCGTCTGAGCCGCTTGTTGAGCGGGCTTTCTCCAGGATTGTGCCACCTGGCAAGGCGGTTGGGCGGGTGCCGTATTTACGGCCGTATATGAGGCGTACTTCGACCGTATTTCTCCATAAAAATAGTATTATGCATTCAAATATTCATTGTAATTAGCACAGATCTCAGAAAAATACAAATAAATAGTCATTGGAATCGTGAGATCGAGATCTTCATATGAAAAATATAAAAAGGGCAGAAATACTCAGTATATTGCTGTTTTATGCTTAAAATGTGAGTTTGCTCTAATAAATGACGATATTCAAAATATGATTGTATTAGAGACCAAATACGTATCATATATACACAAAGTAGGGCTAAATGAGGTGGTAAATATGCAATATTCAACCCGAATCACACACCCCAACTAGCGATTTGCTAGTCCCTAGCAAAAAGAGCGATTAAGTCGGATGATTAGTAAAACAATAAATTCTGTCAATCGCTTATGGCAATAATGTGCTTTCCAACATGATTTTGACCATCAATATACACAATCCGTGAATAAGATCAATCCCATGATATTTTCTCTAATATAATTTGAATAAATAACATGCGAGCATCGTTTTGCGTACGCGAAAGTATAACACGTCGTTACATTCTAGTTTTCTTATTTCCAAGGAATTGGCATCTCAAAAAGATCATTCAAATCATGGGTATTGAAGTTGCTTAGTTTATTCATCAGTTCTTTCTTTCTTTCTTTTTCTTTTTCTTTTTGACGACTTAGAATGATACATGTAGCGAGCTTTCAGTTAATGATTCCTAGGCGAGACGACCTTCGGACATTAGGCTTAGAAGAGCCACTCGAACTTAATACCTCGAATCATCTAAGTTTTATTTTCTTTTTTTTGAATGCACTCCCCATTCATCCGTCTTTCGACGCGAATCTCCAATGCTTCCTGAGGCACAAAGACCCGGCTAATCAATGAACACAAGGGAACGATGCATTTTTTCTTTTTCACTTCCCTTTTTTTTCCAGTAAGCAACTCAACACCCATAAATAAGAACATAAACATTTGTAACAAAGGCTAAATTCTTTTTCAACTTGAAGACTGTTCTAATAAATCGTGTATACGTAAGCTTTTGCATCACAGTAGCATGTATGAAATAAATTCAAACTATTTCGAGATATTAATGACGACAATTGACAGTTTTCATAAAAAGCATATTAACGAGTAATTCCATGAAGGAAAAATAATTAATTCAAGCCACAAACGATTTTTAGAACTCAATCAATGCATTATCATCTGATAATGTGACATGTAAAGGAGTTTTGAATGATGAGAATGATGATTTATTCTTTTCTCTCGCTTTATTAAAAAAATCCTAAGGTCTTATACACTACCCCCAACTAAAGATGTACATTGTCCTCAATGTCGGAAGGTGTACGAGTTTATTCAAAAGCAAGCATCCTAAAAAGCATGAAAATATCTACGCTAATGGAAAGAACACACCGTGGTCAAATGGCGGATAACGGATCTTTAATGGTGGAGGAAGTTGTTATATTTGTTCCTTGCGCTCCTCTGCGAGTATTCTTCCTCCATTAGCTAAATAGGACCCCAGCAACACAACTCCAAGCATCCCCAACAACACAACTCCAAGCATCTCTATAAAATGATTATGTATGTCATGCAAGAGATGAGTTATGTTAGTCCAATTTAGTCTAAAATCCTTCGCCACAAACATATTCCAAATATAGTCATCAAAGTACGTAAAATAAAGTAAGGCATGTTGATGACTACTCCCTGAAAGATGTGCACTGCTCTCGGTATGATGCTCAGTCATTGGGTAGAGGGATAAATGATTTTGGAAAAAAATGGGGAAAGGAGTGGTTCGGGCTCCATAGCGATAATCTCTAAACATATGTCCCTAGCTGTCTCCTCCTCATGTTCATCCAAAATTGCTAGCTCGTCCTCTCCTTTGCACCCACTTCCTGCCATGTTGATATTTTTATTCGTGACTTCATCGTGACATGGCTCGCTCGATATACCTGCAATAGAAGGTGAACTCATATTAGATTCTTGAAATTGAATTTCAAAAGAATTATTTTCTTCTAAGCAAGTGGCAATCAGAGTAAGATTTTCAATGGATTGCTGAATTTGCCGACTCCGAGCAAGGAAGTTTTCTTGGAATTGATGGGATGTATCCTCCTGTGTCTGAATGAGCAAATAAAATTCCTCTTTCAAGGGTTGCAATGGTACGTCTACACTTTGCTCTCCTTGATCAAGGCATGAAGGCTCCATTGAATCACACTCTGAAGTCTCCTTAATGGTCTGATCATTCTCGTGTAAGGACTCTATGTATTTCCACGCCTCTGTCGGTGTCATGACTCCCAAAAATTCCTGCAGCTGTGGTCATAGTCCAAATAGGAAGGACTCCATAAGCTCTTTTTTTGTGTTCCCATGCTGCGGATAGCTCGATACTATGTCTGTGAACCTCCTCTAGGCCTGAAAGAAAGTTTCACAATCTGTCTGATTAAAATTAACGATCTTAAGTTTCTCCATCCTATGTTTGTGTGCAACATCGTACTCTGCATCTTACCAATTGTTTGTGCAATAGAATTTCATATACTCCATTTTTTTGAATTTTGTCTTTTAAAAGAGAGAACAAAACAAAAAATAATAAAAAATCCTAAACTATAAGATGGAAGGATCTCACCGAATTTTTCTCCATACGAACTGAAATCGTAGATCACAAGTACTGTTGTCCCCGGCAACGGCACCAAAAACTTGCCTCGTCTCAAAATGTGTGAGCGCTGCTCTCAAGTGTAGGAGATCGAATAAGTAATAATCCTGGTGAGTCCAGGCATCGTATCCACGGGAAAACTAACCTGAAAAACCACGAACTTTAGTTTGTAAAGAGTGCTAAAACAATAATAACCAACCACCTATCAGGTATAAAGATATGGTATCAAGAGTTTAAAATGATAAAAGAAAATCCTAGATAGTTACGGTGAATTCGATATTGGGGTACTAATGTGGAGAGGATGTGTTGGTTATCATTTCGTTAGGGTATATGCAATCAATGATTATTAATATCTTTTGTATAACCCAATGTTTCGTCCGGCTAGGGCACGAGAACGTCGGAAAATAAGGCGATAAAGCGCATAAAAACGTGCCAAAAGGTAATCACGTAAAACGTTGATTTCATAAGGAAAATACACACAAGTGCCCTCTCAGGACACGATAAGTCCTCTCGGATCGCATCACGGATAAGTCTTACTCAGATCATATTCAATTCAAGCATGCCCATGTCTCCGTATAACATACCCAAACAAGATAAATGTAGGAATCAACGAAATACGCAATATAACGTGAATACATGGCGAAAAGATATTGAAATCAATGATTACAACACCCTAACTACATCAACACCAACACATATGAAGATTAACCACGCATGGAGAGAAAATATTTAGTATTCATGGACAAATACATCATCAAAACCTCAAAATATGTGAATAATACTTCAAATACAAGCCAAATACTCAAAATACAAGGCTAAAGATAGGGAAAATGTCACTAATTCTCTCCAAATAGCCCCAAATCTCCTTCAGATGATAGATCTAGACTCTTTCTCCAGGGCCTCCAAATTTCATGGCCAAATACAGTTCCTAGAGCCCCAAATACGCCAGAATACGCAACAAAACCTTAGGAATACCTTAAATACAAGCATTGCAGGTTTTAGTTGCTTAGCAGGTTCAGAACCCCGCTTCAAATTCGTTCAACATCCAAACCCACCGACCGCTACAAATGCTAGCCGTCCGATCCAGGCGGGATCGGAAGTGGGAGCGCCACGTGGCCAACGTAATCGGATCTCGCCCGCTTCCAACGATCGCACCCGCTTGCATCCGAGTTCAACTCGGATTAATCCTCGAACGTCTGTTCGAGCGATGAGCAGCTGCGATCATGCCATGTCGCCCGTCAATTGCCTGGGTTTGTTGTGATCCGCATTCGAGCGGGCGGAATGTGGACCGTTTGATCGAAATCGAACGCTCAAAAGTTGCCGTGTCGTCCACTTCGCATTCGAATTGAGTTCGTCTCAGGATTAATTCACGACCGTTGGATCATGGATTGCTCGGTCCTCAGTGTGCCACATCGTCTGCTCTGCTGTGCATGTATTTCATCGTGCGACGCCGTTGGATTGGGCGGGAAGTGGCGAAGATATCGCCACGTCTCACTACAGACTATGCAATTCGCCCGCTTTGTTTCTCCACTCCGCATTCGTCCTAGGCCGTTCGATCAATCGGTGGACGGTCACGATAGTGCCACGTCGCCCGCTTCATTTCTCCGCTCCGCTCCGATCTAGACCGTGGGATCACAAATTGGTAGCCAGGATTCGGCCGCGTTGCTCTACGTCTGAGCCGCTTGATTGAGCGGGCTTTCTCCAGGAGTGATCCACGTGGTGAGGCGGTTGGGCGATGCCGTATTTACGGTCGTATATGAGGCATATTTCGACCGTATTTCTCCATTAAAATAGTATTCTGCATTCAAATATTCACAGTAATTAGCACAGATATCAGAAAAATACAAATAAATAGTCATTGGAATCGTGAGATTGAGATCTTCGTATGAAAAATATAAAAAGGGCAGAAATACTCAGTATATTGCTGTTTGTGCTTAAAATGTGAGTTTGCTCTAATAAATGACGATATTCAAAATATGATTGTATTAGAGACCATATACGTATCATATATGCTCAAAGTAGGGCTAAATGAGGTGTTAAATATGCAATAATCAACCCGAATCACTTCACCATAGAGAGCTTGCATAGTTCTCTAATCCTAACGACATCAGCGTCGTTCTTTTCTTCATCTGTAAGAGGATCTGGTGGGTCTCCCATCATTTCGCCATCTTTGACAATTTGGGTCTCTTCAAGGTCGTCATCGTGTGTGGCTCTAATGGAGAATGGCATGGCTTCGTCTATGACCTTGTCGAGGAGATCCACATAGTCCACTTCCTCTGGCCAATGCGTACGCTTCATCGTCTTCGGAATATAGAGCTCAACTGCTACGTCGCCAACATTGAGGGATAAGGTTCCTTCCCTCACATCTATAATTACTTCGGCAGTGGCTAGGAAGGCCCGTCCAAGTATCAACGATGTATCCACCTCTTCTCTAATGTCCATCACCACGAAATCGCATGGCAAGCAAAGTCCACCCCGGTACTTGCAGTGGGACGTTTTCTCCTATCCCCACCGGCCTAGTGATTCTCCCATCGGCGAGTTGTATCTTCATGTCTGTGGCCTTGAGGTCGGTTCCCATATTTAGATTCTTGAACATCGCTAGGGGCATGAGGCTCACGCTTGCTCCCAAATCTACTAAGGCTTTTTGTAGGGGGACTCCTCGAAGTGTGCAAGGAATTCGGAAGCTATCGGGATCTTTCAACTTGGTCGGTATCTTCTCCTTGTTGGTGAACCACGTACCTTGCTTGGCTAACATGTCCCATTCTGTTCGCTTCTTTCCCGCGATCAAATCCTTAAGGAACTTTGCATAGGACATGATTTCGACGATTGCATCTAAAAACGAGATGTTCAAGCTCACTCCTCGCAAGTACTCCATAAAATTTAACGAGCATCTTCTCAATTCTTGCTTTCGCCAACTGTTGTGGAAATGGTACCGGTGGCATATAAGTTTGCTCCTCTCGTGGCTCCTCCTTTTTCAGATTTTTCATCATTACTTGCCGCCTTTGGGCACTCCTCTTCATTGACTGGTTCCTTCTCAACCGAAATTTCCTCCCTCGATTCCTTAGCTTAAATCATGGCGGGAGTAGTGTCCTTCCCGCGTCTTGTAGTTACTGCCACGACCGCATTGATGTGGCCGGTGTTGCTCAGTGGGTTTTATTCTGGTTGAGCCGGTAATTGTTGGTTAGCCTTGTTGAGCAATGTGAGTTGCTTTGCTAAGCCACGACGGTATTGAGGGATTCTTGTTGAGCCGCCAATTTTACGTTAGTCTTCTTTTGATCGGCCATGAATTCGTCTACCCTTGCTTCGTGCTCCTACCTTGGTGGCACTTGTGGGGGGTTGGGTGCCCTCCATCATTGATTATATCCCGGGGGTCTATAGGGTCCTGCTTGGTGGGTAGTTTTGTTGTTGGGGTGGCCTTTGTTGATACTACGGTTGTTGAGGAAGCTGGGCTTGTGGTTATTGCGGTGGTGGTTGTTGTGGTGGAGTCAAGGCTCCATCATTGTTGGCATATAAAAAACTGGGGTGACTGCTAATGGCCGGGTTCACCCAATAATCGCTAGTACTGGCAACATATTGAGCGTGCTCCATAGCTCCGTCTCCTTACTCCCCTCCAACGAACATAACCTGGCCTTGATCCTGTCAGTCGCTCATGCTTCCTCCAGATGTAGATGCATTGGAAGCTCCATGTGGCTCGCTCATCAACTTTTCTAGCCGCTCTACGGCTTTATGAAGAGAATCAAATTTGGTAGATAGTTCCGCCATCGCTTTTGCCTCATAAATGCTCGCCGACTTAAAAGATGACGAAGATTGTCCCCTTTTGTCAGCCCATTACTGATTATTCGAGGCCATCTCCTCAAGCAAGGTCATAGCGTCATCCGGTGTCTTTTTCAAATTGGCTCCATTGGCCGTGGCATCAATTATTTGCTTTGTGCTCGGTTGCAATCCATTGTAGAAGTTATGCACTAGCTCCTACGGTTCAATGCTATTGTGGGGACATTGGTGTTGCAGATCCTTGAAGTGCTCCCACGCCTCATATAAAGACTCCTGAGGGCCTTGCCTGAAGGACATCAAGGCGCGTCGTATCTTCACAGTCTTGGATGTCGGATAGAACTTGTTGACAAATGTGCTCGCTAGCTCATCCCAAGTAGTGAAGATCCCCTCGGCTTGCGTCCTTAGCCAATACAAAGCCTTATCACGAAGAGTGAATGGAAAGAGACGCTGTCGAATAGCATCCGCCGGTATGCCTGGCATCTAGAAGGTGGTACACTTCACCAAGAACATTTGCAAATGGTAGTGTGTGTTCTTTTGAGCATTCCCATGGAACGGGTCTTGTTGCATCAACACTAGAAGTCCTGTCTTCACCTAAAAGTTCTTGTCGGCCGCCAACTCCAGCATGGCTATAGAAGACGGGGTAGACGTGGTCTTAGGCCGTAGCCTATATCGGATGGAGACAAGCATAGCCATACGTTGTGCTAGCTCCTCTGGTGTTTCCGGCATAGCCATATGATTTTCTTCTATAATAGATCTCCTCTCGGCTCTAAGCTTCCTTGCCGTCTACTTGATCTCAGGGTCAAATAATATCTCTCCTTGGCAAGCCTTTGATCTAGTGTACATGCACGAAAAGAGAGAGTCTAGATAGAATTGCTAGCACAATAGAGGAATAAAAGAGTGAAAATAAGAAATAAGAATAAAAAGAAGAAGAAAATAGCTAGGTAAAGAAAATAAAGTACCGTCGCCTCCCCGGCAACGTCGCCAAAAACTTGATCGCTCCCAGATATACACCCGAGAAACAATTATAGTTTTACAGCAAGCACACGGTGTAGTGGCAAGCGGGTATCGAACACAAGGAGGGACTAATACCGGTACTCTATCTTTATCACTAAGCTATTGGTGGAAAGGCGATTTTTGGAATGTTGTTGTCATGATCGTTCAATTAACAATTCAAATTCAATATTATAAAAGTGTCTAGGGCTAGGGAATCCCCACTATGGATTATCATGCATCCTTGTGAATCGTGAATCTCAATGTTACTCGACTTGTATTGAGGTGAACTAGTCGTAACTAAATAGAGAACCAAGCTCACGCTCTCACGATATTGTCGGTCTATAACGACCTAGATTAGGGCCCACTCTCGTGTAAACCCTAATCTAAGCCACTAGCATTAAGATTGACATCATCGTCCAATTGCACCCCGAGCCCACTCTCGTGCAAACTCGAGTTACAATCTAGATTGTGATAGCTTGTATTCGTCCAATCTCTTGCAAACAAATATGGGTATATATTTATAATAAAAATGGTAGCTTTGGTCCAATCTCTTGCAAACCAAACCTAGCGAATCTCGATTACAAATCTAAATCGAATATCTAGACCTTCCCATTGATCAGAGCCTAATCTCTTGCAAACCCTAGATCAATGGAAATCCCTAGCTATCCGTAAAAAATCAATCACAATCCAACCTTCTAGAAATTCTAGCAACAGAGAAATTCATTTATCACAATTATATCATTAGATCCATAGGGTTCATCCCTATGTCCTAGAACAACGAATCTACTCACAATTCATAACAGCAATAGCAAAATCAATGATGGAAAACATATTGCAATTCAGATCTAGAAGAAAACAATTCATAAAAGTGCACGAATTCAAAAGAAATAGACAAACCAGATCTGAGTTCTTCAATCTCCAAAAGGGAATTACAATTATAATTAAGCTAAAATCTATTTTCTGGTCTCTACCTGAGCCAGGATAAAAACTGGGCTTATATACATGCCCAAAACGTCCAAAAAATCCTGACAGAATTGCCCCTGCGCAGCCTAAAACCCAAATTTTCGATTCAGGCTGGCGGTGCTACTCGGCCAAGTGCGAGACCCAAATAAAAACAGAGAAATTGGGGGTTTTGGGGCTCTGGCGCTCTACGTCACTCGGCTGAGTGGAATTCATCACTCGGTTGAGTGGACTTCCTTACTCGGCTGAGTGGGTCTTCTGCTGTGCTCCCCAGAATTCTAGAGAGTCTGCTTCGATTTCCTTCAGAAGTCCTGATTCACTCGGCCGAGTGGAGTTCTCTACTCAGCCGAGTTAAAGTAACAACTCGACCGAGTGCATACGGCACAAGTGGTGGGCTCCGAAAGGTGCTCTCTCTCAAGTGTAAGAGTCCGTACAAGTAGTAAAATCTGGGAGTCCAGATGTCAAATCCACGGGAAGAAATCTGTTGCAACCACAATTCAAATCAAATAGAAAGCCAACGAAAAGAAACTAACCACTTCAACAATGGTGACGGTGATGGTGATGTGAACACGTGAACAATATAAACATAGAAAATCGTGTATGAAAATATCTATAAAAAGTATGCACATGGTATGGGTTCGTTAGGATCAATGATTCGTATTAATTTGGTTGATGAATATAACACAATGAATTCTCTTTTTGAGAGCAATTCACCGGGAAAATATCCAATATAACTCAATGAATTCTCCTTTTGGGAGCAATTCATCGGAAGATGCCCTTTTGGGGGTTCAAACACAATATTCAATAAGATCGTCGCTAAAGTTATAATACGATATGAAACTCTCTTTTGGAGAGATCAAAACTACGGTATGAAACTCCCTTTTGGGGAGATCAAAACTCACCCTTTTGGGGCGATCATCAACTAAATCAATTCTTTTGGAATCTGAAAAAGTCGATTTACGAACAAAAGATTACAATTTTAACGACGTTTAACGATTTAGCACAATGAATACAACCAAACTAACACAAATCATAGCCCCTAACTACTCCATACCATGCACAACAGAGATTTAGCTACTCATAATGCAATAATAAACAAGTTTCATAGCCAAATACTTCAAGATTATAGCAAAATACGATAGAAAAACACCAAAATACGAGATTTAAGTTAAGAATTCATCACCAATTCTCCTTGAAAAGACTTCAAACTCTCTGGAAATAATAAAATAGGCCTCTGGAATTTTACAGAATTTTTCACGGGGAGAATACGGCTCCTAGAGCCTCCAATACGCTCAAAATACGCCCCAATCTGCTTGTATACGCCCAAAAAACCCTAAATACGCTTATATAATAAGATTGCGGGTTTACTGTGCTTATTGGGTTTAAAACCCGCACCAATATCACGCCCGAATGCATCTGGGCCGTAGATCTGGATCGGAGCAAATTGTGGCCGCTCATCTAAAGCGGGATCGCACCAAACACCGCCACGTGTCCCTTCGTAGCGGATCCATCTCGCTCGCGCCCGCATCCGCTAACAATCGATTTCGAATCGAAATCGCTGTCGATCTGCACCGTTGAATTTAGCAGGCGACGGCCTCGATCTCGCCACGTCGCCCGTAACTTCGCTGCATCTCTCGCGATCCAAACTCAACCGCGGGCTCGTCTTCAGCCGTAGGATCGTGGCGGGGAAGATCGGATCGCGGCCACGTGTCTCCTGCGGGCTTTGAATTTGAAATCAAATGCGGGTTGGCTGCTGTTCGTTGGATTCGAGATCGGATGGCGCCGGTTTCTCCGTAATCAAATTCGAATCAAATCGCCGTGAGCCGTTCGATCAAGATCTGGCGATTACCATATTTCCGCGTCGACCTCTTCTTAGGACCGTTGGATTGAGCGGGAAAGCGTCGGATGAGCGCCACGTATTGCGCCAAGATTCGTGCAAACTTTAATTTCTTCATTTTATTAGTATTTTGCATTCAAAAATTCACAGTAATTAGCACAAATCTCAGAAAAATACGAATAAATAGTCGTTGGAATCGTGAGATCGAGACGATGCTAGGAAAAATATAAAAAGTGCAGAAATACTTCGTTAATTGCTGTTTTATGCTCAAATAATGTGTTTTCTCTAATAAATAAATGTGTAGAAAATACGTATGAATTAGAGAACAATGTAGCATCACATGAGTACAAAATAGGGCTAAATGGGGGGTTAAATATGTAATATTGAACCCGAATCACACCCCCCAACTAGCGATTTGCTAGTCTCTAGTAAAAATA
Source organism: Scilla litardierei (assembly GCA_030789695.1). Lineage (NCBI taxonomy): Eukaryota > Viridiplantae > Streptophyta > Magnoliopsida > Asparagales > Asparagaceae > Scilla > Scilla litardierei. Next base: position 276,957,383 of record CM061141.1, on the reverse strand, counting down.
GCGATAAATACGGATGAGTAATAAAACAATAAGTTCTTTCAAATTGCTTATGGCATGGCTCAATAATACGCATTCCAACATGATCTCGACCATCAATATACACATCCATGAACAAAATCAATCACATAATAATTTCTCTAATTTAATTTGAATAAATAACATACAAGCATCGTTTTGCACAAGCGAAAGTATAACACGTCGTTTTGTTCTAGTTTTCTTGTTTCCAAGGAATTGACCTATCAAAATAATCATTCAAGACATGGGTATTGACGTTGCTTAGTATATTCACCATTCTTTTCATTTATTCGTTCCGCGTAACGCGCATCAAGCAACATTCGCAGAAAAATGTATAACTTGGATCGCTCCATCAAATGAGTGAGTTTCCGGTCAATGGCTCCCAAATCAGACGATAATAGGGCATTAGGCCAAGAAGGACCCCTCGGACTGTACTACTCGAGCCAACCAAGTTATTTATTAGTGACATACTCATTCATTCATTTTTCATCATTCATTTGTCATTCATTTTCTTTTCTTTTTCTTTTCTTCATCTTTTTGTAAGCAACTCAACACCCATCAACATGAATATAAACATTAGTATCAATGGCCAAATTCCTCTTCAACTTGAAGACTATTCCAATAAATCGTGTATACTTAAGCTTTTTCATCACATTAGCATGCATGAAATGTATTCAAACTATTTCGAGATATTAATCATGGAAATTGAAAATTTTCATGAATAGCATATTAACGGAAATTCCATGAAGGAAAAATAATTAATCAAGCCATAAACAATTTTTAGAACACAATTAATGTATAATCATCCGCATTTGAGGCATGTGAAGGAGTTTTAAAATGATGAGATTTGGTGATTTATTCTTCTCAAAAAAAAATCCTAAGGTCTCATACACACCCCCCAACTAAAGATGGACATTGTCCTCAATGTCGGAAGAGGTACGAGTTTATTCAAGCAAGCAACCTAGAAAGCATTTAAAAACTACACTACTGGAAAGAACACACCGTGATCAAATGGCGGATCCCGAATCTTTAATTGTGGAGGAAGTTGTTCAATTTGCTCCTTGCGCTCCTCGGTGATTATTCTTCCTCCAGAAACTAATTTGGACCCCAGCAACACAACTCCAAGCATCTCTATAAGCTGTTTGCCAATGTCCTGCGAGAGATGAGTTATGTCAGTCCAAATTATTTTAAAGTTCCTTTCAACGAAAATGTTCCAAATGTAGTCATCAAAATAAGTGATAGAAATTAAAGCAAGTTGACGACTACTCCCTGAAAGATTTGCACTACTCTCTGTACGATGCTCGATCAATGGAGAGATGGATAAATGATTTTGGGATAAAATTGGAGGAGGGCATGGTTCTAAATCCATGGCGATAATCTCAAAACCCTTATCCCTAGCTGTCTCCTCCTCTCGTTCATCCAAAATTGCTAGCTCGTCCTCTCTTTTGCACACACTTTCTGCCATGTGTATATTTATATTCGTGTCCTCAACGTGACATGGCTTGCTCGATTTTCCTGCAATAGAAGATAAACTCGTATTAGATTCTTTAAATTGAGTTTCAAAAGCATTACCTTCTTCTACGCAAGTGGCAATCAAATTAAGATCTTCAATAGATTTTTGAATCTGCCGGCTCCGAGCAAGGAAATTCTCCTGGAATTGAAGGGATGTGGCCTCCTGTGTCTGAATAATCAGGTAACCTTCCTCTTTCAAGGATTGCAAAGGTACGTCTACGCTTTGCTCTTCTTGATTGAGGCACGAAGGCTCCGTTGAATCGCTCTCTGAAGTCTCTTCCACGGTTTCTTCGTTTTCTTGCAGAGACTCCATGTATTCCCACGCCACTGTCGGCGTCATGCCTCCCAATAATTCCTGTAGCTGCGGTTGTAGTCCATCTAGGAAGAACGCCATAAGCTCTTCATTTGTGTACCCATGCTGCGGATAGCTCGATATAATGTCTGTGAACCTCCTCCGGGCCTGAAAGAAAGTTTCACAGTCAGTTTGATTAAAATTAACAATTTTGAGCTTCTCCATTCGATGTTTGTGTGCATTAGCATACCGTGCATCATAAAGATTGTTTGTGCAATAGAAGTTCATATATTCCATTTTGAAATAAAATAAAATAAAATAATAAAAAAAATTTTATGTACAGTAAAGTGGAAAGATCTCACCGAATGTCCTCTAAATGAAATAAACCGTGATAGCAAACCATTCATCCCCGGCAACGGCGCCAAAAACTTGGTGGGCTCCGAAAGGTGCTCTCTCTCAAGTGTAAGAGTCCGTACAAGTAGTAAAATCTGGGAGTCCAGATGTCGAATCCACGGGAAGAAATCTGTTGCAACCACAATTCAAATCAAATAGAAAGCCAACGAAAAGAAACTAACCACTTCAACAATGGTGACGGTGATGGTGATGTGAACACGTGAACAATATAAACATAGAAAATCGTGTCTGAAAATATCTATAAAAAGTATGCACATGGTATGGGTTCGTTAGGATCAAAGATTCGTATTAATTTGGTTGATGAATATATCACAATGAATTCTCTTTTTGAGAGCAATTCACCGGGAAAATATTCAATATAACTCAATGAATTCTCCTTTTGGGAGCAATTCATCGGAAGATGCCCTTTTGGGGGTTCAAGCAAAATATTCAATAAGATCGTCGCTAAAGTTATAATACGATATGAAACTCTCTTTTGGAGAGATCAAAACTACGGTATGAAACTCCCTTTTGGGGAGATCAAAACTCACCCTTTTGGGGCGATCATCAACTAAATCAATTCTTTTGGAATCTGAAAAAGTCGATTTACAAACAAAAGATTACAATTTTAACGACGTTTAACGATTTAGCACAATGAATACAACCAAACTAACACAAATCATAGCCCCTAACTACTCCATACCATGCACAACAGAGATTTAGCTACTCATAATGCAATAATAAACAAGTTTCATAGCCAAATACTTCAAGTTCATAGCAAAATACAATAGAAAACACCAAAATACGGGATAGAAGTTGAAGAAAATATCACCAATTCTCCTTGAAAAGACTTCAAACTCTCTGGAAATAATAAAATAGGCCTCTGGAATTTTACAGAATTTTTCACGGGGAGAATACGGCTCCTAGAGCCTCCAATACGCTCAAAATACGCCCCAATCTGCTTGAATACGCCCAAAAAACCCTAAATACGCTTATATAAGAAGATTGCGGGTTTACTGTGCTTATTGGGTTTAAAACCTGCACCAATATCGCGCCCGAATGCATCTGGGCCGTAGATCTGGATCGGAGCAAATTGTGGCCGCTCATCTAAAGCGGGATCGCACCAAACACCGCCACGTGTCCCTTCGTAGCGGATCCATCTCGCTCGCGCCCGCATCCGCTAACAATCGATTTCGAATCGAAATCGCTGTCGATCTGCACCGTTGAATTTAGCAGGCGACGGCCTCGATCTCGCCACGTCGCCCGTAACTTCGCTGCATCTCTCGCGATCCAAACTCAACCGCGGGCTCGTCTTCAGCCGTAGGATCGTGGCGGGGACGGTCGGATCGCGGCCACGTGTCTCCTGTGGGCTTTGAATTCGAAATCAAATGCGGGTTGGCTGCTGTCTGTTGGATTCGAGATCGGACGGCGCCGGTTTCTCCGTAATCAAATTCGAATCAAATCGCCGTGAGCCGTTCGATCAAGATCTGGCGATTACCATATTTCCGCGTCGACCTCTTCTTAGGACCGTTGGATTGAGCGGGAAAGCGTCGGATGAGCGCCACGTATTGCGCCAAGATTCGTGCAAACTTTAATTTCTTCATTTTATTAGTATTCTGCATTCAAAAATTCACAGTAATTAGCACAAATCTCAGAAAAATACGAATAAATAGTCGTTGGAATCGTGAGATCGAGACGATGCTAGGAAAAATATAAAAAGTGCAGAAATACTTCGTTAATTGCTGTTTTATGCTCAAATAATGTGTTTTCTCTAATAAATAAATGTGTAGAAAATACGTATGAATTAGAGAACAATGTAGCATCACATGAGCACAAAATAGGGCTAAATGGGGGGTTAAATATGTAATATTGAACCCGAATCAACAAGGCATCTTCGTATCAGTCGTACTCGGCCGAGTACGCTTCTTCACTTGGCCGAGTGAGCTATGTTACTCGGCCGAGTGGCCTGTATCTGGAAGCCACTCTTCTCTTTCTCGCCTCCTCTTCGCTTCTATCGATCTTCTTCTTCTCCCGCTTATCGTCAAGTGTTGTTATCTCCTCAAATAGGCCATGAGCGATGCTCCGACATGCGTGCAGATCCCTTAAAGCTCATTTTCGCTCCCGATCGCTCCATATTTCCTGAAATCCGATTAAAACAAAAAATAGTGAAAAGTAATGTAATATCGTCGAATAATCGTGAAAAGTGCAATATGGGCGATCAAAATGGCATGCAAACATGCAGAAAAAGGTGTAAAATATGGACCGATCAAGCACAAATTTGCATAAATTAATAATTTAAACAATAAACATTTTCATACGGGGGCAATTTTTAAATGAAGAGCTAATTGCGTGGATCGTCCAGTCCCACATAAATAAAAAGTTCAAAGTCCCATTACAGTCCATATTACACAAATGAAAGCTTTAAAAAGAAAGTACAACTTTGGAAACCCAGTGGGTCCCATATAAGATCTTCAGCTTCAAGTGTGGCCTCCGTCTCCATGGAATGTAGTCTTCGGTCTTGGACATTACATAAATTCCTCACTAAAATTTCTCTTAAAAAGTAGAAGAAAAGTACAGGAAATAAAATGTGGGACTTAAACAGCCGATCCAAAAGCCACAATTAGCCATCCATGCAAAAATTTGTGCTTATCAAACATTTTCAGGAGACATTTTCAGCACATGCATCACATGCATTTATATTCACAAGAGGATAAGCAATTTAATTACTTAATAATTATTGGACCACTGGGCAACGTCATACACCGTTAGGTTAGGTGACTAACGGCAAAGCAATCAAAGGATCTTCCTAATTATTAAGTTTAATATTGCACAGCCAAATATCAGTTTATCCACAGAATAAGCCATTAAAAATGATGCATAGCATATAATTATGATCCTACAAAGGTATCATATAATGCAAAGGTTGAGCTAGTTGGGATTATTCAAAAAAGTTTGAAAATGGCCAAAAATGACATGTTCTTCATGAAAGGAAGAAGTTTTCCTTTTAAATTATCCCCAATTGATCCCCAAATGTCCCCAAATGTCCATTTAAAATCCCAGTAATGTCCCATATTTTATCATGATTTTTCATGATTTTGTTAGGCCCACAAGCACGTTTTTACACTTATTTTAGCCCCGAAAGACCCCATTTTTAGAAATAAACTGTTTTTTCAGTAAAATCAGTCTACGGGCCTAAAGCCTGTAGTGTGGCTGCGGGCTACAGGCTCGCAGTCATTTTTTCACAAATAAATGCTTGCAGGCCTAAGGCCCGCAGCTTGCAGTCTGTTTTCTTTTTGTTTCATGGGCTTCAGGCCCAGTTTAAAATTTAGGGGGTGAGGGGCGGCGGCTAAGGCTACTCGCCGCCATCCCTTGTTATGCTACCTTCGGGAGAGGCAGGAGCCACCCACTGAAGCTAGGCAGGGGGGTTACGGCGGCCCCCCTCATCATAGCGAGGGAAGGCATGGATTTAACGGTAGCCCCCCTCGCCGAAGCGGAGGGGGGGGGGTACAGCAGCCCCCTCGCTGCAGCGAGGGGGGATTAATAGCATCCCCCTCGCCGATTCGAGGGGGCGTACAGTAGCACCCCTGGTCGAATCAAGTGGCAATGATTAACGGCAACCCCTTTCGCCGAAGCGAGGGGGTGGGGACAACAAGCAGCCCCGCGAGCAGGTAAGCCCATGCTTCGAGTGTGATGGGGGGATCGTGCCCCCACCATAGCCGGGGGATCGTCGCCTTCTAGGCGGCGATAATAAACGGCGGCCGGAATTACCGTCGGTGATGCCGAGAGGGGGACAAAAATAATTTTGTTATACAATTTCAGATTGAATCATGTTTAAAACATGTTTTTAGATGATAAAAATCATCGATTTAGGCGATTAGCCCTAATTCCACTTCGATCTTGCGAGATCTATGGATAAATCTATCATACGTATGATAAAAATGACATTTTAGCGAGATTTACATCTATATCCGTCCTCCAGATATATCAACGGTTGAACAAGCCTATGCGGATGACGACGCTTGTTTGATGTGGATGACGTCGCGCGCGTAGATCTCCCGCCTTCCTTCTCTTCTGCAACGATCGATTTTTCAGTGGAATTTTTGTTTAGAGTCTCGTACTGATAACATGTTATGAATCATCTCTGGGGGAGGAACCCCCAGCTCTTTATTTATACCATTAGAGGAGTGAACACAGATAAGATACAATAAATACGGTCTTATCTATAAGATAAGCCGTGATCTCAACCAACTAACCAGCTCGGTATTATCCCTTCACAACATATAATAATTAATCCAAACAATCGACTAATACTGAACAAACATTTAACTCACATAATTCTTGAAAGTAAAAATAAAATAAAAGGAGGAAAAAGAAACAACTCCTTGAGATGAACATTTTCTCACCATCCCGATTCAGCGGTGGGCGGCATGTCAGACGTTGGCAGGTGAACAAAGTCCTGAACTCTTCGTGGGTGAGATCGAAGAACCATTGAGACCCAGGGTATAACTGTGCCCGCCCGCTTTGTTGAATTCCTTGATGTACTTGACGTTACCCTTGAATGCCTCGAAGCACCGTGCTTGCTCTGCCTCGTCATTGTAGACATTACCGTGCTCGGCCATCCATTAATCAAAACGCCGAGCCAGATCGAGCTCGAGATTGCTTTGGTCATCGGAATCGGAGGCCATATTCTTGTAGATGATGCTTAATTAGCTTATAGATTGGGGATGAGATGTGGCCATGCTCGAGATAATATATGTAATAATTCGTGAAGGAGACAGTTGAATAATGAACACGTGTATATAACGCGTGGGTAATTAAGGTACGTCCACCCCAATACAACATGATTAGTTTCTATTTTCAGGAAAAAGTAACTGAGAAAAGTTGTGAGAAGATAAACTGATTATGTTGTGAATGGATAAAGTGATGAGTGGTTAGGATACGGTCTTATCTTATAGATAAGACCGTATCTATTGTATCTTATCTCTGTATGCTCCTCTCATGCTATAAATAAAGAGCTGGGGGTTTCTCTCCCAGATGATGATTCATAACACGTTATCATCACGAGTCTCTAAATAGAAACACAAATACCGATCGTTGCGAAAGTGAATGAAGGCAGAAGATCCACGCGCGCAGCGTCATCTACCTCAAACGGGCGTCGTCATCCACGTAATTAGATCTTCATTTAAAAATTGCCTCTACATGAAAATGTTTATTGTTTAAATTATTAATTCATGCAAATTTGTGCTCTGTTAGATAAAATGGTTAAAATCGCAAGTGTCGATTTTGAAGTGTTGGATGTATCAGGACGAAACTATCTGAGCTGGCAGCTCGATGTGAAGTTCCATCTACGTGCTAAGTCCCTCATTTCTACTGTGACTAGGAATGAAAATGTAAGCGATATAGAAAAGGCGCAAGCCATTATCTATATTCACCGCCATGTGGGCAAGACCCTAAAGGATGAATACCCTACGGCCGAAGATCCACTTGAGATGTGGACTGTACTTGAGGATAGATATAAGCATCAGAAAGATGTTATACTACTAAGGGCACGATATGAGTGGGAGAACCTAAGACTGTAGGACTTTAAGTCCATAGCTGAGTACAACTCAGCTCCTTTTATCATCACCTCACGCCTGAAGTTGTGTGGTGAAAAAGTCTCAGAAGAACGCATGCTGGAAAAGACGTGCACGTCTTTCCATAAGAAAGATGTGATACTAATGCAATAATACAGTGAATGCACATTCACTAAGTATTCTGAGCAGCTGTCATGTTTACTCATGGCTGGACAAAATATAGAGCTTCTCCTCGCCACTCACAACATGTGCCCTTGGCACTGCCCCCTCCCAGAAGCTCACAATACATCTTCTTTTTCCAAAAAGAAGAGAGACAATAAACAAAAAGAAAGACCACAGAAGCGGGACAGAACAAAAGAGCCAGTGGATAAGTCCAACATCAAAGAAATGAAGGGAGGCGGAAGTTCACTTGGCGCAGAAATGATGCACCCCTACCCAAGAGGGAATGGAAAGACCAGTGCCATAGCTGTGGCATAAAAGGCCACTGGTCTAGAGTGTGCCGAAGTCCACAACATCTCCGGGAACTGTATAAAGAAAACAAGAAGAAGAAAGCTGAAACAAACCTGGTGATCACAAATGCTCCAGTCAAGTTTACAGCTGACGACTTCGAAAATGATGACCTGCTTGATTAGCCTCTATTTTTATCTTAGCAATTTGTTTTGAGAACAATTTATGTTATGAAGCATTAGAATTAATGAATTTGTTTTGAATGAAAATGTTTCTCTGAAAATGTGCTTAAATGATTCATCTTTTAATAGTGAGCTGCTCTCATGACTGATTAGTAGACAATAAACATATACATCCTTCAATACAAAGCCCAATATCAAGGCCATATTGAAGGTTCTGGGAACACAACACTATTGCTCCCAAATGACACAGAAATAAAAATAAAGGATGCACTATTCTCTCCGAATTCCAATAGAAACATTATAAGTTTCAAGGATATCCGTTTAAACGGATTCCATTTGGAAACATCAAATATAAATGAAAAAGAAATACTGTATGTAACGTCTCAAGAAAAAGGAGTAAAATCCATACTTGAACGTTTTGAGAACCTTTCAGGCCTCTACCATACAAAGATTCAGAGAGAGGAAGCGAATTTAACGAAGCACCTGAAGTGCCCGATATCAGCCAAGTTTTTTCTTTGGTATGATAGACTTGGACACCATGGATCAGTGATGATGCACCACATCCTATCCTATGGGTATGACTTGAAAAACTAGAAGATTCTTCAGAAGGGAGAATTCCATTACATCCCTTGCTATAAGGAAAAACAAATTACAAGGCCATCTCTACTAAAAGTTGACGAATGATTCCCCACACTTCCTCAAAAAAAAATAATGAGATTGATGTGGACAAATCCACCCCCTAGTGGGTTATTTCGGTACTTTATGGTACTGATAAATGCATCCTCAAAATATTCTTATGTGTGTCTACTATCGACCTGCAACCTAGCCTTTTCAAAGCTACTGTCACAAATAATAAAGTTGCGGGCGCATTTTCCAAACAACCAAATAAAGAAAATAAGTCTGGATAATGCTCCCGGTCATTTTAAGAGTACTGCCAGGCAACATGAAAAGAAATTGAACATCCAGTGCCGCATGTTCATACCCAGAACGGGTTGGCAGAGTCACTAATAAAAAGACTCCAATGGATTGCACGTCCATTGTTAATGAAATCCCGATTGCCAGTGGATGCATGGGGACATGCAATTCTTCATGCTGCATCGTAAATGAAAAATCAGACCCTCTGGAAGTCAGAGTCTCCAATGCAACTTGCATATGGAATGCCACCGAACGTTTCTCACTTGAGAACCTTTGGTTGGGCAGATTAAATCCCCATAGCACCACCACAGAGGACAAAAATAGGTCCTCAACGTCGCCAGGTATCTATGTAGGGTTTGAATCACACTCAATTATAAGATACTTAGAACCCCAAACGGGTGACGCATTTAAGGTACATCTTGAAGACTGTGATTTTGATGAGATGGGTTTCCCCAAAATGGATTCAGATACTGGAAAATCTGGTGCGAAGTAAATTATAACGTGTGATACAAAAAGTTTGACCCACTATGATCCGGTAACAAAACAATGTGAAGATGAGATCTTGAAGATCCTACTCACACAGAACCCTGATCACCAATTACCGGACTCATTTACTAACAACCAGAAGATTGTCAGATCACATATCCCTACTGTAAATACTGCAGCTGGAATGACATGTCCAAGAATGGATGCAATCCACCAGCAGCAGAAGTGGTTGTTCCTCAACAGAAAAGAGCCAGACCACTAGGCTCCAAGGACAGAAATCCAAAGAAAGAAAAATACCTGAAGACCTTGAAACAATACTTCCATATGACAATGAGCTCATGTCCACACCCTTACCCTTCTTGGAATCCACTGCAGAGGAACTGCCGGGAAAAACTGAAATGAAAGCAAATGTTGTACGTACTGGGGAGGTGTTGTATAGAAAGAACATAATTGTCGAAAATGTATTCACGTATCATATTTCCATATACATCGCAAAAGCGATGGTATTTATAAAATATCGTTCCATACCCCGTTACTAAAATGCAAATGTAGAGATTGGCCAAATGTGGAACGAGGCAATAAAAGATGAGCTGGACTCTCACTTATGAAACATGAGATGTTAGGACCCAAAGTCCAGACACCAAAAGGTGTCAAACCTGTGAGTAAAGTAAGTATTGCATACATAAGAAAAAAATAAAATACAAGATCGTATGCTATAAGGTATAACCTATAGCTCAAGGATATTTTCGTTGAAACTAGGGAATAAACAAATTAAAATGAGCATGACTCATAAATGCTGCATCAGATTTCCTAAGTTATCAAATGCAAATACCTTACGATTTTGCAAAGGAAATTTCGGATATGTCGCTATTGGATGTTGTGACGGCATACCTTTATAGATATCTTGGTAAAGATAAATTCCACATTTCCTTAAATGCCTGAATAGACTTCGGGACGTCTATTCTATTGAAGAATAATAATGAGAATACCAAATAAATGTACAACCAAGAGAATCACTCGACAAAGCAATAATTCCCACTAAGTATTGCCTTTGCATCTAAGCAAAGGACATGATTTGAGATTATAGGTGTAAACAACTTAAATCTCATCGGATCTCCTGAAGAGAAAACCGAAATATCTGTTCAAGCCTGACTATTAAACATGAAATGAAAGACATAGGCAAAAATAAATTAAGTCATGGCTTACAGATTTATTATCTTAAAGAATCCTGTTACATACGTCCAGAAGTGCGTTGGAAAAATTACAAGGACCATTGTCATCCAAAGTACACCTATGGTAGTATACTCTATGGATGTACAAAAAGGCCCATTCCGATCGCTGGAAGAGGGGAGGATATAATTGGTCCTGAAGTCCCTTATCTAAGTGCAATCAAGCACTCCTGGCTAACTGCACGCATCCCAACAGAGCAGTTGTAGTAAACTCATTAGCCAGAGATAGTTAGGCACCTAAAAGGGCCATTAGACCGGAGTTAAGCATCTTCTGCGCTTCCTCCAAGGGTCGAAAGATTTGGGCTTAGAAAAATAAAGTATCATCCTCCATGTTTATGCAAATGCAGCTTACAGGTCTGATCCCTACACTGAGAAATCACAGACTGGGTACACATAGTGGGATGGCCATCTACTGCAGATCTACAAAGCAAATTATGAAGGAAACATCATCCTGTCATTTCGAGATCCTCACCATTCCAGAAACACACCAATGGTGTATTTGAGGGTGCCTGGTGGTACATCACATCCCGTTGACAACTGGGACAGAGGCTGGTATTGTGGAGCTAACCACATAGTCTGAAGACCAGCTTACCTCACTTTGAGGAGACCACGTCAGAGGCGACAAAACTTCGCACACCTCTCCAGAGTTTTTGAACTCAGCAGCTGCTTAATGGTGATGATATTTGTAAACTGTGTATTTTTCCGGAATGTTGTAAATAGGAGTGATGAGATACACCTAAGAGATCTGAAAGCCTAAGTGCTTTTATAGATCAGGGGGAGTTGAGGGAATTTGTACTCTTTTTCCTTATATATGGCCTTTTCCATAGGGGTTTCCAAATCCAAAGGTTTTAACGAGGCAAATCACATCAACTCAGGATCTCAAAGTATCCACCCCTTTGTGACGCTCAAAATCACGAAGTATTAATGAGCAGAGTCACTTGTACAGATCAGAGGGGGTTAGAGAGCGTTCGTAATCTTTTTCCTTAACTATGGTTTTTTCCATAGGGTTTTCCATAGCTAAAGGTATTAACGAGGCAAACCTCATCAACTCAGGATCATGAAGTATCCACCCCATGTGAGACTCCTACTACACTCAGAATCCTGAAGTATTCATGAGCAGATTCACACATATGGCTGGATAAGGGGGAGTGTTGTGAACACATAAAGTGATGAGTGGTTAGGATTGGGTCTTATCTTATAGATAAGACCGTATCTATTGTATCTTATCTCTGTACGCTCCTACTATAAATAAAGAGCTGGGGGTTCCTCCCCCATATGATGATTCATAACAATTTAAATGACTTAAATGCCATGATTAGTTTCTAAAAGTAAGAGCATGTCATTCAAATTAGTTTGTCTTCTCACTCCTCAGTTTATCTTCTCATACCGTTTCTCTCTTACTTTTTGAAACTAATCATGGCATTCAAATCAGTTTGCCTTCTCACACTTTTCTCTCTCTTACTTTTAAACAAAAATAGAAAGTAATCATGGCATACATCTCAAATTTGAGGTGTATACAGTCCTCCTCTACAACATTTGGATAAACTCTCTCAATACCAATAATTCTAGGTTGATGTAAAAACATGCAGCACACATGTACGCATCTGAACTCAAGTTGCACGACAGCGAGCTTGAGTTGGAATTGGACATAATTGTCGATCTTAATGCTAGTGGTTTGGGTTAGGCTTGCATGACAGCGAGGCTCAAATTTAGATTACTATAGACCTACAAAGCACGACAGTGTGAGTCGGTTCTCCATAGAGTTGCGACAAGTTCACCTTAAAACTAGGTTTAATTGCATGGTAATTCATTATTGTAATTCATTACTCACATTGATTACTTGAAAATCCATAGTAGGGATTCCTGAGCCCTAGACATTTTTATTGATTGAATACACAACCGACTTCTTTATCATCGACACCGACATCCATCACAGTTTCCATTACATCATACCATAACCATCTCCACCAATAACCTTAGTAGTCGAGCCAACCTAATATAGATTGGAGCCAACACCACCTCCTTGTGGATACGATACCCGCTCGCCACTAATCCATGTGCTTGCGATAAAACTACATTGTTTTGGGAGTACATCCCGACGTGATCAAGTTTTTGGCGCTGTTGCCAGGAGGTGTTTCCTGTTGGGTGCCAATTTATCACAATTAGGTTGATTAGACTACGAAATAAAAAAATGAAATAAACAAAAATAAATTTTCACCCCGCCACCATAATTATCATTTCTATACTCTTTTGTGCCATTAATATTTTTCTCCAGGTATTTATCTTTGTTGATCAAGTGTTATGGGTTATACAATGTGGACCAAAGATTTTTATACATTTCTAGACGAGATTCTTGCACGACAGGTTGAGGATGAAGAGGCAGTGGAGGAAGCAGAAATTGAGTCATATGCACTGCCAGAGGAGGAGCACCTAGAGGACCATGTCGAGCCAGAGTATATTGATGAGGAGGCCTCACATGCGGAGCCAGAGCCTACCATTGAGGGGGCAACACTTTGGGACGATGATATCTTCATTCAGATAGATCCAGAGTCTTGACCATATGTAGTTGAGCTTCTACAACCACCTCTACCTTCCACTGAGGCTGAGCATCCAGCCGAGGAGTATTCACCAGAGCTTACTACTCCCACTCAGGGAGATATTTTTACCCATTCCATTTCTGAATCCTGTATTCCATTTGATATTTATTTTAATTCAGATGTTTTTGAAACGTCGTACCTTTTGCAGCACACATACGATTATGGACCGGAGGTATGCTTGGACGTGTCATATCTAAACGACCATGTCGAGGAGGTCCACACCTATGATCCAGAGTTACCTGAGTAGCTGAGAGAGGACACCACCGATATAGCTATAACAGCACAAGAGGATATTGAATTATTTCCAGGGAAGTATCATCCACCACTATTTATTTCATATATTTCTATAGACGATCCTTTTTGCAATACTTTTATTATAAGGGTAAAATTTTTACAGCAAACTGATGCATCCTATTCTCTGCAGGGTATAGGTAGAGTCCTTGTAGGAATGCTGGAGGATGCATTGCTAGAGTTTGTTGGTGTTTGTGGATGCACACATCTGGCAGAGCCACAGAAAGTGCAGTTGGAACAGTTACCTGCACATCTGAAGATTCTGGATCCACCGTTTGAATCAGGTGATACCAATCTAGTAGTGTAGCAATAGTGTAAAATTTTATGCTTTCAATAATCTCGAATCCTCTCGACAGTAAGAAGACCGTATATGTTTAATGATTCCTTAGGTAGTTAGAATTAATTCACCCCAATGTCGGCAACAAATATCTTTTACACCCAATCCCATTATATGCTATTGATTGCCAGTTTTTCACATTTATATATGTGTCAACCTTTTGCTCACCACCCATCGAGTACTTCTTTCATGATAAACATAATTTCTTATTTATTTGACTTGATCACGCTTTGTAAAGTCGTGATTTTATTGATCGAGTCAATTAATAGGATTGTTTAGTTTAGCTTGGGGGAAGGCGCTCTCATGCATCATTGCATGTGCATGTAGTTGCATTAGGATTCATGTCATTCATGTCATCATATTTCACTCACCCACATATCTTTTATCGTTGCTCCTCATTATTCCTTTTTATGATCATATTGAGGACAATGTGTCGTTTAAGCTTGGGGGAGTGCATTTCCATGCCATCTAATTGCATTAATTATATATTTACTTTATTCTTAGGAATTTTAAAAAATTTCACATTTTTGCATCATTTTTTTGATTTTTCCATCTTATTTTCCTTTTATGTGTGTTCATGCATCATATTGTGTGCTTGTTTTTCTTTTCTTCTTTTCTTTTATTTTTATTTCTCCATTTCCTTTTCTTTCTTTTACTAGGTGAATTCTCTATGATATTATATCTTATACATTCGCCGATTTCACAATGCTTATTTTCCATGCCATGCTACTTAGAGGATTTCATAATCTTAATCTTTATTATTGCTTGCGATAAATTTCTTTTGATGATCTCTCTAATGCAAATGCATGAAGCTTATTGAAACTGAATGTGTAGAGTAGTGTCTAGTATGCTTTCATTGGAAACACACCAAGATTCACGCATCCCTAGCATAACTAAAGCCATGCTATTGTTTCTTATTCGTAATTCTTATTGCATGCTTGATTTGTGAAAAATTTGATTGCTTGACTTCACTACTTATTGATATGACTAGTACCACCCATGCTTACTAATGAGTTTAGTTGATGTATTATCTTACTAAACTGTTTGTGAACTCTTTTGAGTGAACCGAGAGTTTTTTTATTCCTCCTCCACATATATCTTATATTCTGTACATGTCTCTTGATTCTACACGCCAATGCTATTTTTATCACACCCATTCCCAAAATTCTCTACAAATACAAAGTTTACTCCCAAAAAAGATCAAAAGAGTCAAAAATAAGCCAAAGAGCCAAAAGGGGCCAAAAATCAAAGATACAATTTCTATTGCTCCTACAAAAAGCCAAAAAAAAAGAAACAAAGTCCAAAATTAAAAGAAAACGCTCAATTTTCATCTCTTGGAGCCTATACATATGCTTTGGGAAAACCAAAACAAAATTCCAAATACACAAAAATTCCTTGGATGTGATGCACCAATTCAAGCTTGTGGGGAGAAATCTTTTGACCAAATGAGTGAGCATGACATTAGAGTGGAGTTGTGCACAAACAGAAAAGTTTGATAATCCTGAAACTTAACGAAACAGTTGAGTTGTGGGGATTTCCTATGATCTGATATGAGTATGAGTATGTGTTGATTTTTATTCTATTCTATATTGTATGCCTTGTGTGAAATTTCTACGCTTTAGTTATAGCTTTGGATTGAAAAGTGTGTTGCCTATGTCATGTATATTCGATGCTATGAAACATTTGATGTGGATATAGGCTAAATGCATGAATACTAGAGAGATCCCTTTTATTTGATCTTAAACTCTCAAGTACTTCATTTATATAGGATATGAAAATCTCTGTGGTAGCATGCGAGATATTTTCTAATTCGTTGTGATATGTGGCGAATAACATGAGATCTGAGGGAATAATCTAGCGACCCTATCTTCTTTGCGTTATTTTCAATTTTACTAATTTCGTTCCCCGGTGAACTTTCTATTCGTCTTCCTCGAGAACGAGTAAGAGGTAAGCTTTGGGGATCTTGATATGCATGTATTTTACACATTTATTCTCATACATTCATATCATGTTTCACCCTCCAAATCCTAATTTTATATGCTTTTCGATGAATATTTGGAACTATTTCACTTTCGGAGCGTTTATGTTGATTTCAGGGAATTTGGAACGAATTGGAGCGATACGGTGCAATCTGGAGATGAAGCCATGATTGATGATGCAAGACAAGTAATAATACCCTTGGATATGAGTTGGGAGCGCCAAAAGACAAGGATGAAAGATCTATGAAAGTTGGAGCGAAGAAGAACAAGAAACAAAGCCAAAATGCATGAAACGCCAAAGATTTACGCACTATATCGACATTGTTTTGATTTCTTCTATCATTCTAGAGGCCATATCGACTTGTTGATATTATTCATACATAGTAGACTTCATCATGTTTCCAACGCCACCAAGAACACACCAAACGGAGGTCGGATGAATTTTCTAGAATTTCTGCAAGATTGTGTAGCAGTGCTGGAATTTGCGTATCAGTGTCACTCAACCGAGTGAGATCCCACTCAGCCGAGTGACTAGAAAAAACAGAATGCTGATTTTTGCAGTTTCTGTAGGAGATCCCATTCGAGCGAGTGACATTTTCACTCGGCCGAGTGTGCTGGCGGCCAGAAATTTGAAAATCTGTTACAACTAGGGGTTTGGGTATTTTGGTCCACTCTTTCTTAGGGATTTGGGGCACATATAAATAGAACTTTGTAGCCATCATTGACAGGAGTTCCTATTATTTTCTTGGAGACTTTTTTTAGAGGTCAAGCCATGCCCTAGGCCCCCTCTTGGATCTAAAAGCTTGTATTTGGATTGGAATTCTTCATGAAAGTTAAGTATCTTTGTTATTGCTATTTGAATCTTAGATTTGATATATTTTTACATGCAAGCAATGTCTTTTATTGATTTCTATATCATTATTGCTATGCTTGCTTGATCTTTGTTCTAGGAAAAGGGATGGACCCTATGGATCTAATGTTTGACTTGTGAGATCTATGAATTGCTATGACATTAGGCTTGTTAGAAAGGTTAGATCTTGATTGTTTTACAACGGATAGATAGGGATTGCTCGGCCTCGGATATACACCCGGAAAACGATTGTAGTTTTACTGCAAGAGAACGGTCAAGTGGCGAGCGGGTATCGAACACGAGGAGGTGGTGTTGGCTCCAATCTATCCTAGGTTGGCTCGATTACGAATGTTTTATTGGTGGAGATGGGTATGGTATGATGTAATGACAATGGTGATGGATGTCGGTGTCGGTGATAGAGAAGTCGGATAAAGTATCGATTCAAATTTAATACAATAAAAGAGTCTAGAGCTAGGGAATCCCCACTACGGATCGTCATACATCATTGTAAATAGTGAATCTCAATATTACTAGGCTTGTGTTGGGGTGAACTAGTCGTAACTGAATAGAGAACCAAGCTCACGCTCTCGCGCTATTGCCGGTCTATATCAACCTAGGATAGGGCCCAATCTCTTGCAAACCCTAGCCAAAGCCACTAGCATTAGGATAGACATCATCGTTCAATCGCCCCTCGAGCCCACTCTCGTGCAAACTCGAGTCACGATCTAGGTTGTGATAGTTCGTATTCGTCCAATCTCTTGCAAACGAATGTGGGTATAGATTTATAATAAAAATCCTAGCTTTGGCCCAATCTCTTGCAAACCAAGTCTAGTCAATCTCGATTATAATGCTAAATCAAATATCTAGGGCTTCCCATCGATTAGAATCCAATCTCTTGCAAACCCCAATCGATGGAAATCCATAGCTATCCGTAATAAATCGATCACAACCTAAACTCCTAGCAATTCTAGCAATTTAGAAATTCATTCATCACAAATCTGAAATCGAATCCATAGGGTTCATCCCCATGCCCTAGAACAACAAATCTACTCAAGCATAGCAATAACGATATGAGAATCAATAAAAATCATTTCTTCCATACAAAAAGATAGAAAAAACAAAGATTCAAATAACACGAACAAAATACTTAGCTTTGATGAAGATCTTCAATCCAAACACAAGATTTTAGATCCAAGAGGGGGCCTAGGGCATGGCCTAACCTCTAAAATAATCCCTAAGAAAACATGTGGGAACCCTCTCTAATGGTGGCTACAAACCCCTTATATAGTCTCCCAAAACCCTAGCAAAAAAAAACCTAGAAAACCCCTCAAAATCGTGACCAAAAACAGCCCAAACCGCAACTTAAAATCTGGGCCCGCCGCCGACTCGGCCGAGTGGAACATGTGACTCGGCCGAGTGGAAATTTCAGCACTGCAGTGTCAACTTACAGAAATTCTCCAGATTTCATCCGACCTCCGATTGGCACATTCTTAGTGGCGTTGGAACCGTCATGAAGTCTACTATCCATAAAAAATATGAGAAAAATAATTTGATTGCTGGAATGATAGCAGATTTCAAAAGAGGGAACGGTTGTCTGAAAATCTGGGCGCTGCGTGTCCTCGGCGTCACTCGGCCGAGTGGACTTCTCTACTCGGTCGAGTGGGCTTCTCTACTCGGCCGAGTGACAGACCCTGTAAAATTCCAGTAAGTCGGGGGTCTTGGGGGTCTGTCTTTGGAGGTGACTCGGCCGAGTGGCTTTACTCGCTCGGTCGAGGGACATTCAGTACTCGGCCGAGTCGGAACCCTCAATCGCCTGACGGATTCCAGTAAGTCGGCTCCTTCGATGGGTGGATTTTCTCGTGCCACTCGTGCGAGGGGATCTCCATACTCGGTCGAGTGGATTATCGTCACTCGGTCGAGTGTATACTGATTTCCTTCTGTGGTGCGTGTCCGGTCTGGTCGGCCGAGTGGTCTTCTTGCTCGGCCGAGTGAATGCTTCACTCGGCCGAGTGACATGCTGTAGATGCCCAATCTTCATCATTTCGCCTCCTCGTCGCTCCTACGGAGTTCCTTCTTCTTCCACCCATCTTCCATCACCGTTAGCTCCTCGATAGAGCCATGGGCGAGGCTCCGGTACATGTGCAAGTCCTTTAAGCTCATTTTTGTTCCCGATCACTCCATATTTCCTGAAATTCGACAAAAACAAGAAATAGTGAAAAGTAACGCAATATCGTCGAATACTCGTGAAAATCGCAATATGAGCAATCGAAATGGCGTGAAAACATGCAGAAAAAAAGGTGTAAAATATGGACCGATCAAAATCCCCCAAGCTTGCCTCTTACTCGTCCTCGAGGAAGATAAGTAAAGAGATGAACTCGGGACATGAAAACAAAGGAAATGAAATGAAAGAAAGAACACGAGGTGGAAGTGGTTGCTAGATTATTCTCTCAGATCTCAAGCCATTAGCTATACATCATGATAACTTGGAAAATACGAGTCACATGCTATAAGGATTTCAAATCTTACTTAGACATCGTACTTGCAAGCTTTTAAGAACAATAAGAGGGACTCTCTAAATTCATACAATCAATTCATATCTACATCACGCATTTCATAGAATTTAATATACAAATGTTGGCGATGCACTTTTCAATCAAGAGTTATAACAGAAGCATATAAGAATCACACCAAACATGCAATGGAGAATGGAATAAATCATGGCATTCACATATTTATATCGATTCATAAGAAATCTCCATAACTAAATTATTTTGCTAAGTTTCAGCATTATCAAACTTCCTCATTCGTGCACCTCTCCACTCTAATGTCGTACTCACTCATATGGTCAAACGAGTTCACCCCCAAGCTTAGCTTGAGGCATCGCATCTAAAGGAATATGATAGTGGAAAATGGGATTTTTGCCTTGGTTTTCCCAAGTATTTTGTGGCTCCAATAATGAGATAGAGAAATATCTTTTTTTTTCTTTTGGACTTTGTTTCTCATTTTTCTTTTTGGATTTTTGTAGGAGCTATATGATTTGTATTTTTGGATTTTGGCTCCTTTTTGGCTTTTTGGACTTTTTGGAGCTAACTTTTTCTTTTGTGGGGATTTTTGGGAAATAGATGCGATATAAGTAGCTTTAGGAGGTGAACTCAAGTGACATGTAGAGAATAAAAAGATATATGTGGAGAAAGAAATAATGTAACACTCGGTTCACTATAAGATGTGCACGAACGGTTCAATAAAATAATACTTCAACTAAAACTCATATGTAAGCATGGATATTCTCAATCATTTCAATAAATAGTGAAGTCAAGCAGTAAAGTTTACAACCATATCAGGCATGCAACAGAAGGTGAACAATAAAACTGATGCTTCAGATATACTAATGATGCGTGAATCTTGGTGCATTTCCAACAAAAGCATACTAAACACTAATCAATGCATTCAGCTTCAATTAGTATCATGCGTTCATGTAGCGGAGTCATCAAAAGAAATAGATTTGCAAGCACATGTGAATAGCAAGACTATGGAATACTCTAAGTAGCATGGCAAGGAATAATAAGCATCGTGATGGTTGCCAAAGAAATGAGAGATATCATCATAAGGAACAAATCTAGCAAAAGAAGGAAAAGAAGGAAAAGAAAATAAAGAAATAAAAATAAACGAGAGGAAAGGAAAAAAAAGGTCACACAATATGATGCATGAACACACATAAAAGAAAAATAAGATGGAAAATTCAAAAAGATGATGCAAAATTTTGAAAAATTCTAAAAAAAACCTAAAAATAAAGTAAAAGTGCAACTAGATGGCATGGAAATGCACTCCCCCAAGCTTAAACTTCACATTGTCCTCAATGTGATCATAATGGAAGAATATGAGGAACAACGATAATAATAGAGGTGAATGAAAAATGATGAAATGAATGACTTGAAATCCTAATGCAACTACATGCACGTGCAATGATGCATGAGAGCGCTTTCCCCCAAGCTTATACCAAACAATCCTATTCAAATGACTCGATCAAAAATATCATGGCTTTGTAAAGCGTGATCAAGTCAAATGAATAAGAAAGTGAGTATTCACTTGAAAGAAATGCTCGATGGTGGTGAGCAAAAGGATGTGGCGTCTCAAAATATGGAGAGGGGAATTAATATATATAATGGGTTTGGGGTGTAAAAGATTTTTATGGCCGTCATATGAGGTGATATTTATTCAAACAAATCTATACGGTCCTCTCGCTATCGAGAGAATTCGTGTTTATTTAAAGCATAAAAATTTCTACACTACTGGATTGCTATCACCTATAGCAAAAGGCGGATCCAGTATGTTTGTCGGTGCAGGCAACTGCTCCAACTGCTCCTTCTGTGACTCCGCCAGATGCATGTGTCCACGGACACCAACGAACTCCAGCAATGCATCCTCCAGCATTCTCACAAGGACTCCACCTGTACCCTACAGAGAATAGGATGCATCAGTTCGCAGCAAAAAATTCACCCTCATAATAAAAGTATCCCAAAGAGGATCGTCTATAGAAATATATGGAATAAATAATGGTGGACGACACTTTCCTGGAAATAATCCAATATCCTCCTGTGCTGTGATAGCTGTCTCCATAGTATCCTCTCTCAGCTGCTCAGGTAACTCTGCTCCCGAATTAATTGAACTACCGCTCTCCTCTTGTTCGCACCTGCCATCAAAGGATAAGTCAGTGTATAAACAGGTGTCACAAAAGGATTCATTAAGTATACTTCCCTGAACGTGGGTATCCCAAGGTAGCTCTTCTCGAGCGTTGATCTCTTCGGTTGCATGTTTCGATGACTTCATTCATTGGCGGCTGAGGGACTCTGTCAACTTCCAGATACAGCTTACCCTTTCTAATATCGACCCTAATGCTGCCTTTGATTGTTCCTTCTGGGGAGAGTTGATCAATGATGTAGGTGGCGAATAGTTGTTCAAGGTGGTCCTCTACATTGATGGCAATAGGTCCCGTGGTTTAAACTTCATCCATGAGTTCCTCTAGTAGGGATGCAAAAGTTTCATCATGTTGCAGGTCAGAGTCTGTACTCATCATTGTGCTTTTCGGATAACCTGATCAACAAAGAAAAATACCTGAAGAAAAATATCAGTGGCACAAGAGAATATAGAAATGATAATAATGGTGGCAAGGGTGAAAATTTCTTTTTGTTAATTTTTTTTCTTCGTGGTCTAATTAACCTAATTGTGACAAATTGGCACCCAACGGGAAACAACTCCCCGGCAACGGTGCCAAAAACTTGCTCGGCCCCGGATATACACCCGGAAAACGATTGTAGTTTTACCGCAAGTGCACGGTCAAGTGGCGAGCGGGTATCGAACACGAGGAGGCGGTGTTGGCTCCAATCTATCCTAGGTTGGCTGGACTACGAATGTTTTATTGGTGGAGATGGGTATGGTATGATGTAATGACAATGGTGATGGATGTCGGTGTCGGTGATAGAGAAGTCGGATAAAGTATCGATTCAAATTTAATACAATAAAAGAGTCTAAAGCTAGGGAATCTCCACTACGGATCGTCATACATCATTGTAAATAGTGAATCTCAATATTACTAGGCTTGTGTTGGGGTGAACTAGTCGTAACTGAATAGAGAACCAAGCTCACTCTCTCGCGCTATTGCCGGTCTATAGCAACCTAGGATAGGGCCCAATCTCTTACAAACCCTAGCCAAAGCCACTAGCATTAGGATAGACATCATCGTTCAATCGCCCCTCGAGCCCACTCTCGTGCAAACTCGAGTCACGATCTAGGTTGTGATAGTTCGTATTCGTCCAATCTCTTGCAAACGAATGTGGGTATAGATTTATAATAAAAATCCTAGCTTTGGCCCAATCTCTTGTAAACCAAGTCTAGTCAATCTCGATTATAATGCTAAATCAAATATCTAGGGCTTCCCATCGATTAGAATCCAATCTCTTGCAAACCCCAATCGATGGAAACCCCTAGCTATCCGTAATAAATCGATCACAACCTAACCTCCTAGCAATTCTAGCAATTTAGAAATTCATTCATCATAAATCTGAAATCAAATCCATAGGGTTCATCCCCATGCCCTAGAACAACAAATCTACTCAAGCATAGCAATAACGATATGAGAATCAATAAAAATCATTTCTTCCATACAAAAAGATAGAAAAAACAAAGATTCAAATAACACGAACAAAATACTTAGCTTTGATGAAGATCTTCAATCCAAATACAAGATTTTAGATCCAAGAGGGGGCCTAGGGCATGGCCTAACCTCTAAAATAATCCCTAAGAAAACATGTGGGAACCCTCTCTAATGGTGGCTACAAACCCCTTATATAGTCTCCCAAAACCCTAGCAAAAAAAATCCTAGAAAACCCCTCAAAATCGTGCCCAAAAACAGCCCAAAAAGCAACTTAAAATCTAGGCCCGCCGCCGACTCGGCCGAGTGGAACATGTGACTCGGCCGAGTGGAAATTCCAGCACTGCAGCGTTAACTTGCAGAAATTCTCCAGATTTCATCCGACCTCCGATTGGCACGTTCTTGGAGGGCTTTGGAACCGTCATGAAGTCTACTATCCATAAACAATATGAGAAAATACTTTGATTGTTGGAATGATAGAAGATTTGAAAAGAGTGAACGGTTGTCTAAAAATCTGGGCGCTGCGTGTCCTCGGCGTCACTCGGCCGAGTGGACTTCTCTACTCGGTCGAGTGGGCTTCTCTACTCGGCCGAGTGACAGACCCTGTAAAATTCCAGTAAGTCGGAGGTCTTGGGGGGTCTGTCTTTGGAGGTGACTCGGCCGAGTGGCTTTACTCGCTCGGCCGAGGGACATTCGGTACTCGGCCGAGTCGGAACCCTCAATCGCCTGACGGATTCCAGTAAGTCGGCTCCTTCGATGGGTGGATTTTCCCATGCCACTCGGGCGAGGGGATCTCCATACTCGGCCGAGTGGACTATCGTCACTCGGCCGAGTGCACACTGATTTCCTTCTGTGGTGCGTGTCCGGTCTGGTCAGCCGAGTGGTCTTCTTGCTCGGCCGAGTGAATGCTTCACTCGGCCGAGTGACATGCTTCACTCGGCCGAGTGACATGCTGTAGATGCCCAATCTTCATCATTTCACCTCCTCATCGCTCTTACGGAGTTCCTTCTTCTTTGACCCATCTTCCATCGCCGTTAGCTCCTCGATAAAGCCATAGGCGAGGCTCCGATACATGTGCAAGTCCTTTAAGCTCATTTTTGTTCCCGATCGCTTCATATTTCCTGAAATTCGAAAAAAAACAAGAAATAGTGAAAAGTAACACAATATCGTCGAATACTCGTGAAAATCGCAATATGAGCAATCGAAATGGCGTGAAAACATGCAGAAAAAAGGTGTAAATTATGGACCGATCAGGGATTTCTCTTGGATCTTGAGAGCTCGACAGGTGATCTTGATCTAAGGAAAGCCCTAGATATTTTCTTTAGTTTTACAATCGAAATTCCCTAGATTTGGTGTGCGACAGCGACCAAAGCTAGCATTTTTATTGTTCTCCTATACTTATATCCATTACACGACGGTGAACGAGTACGAACTATCACGATCTAGATTTGAACTCAAGTTACACGACATCGAGCTTTAGTTGGGATTGGACATAGTTGTCGATATTAATGCTAGTGGTTTGGGTTAGGCTTGCGCGACAACGAGGCTCTAATTAGATTGCTATAAACCTACAATAGCGCGACAGCGTGCGTCGGTTCTCCATAGAGTTGCGACAAGTTCACATTAAAACCAAGTTTAATTGCATGGTAATTCATAACTCACATTAATTACTTAAAAATCCATAGTGGGGATTCCTGAGCCCTAGACATTTTATTGATTAAATACACAACCGACTTCTTTATCATTGACACCGACATCCATCACCGTTTCCATTACATCATACCATAACCATCTCCACCAATAAACCTTAGTAGTCAAGCCAACCTAAGATAGATTGGAGTCAACACCACCTCCTTATGGATACGATACCTGCTCACCACTAGACTGTGCACTTGCGGTAAAACTACATTGTTTTGGGAGTACATCCCGACGCGATCAACATTGTAAGACAATTGGAATGCGGATCATAAAAATCAAGATGCATGATGGTGTGGTCCGTACATTGGGAGGAATTAGACTTGTACCGGAACTCAAGAAGACCATAATTTCTTTTAGCATGCTTGAGGCTAAGGATGAACTTTCAAGGGAAAGGATGCTATTCTCAAGGTGTCTAAGTTGTCTTGATACTAATGAAAGCACTAGTAGAATAAGAGTCTGCAGCCACGGCTAGTTGGCCATGGACAAATCCGTGGCTGATAGTGGGATATCGGCCACAGATTTATCCGTGGCTAAGTTTCCGTGGCTAAATAAAACGATGTCCCACGGATTATTGGCCATAGACAATTCTGGGGCCGTTCGTGGACCTTCTACCACAGATTTGTCCATGGCCAATAATTTCCAGCCACGAATTATTGGTGAAGAAATTTACAGTGGCCATAATGTTTTAGCCATGTAAATTTCTGTGGCTAATAAAATTAACGGCCACATATATGTCCGTGGACAAAGAGTTCCAGCCACATGATCGGCTCATATTTTACACCTTTTTTCTGCATATTTGCATGCCATTTCGATTGCTCATATTGCAATTTTCATGATTAATCGACGATATTTCGTTACTTTTCACTATTTCTTGTTTTCGTCTGATTTCAGGAAATATGGAGCAATCGGGAGAAAAAATGAGCCTAAAGGACTTGCACGTATGCCGGAGCATTGCCCATGACCATATCAAGGAGCTAACGGCACTGAAGGATGAGTGCAAGAAGAAGAAGAACGTCGAAGGGTTCGACGAGGAAGCGAGGAGGAGGAGAAATGAGCTCTGAAACAAGCCACTCGGCCGAGCAAGGCAGGTCACTCAGCTGAGTAAAGTAGCCTACTCGGTCGAGCAATACTAACACGACGACATTTGCCAGCCTGAGAACCGCAATGTACTCGACCGAGTGGTGAATTCCGCTCGACCGAGTAAGAACTCCACTCTCCCGAGTGGAGGCCAAAATTTCAAAGAGAGGCAGGCCGACTTATCTTTTTTTCTAGATGATCTGCAAACTGACATACTCGACCGAGTCACACTTCTCACTCGGCTGAGTCAAATTTCCACTCGGCCGAGTGACACGAGCGCCCATATTTTCAGACATCCGCTCACTCATTTGAAATCTTCTATCATTCCAGTGTGTAAAGTATTTTTCTCATATTTTTTATTGATAGTATACTTCATGAAGGTTCCAACGTCGCCAAGAACGTGCTAATCAGAGGTCGGATGAAATCTGGGGAATTTCTGTAAGTTGATACTGCAGTGCTGAAATTGCTACTCGGGCAGAGTGAGAATCTCACTCGGTCAAGTAAGCGTGGGCCCAGAATTTAAGTTGGACCAGGGCTGACTTTGTGCACGAATTTCAGAGAGGTTTTAGGGTTATTTGCAAGGGTTTTGAGGGGAATATATATAGGATTTGTAGCCGTCATTAGAGGGGGGTTCCTATAATTTTCTTGGAGACTTTTTTAGAGATTAGGCCATGCCCTAGTCCCCCTCTTAGATCTAAAAGCTTGTATTGGATTGAAGTGCTTCATGAAAGCTAAGTATATTTGTTCTTGTTATTTGAATCATTGATTTGATATCTTTTTACATGCAAGCAATGTCTCTTATTGATTTCTATATCGTTATTGATACGCTTGGTTGATCTTTGTTCTATGGAAGGGAATGAACACTATGGATCTAATGCTAAATTTGTGATGAATGAATTTCTATGTTGCTAGAATTGCTAGAAGGTTAGATTGTGATTGGTTTACCACGGATAGCTAGGAATTTCCAATGATCGAGAGTTTGCAAGAGATTGGCTCTGATCAATGTGAAGGTCTAGATATTCGATTTAGATTTATAATCGAGATTCCCTAGGTTTGGTTTTCAAGAGATTGGACCAAATCTAGCATTTTTATTATATGTCTATACTCATATTCGTTTGCAAGAGATTGGGCAAATACGAACTATCACAGTCTAGATCATAACTCAAGTTTGCACGAGTGGGCTTGAGTTGTGATTGGATGATGATGTCGGTCTTAATGCTAGTGGCTTAGATTAGAGTTTGCATGAGAGTGGGCTCTGACTAGGTTTCTATAGACCTGCAATAGCGCAAGAGCGTGAGCTTGGTTCTCTATTTAGTTACGACTAGTTCACCTCAATCCAAGTCTAGTAACATTGAGATTCACGATTCACAAGGATGTATGACAATCTGTAGTGGGGATTCCCTAGCCCTAGACATTTTTATTGATTAAATTTACGGTCGAAATATTTATCACCGACACCGACATCCATCACCATCGACATTACATCGTACCATAACCATCTCCACCAATAAACCTTCGTAGTCAAACCAACTTAAGATAGATTGGAGCCAACACCACCTCCTCGTGTTCCATAGCCGCTCACCACTACACCGTGCACTTGCGATAAAACTACAATTGTTTTTCGGGTGTATATCTTGGAGCGATCAAGTTTTTGGCGTCGTTGCCGGGGAGGTGTTTCCCGTTGGATGCCAATTTGTCACAATTAGGTTGATTAGACTACGAAAAAAGATTACCAAAAGGAAATTTTCCCCATCGCCATCATTATTATAATTTCTATATTCTTTTGTGCCACAGATATTTTTCTTCACGTATTTATCTTTGTTGATCAGGTGTTATAGATTATACTATGTGGACCACAGATTTTGATCAGAATGCTCAGACAGGCGAATAATTTCTTGATGAGATGCTTGCACACCAGGTTGAAATACAAGCCAGGATTGAATAGAGCAAACTTCAATTGGAATTGGCGAAAAGAGACCTTGAAATAAGTGCACTCATGCTTAAGGTTACAGGGATTTCCAAAGATATCAGTTCTGCTTCTTCATCTTATGGGCAAGAAGCATCGCCTATCATATTACTAGAGCTAGAATGCCGTCGTCGATCCTACATCCTACGAGACAGCTATTTCATATGAAGAGTGGATCGACGAAGAGGCAATGGAGGAAGCAGAAATTGAGTCATATGCGCTGCCAGAGGAGGACACATTTCAGAACTTATTGGAGGGCCTCTTGAAGTTAGTTCAGTTCACCGATTCAGAGAGCATTACAACAGGTGACGCATTCGAGCCACGATTTGCAGATTTTGTTATGAACCATGTTTCTGCTGCAGGAACAATTGAGGAGGACGTCCATGTTGGTCTTGAGGGGGATAGACTATACTTTTGGATTGCTTGCGGGCATTCTCCTCCACATGATACATCCCCACAAGTTGACACACATGAGCAGCCAGCATCACCACTCCAGAGAGTGCCTACATTGATAGTTGATAAAAAGTCAAAAGAGCACCCTGTTGAGCCAGAGCATATTGATGAGGAGGACTCACATGCGGAGCCAGAGCATTACATTGAGGAGGTAACTTCATTCAGATAAAACCAGAGTCTTGCCCACATGCAGTTGAGCTTCTGCAGCCATCTCTACCTTCCACTGAGGCTGAGATCATATGGACCACACATTTTTATGCGTACCTAGATGAGATTCTTGCACGACAGTGTCACGCCTCTCTTCCCATAATACCCAGGAGCGAGGGCGACGAAGGTCCGCATGTGCATAAAACAAGGATGAATTTTTTTCTTCTTCCTTGTTCGATGCACAATAAGCGTCTGTAGTAATTCCATTGAAGGACAGGTTCTTGTCATGCAAACTCAGAGAGACAACACACACCATCTTTATTATCCCAATAGATGATAAGTAGTACATGACTGGGCCTTATAGTACGGCCTACAACGACTCGACAGAAAAGTAAAGTACATCATTCAAAAGTAAATAGCACACTGGCAATAAGAAAAACACACTGACTGTGGTAAGGAAAGCACACTGACGATGAAATCAAGTGGATGCTGTGGTCGAATCGGAAACTCCTACTTCTCAGCAGGTGCGGGCTGAGTAACGTCCTTTGATCCCTGGTCCACGAGATTGTCCTTAGTGTAGTACTCCACGTACTCCGTCGGCTCGTAGTCTGACATGCATTTCAAAGAAAACAATGAAATACATGTCAGCGCTAAGCGGAAAGTAATAACCAACAGAAAGTAAAAGTGGAAAAGTAATGAACGAACAAGAGGGAACAAACGTCGCTTGACTATCTAATAGTGTAGGCAGGCCTAATAATAAGACGTCTAACTTAACTTCCAAATCAGCCAGGCAGTCAGGGCTTGAAGGCACAGGTCACTTCTATGACCGCATGACAAGTCCTTTGGTTGACCGACCCCCTTCCCATTCCTTTCTAGGCACTGATTCGGTCGTAATTTAAGACCGCTTGTTATTATACCGCCTTGCCACGTTCGAGTAGTCTTGACTTAGTCAGTAGAACAATATAGTGGCACAATGAACAAACAAGCTAGTGCATTAGCCTTAAATGCCGCAAGAGCCCAATAGTGTGCTCCGTAAATGTGCTCCGTAAATGCCCGAGGGCCCAATAGTGTTTTCCGTAATGTGCTCCGTAAATGCCCGAGGGCCCAATAGTGTTTTCTGTAATGTGCTCCGTAAATGCCCGAGGGCCCAATAGTGTTTTCCGTAATGTGCTCCGTAAATGCCCCGGGGCCCAATAGTATTTTCTGTAATGTGCTCCGTAAATGCCTGAGGGCCCAATAGTGTGTGCGACAACCATAAACACAAATACGTGTGAGTACTTGCATACAGTAAAACACAGTAGGAGGTGGTTGATACTTGCATATACATATACGGTAGTTACTTGGTAAATACTTGCACAAACACAGTAGTTACTTGCATACACCCGGTAATTACTTGCCTGCAGTAGTGACTGGTTGTAATCCGGTTCCTTGGGCGGGTCTCGTACTGCGTCCGGGGGTCGGTGTCTTTCCGGAACATCTACCTACAAACACCACACGCACGCACCCATATTTATTCATTAATAACCAAGATTACAAAGTTTCGTATTACGTGCACATACGCATGTATACATATACGCGTATAAAAATAAAATAACTCCTATCTAATCTCTCTTCACAAAAATTCACTTCAAAATCCCTACACAATTTCTACCAAAAATCCTTTCATAATTCATTCCCTTCATTTTCCTTCACTTAATCCCTTTACTTAGTCTCCCTCTTCACAAAGTTGGCAGCACACCAAAAATTTCAAAACTGTGAAATTTTTTTACCAATTTCGTTTTATCTCCTTCTTCACTTGTCTTTTTTTGTAGGGGCTTCAATAGGGGAGGGAGCAAGGAGGAGGGACCAAGAGAAGAGGGGGAGTAGGGTGGACGGCCGGCCACCCTGCCAGTCGTCGCCGGCCGGCCGGCATCAGCAGGGCCGAAGTGCCCTGCTGCTTGTGTTGTGTTGTGTGTTTTTTGATTGCTTGATTCGTGTATTCTTTCCTCTTTGTTGCAAGATAGGTAGAGAGATTAGAGAGAGAAGAGAGGAGGAAGGGTTTGTCGCCGGAGGAGGAGGAGTTCGCTGGAGGTGGCCATTGTGGAGGTGGCCATGGTGGGTTTGTTGGGCTTTGGTGTTGATTTTTAGAGAGAGAAAGAGAGAGATTGGGAATGAGGATTATGATGAAGATGAAGGAGAATGGAGGAGGAGGGGAAAGCTCTCCGGAAGTGGAGGAGTTCACCGGAAAAGATGGCCGGAGTTTGGGCAGAATTTTCACTGTAGAGGAGGGGATTTGTGGGAAAGGAGATGGATTGGGGGGGGGGGGGGTAAATAGGTTTAAAAAACTAATTTTTAATCTAAGCATTTAATATTTAGTCAAAAAGTGGAGATTTAGGATTAGATTTGCATTAAAAATGTCTTTAGAAAATTTTGAACCGTTGTCTCCACATGTTAGTCATTTTAGGGTAATTAGTAATTAGGTTAATGTAATTAGTAATTAGGAGGGTAATTAGCGATGGTAAAAGTAAAATTTAAAATTACGATTTTGCCTCTAGTAGTAAACGTGTCCAAAAAATTACGAAAACATACCCACGGGTTCGTATCGTCACGAGGATCGTGAATACGAAGTTCAATTCATGGGTTGAGATACGGAAATACGAGTCATGGGCCAAAACGTTTAGTAAGCGGGTTTACGGGTTCTCTACTGATTTGTCGTCAGAAAATTACGAAATTAATGTAGGAAGCTCTAAATGATCATAGGATGGTATCGTAGAAGTTTGAAAACGTTTTGATGATGTTTGTATAGAAAATTAATTCATTAGGCCAAAACAGTAATAATTGAAAATGAATTTTTATTCAATTATTTAAATGTATCTGATTAAACCCGAACTTACTAAAATACTCCATAACTAATTTGATACTTCAAAATATTTTTATAAGGAATTTTCGAAATCATAAAATTTCTGACGAAAAATAGCTAAATAGGTTAAACATGCAAATCGTAGTATTGATGAAAACAGGCCGTTACATCCTACCCTCCTTATAAAAATTCCTTCCTCGGAATTTATGAAAAGAGATGAGGATAACACATGCGCATCAGTCATGAAACTGTGGTCTAGAGGGTACCTGAGAGCACTTGATTAGTGGTCTCTGTTTCAGCAGCAGTCATGGTAAATGCCTGACGCCTTGGTGGATTTGGCTTGGCATTCTGAAAAGCTTGCTGCTGAGGAGGCATGGGTTGCTTTTACTGGGCTGATCCTGAAGCCATCACAGGGTTGGCTGGGTTGATAATGCGACGAGGGCAATATTTGGCAAGATGGTCAGATGCCCCACACACTAGTCACAGGTTCAATAACACACGACAGTCCCTCTTGACGTGTCCAACACGGTTGTAGTAGTCGCACACCATAGTGGCTTGGCATCGGCCAAAGCTGTTGGTCTTTTGAAATTGGTGGTCTGAGTCGGACCGAAATTGTTCCTGGCAGGTTCCATCGGGCGTTTGCCTGTATTAACTTGAATTCCCCTTACAAGTCGTGCAACGATTTCATGAGTTCGTGCAGCTTCCAGAACATCCTCAAGGGTAGTCAGCTTCACTAAACTCATTGAGGCTTGAACACGAGGGTTTAGGCCTTGACGAAACTGATAGGCACAGTCTTATGGATTTTCGACCATGTGTGGAGCGAAACGACTGAGCATTGAGAACTCTGCCTCATACTCATCCACAGTCGTATTGCCTTGTTTTCAGATTAGTAAAACGACTTTGGAGTTCTCTCTTGGCCGAGGGAGGAAAATATTGGGCGTTGAACCTTTCTCGGAACATGCCACAAGAGATAGGCTTAATCAGACGTCGTTCTTCACGATCCCACCAGCTTCGAGCATTGTCAGTCAGTTGCAGTTTTGCAACTTTGACCCATCCTACTTGGTAGATGCAATCAGCGCTCAACTTTTCTTCAGTGGCTAGGGCCCACTCTTCAGCTTCAAGTGGTCCTTCTTTTCTAGAGAAAGTCTTCGGATGAAGCTCCTGGAATTGCTTAACCCCAGGTTCAGCGGGTGGTGGTGGTGCCGGTGGACCTCACTAGAGCATCTGGTGTTGTATTTCCAACATTTCTCTAATCACTCCAATGACTGCAGATATCTCAGTGGCACCATTTGCATAGGCACCGTTTCCATTGGTGCCGTTTCTGTTGCGGGTGTTTGGTCTTCCTGCCATGCTGCAAAACAATAAACCTGAGTCAATATGTACTCAGTAAGCTTAGGATTGTAATGATGCGTATATTGTTCTGAGTATTTGCATGGCCTACATGGGCCACCACAGAAACCTGTCACGCCCCGCTTCCCATAATACCCGGGAGCGAGGGCGACGAAGGTCCGCATGTGCGTAAAACAAGGATGAATTTTTTTCTTCTTCCTTGTTCGATGCACAATAAGCGTCGGTAGTAATTCTATTGAAGGCCAGGTTCTTGTCATGCAAACTCAGAGAGACAACACACAACATCTTTATTATCCCAATAGATGATAAGTAGTACATGACTGGGCCTTATAGTACGGCCTACAATGACTCGACAGAAAAGTAAAGTATATCACTCGAAAGTAAATAGCACACTGGCAATAAGAAAAACACACTGACTGTGGTAAGGAAAGCACACTGATGATGAAATCAAGTGGATGCTGTGGTCGAATCGGAAACTCCTACTTCTCAGCAGGTGCGGGCTCAATAACGTCCTTTGATCCGTGGTCCACGAGATCGTCCTCAGTGTAGTACTCCACGTACTCCATCGGCTCGTAGTCTGACATGCATTTCAAAGAAAACAATGAAATACATGTCAGCGCTAAGCGGCAAGTAATAACCAACAGAAAGTAAAAGTGGAAAAGTAATGAACGAACAAGAGGGAACAAACGTCGCTTGACTATCTAATAGTGTAGGCAGGCCTAATAATAAGAAGTCTAACTTAACTTCCAAATCAGCCAGGCAGTCAGGGCTTGAAGGCACTGGTCACTTCTATGACCGCATGACAAGTCCTTTGGTTGACCGACCCCCTTCCCATTCCTTTCTAGGCACTGATTCGGTCGTAATTTAAGACCGCTTGTTATTATACCGCCTTGCCATGTTCGAGTAGTCTCGACTTAGTCAGTAGAACAATATAGTGGCACAATGAACAAACAAGCTAGTGCATCAGCCTTAAATGCCGCAATAGCCCAATAGTGTGCTCCGTAAATGTGCTCCGTAAATGCCCGAGGGCCCAATAGTGTTTTCCGTAATGTGCTCCGTAAATAACCGAGGGCCCAATAGTGTTTTCCGTAATGTGCTCCGTAAATGACCGAGGGCCCAATAGTGTTTTCCGTACTGTGCTCCGTAAATGACCGAGGGCCCAATAGTGTTTTTCGTAATGTGCTCCGTAAATACCCGGGGGCCCAATAGTGTTTTCCGTAATGTGCTCCGCAAATGCCCGAGGGCCCAATAGTGTGTGCGACAACCATAAACACAAATACGTGTGAGTACTTGCATAAAGTAAAACACAGTAGGAGGTGGTTGATACTTGCATATACATATACTGTAGTTACTTGGTAAATACTTGCACAAACACAGTAGTTACTTGCATACACCCGGTAATTACTTGCCTGCAGTAGTGACCGGTTGTAATCCGGTTCCTTGGGCGGGTCCCGTACCGCGTTCGGGGGTCGGAGTCTTCCCGAAACGTCTACCTACAAATACCACATGCACGCACCTATATTTATTTATTAATAACCAAGATTACAAAGTTTCGTATTACGTGCAAATACGCACGTATACGTATACGCGTATAAAAATAAAATAACTCCTATCTAATCTCTCTTCACAAAAATTAACTTCAAAATCCCGACACAATTTCTACCAAAAATCCTTTCATAACTCATTCCCTTCATTTTTCCTTCACTTAATCCCTTTACTTAGTCTCCCTCTTCACAAAGTTGGCAGCACACCAAAAATTTCAAAACTGTGACATTTTTTTTACCAATTTCGTTTTATCTCCTTTTTCACTTGTCTTTTTTTGTAGGGGCACCAATGGTGGAGGGAGCAAGGAGTAGGGACCAAGGGAAGAGGGGGAGTGGGGTGGACGGCCGGCCACCCTGCGGCCGTCTCCGGCTGCCGCCGGCCGGCTGGCAGCAGCATGGCCGAAGTGCCCTGCTGCTTGTATTGTGTTGTGTGTGTTTTTTGATTGCTTGATTCTTGTATTCTTTCCTCTTTGTTTCAAGATAGGTAGAGAGATTAGATAGAGAAGAGAGGAGGAAGGGTTAGTCGTCGGAGGAGGAGGAGTTCGCCGGAGGTGGCTATGGTGGAGGTGGCCATGGTGGGTTTGTTGGGCTTTGGTGTTGATTTTTAGAGAGAAAGAGAGAGATTGGGAATGCGGATTATGATGGAGATGAAGGATAATGGAGGAGGAGCGGAAAGCTTACCGGAAGTGGAGGACTTCGCTGGAAAAGATGGCCGGAGTTTGGGTAGAATTTTCACCGTAGAGGTGGGGATTTGTTTGGAAGGAGATGGATTCGGGGGGAGGGGTTTAAAATAGGTTTAACAAACTAATTTTTAATCTAAGCATTTAATATTTAGTCAAAAAGTGGGGATTTAGGATTAGATTTGCATTAAAAATGTCTTTAGAAAATTTTGAATCGTTGTCTCCACATGTTAGTCATGTTAGGATAATTAGTAATTAGGTTAATGTAATTAGTAATTAGGCAAGGTAATTAGCGATGGTAAAAGTAAAATTTGAAATTACGATTTTGCCCCTACTAGTAAACGTATCCGAAAAATTACGAAAACATACCTACGGGTTTGTATCGTCACGAGGATCATGAATATGAAGTTCGATTCACGGTTTGAGATACGGAAATACGAGTCGTGGGCCAAAACGTTTAGGAAGCTGGTTTACGGGTTCTCTACTGATTTGTCGTCAGAAAATTATGAAATTAATGTGGGAAGCCCTAAATGATCATAGGATGATAACGTAGAAGTTTGAAAACATTTTGATGATGTTTGTATAGAAAATTAATTCATTAGGCCAAAACTGTAATAATTGAAAATGAATTTTATTCAATTATTTAAATGTATCTGATTAAACCCAAACTTACTAAAATACTCCTTAACTAATTTGATACATCAAAATATTTTTATAAGGAATTTTCGAAATCATAAAATTTCTGACGAAAAATAGCTAAATATGTTAAACATGCAAATCGTAGTGTTGATGAAAACAGGCCGTTACAGCAGGCTGAGGACATTGATGCTTCCACTTCTGAGGAGAAAACGGTACCAGGCACGGATGCAGCCACTTCTGATGAGAGAACTACAATGAGATACTCGGGACGTGTTGCTACAGAGCCAGGTTGCACCATCGTCACTCCCCCACCCACCGATACAGCTAGTCCATACTACGTGTGGATGGATGGAGATGATTCAGATGGAGAAGACAATGAGGTTATTTACCTCACAGAGCCGGAGCACGCTTTTGAGGAGACCTTACACACGGAGCCAGATCTTATCGACGAGGAGGTCATGCATCGGGACGAGGACACATCCATTCATGAGGATCCCGAGCATTACCCTCCTCCATTAGAGCTTCCACAGGCACCTCATCCCTCCACTGACGCCGAGGACTATCCCACAGAGCTTACTGGTCCCACTCAGGGAGATACTTTTACTCATTCTGTTTCTGAATCATGTATTCCATTTGATATTTATTTTGATTCATATATTTTTGACACGTCGTACCTTTTGCAGCACACATACGATTATAGATCGGAGGTATGCTTGGACGTGTCATATATAAACGAACCTGTCAAGGCGGTCCACACCTATGATC
This sequence comes from Scilla litardierei, assembly GCA_030789695.1. Classification (NCBI taxonomy): domain Eukaryota; kingdom Viridiplantae; phylum Streptophyta; class Magnoliopsida; order Asparagales; family Asparagaceae; genus Scilla; species Scilla litardierei. The sequence continues at coordinate 276,920,979 of CM061141.1, read as the reverse complement.
CAGAGTTACCTAAGCAGCTGAGCGAGGACATCATGGAGATAGCTATCACAACACAAGAGGATATTGAATTTTCCAGGGAAGTATCGTCCACCACTATTTATTTCATATATTTCTATAGACGATCCTCTTTGGAATACTTTTATTATGAGGGTGAATTTTTCGCAGCAAACTGATGCATCCTATTCTCTGCAGGGTACAGGTGGAGTCCTTGTGGAAATGCTGGAGGATGCATTGCTGGAGTTCGTTGGTGTTCGTGGACACATGCGTCTGGCAGAGCCACGGAAGGAGCAGTTGGAGTAGTTGCCTACACCAGTAAAGATACTGGATTCGCCTTTTGCAATAGGTGATATCAATCTGGTAGTGTAGAAATAGCGTAAAATTTTATGCTTTCAATAAACACGAATGCTCTCGACAGCGAGAGGACCGTATAGATTTGCTTGATTTGTTAGTTCAGAATAATATCACATCATATGACAGCAACAAAAATCTTTTACACCCCAAACCCATTATATATATTAATTGCTATCCCCTCCACATTTTGATATGTGCCAACTTTTTGCTCACCACCCATCGAGCAGTTCCTTCATGCTAAACTTACTTTCCTATTCATTTGACTTGATCACGGTTTGCAAAGTCGTGATTTTATTGATCGAGTCATTTCAATAGGATTGTTTGGTATAAGCTTGGGGGAAGGCGCTCTCATGCATCATTGCATGTGCATGTAGTTGCATTAGGATTCCATGTCATTCATATCACCATTTTTTTCATTCACCCCCTCATATTTATCATTGTTCCTCATAAATACCTTTTATGATCACATTGAGGACAATGTGAAGTTTAAGCTTGGGGGAGTGCATTTCCATGCCATTTAGATGCATTAGTTGCATTTTTAGTTTATTTTAGGATTTTTAGGATTTTTAGGATTTTTCAAAATTTTTGCATCATCTTTTTGATTTTTCCATCTTATTTCCCTTTTATGTGTATTCATGCATCATAATGTGTGCTTGTTTTTCTTTTCTTTTCTTTCTTTTATTTTTCATTTCTTTATTTTCTTTTCCTTCTTTTGCTAGATATGTTCCTTATGATGATATCTCTTAATGCTTTAGCAACCATCACGATGCTAATTATTCATTGTCAGGTTACTTAGAGTATCTCATAGTCCTACTATCCATGTCTTGCTTATATATATATATATTCTTTTGATGATTCCTCTGTATGAATGCATGATATTAATTGAAGCTGAATGTATGGATTAGTGTTTAGTATGCTTTTTTTGGAAGTGCACCAAGATTCACGCATCGATTGTATAACGGAAGCATCTGCCTTATTGTCTTATTCACCTTCTATTGCATGCTTGATATGATTGTACTCTTTGCTACTTGACTTCACTATTTATTGAAATAATTGAGAATACCCATGCTTACATATGAATTTAGTTGATGTATTATCTTATTTAACCATTTGTGCATATCTTATAGTGAACCGAGAGTTACACCATTTCCTTCTCTACATATATCTTTTTATTCTCTACATGTCACTTGAGTTCACCTCCTAAAGCTACTTATATCGCATCAATTTCCCAAAAATCCATACAAAAGAAAAAGTTAGCTCCAAAAAAGTACAAAAAGCCAAAAAGGAGCTCAAAACCAAAAATACAAATCATGTAGCTCCTACAAAATTCCAAAAAGAAAAATGAGAAACAAAAAGTTCAAAAAGAAAAAGAAAAATATTTCTCTATCTCATTATTGGAGGCACATAATACTTGGGAAAACCAAGGCAAAAATCTCATTTTCCATTATCATATTTCTTTAGATGCGATGCCTCAAGCTAAGCTTGGGGGGGGGGGGAAATCACTTGACCATATGAGTGCGTGCGACATTAGAGTGGAGAGGTGCAAGAATGGGGAAGTATGATAATGCTGAAACTTAGCAAAATACTTTAGTTATGGAGACTTCTTATGATTTGATATAAGTATGTGAATGCCATGATTTATTCCATTCTCCATTGCATGCTTGGTGTGATTCTGATATGATCTGTTATAACTCTTGATTGAAAAGTGCGTCGCCAATGATTTGTATATCAAATTCTATGAAATGCGTGATGTGGATATGAATCGATTGTATGAATTTAGAGAGTCCCTTTTGTTGTTCTTAAAATCTTGCAAGTACCATGTTTAAGTTAGATATGAAATCTTTATGGCATGTGATTCGTATTTTCCGAGTTATCGTGATGTGTAGCTTATGGCTTGAAGATCTGAGAGAATAATCTAGCGACCCCTTCAACTTCGTATTCTTTTTCGTTTTTCTTATATTTACATCCAGGTGAGCTTCGTATTCGTCTTCCTCGAGGAGGAGTAAGAGGTAAGCTTGGGGGATTTTGATCGGCTCATATTTTACACCTTTTTCTGCATATTTGCATGCCATTTCGATTGCTCATATTGTGATTTTCATGATTAATCAACGATATTTCGTTACTTTTCACTTTTTCTTGTTTTCGTCTGATTTCAGGAAATATGGAGCAATCGGGAGAAAAAAGGAGCCTAAAGGACTTGCACGCATACCGGAGCATTGCCCATGACCATATCAAGGAGCTAACGGCACTGAAGGAAGAGTGGAAGAAGAAGAAGAACGTCGAAGGAATCGACGAGGAAGCGAGGAGGAGAAATGAGCTCTGAAACAAGCCACTCGGTCGAGCAAGGTAGGTCACTCGGCCGAGTAAAGCAGCCTACTCGGTCGAGCAATACTGACACGACAACGTTTACCAGCCTGAGTACCGCAATGTACTCGGCCGAGTGTTGAATTCCACTCGGCCGAGTAAGAACTCCACTCTCCCGAGTGGAGGCCAAAATTTCGAAGAGAGGCAGGCCGACTTCTCTTTTTTTCTAGATGATCTGCAGACTGACATACTCGGCTGAGTCACACTTCTCACTCGGCCGAGTGACATGAGTGCCCATATTTTCAGACAGCCTCTCACTCGTTTGAAATCTTCTATCATTCCAATAGGCAAAGTATTTTTCTCATATTTTTTATTGATAGTTGACTTCATGACGGTTCCAACTCTGCCAAGAACGTGCCAATCAGAGGTCAGATGAAATCTGGGAAATTTCTGCAAGTTGATGCTGCAGTGCTGAAATTGCTACTCGGGCAGAGTGAGAATCTCACTCGGCCGAGTCAGCGTGGGCCCAGAATTTAAGTTGCGGCCAGGGCTGATTTTGGGTACGAATTTCCGAGGGTTTTAGGGTTATTTACAAGGGTTTTGAGGGGAATATATATAGGATTTGTAGCCGTCATTAGAAGGGGTTCCTATTATTTTCTTGGAGACTTTTTTAAAGGTTAGGCCATGCTCTAGTCCCCCTCTTGGATCTAAAATCTTGTAATTGGATTGAAGTTCTTCATGAAAGCTAAGTATCTTTGTTCTTGTTATTTGAATCATTGATTTGATATCTTTTTACATGCACGCAATGTCTCCTATCGATTTCTATATCGTTATTGATATGCTTGGTTGATCTTTGTTCTATGGAAGGGGATGAACCCTATGGATCTAATGCTAGATTTGTGATGAATGAATTTCTATGTTGCTAGAATTGCTAGAAGGTTAGATTGTGATTGATTTACTACGGATAACTTGGAATTTCCATTGATCGAGAGTTTGCAAGAGATTGAGCTCTGATCAATGGGAAGGTCAAGATATTCGATTTAGATTTATAATCTAGATTCACTACGTTTGGTTTGTAAGAGATTGGACCAAATCTAGCATTTTTATTATATGTCTATACTCATATTCGTTTGCAAGAGATTGGGTAAATACGAACTATCACAGTTTAGATCATAACTCAAGTTTGCACGAGAGTGGGCTTGAGTTGTGATTGGATGATGATGTCGGTCTTAATGCTAGTGGCTTAGATTAGAGTTTGCACGAGAGTGGGCTCTGATCTAGGTTGCTATAGACCTGCAATAGCGTGAGAACGAGAGCTTGGTTCTCTATTTAGTTACGACTAGTTCACCTCAATCCAAGTCTAGTAACATTGAGATTCACAATTTAGAAGGATGCATGACAGTCCGTAGTGGGGATTTCCTAGCCCTAGACATTTTTATTGATTGAATTTACGATTGAAATATTTATCACTGACACCGACATCCATCACCATTGCCATTACATCGTACCATAACCATCTCCACCAATAAACCTTCGTACTCAGACCAACCTAAGATAGATTGGAGCCAACACCACCTACTCGTGTTCGATACCCGCTCGCCACTACACCGTGCGGTTGTGGTAAAGCTACAATTGTTTTCCGGGGGTATATCCGGGAGCGATCACCACAGAGTATAATTGACGAAATTGTCCGTGGCCTTAACTTTCTAGCCAGTGATATTGTCATGGCCGATAATAGTAATGGCCACAGATATGTTCGTGGCTAATAGGCAGTTGGCAATCAAAAAAAATTTATCCAAATTAGGGGAGCCCGCGTGAGCCCCCTACGCGCAGATCATTTCATAGAGAGAGAGGGCAGCGCGATTTTCGATCACCGGGGAGGACGACACCGACGCCGACGATGACAGCCATCGTCAGCCGCCACATCGATGCATCAGCAAGGTAACCCCTTCGATAACCCCGGCGATTCCGAATTTTATTTGTCCTAAATGCATGCTAGAGTGGTTAAAGGGGGCGTCGAAGGGGGCGTCGGCTCCTGCCGGTGCCCCAGCTCCCCTCGCCTCCTTCTTATCTGAAGGAGGAGAGCGGGAGCTGGGGTGGAGGTGGTTGCTGATGCCCCCTCCAACCCCTCTCTCTCCTACTCCCCCAATCCGACCCCTCTCGGCACCCGCATGTGCCCCCTCTGACCCCTCTCCGACCCAGCCCTCTTCGTCGACCCCCCTGCTCGAGAAACGTTTAGTGTTAGTGTTAGGCTTAGGGTTAGGGTTAGGGTTAGGGTTAATAGCTTGGGTTCGAGGTCTATTTGGCACGGGTCTAAGTCGTTCAGTGCCTAGTCCGCTGCCGACATTCTTCTATGTTAGCTACTGGATTTAGCTAGCTTAGCACCAGGTCAGCTCCCAACATCATCCTACGCCAGCTACTGCAACCCCACTATCATCCTTATTAGTGAGTTTTGATGATAATATAGTGCTAATCGTATCCATATTCAAATCCAAAGTTAATATTGGGATTTGTATGACCTTAAGACAATTATTGTAATTTATACATCCACACAAAATAGTGGTAAGTTATTTGGTAATCTTTATTTGTGTAAGCTCAGGATACATTTTGATTCTATATGCATATAGTCATATGTTTGAATAGATAAAATCCCAATTATGTGAGGACAATAAGATCACGATGAGATCATGATAATATGAACTAATCAATTTACATAAGCACAAATCCAAAATGTTCCTGCTCGTAGGAATATCAAGATATGACATTAATATTCTAGATAGACCATTGTGTGTTGAAACTTACCATTGTGTTGGTAGTGGTTAGTCTCATAGCCATTCAATATGAAGACAACGTGAGATAGTGTGCTTGTGCTTACTAGAGAACAAGTTCATAGAATGACTCACAGAGAAGTTTTTATATGATAAACATACTTTTGCTATGGGTAGAAGCTCTTAGGTGATAATTGGTTCAGATTAGTCCCTTGACCTGAGACGCACTATAGAACCATACACGTGGGAGGACTACGGTTTTGCTTTTACCAACCAACGATATTGCGATTGTTTTTTAGGTATTCGCTGGACATAGTCGAAAGCATGCAAAGGGAGGTGATGGAAAAGAAGGGATTCATCTCCTCTGGTATGTGAGGTTAATGTTGTAAGGAGTTAGTATGGATCCATAGAAAGTCATTGGCCAATGCATAATAGACAAACTTATTAGTGTAATAAGTTTGATCCATCTTAGACTATAGTTTCACATACATGACTCATGATATTAAGGTATTATTACGGTTTGATAGATTTCCATACCCAAGATATCTTATCAACATAGTGTTGGATGCAACGATCTAGGATCTCGTGTTTGATGATAACAAACGTGTGTGAACGATTTGATGTATGTGCTAAGTATTTTAAGGAGTGGCACGCGTGTAGTTTTTGAGCAAGAGAAGAAGTGGGAGCAAAATCGTAATTTCCTCAAAGAAAAATTAATTTCATGGCTACATCATGCAAGCTTGGGATGTGGACTCATATTATACTTAACCCCTCTTATACTATGCTTAACCTCTCTCACTTAATTCCCCAATAAAGTGATTGGCTGTCTTTTTTTTACAAGCATAAAAAATTAAATAGGGAGCATTCCTCTTCTAGCATAACACGCAACAACCACAGAATCATTTAAAGGAAGATAAGGTTACAGGCAAATCAAGGCAAGAAAATTAAATGAAAAGGAGAATGGCAAAGCACAACACAGAGGGGAGAGATTGGAAGGCATTTAATTCGGTTGAATCCAACCTGATCGAATCCAAGGGCAAAATCGTAAATAAACTTAGGTTTTTGTTTCATCAAAACCCAATATATATCTACAAGGGCCGGCCCTAAAAAACTGAGAACAACTCTGCAAAAAAAACTGTGAGGCATACATCAAAAGGAAACAAGTTGGCACAACCCTAAAATTCCAAGCATCAACCCTCTTGTTCAACGAGCCACAATTCCTTCATCATCAAGTGAAGAGCCGCATGCAACAAAACACAGGGCCAAAAACAATTCATAACAATTTTTGAGTGTTTTCTATGTTCATTAACTTTGAGCTTTTACATCTCCACTAAATTATCTTTGTTTTGATTGCTGGGAACTCATGTTTGCATGCCACATTTGCATGGCATATAACATTAAATTAAAGTAGCCATTAAAACCAAAGAAGAACAGAACAACAACTAGAAGATTTCTTTCTTATCCGTGCACAAGTTCCAACAAGGCCAGTTGATGCCGTGACCCGATGCCGTGAGCTCTTCAAGCAAAGGCTGCAACGTTATCTGCTCCAGTCATCATCGCTGCCGTGGATATCATATTGAGTTGCCAACGAGATATCCGTCGTGTCCTTGCTTCTCGCTGCCGAATCATTTGCTGCCGTCAACAACCTCTCGTGCTGCCGTGGAGAGGCCATATTTTTTTTGCAGCGCTGGGGAAGCAATCACATGCCAATTTCTTTTGTTTTTAATTCCCCACCTATTCTGTTTGCCTGCATTTGTTTCTTAACTCTCCACTAATTTTGTAGTGTCTTGCAGGTACATGCTTAAAGAAATTTGATTAAAAGAGGGATCAAAAGGGTGTGCTATAGAGAATAAAACAGAGGCTTAAAAGAAATAATAATTGAAGAGATAAGCATCATTGCAACAGCAAGGGATAGAAGAAAGAATCAAACGCATCCACTTTCAGTTGGAGAGAAAGAGACAACTTTTTTCGAGCACTTCCTTCTTATTATTTTTGTTTGCAGTTTGGACAAGATCTTATATTTAATTTTTACAGGAGAAGTAACTCATGCACAACCGCCAAAGCCGAAGGGAGGCAGCACGTGACTGCGACAATCAAGGAACGACCTTCTGTAGCAGAGTATCAAAATAAGTCTAAAATTGCATAATTGGTCCAGAACTTTGTTGCTGAATAACTTATGCTGCAGACATCAGATTGGGACAACATTTGCGTTAGAGCATAGCTGACGACGTGCCGATTGACAGAGACGACTAAGCCTACACTCTGAGCATTTCTGAACTCTATATTTATTATTTTTGTGTAGTAGCGATCTCTGTAGGGGAAACACTTATTACCACTGTTTGTGTCTTTTTGAGGACTTGACGAGTTGGGGCTCGTTAATGGTGAGAGCATCTGACTAGGTTGATAGTGTAGAGAACGCGAGAGTGTGTACAAGCTAGGTGAGAGTTGAGTTGGGGAACTTGACTCATTGTAGCTGTACCTTGATTAAATATCTATCTAGTAGTTTCTTACAGGGCTGGAGTAGGTCGTGGGGACGACCGAACCAATGTATATCTGTGCATACTCTGTGATTGCTTATTTTTTTACCCTGCATGTGCTTATAAATGCGTGTGATTGTTCGTGGGTTGCACGAATATTTTTATTAGCCTATTCACCCCCTCTAGTCTAGGATCCAGATCCAACAAGTGGTATCAGAGCCAGTTTAGAGGATCTAGTCTAGTATGACCATGAATATATCTGATTCTGCATTTGTTGAGGGCCAGTCAATAGCCCGTCCCCCTAAGTTTAACAGTGCAGACTTTGCATATTGGAAGGCTAAGATGAAAATCTATTTAGTGTCTGTAGGTTATGATGTGTGGGATATTGTTGAAAATGGTGATAGTCTACCCACTATTAAAATTGAAGACACTGTTATGATTAAACCTAAAGAGAAGTGGGATTTAGCTAATAAGAAACTTTATACTCTTAATGGTAAAGCTATAAATGCGCTTATATGATCTCTTGATAAATCTGAGTTTAACCATATCTCACATCGTCTAACTGCACAAAAAATATGCCATACGCTGGAGGTGACACACGAGGGAACATCGCAAGTGAAGGAATCCAGACTTGGCTAGGAGCTATTTCTGAACTCTTAGCGAAATACACTCTGAGCAAGTGAGGGAACATCGCCATACACTCTGAGTATTTCTGAACTCTATATTTATTATTTTGTGTAGTAGTAGCGATATCTGTAGGGGAAACACTTATTACCATTGTTTGTGTCTTTTTGGGGACTTGACAAGTTGGGGCTTGTTAAGGGTGAGAGCATCTGACTAGGTTGATAGTGTAGTGACGTATCCCAAACTTACACCTAAATTCCACCTAGCGGTGTCACAGTCGCTAGGCGTAATATTGCTCCTAGGTGTTAGCTCTTGGCTCTATCCGCAAGCGAACGGTGTCAAATTATAGTATAAAAGATGTCGAATCCCACATAGACGGTGACAGTGTATTTGATGTCTCAGATTATTTTTAGATCTCGAAGTGAGATTGCTGTCGGTCTGGAAGGATTGGTTGTGATGTTGTTGTTGACTTGATAATAAAGAAAACTAGGGTTTTAGGGATCATCGCTAAGACCGTCAGAGATCGGTGTTGGACTGGGATCCGTACGTTGCATTAGGGTTAGGGGATTAGTCACTCTATTCATACCACTCTCGTAGGTTAGAATTTCGAGGTATTTCGGTGGCTCTTATTGACACAATGGCGGTAGCCGTCAATGTAGCGATATAGTTCATCGATGGATCCCCTCAAGGCACGAACCCGGCATGGTCACGAGCCTTGGTTGGATCCACCGATTTCCATATTTAAATCCCAATGATACTCCTTAAGCTCATCAATTCCACCGACCATGAGCGTGATCTCAATACGAGTTATCCTAGGGATTCGGATGGATCGACCGAAATACTCCTTCTTATTCCCAATACAACCTAGAGATCCAGATCTACATCTCCTTCCTAAAGTCTTAGAGCTAACCCATCAACCCTAGAAGAGACTACTCACACATGTCGATTTTGTCGAATAAAAATACGATTTTTATAAGAGAAAACATTGTTGCAATTGGATCGAGCGAGAAATGAATAGCTTACTTGCAGAAGACGAGAAAGAGCAATAACTAATAATAATCCAAGAAGATTCTGTAGATTCCAGAACGCAAAAGTAATTGATCTTCCAAAAATAATTCAATTATCCCCAAGAAATAGGTTTAGATCTACAATCGTCTCTAATCTCCTCTCTCTCCACAACATAATTCCCAAAAAATAATCAAAAGAATGAGCTCCCCTCATCGCGTCTTCAGATCCGCACTTCACTACTCAGCTCTGTGCATCTGGGCGGGCCCACGAAAATAATTCCAAAATTAGCCTGCACTGTCACCAACCGAGTCAGTGACTCGGCCGAGCAGAAGCTTGCTCGGTCGGGCTGCTCGGTCGAGCAACCCACTTGCTCGGTCGAGTCTGTTAGTGGATCCATCTTCTTCAAAAAATGTCGTTCTGTCTGCTTGGCCCGAGTAGGCATTGCTCAGTCGAGTCGCCATCTGACTCTGTCGAGCAAGTCCTGCTCGGTCGAGTAGTACGTTGATGGTGGACCTTCAAAAAGAATAGAAGTTGCTCGATCGAGCACCACACTGCTCGGTCGAGTCGGATACGTATCAGCTTCTCTCGTGCATCAGCTCGACCGATAGCCTACTCTGCTCGGTCGAGTCGCCTAGGAAAATCTCAGCTAACTCCTGATAGCTTCTCCTCCACTCCTGGCAATCTCCTCCACTCCTCCCATAGGCTTCCAAAACTCGGTGAACTCCTGTAGAGCTTCGCCAACAGGCTCAAGTGCATGCTAGATGTGTCCATATCCAAACGTGGTCTCGAATCGCTCCAAAATCCCTGAAAATCCACAAAACTCTACGAAACTCGAATATGGTGTTAGAATTGCAATATCACAGAAAAATGCGGGATTTGGATGCAAATATGGCATGAAATATAATGGAATGATGCAATGAAATGATGGAAAATATGGACACATCAAAATCCTCCAAGCTTACCTCTTACTCGTCCTCGAGGAAGACGAATACTAGGTATGCCGTGCGATAAACAAAAGGAATAAAAATAAAAGAGAATAGTGATGGAAGGAGGGTGCTAGAGTTGTTCAATCAGATCCCAAGCCTCAGCTATATATCACGATGCTTCGAATGGTAAAAACACATGCTAATGGTATTTTCAAGTTTTACTAATCATATGGCTAGCATGCAATAAAGACAAAAAATAGGGATCTTGTAAAATTATGTTATCAACACATATCGATCTCATGCAATCTATAGAGTCTAGTATAAAAAAGAGTTAGCAATGCACTTTTCAATCAATAGATACAAGTGGAGCATAGAGAATCACACCAACATGCAATAAAGAATGGATTTGAATCATGCTATTCAAATATTCACTTCTAATCACGAAAATCCCCAAAACTAAAATATTTTGTAAAGTTCAAGCATTATCTAATCTCCTCGTTGTGCACCGTCTCCACTCTACTATTATACTCACTCATATGATCAATTGGTTCACCCCCAAGCTTAGCTCGAGGCGTCGCATCTAGGAATATGATATGAAAGTTTTTGTCTTTTTCCAAGTATTTGAGTAGCTTCTAATAAGATGATATAAAACAATTTTATTTATTTCTTTTCTCTTTTTCTCTTTTTCACATTTTTTTCATCTTATTTAGAAGCTATCTTTTCTTTTGGGATTTTTGGGAAGTAAGATGCGGTAAAGGTAGCTGTGGGGGGTGAAACCAACTAATATATAGAGAATCCTAAAGATATGTGGAGAAGAAAAATAATAAATCACTCGGTTCACTCATCAGAGGTGGACAAAAATTTAATAGGATAATACTCTAACTAAACTCAACTAGCATGGATATTTTCATTCATCTTGATGAATACTGAAAAGCACGTAGTAATAAGCACAATAATATCAAGCATGCAAACAGAAGTGAATGAGATAGCAAACAGGTGCTCCAAATGTTCTAATGATGCGTGAACCTAGGTGCATTACCCAACAAAGTACATACTGGATACTATTTCATGCATTCAATTTCAATTCATATCAGTCATTAAATTAGAGAGATCAGCAAAAGAATATGCACACATATAGATAGTAAAACTGAAACTACTGTCATCAAATATTAGCACAATGAGTAATTACTTAGGGCTATGAGAAGTATCATCATGCAGAACAACCTCAGCAAAAAGAAAAAGGGCGGAGGGAACAAGAGAATGAGAAAAGGCATGCATGCATGGCAAAAAGTGAAAAACGTGATGGTGAATAAGAAAAAAGATAAAAAGGTGGAAAATGGGTGGAAAAATAAAGTAGAAGGTGGAAAACAAAAGAAAATATAAATGGAAATGGAAAATAAAGCGCTAGCGCTCATCCTCCAAGCTAAACCCAGCAGTGTCCTCACTGCTGAGAAAACGCTAGTATGCGGGAGAAGATGCTAGAAAGGGGTGGGTGGGTGAGCGGATAGAAAAGGAATAGAAAGTAAAAACTGTGCAGAAGAGATAAAACGTGATATGATGCATGTGCATGAAATGATGCATGGTGGGTCCTCCCCCAAGCTGTGTAAGACCAGGGCCCCAAAAAGACAGATGAGCACAATACAATGTGGGGGAAGCAAAAAGTGTGTAAGGACAACATCAAGCAGGGGCACCACCCTCTGGAGGTGGTGATGGGTCCCCCTGCTGTGGACTAGGTACATCAGCTGCTGGCTGTGGCTCGACGACAGGGTCGGCCGGTGGATCAGAAGTGGTGGTGACATGCGAAGCTGAAAATAGGACAATAGCGGTCTCGACTGGTGTAGAAGTGGGTATGTCAACGACCGAAGAGGAAACGATGGTGACGACCAACTCGGGTGTAGAAGTGTCAGGTTCTGCAGAAGCTTGTAATTGTAGAGCATTGAGTGGTGCAACGGTCAAGACATGGGCTGTCCTGGGTGGAGGGGCGTGTGCTAGGATCATGGGAGGTGGACACCGTATCCTTAGTAGGTCAATGATAGAGGCTAGGTCTGCCTCGACTCTCTCATGATGGGTGACTGTCGAGCACATGAAGGTGTCGAAATCCCGCCAAAGGCAAAAAGTCGTGGCCTCCAACGCGGTCAGACGAGCATCAGTGGTGCGGGAGTCGAGGGGAGGACGAGAACTGTGAGGCACCACTCTCGTAAAGCGGCCCCGTGGAGATAATCTACGGTGCCTGGGCTGGAAGATCGGAGAGGGTGAATTTGATGGGATCTCAATAGTGGAAGTGGCCGGAGGTAGAGCAGTCATCGACACAGAAGTGATGACAGAAATCGAGACGCTTTCAATAAGTCAGGCCGCAGCATGTGAGGAAGTGGAGCCAGAGGTAGGTGAAAGGGACCCTAAGGAGATAGGCAGCGATGCTAGAAGGTCCCTAAGTGGTGGAAGGGTGAATGCTGGCTCGAGCTCTGGAGCGGGTGAGATATCAGTGCCCTCAGGCACGGGGACATAGGATACAGAAGTAGGGGCAACGGGGCAAAAGGTGGTGAGAGTCCTCGAGGTCTCAACGGTGGAGGAGGTGGTAGAGACAGAGGTGGAAGAAGCAGTGCCTTTTGGTGGTGGAGGGGGCGCAGGCAGAGCTGGAAGGGCGGCTACAATGGCTGCCAGGTCGTGCTCCTCGTACTTGGAGAAGCGGGGAACCGGTCGTCGACGACTGCCGCGACGGCGGCTCCCGGTGGCTCGAGGACGTGGAGTGCTAGAAGTGGGTGGACCCTATCTATCATCCAGCTCAGCTGGACAGGTGCTATGGTGGTGAGGTGAGGGGCGTGAAGGACGAAGTGTGGTGGGTGGTGGGTGCCAACCAGGTAGGTCCAGTGATGGGCTCCGTAAGGCCGAATGATATGCATGTGCTCAAGCACACCTAAGGTCAAGCGCGTGGGGCCAGGAGGGGTCACTAGGTCATCAGAAAGATGGATACCTAACATCCGTGCAAAAATGGTGAAGAATCTACCGCAGAAGATATCGATGGAGTAGTGGGTGTGGGTGATCTGCAAAAGGCGATAACACAGCCAGTGGACTGCATCAGAAAGGACAAAAGTGAGAAGGGAGCCGTCGGGATGGAAGTGCATAGGTTGGGTCATGCCCATAAGATGGGAAAGCTCGGGTAGGGACATGGTCCTGACCTCTGGCCGGCAGAAAATGGTGGTGGCGAGGTGTCTCTACGCGTAGCGAAGGCAAGGATGCATAATGCATGATGCCTTCGCTCGGCTGGGGCGGTAGTGGTCCAGACCAGAAATGCGATGCCAGAAGGCTGAGGCATCAAACATGCCTAAGTCGTAGTCTGGGGAGAAAGCGGCTCGGGGGTCAGGGATGGCTGGGAAGTGGAAGTGGGATCAGATCATGGCATATGTGATCGTGACGTCGTGATCCATTAGCCGAAAGGTAATGCCGTCGCCCACTTGGGTGCAGGCGATGGAATCAATGCCTCCAGAGTGAGGTGAGTGTATGTGGGTGCATGGACAGCCAGGAGCCGCTCGAAGCCAATAGTGCGGTAAAGCCAATGGACTCCCTGCAGGAGTCCAATGGATCGGAGTGTGGGGAAATTTTATAAATACTGTTAGAACAAGTCGACGCTACGACAGCCGGGCAAATCGGTCATGGTGTGCGTCATCACGGAAGGTGATGCCAAACGTCCGCATACGTGGCGAAAGAGCGGTGGGAGGGGAGTCGGGTGGTGGTGGTGGAGCGGTAGTGGGAATGGGGGTGGAAGTGGCTGGGAATGTGTGTGATGGGGGGAGAAGAGTCTGATGCGGATGATGGATCGCCCATGTGCTCCTCCTCGGTGGTAGGTGAAGGCTCGCGGCGAGTGCAGCGTGACGATCTAGAAGAGGAGGTGCCAGTGGCCTTCCTCTTCCTGCGACGTGGAGGTGTAGGACCCCCTCCTGTGCGAGGCATGATGCAAATGGCAGGATGTAGTAACAGTATAAAATTAAGGAGTATTTGAGTATACCGATAATATGATCGTAGCGAGAGCACTATCAGCGCGTATGGGACTATTACTGATCAGGTCTCCCCCAAGCTAATCCGAGACATGTCCTCTGACGTAGGCGAAACACACCTGAAATAGAAACAAATATACTTTCAGGGGATTATATGAAAAATAAATATGGGGTGGCATTTGCTCAATCGAGCACTAGCCCTGCTCGGTCGAGCAACGTAAGTGAATGGTATGTGCGTGAATGGCTGCTCGACCGAGCAGCAGTGGTGCTAGGTCGAGCAGTTCGTAATAGAGTGGGGGATGGGTGGACCGAGCAATTATTGTGCTCGATCGATCAGAGTCGATGGGAAGTGAGGTGGTATTTGCTCGGTCGAGCACCGTTGGTGCTCGATCGAGCAGACAGAGATGCCCTAGGGGAGCAGCGGTGGGGAATATCGATAGGGGTGTTGGGGGGTGGTTGGGGGTGTTACAAGAGGATAGCAGGGGGGTGGGATTGTGGGGGGAAGGAAAACGCTGTCGGCATGGGCGGCGCCGGCCGCGAAGATCCGGCGATTCGAAAGGGGAAGTGGGAATAGGGGGAGGAAGAAGGAAATAGAAAGGGAGAGAGAGAGAGGCTGAAAGAGAGGGTGTAGACCGGACAGGCGGTGTGGACGGCGACACAGGCAGAGAAAGGGAGGACGTCAGCAGCGGAGTGGGTCGAGTAGGGTAGTGGATTTTGTGCTCGGGCTAGGGATTTTGATTAAGTGAGAAAGCTTAGTGATTAAAGGAAGCGAGTTGGGTTTTAATAAACCAACTCGTTCGGAATTGGGCCCGCAAGAAATAGGATAAACTGACTCGATCGAGCAGCGTGGCTGCTCGGTCGAGTCAGACAAATATAAAAATATTTTCAGGACACTCCCTTATATGCTTGATCGAGCAGGGTTTGCTCGGTTGAGCAGATCACTGTTGATTCCAATCTTCTTTTCTTCTCGGTCGAGCATGCTTCTGCTCGGTCGAGTCGATGCCTACTCGGGCCGAGCAGAGGCTGCTCGGGTCGTGCAGACAGAACGTCGTTTCCTCCTTGTTTTCCCGTGCATGCTCTACTCGATCGAGCACGTGGCTGCACGGTCGAGTTAGTGTCTACTCGGACCGAGCAAAGGCTGCTCGAGCCGTGTAGATAGAATGACGTTTTCATTCTCTTTTCTTGTGCCTGCACTACTCGACCGAGCAAATGGTTGCTCGGTCGAGTCACCTGTGTCCCCTTGTGACTCTTCTCCTTTGACCTACTCTTCAAATCAGCTGCTCTCCTCCCAGCTTTCTTCCATTTAAAATAACAATTTGTGTGCCCCTTTTCGTTCAACCTATAGAAAGGAAGAACCATCAGATTTTTTATGATTTTGTATTTTTAAGAGAAATAAATATCGCTTTTATTTGGTTTTCTTAAATAGATAAAGGAAAAATAAAATAATAAAATAAAATTAAAAAAGTGGAAAAGTGACGCACCCGTAACCTGCACCTAGATTCCACCTGGCAGTGTCACGATCGCCAGGCGTGGTATGGTCCCTAGGCTTCAATTCCGGGCTCAATCTGTAAACGGATGATGTCGGGTTATAGTATAAATGATATCGAATCCCATAGGGACGGTAATAGTGTAAACGGATTCTCAGTTTATTTCTAAGTTTTGAAGTGAGATAGCTATCGGGGTGAAAGATTTGTTTGGGGTATTGTTGTTGTTTTACTAATAAAAGGGACTAGGGCGTTAGGGATCACCACTAAGATCGTTGGGGGTCGACGTTGGAATAGGATCCTTACGTTGCATTAGGGCTAGGGGATTAATCTCCTAATTTGTACCACTCTCGTGGGTTAGAATTGCGAGGTATTTCAGTGGCTCTCGTTGACGCAATGGCGGTAGCCGTCAACGTAGCGGTATAGTTTGTCGATGGATCCATTCAAGGCACGAGCCGGGCATGGTCACGAGTCTCGATTGGATCCACCGATTTCCTTATTCGAATCTCTAGATACCCCTTAAGCACATCAATTCCACAGACCGTGGGCATGATCTCAATACGGGTTATCTATGGATTCGGTAGGACCGACTGAAATACTCCCCTAAATCCCCAATTTAATGTAGGGATCCAAATCTACATCTTCCCCTAGGATCCTAGGGCTAACCCATCAACCCTAGAAAGATCTACTCACTCATGGCATTATTAACGGATAAAAAATGGAATTTTTAGATATAAACACATCATCACAGATCAATAAAATGGAGATAAAAACTTTCAGCGAGAGACAAAAAGAATAGACGAACAATAGATCCAGAAAAAAATCCAGATTCCAATATGCAAACCAAATTGAGAACCAAAGTATTAATCTCTAAATTTCGATCCAAAAGTATCAAAAGTTTTAATCTGAACAGCTAATACAAAATCGCCTAATCTCCACTCAAACTCCGAATGAATCCCCCCTTCCCAGTTGCCCAGCTCACCGAGCCTTCAGTGCAAAAAATCGTGCAATCCGCGGCTTCAGAAAACTTTCCAAAAATAGCCCTGGCATTGCTGACCGAGTAGGTGACTCGGTCGAGCAACGCGTTACTCGTTCGATCGCTCGGACCGAGCAGACGAGCTGCTTGACCGAGAACTACAGGGAATCAAAAATTCTCCAAATCTTTACTCTGCTTGCCCGGACCGAGTCAGCTCAGCTCGGTCCGAGCAGAGGCTGACTTGGTCACCAAAGAGCTGCTCGGGCCGTGTCGCTGGGATGCTTTAGCTTTGGAATTTTGACGCTGCTCGACCGAGTAGATGAACTGCTCGGTCCGAGCCAGCACATATCAGCTCCTTTCATTTGAGGCTGCTCGGTCCGAGCAACTGAACTGCTCGACCGAGCAGTCTGGGAAACTTTCTCCAACAGCTGTTGAGGGCTCCTCTCTCTCCTCTGTTCTCTCTCTTCTCCTCCAATGGTCCCAAAAGTGTGGAAAACTCCTACAGGGCTCCACCAATGAGATCACGGGCAAGTCGGATGTGTCCATACCCAAGTGGGGTCCCAAATCGCTCCAAAATCCCTGAAAGCTCATAAAACACTACGAAACTCGAATATATCGTCAGAAATACAATATCGTAGTATAATATGGGATTTGGATGCGAAAATAGCATGTGATGCAATGAAATGATGGTATAAAAATAGTGGAAAATATGGACACATCAAAAAGAGAATCCAAGATATAAAGGATTGGGTTGCCTCCCAATAA
This sequence comes from Scilla litardierei, assembly GCA_030789695.1. Lineage (NCBI taxonomy): Eukaryota > Viridiplantae > Streptophyta > Magnoliopsida > Asparagales > Asparagaceae > Scilla > Scilla litardierei. The sequence goes on along the minus strand of CM061141.1, from coordinate 276,903,304 downwards.
GCGCTCGTTTTGAGTCATGAGCTCGACTCCCTCTAGTTCTTCAATGGTTATTCGGTGCGCATGAGATTCATGCATCGTTCTTGCCAACGAAACCGTGCGACGGTATTTGGCATCCTTCCACTCCAGGCTTTTCCTCAACTGCGTAACTGATGGCCTCCGGCTTCTTGTGGTGTAAAGAATGATCCAAGAGCTCCTTATACAACACACAGAGATAGGTAGCAACCGCCTTTTTATAAACGGGGTCACCGTCATCATCAACACTTGTTCTTATCGGGTCCTCCATGACCCCCTCAGTGGTATACTCTTCTACATCATCATCTTCCAGGAGTTCTAGATAACTAGCTCTTTACTCTCGAGCATGCTCCATCATAGGTTTCTGTAGCCTGAATTGGGCTTCAATATTTCCCACATTCAATGATAGAGTTCCTTCATGCACATCAATAAGGACGCCGGCCGTCGCCATGAAGGGGCGGCCAAGTATGACCTGGGAGCTCACTTCCTCAGGCATATTCATAATAACGAAGTCCAATGGCACATACAACCTAGGAGGTATCTGCAGAATAAGGTCCCTGACGATGCACACCGGATATGTGATAGAGTGATCCGCAAGCTGTATGGACATGTTCGTGGGCTCTAGCTTGCTCCCAGTTTATAGCCTTTCAAAAATGGAAAGGGCATCTGTTAGAAGCAACGATCTAGGACCTTGGTTTGATGATGACAAACGTGTGCGAACTATTTCACGTGTGCGATAAGTGTGTTTCAGGAATAGCAAAATCGTTATTCTAAGCGTCAGAGAATTTTCTATCCGCATAGCCAATGGACTTGGTCAAAGTGTCATACACAAAGCAAATTGGAATTGGTCCAATTGGTGGGACCAAAAAGGTGCTCTCTCTCAAGTGCAAGAGTCAGTACAAGTAATATAATCTGGGAGTCCAGATGTCGAATCCTCTGGAGGAAATCTGTTGCAACTACAGCTCAAATCAAATAGAAATCCTACGAAAAGAAACTAACCACTTCAACAATGATGACGGTGGTGTGAAAGTGCGTGATGGTGATGTGCGAACAAAGAAATTCGTGTATGAAAATATCTATAAAAAGTATGCACATGGTATGGGTTCGTTAGGATCAATGATTCATATTAATTTGGTTGATGAATATATCACAATGAATTCTCTTTTTGAGAGCAATTCACCGGGAAAATATCCAATATAACTCAATGAATCCTCCTTTTGGGAGCGATTCATCGGAAGATACCCTTTTGGGGGTTCAAGCACAATATGAATAAAAACGTCGCTAAAACTATAGTTCTACGAATATGGTATGAAGCTCTCTTTTGGAGAGATCAAATCTCACCCTTGTGGGGTGATCATCAACGTATTCGCTTCTTTTGGAAGACGAAAAGAGGATTAAATAGCAAAAACATACAATTTTAGCGACTTTTATGATGAAGAACAACAATATTCAACCAAAATAACACGAATCACATCCCCTAACTACTCCATATCATGCACAAATAGGATTTAGCTACTCATCATGCAATAATAAACAACTTCCATAGCAAAATACATCAACTTTATAGCAAAATACGCTAGAAAACACCAAAATACGGAGTAGAAATTTAGAAATATATCACCAAATCTCCAAGTTAGGCCTCAAAACTCTCTGAAAATAATAAGAACAGCCTCTGGAATTTTACAGAATTTTACAGAGGGGAAATACGGCTCCTAGAGCCTCCAATACGCCCAAAATACGCCCCAATCTGCTTGTATCCCTCAAAAAACCCTAAAATACCTTATATACGCTCATTGCAGGTTTAGTATGTATTAACGGGTCTAAACCCGCATCCACGTCGCTTTAAATCCAAATCCGCAGCCGCTGAACGATGTCGATCGTCCGATCGGTTTTTAAAATGCGGGATTTAACGAGGAGTTGACACGTGTCCGCCTTAACAGGTTCGTCTTCTCGCGCCCGCTCCGCTTTGATTCTTCGAATTAAACTTCGGGTCGATTCTGGACCGTCCGATCGAGAGATCGAACGGCCACGATCTCGGCCGCTCGCTCCGCTGAGATACGCGTAGGGTAAATTTTCCGCCGTTGGATCATCATCCAACGGCTCTTCGTTCGCCACGCCGCCGCTTTGCTGAGAGTTGCTGTGGACCGTTGGATTCGAATCCAACGGTGGCAATGAGGCCGTGTGGCCCGCCATCGGATCCCTTTGTTTCAAAATGCGGGGATGATGTCCGCCGTTGATTCGAGATCGAGCGGCTATAGAATTACCGCGTCGCTCTTTCTCTGAAGCCGTAGGATGCGAGCGGGGAATGCTGGATGCGCGCTACGTGGCCTCCAAGATTCGTGCGGGGCGCATATTTTCGTATTTTAATCGTATTTCTTCAATTTAAATAGTATTCTGCATTCAAAAATACACAGTAATTAGCACAGATCTCAGAAAAATACAAATAAATAGTCGTTGGAATCGTGAGATCGAGACCAAGCTAGGAAAAATATAAAAAGTGCAGAAATGCGTCGTTAATTGCTGTTTTATGCTCAAATAAGGTGTTTTCTCTAATAAATAATTGTGTAGAAAATACGTATGAATTAGAGAACAATGTAGCATCACATGAGCACAAAATAGGGCTAAATGGGGGGTTAAATATGTAATATTGAACCCGAATCACCAATATAGGATGAGGTGGAGCCAATTCATATCATATTTAAAATTCATATCCTATATTGAATCCCAATTCAAATCTCTACCAAATCCTATATCAAACCAATTTGTATTGCTATGAAGAACAATTCAAAAATCATATTCCAAGGAGATCAAACCAAATCCCATACAACCATATTTCAAACTTCAAATTCCTTCTACTATGGGATCCTACTAGGATTTGATCTCTTCTATCTATTGCCTAGAAAAACCTTCATCTAAAAAGAGAGAGGGTGAGCGCACGACAGAGCATCAAAGAGGAACAAATTTTTGGCCAAACCCTAATATGTCACGCTACCAAAAAGAAGTTTGCCGCACCAAACATCAAAACACAAAGTGCCAAACTTTCATCTCCTAAAAACTCAGTTCAAAGCCATCGTCAGAAGATCTCTGTTCAAAGCCATCATTAGGAGTTTTACGGCAACAACCCCTCTACAAAACTTAGAGCTCATTGTACTATAGCCCTCAACTGTGCAACATCTTCAACGCTCACTCTACCGAGCCTTCATCGCCATTGAAGTCGGAAGCAGTCGAAGAAGATCGAGCATCCGTCGTCGACGCTGCTATGCACTGCACGCCCGATCTGTGAACGAAGACGTTGTCATCTTCACCGTCGAGAGGAAGCCGCCACGTCGAAGGAAGTTGCTGATTCACCGCCGCCGTGACGAGGTCGCCCACGAAGCAAAAGCTCGCTGCCGAGAAATGTCGTTGCCGTTGCCAAAGAGGAAATCTCCCCGTTGCCTCCATCATCAGCTCGCAAGCGAAGCGTGCCATCGGGGAGGACAGACGACAAAGGAGAACCGCTGCACTCGAGTTCTCGTCGCCGTTGAGCCAAGCAAAGCTATCGGAGATCGTCGATGTTGCTGCAGAGAGGTCTGTCGTCGTGAGAAGTTGCTGTCGCCCCACGATGGAGTCTCAACCGTCTGAAGATCGCCGTCTCCGTCGAGTCGCTGCCGCCACGAGAACCACGCCGCTACCTGCAAGCCTCGCTGCACGACGCCGTGAAGAAGTCGCCGTGAGTTGTCGCCGTCGTCGGTGTGAGAAGCGAAGAAGTCGGGCCTGCATGCCCTAGAACGAAACGGAGAAGAGATTTGCTGAGCTGACGTGTACAAGGGAATCACGTGAAAATGAAACGAAAACGAATTCGTTTCTCTTGCTGACGTGGCACTCCGTGAAATCAAAACGAAGCAAACCAACATCCGAGATTAATCAAGCTCCGTGAGATCGAAACAAAGAGAATCAAATTGTGTTGCTGACGTGGCTGAGGATTTAAGTGAATTGTTGTGCACACCGACCAAGTTATATTGAGATCTGAACTGAAACTTCTTTATGCACAGACCAGTGCACAACTTGACATCCAGGAGTCGGATTGAGACACCGTTTGCGTTAAATTGGAGCTGATGGCGTGCTGATTGACAAAGACACCTACACGGACACGAACTGAGAATTTTTAAACCCTTAACTCTTTTATTCGTGTCTTAGTGTAACGTTCTCTATAGGGGAAACTTTACCTATATTTTGTGACTATTTTGGGACTTGTCTGGTTGGGACTAGACAAGTGGGACCCAGCTAGTTTGGGACTAGCTGGTAGAAAACGTTATTAGGATTGATAGTGAGAGAAAACACAGTGAGTAGGGGTACTGAGAGCCTGGCGAGTGTAGAGACGTAAAGGGTGCTCTTAGCGTGCTCTAACTTGTGGTTTTGTACCTATTGCACTATTCAATACTAGTATCTGCTTTGGGGGCTGGACGTAGGTCGAAGGGTCGACCGAACCAGGATAAATCTGCTATGTACTCTGTGTCTGCTTTTTATTTACCCTACTGCTGCTATAACCGCGTGTGTTTGTTCGTGGGTTGCACAAATTATTTTATAAGCCTATTTACCCCCCCTAGGCTAGAATCCAGATCCAACAAGTGGTATCAGAGCTAGTTTAGAGGATCAAGTCTAGATTTTTTTGATGACCATGAATTTATCTGATTGTGCATTTGCTGAAGGTCAGTCTATAGCCCGTCCCCCTAAGTTTAACCGTGTAGACTTTGCATATTGGAAGGCTAGGATGAAAATCTATTTAGTGTCTGTAGATTATGATGTGTGGGATATTGTTGAAAATGGTTATAGTCTATCCACTATTAAAATCGAAGACACTGTTATGATTAAGCCTAAAGACAAGTGGGATTTAGCTGATAAGAAACTTTATACTCTTAATGGTAAAGCTATGAATGCGCTTATATGCTATCTTCATAAATCAGAGTTTAATCGTATCTTACATTGTCTAACTGCGCAGGAAATCTGGCATACTCTGGTGGTGACAAACGAGGGAACATCGCAAGTAAAGGAATCCAGACTTGCGTTGCTGAGCATAGAATATGAGAGCTTCTGCATGCTACCATCAGAATCAGTTAAAGACATGTTTGCGAGGTTCACAGACATCATCTACAAATCCAGTTCCATCGGTAAGCCATACTTTAGCCATAAACAGGTACAAAAGATCTTAAGGGCGCTTCCAAGCTCGTTCAGGCCTAAAGTCACCACTATTCAAGAAGCTAAGGACTTATCAACAATGAAAGTGGAGGACTTGATAGGCAACCTAATGTCACACGAGCTTGAGTTGCAGAGTATAGAAGCCAGAGAGAAACCTGAAGAGAAGACTAAAGCTTCCACACCATTAGCTCTTCATGCTAACGACGATGATCTTGAGGAAGAGCAAGCTTTAATGGTCAGAAACTTCAGGAGATACATTCAGACTGATCAAGGAAGAGCTGAGATGGGAAAAAGGTTCATTCGTTCCAATAATTCTAATTTTGGTAGAAATTCCTCTGATCAGAATGCTACTAATAGAATGACTTCTTTTAAATGCAAGAAAAGAGGACATCGAATGAGGGATTGCCCACATGAGACAGCTCAGGTCGCTAAGGAAAAAGGAAAATCCAAGGTGCTAACTTGGGATATGGATAGCGAAGCTGAGGATGAGGAGGATGATCATGAAGCTCACTCATGCATGGCATTGATGGGAATACACGATGAGGTAATTTCTGGTAGTAAAGCTAAACTCCTTACTCTTTGTAAAGAAATGCAAGATAAAATAGTAGAGCTTGAATCCACTATAAATGATTATCAAAATGAGAACGTTGAAATGCAACAATCTGAATATGATATGTCTAAGGAGATTGAAAAACTAAAAATTGAAATTGTTGCTCGTGACTCTACTATTGACATATTAAAAAAGGAAAAATCAAGCTTTAATGATGAAGCACCTTGTCTCTCTTGCCCTTCATTATTGAACAATATTAGCATGTTAAAACTAGACCTGTTAAAGCTTGAAGCTGAAAAAGACTATGTGATAAGAGAGCTTAATGATAAATTTTGCATGCTAGATAACGATCTTAAAAGAAAAACAATTGAATTTGAAAAGAAGGAAAAGGAAAACAAGGTAGCATTTATAAGTAAATGCACATTGCTTGTGGAAGAAAATAAAAATTTAAAAATCAAAGTTTCTACTCTTGAATTGTCTTTAAAGACGTTTTCAATTGGTAGACATTCATTGGATACCATAATTAAAAACCAATTATATGGCAATAATAGAAGAGGATTTGGTTATGGAATAAAGAACGTTGAAAAGCCAAAATTCAAAAAATTCCACAATATGCCCTCTATTGTGAAAAACTTACATGCAAAGTGCTTTACTTGTGATAGTGTAGGCCACACATCCTACTATTGTAAATTTAGGAACACCAATATCAAGTTTAAACAAGTGTGGATTCCTAGAATAATAATGGCTAACACTAGTGGACCTTGTTGGATTCTAAGGTCACACTTAACACCTTTCATGTAGGTAAGGTGGAGATTTGGCGAGGAGCGATAAACTCAATGTCTCATTCTTTTAGCTCCTTTGTCAAATAGCGACGAGAAGGTATAATTTTTATCCCTCTTTGCATTTCATTGCATACCTTCATAGATTGTTTTGTGTGCTTGATTTATTTTTGTTTGTGTGCTTATTTGCATGATTTTTAATGTTTTTATTTCTGAAAAAAATTTAAAAAAATTGAGCTTAAAAGAATACCCTTTATGATTTATCTTAAGTGTTATTGTATGAATGTCCAAATCTATCCCTTGTAGAGGTTAATCCATTATTGTTGTAGCTACATGAACATGTTGTTATCTTTTTAGTAGCCATGACATGTCTCAAAAATTTCAAATTTGACTTCTACACCTACATTTGCACTTTCACGAAATATTAGACTTTTAGTACTTTTGGAGATTCTTTTGAAGAACAATGGAAAGTGAATGTAGAAATGATTAATTTCTGAATTTTCTAAAGGATATGATGTGTTTAGACATGAATTAAAATTGAGCACAAAAGAGTTAAAAAAACTATAGTTGCTCCGTATGAAAAATGGATACACTTCATGGCTAACACACAACCCACGAGTATCCAACTTATGCTATATGGGTAATCATTAGTATTGGTGTATATAACTCGTCAAGCAATGCCACCCCACATTTAAAAGTCCTTTTAGGCCATGTTTTGGGGTTTGGTAACTTGAACTCATCTTTGATGAGGTGGGAAAATTCAATCCTAGCGATATTCATTAAAATTGGAAAATGTGGATTGATTTGGTTGATTTTCTGAAATTGAATCTCCCTTAGTACTTTATTGTTTATATCACTACACTTACACAAAGGTAGTAAGTCGTGTTATGAAATTCTATGATCTTGAATTGTCTATTTTTTTGGGAAACTCATGCAAATTGCATGCTACATTTAATAATGGTTTATTTTTGCATGGAATATTGGTTGTGACTTCATTAATCCACTTTTGGTGATTACAAAGGGGGCGAATGAAAAGAAAAGAAAGATTTGACAGATTTGATGTTGGTGTTATTTGTTAAAGGGGGAGCATGAAAAATAATGTTGAAGGGGGAGCTTGAGAGAAGGGGGAGCATGCTGCTTTTATATTTGTTATAATGTTGTGCATGCTATGTTGTAATACTTGAATATTAATGTTGTGCATGCTATGTTGTAATACTTGAATATCTCATTCCATGATTCATATTGCATCACACCCTTCAACACACTTCACACACCCATATTTATTGCTCAAATCTTTTATGGGTTTGCCATCACCAAAAGGGGGAGATTGTTAGAAGTAACGATCTAGACCTTGGTTTGATGATGACAAACGTGTGCGAACTATTTAACATGTGCGCTAAGTGTGTTTCAGGAATGGCAAAGTCGTTATTCTAAGCGTCGGAGAATTTGCTATCCACATAGCCAATGGACTTGGTCAAAGTGTCATACACAAAGCAAATTGGAATTGGTCCAATATAGGATGAGGTGGAGCCAATTCATATCCTATATTGAATCCCAATTCAAATCTCTACCAAATCCTATATCAAACCAATTTGTATTGCTATGAAGAACAATTCAAAAATCATATTCCAAGGAGATCAAACCAAATCCCATACAACCATATTTCAAACTTCAAATTCCTTCTACTATGGGATCCTACTAGGATTTGATCTCTTCTATCTATTGCCTAGAAAAAACTTCATCTTAAAAGAGAGAGGATGAGCGCATGACAGAGCATCAAAGAGGAACAAATTTTTGGCCAAACCCTAATATGTCACGCTACCAAAAAGAAGTTTGCCGCACCAAACATCAAAACACAAAGAGCCAAACTTTCATCTCCTAAAAACTCAGTTCAAAGCCATCATCAGAATATCTCTGTTCAAAGCCATTAGGAGTTTTATGGCAACAACCCCTCTACAAAACTTAGAGCTCATTGTGCTATAGCCCTCAACTGTGCAACATCTTCAACGCTCACGCTGCCGAGCCTTCATCACCGTTGAAGTCGAAAGCAGTCAAAGAAGATCGAGCGTCCGCCATCGACACTGCTGTGCACTGCACGCCCGATCTGTGAACGAAGATGTCGTCATCTTCACCGTCGAGAGGAAGCCATCGTCGCTGAAGGAAGTTGCTGATTCACCGCTGCCTTGACAAGGTCGCCCACGAAGCAAAATCTTGCCGCCGAAAAACATCGTTGCCGTTGCCGAAGAGGAAATCGCCCCGTTGCCTCCATCGTCAGCTCGTAAGTGAAGCGTGCCATCAGAGAGGACGGACGACGAAGGAGAACTGATGCACTCGAGTTCCCGTCGCCGTTGAGCCAAGCAAAGCTGCCGGAGATCATCGTTGTTGCTGTAGAGAGGTCCACCGTCGTGAGACGTTGCTTCCGCCCCACGAAGGAGTCTCAACCGTCCGGAGATCGCTGTCTCCATTGAGTCGCTGCCTCCACGAGAACCATGCCACTGCCTGCAAGCCTCGCTGCACGACTCCGTGAAGAAGTCGCCATGAGTTGTCGCCGTCGTCGGTGTGAGAAGCAAAGAAGTCGGGCCTGCATACCCTAGAACGAAACGGAGAAGAGATTTGCTGAGCTGACGTGTACAAGGGAATCACGTGAAAATGAAACGAAAACGAATTCGTTTCTCTTGCTGACGTGGTGCTCCGTGAAATCAAAACGAAGCAAACCAACGGCCGAGATTAATTAAGCTCCGTGAGATCGAAACGAAGAGAATCAAATTGCATTGCTGACGTGGCTGAGGATTTAAGTGAATTGTTGTGCACATCGACCAAGTTATATTGAGATCTGAAATGAAACTTCTTTACACACAGACTAGTGCACAACTTGACATCCAGGAGTCGGATTTAGACACTGTTTGCGTCAGATTGGGCTGACGACGTGCTGATTGACAGAGACACCTACACGGCCACGAACTGAGCATTTCTAAACCCTTAACTCTTTTATTCGTGTCTTATTGTAACATTCTCTGTAGGGAAAACTTTACCTATATTTTGTGACTATTTTGGGACTTGTCTGGTTGGGACTAGACAAGTGGGACCCAGCTAGTTTTGGACTAGCTGGTAGAAAGCGTTACTAGGATTGATAGTGAGAGAAAACACAGTGAGTGGGGGTACTGAGAGCCTGCGAGTGTAGAGACGTAGAGGGTTATCTGAGCGTGCTCTAACTTGTGGTTTTGTACCTATTGCACTATTCAATACTATTCTCTGCTTTGGGGGCTGGACGTAGGTCGAAGGGTCGACCGAACCAGGGTAAATCTGCTGTGTACTCTGCGTTTGCTTTTTATTTACCCTACTACTGCTATAACCGCGTGTGTTTGTTCGTGAGTTGCACGAATTATTTTATAATCCTATTCACCCCCTCTAGGCTAGAATCCAGATCCAACAGCATCAAGCTGATGCTTGCTCCCAGATCGATCAAAGCACGGTTGATGGGAGTACCTCCAATTGAACATGGGACCGTGAAACTTCCCGGATCCTGTAGCTTACTCGGAAATGATTCTTTATAATGGAGGTAGAGTCCTCCATAAGCTTTATCTCCTTATGCTTCCTCTTCCCTGTGATGAGGTCCTTTAGAAACTTTGCATAAATGGGAATTTCTGTAATGGCATTCATGAATGGGATGTTGAGCTGGATGCCCTTCAGAAGCTCCGTAAACTTGGAATATTTCTTCTCTATTTTATCCAACGCTAGCCTCTGGGGGTACGACGGAGGGGGTCGGCTTCCATTATCCTTTGTGACATTATTGGATGATCTCTCCATATTTTACACCCTTTTTCTGGATGTTTGCATGCCACTTTGATCGCTCATATCGCGTTTTTCACTATTATTCGACAATATTGCGATGCTTTTCACGATCTCTTGTTTTTTTTCGTATTTTAGGAGATATGGAGCGATTCGTAGTATTTTGAGATCAAGAGGATTTGCACCCACTCCGAAGTGTCACCCAAAGCTCTTTCGAGGGCTATTCGGCGATGGAAGACGAGTGGAAGAAGAAGGAACGTCGTAGGAGTGACGAGGAAGCGAAAAGATGAAGATTGGGCATCTGCAGCATCTCACTCGGCCGAGTAAACCACCCACTCGGCCGAGCAAGAAGACCACTCGGTCGACCAGACCGGACACGCATCAACAGAATGAAATCGGCGTGCACTCGGCCGAGTGACGATAGTCCACTCGGCCGAGCATGGAAATCCCCTCACCCGAGTGGCATGGGAAAATCCACTTCAAAAGAGGCCGACTTACTGTAAATGTACAGGCTTTTGACGGTTCCGACTCGGCCGAGCAAGAAATGCCCCTCGGCCGAGTGAGTAGATCCACTCGGCCGAGTCACTCCCGAAGACAGACCCCCGAAAAGTCCCAACTTACTGTAAATTTACAGGGTTTGTCACTCGGCCGAGTGACATTTGTCACTCGGTTGAGTGAGCCGCCCCGCCTGCGGCGTAAACTACGATTGCTGGGCTGCGCAGGGGCATTTTTGTCACGATTTTTTGGGCGATTTTGAGGGGTATTTAAACCCAGTTTTTGCCCTAGTTTGGGGGAACTTTTTGATACTTTTTGCAGCCTTTTTAGAGAGCTTTTTAGGTAATTAGATTTAGGCTTTTTGAGAGATTAGAAAGGGGACTTTTGTTGGATGCTATTGGATTCTCATTGGTTTGTCTCTTTTCTTATCAAAAACTCTATTTTTGTTGATAATTTCTCTATTGCAATGAATTGTGTTGATTTTGCTATTGAATTTCTTATGAATTGCATGATGATTAGTGAGTAGTTTTATCGTCTTAGGGCATAGGGATGAATCCTATGAACCCTATTTCTGAATGGTGATGAATTGGTGAAATTCTTGCTAGAATTGATTAGGGTTAGGTTGGGATTGATTAATTACGGATTGCTAGGGATTCATATTGATTGGGATTTGCAAGAGATTGGGTCCCAATTGATAGGAAGCCCTTGAAATTCGATTTAGATTTACGATTGGACTTCTCTAGAATTGGTTTGCAAGAGATTGGGCCAAAGCTAGGGTTTTCAATCGTAATTCTATACAAATACCCGTTTGCAAGAGATTGGACGGGTAGGAACTATCTCAACCTAAGTCGTAGCTCGAGTTTGCACGAGAGTGGGCTCGATATACAGTTGAACGATGATGTCGTTCTTCACGCTAGCGGCTTAAGTTAGGGTTTGCAAGAGATTGGGCCCTAACCTAGGTTTGCTATAGACCGGCAATAGCACGAGAGCGTGAGCTTGGTTCTACATTTAGTTGCGACTAGTTCACCTAAAATTCAAGTCTAGCAATGATGTAACCTACGAATCACATCGATGAGATACGGTTCGTAGCGGGGATTCCCTATCCCTAGGCGCTTCATTTCATTGATATTTCTATCGATATACGAACGATTGTGACAATTTTATCCCAAATTATTCTTGACAATTTCGATAGCTAGGTGATTAGAAGAAGACACTGTCATTGTTCCTCCCTGAGTTCGATACCCGCTCGCCACTACATCGTGCGCTTGCGGTAAGACTACGAGTCGCTTGTCCCGGGTGTGTGTGCATACCGGGGCGCGATCAAGTTTTGGCACCGTTGCCGGGGAGGTGCATTTGACGGTTTTTGATTTTGATCACCCGGTTATCGTTCACCATCTATCTATCCATCTTTATTTATTTTTCCTTTTTGACTCTGTTTGCTGCCCAATTTACTTGTTTTCCCAGATTTATCCATAAGATCTTAATAGGAACATGGGGGAGGCAATGTTAATGACTGAGTCAAGCCTGGGAGATGATGACTCCTTTGCGAGCCTTCTTAAAGAATTTGTTGATGAGGTCCATGCCATCGGGGCATTCGCCGTTGATATCGAGGACCCCATTGAGCAACAATTTGCCATTTATGTGATGGATCAAATCTCCCCAGAAGGGACTATTGAGGGCAACATCAGAGTTGATGTGAGGGACGTCAAGTTATATTTTGAAAAGGGCGGAACATGCATTGAAGAGTACTACTCTTCCGAGGAATCCATTGATCAAGCCGAGATTCAGGGAAGTACACTCTACGACCCTTACTCTTATTTTTGTGAACTCACTGACTCATCTCTTGATCCCAGGCTTGGACCGGAGCACAATGGCGATCCCATCGATGCCCACGCAGAATCGTGCAGCGTCTATTCCGATGCACTGTCCTCACCGATAAGTGAATCCGAGTCGGCTTGGAGGAGCCCACTCAAGGAGAAAGAACTAAACCCAGATGTTGCAGGGGAAATCAAGCTTACACAAGGAGAGGAAGTAGAGGGCACAGCGCCACCTGAGGTAGAGCTTAAACAATTACCACCAAATCTAAGGTACGCTTTCTTGGGTAATAAATTGACCTACCCGGTTATTGTTAATGCCCACCTCAACCATGATCAACTAGAAAGACTCTTAGATGTTCTTAGGAGTCACAAAGATGTGCTTGGCTACACCATCTCTGACCATAAAGGAATAAGCCCTAGGCTTTGCACGCATAGAATCCACTTGGAAAACACTGAAGCCATCTCGATAGAGCCTCAAAGGTGGTTGAACCCCAACATGAAGGAGTCGGTTAAGAAAGAAATTCTTAAGTTACTCGAAGCCGACATTATTTACCCTATCTCTGATAGCCGGTGGGTTAGCCCCGTTCACGTTGTTCCAAAAAAAGAGGGAATGACCGTTGTAAAAAACGATAAGGGAGAATCCATTTCTACATGCACCGTCGATGGCGAATGTGCATTGACTATAGGAAGCTAAATAAAGCCACGAGGAAAGACCATTACCCATTACCCTTCATTGATCAAATGCTTGAACGCCTTGCTAAACATAAATACTTTTGTTATTTGGATGGGTATTCGGGGTTCTTTCAAATTCCCTTGCATGAAGACGACCAAGAAAAGACCACTTTCACATGTCCTTATGGTACATATGCCTATTGTAGAATGCCCTTTGGACTTTGCAATGCTCCCTCTTCTTTTCAAAGATGCATGACATCAATCTTTTCTGATTACATTGAAAATATTACGGAAGTCTTCATGGATGATTTTTGTGTGTGTGGAAGTGAGTTTGATTCTTGTTTGGCTAATCTTACAAAAGTCCTCAAACGATACCAACAAAACAATCTCACCCTTAATTGGGAAAAATGTCATTTTATGGTCACCGAGGGGATAGTGCTTGGGCATCTTGTGTCCTCTAGAGGGATTGAGGTTGATAAGGCGAAAGTTGAGGTAATCGAAAAACTCCCTCCTCATATTAATGTAAAGGGCATTAGAGGCTTCCTTGGTCATGCGGGGTTTTATCGTCGCTTTATCAAAGACTTTGCCCTAATTGCCCGACCACTCACTTCCGTACTTGCTAAAGATGCCCCCTTTGTCTTTTCAGGAGAGTGCTTGCAAGCATTTAATACATTGAAGGAAGCACTCATCTCCGCCCCCATCATACAACCGCCGGATTGGAGCCTTCCCTTCGAGCTCATGTGTGATGCAAGTGACCAAGCCATCGGAGCGGTGCTAGGACAAAGGAAATACAAGAAGCTTCTGCTATATTCTATGCTAGCAAGACATTGGACGACGCGTAGAAAAATTATACTACCACCAAGAAAGAGCTTTTAGCGGTTGTCTACTCCATCGAGAAGTTCCGTTCCTACCTCCTTGGATCCAAGGTTATTGTCCACACCGACCATGCGGCATTGAAGTATCTTCTAAGCAAGAAAGAGGCAAAACCAAGATTGATAAGATGGATACTTTTGTTGCAAGAATTTGACTTGGAGATTAGAGACAAGAAGGGAACGAACAACGTTGTGGCGGACCACTTATCTAGGCTTGTTCGCGGTGAGGAGGATGAGAGCTTGCCAATTGATGACACCTTTGTCGGTGAAAGGCTATTCGCCGTAAGACCCGGAGAGGTGCCTTGGTATGCGGATTTCGTCAATTATTTGGCTTGTGGGATAAAACCATGCGGAATGCCCACGCAACAAAAGAGGAGGTTTATGCACGAAGTCCGAAATTATTTTTGGGAAGATCCGTATCTCTTCAAGATTTGCAAGGATGGTGTTATTCGGAGATGTGTTTCCAAGGAGGAGGCCATGTCGATCATCTTGCATTGCCATGGAATGCCATGCGGGGGACATCACGCCTCATCTAAGACCACCGCCAAGATATTGCAATGCGGATTCTTTTGGCCGACCATGTTCAAGGATACGCATGACTTCGTCAAGGGATGCGATCGATGACAAAGGACCGGGAATATATCAAGGCGAAACGAGATGCTGATGAGGCCCATTCTAGAAATTGAGCTATTCGATTGTTGGGGAGTGGACTTCATGGGACCTTTTCTGTTAAGCAAGGGAAACAAGTATATCTTACTAGCCGTGGACTACGTCTCTAAATGGGTGGAAGCCATTACGACCCCTACTAATGATGCGAGGGTGGTATCCAAGTTTTTCAAGCAAAACATCTTCCCACGCTTTGGAGTACCTCGTACTTTGATAAGCGATGGGGAAAGCCACTTTATAGAGAACAAATTTGAAGCCATGTTGAAAAGATATGGGGTGAATCATAGAGTTGGCATGGCATTCCATCCCCAAACGAGTGGCCAAGTGGAGGTGTCGAACCGAGAAATCAAGCAAATTCTAGAAAAGACCGTAGATAGATCTAGAAAAGATTGGTCAATGAAATTGAACGATGCACTATGGGCTTATCGTACGGTCTTTCACACTCCTATTGGCACCACACCGTACCGAATTGTTTATGGGAAGGCTTGTCATTTGCCGGTAGAGTTGGAGCACCGCGCATATTGGGCTATTAAGACATTCAACTATGACTACAAGAGTGCGGCGGTGAGGCGACTCTTAGACATTAATGAGCTTGATGAGATTAGACGTGATGCTTATAAGAGCGCAAGGATTTATAAGGAAAGGACTAAAATCCTTCACGACGCACGCATCACAGTCACGGACTTCAAGGTCGGAGATTAAGTCCTCCTATTCAATTCCCGGCTCTGCCTCTTTCCCGGAAAATTGAGATCGCGATGGTCCGGACCATTCACCATTAAGCATATACAACCGGGAGGAGCTTTTGAATTGGAAGGGAAAGACGGAGCCATATTCAAGGTGAATGGACAATGGCTCAAGCATTATTCCGAAGGAGTCCCCTCCGGTGAAGTGAATTGCGTATACCTACTCAAGGGACGCCCCCACGATCTTTCGTATCTTCTCGATAAAGTTATTGAAGAAGCAATCCCCCACTCTATTGGTGCGCTCCATGACGACGGCTTCGAAGAAGTCCGAGCTTCGGGCGAAGAAGAGAAGTTGGAGGACCCTCCAGATAGCTCCACGAATGGTGATGAAGGCGACGCTGATGTCGCAAGAATACGAGAGCTTTGCAAGCTCTCAAAGGCCAAGAATTCGAAGAAAGCTCCACCGAATGGAAGGTCGGTGTCACCGGCCAAGAAGAAGATAGGAACAAGCTCTAGCTTGGGGGACTTATCCCCCAAGATTATCCAAGATGAGGAGGCGTCGAGGAAGACCGATGATCATCATGACCCAAATCCAAGCGGCCTTCCCTGCAAGTTTGATGGGTGCATCTCGTATGCGCCCAATATCGCGAGCTAAACGAATATCTTAAGGGGTCGAGCTCATGACCTTAAACGAGCGCTTGTCAGGAGGCAACCCGACGGTTTTTGCGTTGTTTTTATTTGATTCTCATTTTTGATTTAGCCTTTTGTCAGTTTTTAGAATTTTTTGTCTATGAAAATCGTGACAACTGGTCTTATTTTTCATGACAGGAGAAGGAGAAAGGGAGATCAATCATATGGAGGATGATCGAGGCAAGGAAGAGCGCCCCAGGAACGCGTTCAGGCCTTAGGAGGAGGAAGAAACAGAATGGAGGAAGAAAAATAGAAACCAGAGCAAAAACGGAGAGCCGATGCAGAAAACAGCATGTCACTCGGCCGAGTGGCTTATGCCACTCGGCCGAGCAAAGACTCCACTCGGCCGAGTGGAGTACCAATCAGGGAAGTTTCTGCGGACCAACTCTCTGTTAATTTATGTAAGTTTTAGTTTTAATTACCACTCGGGCGAGTGACTTGTCACTCGGCCGAGTGAAACAGATACCCTCCTAGCTTAATATTGCTGAGTGGCAGAGCCACTCGGTCGAGTGGAGTTTCTCCCTTTGGCCGAGTGAGACAAAGCCACTCGGCCGAGTCGTAAGTGGCAAGGAAATTTTTGAAATTCTTTTTCGTTTACGCACTCGGCCAAGTGACATTGTCACTCGGCCGAGTCGTAACAATTCCTATATAAATGCGCTGCGGGCTGCGAGAAAATCGAAACACAAAAAAATCCCAAATCGCGCCCTAGCACGCAGCCGCTTGAGCTCCCTCGGCCACTGCTACTCGTCCCGCGCCTGATTCGACCCCCCTTCACCGGCGATCGCCTACCTGTGCCCTGCCGACGACCTGCCGCCACCCCCCTCGTCGACGCCGGCCGCCACCGCCTCCAATCACCCCGTTTTGCCCCAAAACGCCCTGTTTCTCCCCGTTTCTCTTGATCCGTACGCCTGTTGAGCCTAAAATACAAATTAATTTTTATAGCTATCTATTATCCCCCATCTTCCCCATATATATTGAATATTATTTGCTGATTTGATCGTTTGATTTGCAGGCTAGCTTGGGGAGCTTTGGGGAGCTTTTGGACGCGCATTGAGCTTCGCTGTGGAGGCGTCTCTTTGCACGCACTACGTATTGCTCTCACGGCGTGTTCAGGTACACTCGTTCCATCATTTAGCACGTCGCTGTATTTATTTGGTTGGGACACGTCTCGCGGCACACATGCTGCCGCGCACTAGGACACGTACACGGGGAGCCTCTTCGAAAGCGAAAGAGGACCGATGATCCCGGTCCCTCTCACTCTAGGGAGGACTCCCCTCCACCTAGCCCGCCACCGCCACCGCCACATACACAGCCTATCCCTGATGATCCTGTCCCTCAACCTGCTCCCGCCGTCGAGCCGATGGGGATTACGTTTCGAAATGACGCACACCGCACCAGGTTCGAGCGTATCTGCCATCGATCAATAGTACCATCTAGGTTCGCACACTTAGCTGACCTTGACTGCCTATGGGTACTCAATGGGCTTCTCATGTTGTACGACAACGTGGGATGGCGTGATTTTTTGTCGGTGTCGGCGGATACTTACATCCAACCGACACTAGAGGTCTTGAGCTCTATTGACCGGACCCCTGGAGGATGCTCCTTCCGTTTGATGGATCGAGAGTGTGAGATCACTCTCGACATGCTTAGAGCATTCTTCCAGTGGCCCGCTTTCCCAGTCCCTGACCGTGCCTACGCTCCCACGCACATCCCACCCCCGTTGTTCGACACCTCCACCTTCTGGACACGGATCACGGGATCCCCACTTGCCTTTGACCCTAGTAGGGCCAAGGCCTCAGCTATCCTGCACCCCTGCCTCCGCATTGCACAGCGCCTCATGGCGACTACTTTCCTAGCGAGGTACGAGCCCGGGACCATGTCTACGCCAGAGCTCTACATGCTCTATGCGATGACTCGCCCTAGGGTTCTAGACAGGGGTAGCGACGACCTGGTCCCCGTCGTCGAGATCGACATTGCTAGTTGGTTTTTAGACCACATCATCATTTCGGTGAGCGCTTGCTCACCTATTTGTTGCGGCGGTCTGATCACACTTCTGGCCCTTATGACCGGCGTGGACCTACCTGACGAATTGCGTCGAGCTCCGGGCCCCACTTCACTTTTGATAGATGTTATGGCCCGGATGAAGATGCTTCGTCCCCACGGTCGCATGCACTGGGTGTGGTTGCACGGTCCCTTTAGTGCTGACTATATGGTTCTTCCGAGCCCCGCTCAGACACACATTGGACCGGCTCACGGGGACTGGATTCCAGCGATGGATCTCCTTATCCCCGCTGCCTACGTACTTGAGGTTGATGATGCTGAGCAGGCACCCCCTGCACCACCTGTTGACCCCGTGATCCCTCAGCCTGCACCTGCACTGTCTGCACCTCCCGACACCTCTGTCCACACTTCTGTCAGTATCAGGAGCACCTTGGCTGAGCCGTCCACCACCACCACCACCACCACCACCACCGAGCCTATGTCCGTCGAGCCTATCACCTCTCGGAGCCACGAGTGTCCCACCACCATTTTAGAGAGCGGCGAGACCTCCTTTACTGCCGCAGTGGCAGTCCTGACCTCACTTTTGTCCACGGCCACATCGGCCGTCGGCCCTTCTGACCCCACTGCCGCTGTCTTTACCGAGAGTGTCATGACTTCTGTCCCCACTTCTGCGTCACTGACCTCTCCTGCTGCCTCATCACCCATTTTGCCTTCTACCTCTGATGCTGCTGCTTCGACCCAGCCTGCGTCCCAGCCTCACACCGAGGCTGGGCATCCCGTAGTAAGCACATCACCCCTTCCACACTTTCCTACTGGCCGCGTCACCTACACTGCCCGCCAGAGACATCCCCGTACCTCACCTGTTCGACCTGTGCGTCCCTCTGCTCCACCACCCCCAGACACTCTAGTTCAGAGCATTCGTGCTCTAGATGGGGCTATTAATGGACTTTGAGGAGACTTTAGGGCTCTCTCTGCCACGATCAGCACCGTGCAGATCCACGTCGCCTTCCTTCCCAGTATTTAGGCTTGCCTAAATCAGATTCTGTCGCGTCTGCCTCCACCACCCACACCCTCCCAGCAGCCACCACGCCCACCACCTCCACCACCACCCCCGCCACAGGACAGTGATGGTGCAGCACCACCACTAGCTTAGGCACACTCTTGATGCCTCTGATATATATTTGTCGTTTTGCTGCCCGTTTGTTCCTGGGCCTGGTGATTGATTTTTTCCCCCTCCTCCACGTATTATTTTGATTCCTTCCTGATCATATCTTTTTAATACCTTTTTGGGAGTGAGGGAGAGACCTTTTGGGGACACTTATATCTGCACCATCCCGATCTTTGCATGCATCACATTCATTCATATCCTATTTTCTTTTTCTTTTTCTTTCTTTTTCATCATGCATGCATCCTCACCCGCCCCACCCATCTCACGTCTCTCGGTGTGCCACACTTTGCACATTGAGGCCACTGTGCACTTCAGCTTAGGGGAGTGAGTTCTCACACTTTTTATTTTTGTCACCTATTATTTTTTTGATTTCCCACATTTTCTTTCCACTTTTGCACTTATTTTCACCACTTTTTCATTTTTTATCATGCATCACGTTTTCTTATTTTCTTTGTGTGCTGCATTGTATATAGTTCTATTTTCTTTTATCCTTGTTTCTTTCATCTTTTGCTAAAGATGATTTTTCTGTGATGATGATGACGTGGTGTTAGCCTCTCTATGTGCCTGCTATTTTGTCATGTCATAGCTTTTGCTTCAGATATCATATGCTATGTCCTGCTTTGCATTTTGAAATAGTAACCCACTCTTTTTCTGTATGAATATGGATGAAATTCTGTTATTAGCTGATGTCTGATGATTCATATGTATGCTTATCATAGAAAACACACCAAGCTTCACGCATTGTCTGCTAATATTTGGAGTACTGCTTTCCTCTCTCATATCACTTCTTATTGCATGAATTGTACGCTTCACTCTCAGGTTGATTGAATGTTTGCTAGGACGATATATCTGGACTAGTTTACTTTTTGAGATTAAACTGAGTAGATTATATTACTCTGCTCAAAGTTATCATGCACGTCCTATAGAGTGAACCGAGCGATACATTTATTTCTTTCTCCACATATCTTGAGCATCATTTCTCTATTTGATATTCATTGGTGAATCCCCCATAGCAAGTCTATTATCAGCATTTCCCCCGCTATTAATTTTCATGCTCCAAATCCCCAAAATCAGAAAGAAAAAAATATACATGTATATCCTTCTCTCTTTTGATTTGGGATCGCTCATGTATATATTGTTATTCAAAAAAAGGGAGAAAAATTGAGAAAAAGAAAAGAAAAGAGAAAAGAAGTTCATAACGATCACATCTCATACTATTTCTCTCTTTCTTCCCTCTTTTTGTTTTTATTTTTACTTTTTTGGAGCTTCAAAAGAAATGGGGAATGTACATATTGATTTGTTTATGCCACCACGCTTATGGATTGTTGGAATTTCATAATTCCATATTTCTATTCCCATATGGTTTTGATATGACAAACACATTCAGTGCTACTAACTCTATGTATGCAGATACAAATCAATGCTGAGTTCCACACAAATGAGATATCTTCATGCATACTCAATCAGATGTATCATTCATGAAGCTGGAAAGACAAAGGCACCTAATCCACAACTTGGATATATAATCACTTGATAAGGATCTCCTGCAAAGAAGCTTCTCAGATTCAGTTGCAGATGCAGTCCTATCTACGGCTTTATGTAATCAATGTAAAATTTACTTTATTAGAGTCACAAAGCCTTGTGATAATATATCTTAGTCATCTAGGTTCCATTCCTCAGAGATCTACACTTCCCAATTTCGAAAATTCGCAACTTTGAAAATTGGCAGCCAATAACTTCATTTTGGTCGACCAATTTTAAACCTTCGAATTTGGTTATGGGATTGCATGTGCAAACTCCCCTAACCGTGTCGATTCTAGAAATGTCTTCCAATGGTCGAAATTCCCTCTCTAAATTTTGGTCAACCAATGTGTCCTTTTGATCGACCAATTTCAAAACTAGCCGTTTTGATCCCAAATTTTCAGGGACGGTTCCTGCCCGTTTTCCAACGTTAACTACAGTCCCCAACCGTCCCTAAACACTATAAATAAAGGGGTAGACCCTCTCTTTTCTTACACACACTTTCCTCTTCTTTACTCTCTTATTTGTTGGAATCAAGTCTTCTCTTTTCTAAAGCTTTAGGCCATTAGTTGTTCTTTTCTTATTTGTAAGAAGAAATCATTAGATTTCCTTCTTCATTTAAGAACGGAAGAACTTGGATTTTTCAACATCATTTTTGGAAAGTTGTTTGTGTTCATAATTGTAAGAAGAAATCAATAGATCTCTCTCTTCTTTTATGAACCAGAGAACTTCAAGTGTTGCTCTTCATTACATATCTTTTACATCTTGAAGTTCATCTTCTAAACACCATCCTTGAATTCTTTCTCTGAAAATTATAACAAGGCTATATGTGTTTTTCTATTTCATTATTTTACAGGTTTGAATCTCGGTTAGAGATTGTACAAAGTTTGGGACACTGGGAGTGTCGCCATTTTTGTAAGTTCGTGCTTGCGGGGCAAGTGATTATAGTGGATTGAAAATCTCTACGGGGTAGAGGATTGGAGTAGGATCACAAGGATCCGAACCAGGATAAATCTCTGTGTTTGCGATTGATTTAATTTCAGTACTTGTCTTTTTATTTCTGTGCCATCTTTGCAAATATTACTAACATTTTATTTGCGACATTTTTTAATATACACTATTCACCCCCCTCTAGTGTATTGATCCTTACAGGCTAAAATTACTTTTGGTATCAGAGCAAGGTTAAGATGGCAGCAAGTTCCTCAAACATGAACGCAATTCCACACAACTACAATCAGCATCCTGAAGGGCACTCTCAAACTCGTCCTCCTCTATTTGATGGTTCAAATTATTCATATTGGAAAATACGAATGGAGATTCATCTCCAAAGTATGAATTATGAAATTTGGGACATCGTAGAGTCAGGATACGAAAAGCCAACAACTCCTGTTGCTGATTGGACCATCAACGACAAAACTGCAAAAACCAACAACTCAAAGGCCATGAATGCTTTATTTTGTGCTATGGATAAACATGAGTTTAATCGAGTATCTCAGGCCAAAAGTGCTAAGGAGATTTGGCATATACTTGAGGTAACTCATGAAGGAACCAGTAAAGTGAAGGAAACTAAGATTTCCGTTTTAGTTCACAAATTCGAGTTGTTCAAGATGAAGGACCAAGAGACAATTGGAGAAATGAACACCAGGTTTACTAATATTATAAATTATTTAAGTGCTCTTGGAAAAACTTTCACTTCTCTTGAACAGGTTCGCAAAATTCTTAAAGCTTTAACTCCAGTATGGCGTCCAAAGATCACTGCTATTGAGGAAGCCAATGATCTTTCCACATTATCTATGGACGATCTTATTGGTAACTTAATGGCCCATGAAGTTACACTTCAAGATGAGAAAGAAGAATCAGATCAAAAGAAGAAAGTACTTGCCTTCAACGCAACATCAGATAATGAAGATTTAGATGATGATATGGCATTTTTTGCCAAAAACTTCAGAAAATTCTTTCAGAAAGGTAAGTATAATAATTTTAAATCTAAGAATACTGATTTTTCTCTTTGCTTTAATTGCAATAAGCCAGGACATATGAAGAAAGACTGTCATCTTCTCAAAGCAAAGTTCAAAACTTCCAATAATGATCAATCCAGAAGAGAAAGGAGATTTGACAAAATGAAAAAGGCATTTGCAGCAACATGAGATGATTCTTCAGATGATGAAGATGATGATCTAAATGAAAGTGCCAACATGTGCTTTATGGCACAAGATAATGAAGATGAGGTACCTAGGAAAGAAAGATGGATTTTGGATAGTGGATGTTCAAAACATATGACAGGAAATGTCAAACTACTTTCAAACATCAAGTACAAACAAGGAGGCACAGTTACCTTTGGTGACAACAAGAAAGGAAAAATCATAGGCACTGGAACAGTTGTCAATACAAATCAGCCTATCATTGAGAATGTTCACCTGGTTGACGGTTTGAAACATAATTTACTTTCCATTAGTCAGTTATGCGATAAAAATTACAAAATAGTTTTTGAACAAAATGATTACATTATTTATGATTCTGATATGTCATCTGTTTTGTTTCGTGGTAAGCGTAAAAATAACATTTATATTTTATGCATGTCTGTTACCACAAATAATCATTATTTAATGATTACATCTGATGATACACTTTTATGGCATAAACGTTTTGGACACACTAATTTCAAAAATCTAGCACACATTTCAAAACACAAATTAGTAAATGGAATGCCAAATATTTCTTTCAAACACAAACACTTTTGTGATGCTTGTCAACAAGGAAAAATTCACAAATCTTCATTTAAATCAAAGGATGTTATCTCAACAAAGAGACCATTAGAACTCTTACACTTAGATTTGTTTGGTCCTTCAAGAGTAGCTTCTTTGAATAGAAGTAGATATGCATTTTTCATTGTTGATGATTATTCAAGATATACTTGGGTTATATTCTTACAAAACAAGAATGATGCATTTGAAGAATTTTCAATATTTTGTAAAAAGATACAAAAAATCAAATCCTCTAACATTGTCACTATTCGTAGTGATCATGGAGGAGAATTTGAAAATGAATTGTTTACCAAGTTTTGTAATGAAAATGGCATTACTCACAATTTTTCTTTTCCTCGTGCTCCTCCTCAAAATGGAGTAGTTGAAAGGAAAAATAGAACTTTATAAGAATGTGCAAGAACAATGCTTTGTGATATTAATTTACCGAAATATTTTTGGGCTGAAGCTGTCGCAACTGCATGTTACATTATGAATAAAATTCTCATAAGGTCATTACTTAATAAAACTTGTTTTGAATTATTCTTTGATTGCATTCCACGTGTATCATATTTTAAAGTGTTTGGATGTAAATGTTTTATTCTTAATACTAAATATGCACTTGATAAATTTGATTCGAAATCTGATGAAGGTATTTTTGTTGGATACTCAACACGTAGCAAAGCCTACAGAGTATATAACAAAAGAACTTCAACAGTTGAAGAATCACTACATGTCACATTTGATGAGAATCCCTCATCTAATTCTCCCATCATTGATGATGAAGAGAATATATTACCTGTATCTAATTCTTTAGATAATATCAAACTTGATGAAATTGATGCTACTAATCATTCTGTTGAGTCTATTTCAGATAATACAGATCTTCCCAAGGCTTTTGCACAAGTTCCAAATCATCCATCAGAGTTAATCATTGGAAATATCACTGATGGAGTTAGAACTCGTCGTCAAATTGAACAAATGGCGCATTGTGCTTTCCTTTCATCCATCGAACCAAAGAACATCAAAGATGCATGTGAAGATAGTTCATGGATTATCGCTATGCAGGAAGAACTCAATCAATTTCAACGAAATGATGTTTAGGAATTAGTTCCCAGACCAACAGATCATTCAATTATTGGTACCAAGTGGGTATTCAAAAATAAATTGGATGAATCTGGTCAGGTAATTAGAAACAAGGCACGATTGGTTGCACAAGGTTATAATCAAGAAGAAGGTATTGATTATGATGAAACCTATGCACCAGTTGCTCGTCTTGAGTCTATTCGCATGTTGTTATCATTTGCATGTTTCAAAGATTTTAAATTATTTCAAATGGATGTCAAAAGTGCTTTTTTAAATGGTTTTCTTAAGGAGGAAGTTTATGTTGAACAACCTCCTGGTTTTCATCATGAAAATTTTGAAAATCATGTTTTCAAATTAAAGAAAGCTCTTTATGGTCTCAAACAAGCACCGCGTGCTTGGTATGGAAGACTTAAAAACTATCTTTTAAATTCTGGTTATAATATTGGTAAAATAGATTCCACTCTTTTTATTAAAAATATTAAATCTGACATAATCATTATTCAAATATACGTTGATGATATTATTTTTGGTTCTACTAATGAATCTCTTTGTCAAGATTTTTCTAAGATTATGCAGAAAGAATTTGAGATGAGTCACATGGGTGAACTCAATTACTTCCTCGGTCTTCAAATTAAACAATTGAAGGAAGGAATCTTCATTCACCAAAGCAAGTACTCTAAAGAACTCATCAAGCGTTTTGGTTTAGAAAGTTCTGCAGAAAAACGTACTCCAATGAGTACATCTACATCTCTCGACAAAGACTTAAATGGTAAGAGTGTTGATCAACGTCTTTACAGAGGTATGATTGGCTCTCTACTCTATTTAACTGCTAGTAGACCAGACATTATGTTTTCAGTATGTTTATGTGCACGTTTTTAGGCAGATCCTAAAGTTTCACACTTAACTGCCGTAAAAAGGATTATTAGATATGTTAAGCACACTTCTGATTTTGGTTTATTTTATCCCAAGTCAAGCACATTTGATTTATTATCCTATAGTGATGCAGACTTTGCTGGTTGCAAATCAGATCGTAAAAGTACCAGTGGTACTTGCCACTTTTTAGGTCATGCTTTAGTTTCTTGGTTTAGCAAAAAGCAAAACTCTGTTTCATTATCTACAACCGAGGCAGAATATATTGCCGCAGGTTTAGCATGTGCTCAAATCTTATGGATGAAACAAACTATATCTGACTATGGTATTGATTGCTCTACTTGCCCTATTATGTGTGATAATACTAGTGCTATTAATCTTTCTAAAAATCCTGTGCATCATTCTCGTACAAAACATATTGATGTACGTCATCATTTTTTGGATGATCATGTTCAGAAAGGAGATATAGTTCTTAAATTTATAGCTACTGAACATCAGATAGCTGATATTTTAACCAAACCATTGAAAGAAGATACTTTTACTAAGCTTCGTAGGAATTTATGGATTATTAGTGAATCGGACTTATGACACTTTCTTATTTTTATTTTTAGAATTTTTCTCCAATTTTTTCAAATTTTTCTGACTATTTTTCAAATTGGTCGACCAATTCACCAATATTGGTCGCCAATTGTCGATTTTTTTTATTTTTTTATTTTTATTTTTTTCCCGGTAACTGGTTCGTCTTCGCGCTTATTTTCAGTTAACAGTTATTTCCAACTGTTTTTTATTTCCAACGAAACCCATCACTTCATTTTTAAATTTATTTTAGTTCGGTTTTTCAAACGGCTACTTTCAAACTGCTACTGTCGATTGGAAATATTCCCGTTCTCAAACACTTCCTCAACTTCCAATAACTGCATTATTCTCTGCCTTATTTAATTCCCTTCATCACTAAGGCAACTCTTCATTTCCCAAGACCACTCATCCCGTTCAAATCATTTCTATTGCTTTTTGCAAAAATATCTGTTCCCACCAAAAACTCTATCACAACTTCCCATAACAGAAATTTTTCTTTATTTAAAATCCTTTCATTCATGAGGAACCAATCTCCTCGTTTCATTTTCCAAGGCATCCCCTCCATTCATTTTCCAAAGCCCTGTACTTTCTTCCCCCCATGTTTGTCTTATTCAAATCCCATTGTTTTTTTGTCCACTTCATAACAGATGGTATTAATTGTATATTGGTGGCATTATATCACTTGATATGCTGGTATTATAGTCCTGAAGATGACTTTGGCTTTTTATATTACATTAATAGCACCTTTGCTACTTTCTAGGCTACAAAGTTGCTAATTCTCATGCAATTTCCTCTATTTTATTTACTATCTGTCACCACTCTCATGATGACAATTAGACTCTGTGGTTATAAATTTGTAATACCAAAACTTATTACTTTTGTTACAAACTCCACTTTATTACTAAATCAAGGTGATTCTTTATACGTATTGTCTGCAAACATTTTTTTCTTTCACTGATTAAAATTAGTTCTGTCTGTTGCTATTTTAAATTGCACATGCTACCAGATTTATTCCCTCTAGGCATGATGTCCTACTTCCTCCCTTCATTTGGTCTTCTCTGTCATCCAGGCAATTTCATTTTGTCCATACTGTGTCTCACAATTCTTTTGACAACTGATTTTGGATACTCCATTCCTGTCATTTTGTTATGCCCCTACCTGTGCATTCGCCGTTGACCATTCTGTTTATTTTGTTTTTCCATTTCTTTTGGGTTACCAAGTTGATTACCTTATTCACAATCATGCCCGATCCGCCTATATCTACCCTTGCGAGCATGAACATTTTTTTTCCATCACACGCATTTGTTACTTTCTAGGCATCGACGTTGATAATTCTACGGAAATTCATCTCTCTTCATGCATATATGCCATTGTTTTATTAATGGAGATTAGATTCTGGGGTTTTCAACTTATAATGCCACTACATACTCCACCCGATACCCACTCACAACTTTTACTAAATCTCAGGGCTTCATTTTGAATGTTGACTGCAAACATTGTTTTTAAAATAGTAACATTTTGTCCTCTCTGTTGCTATTTGCATCCAAAATGATTCTGTCTTTCATGCTTGGTTACTTCATTCTTGCTTCATTACGCTCACGATCTTTACATTCACTCATGCATTGGGCTACATACAGGGGGAGAATATATTCTACTTCCTATCTTGATTTCCTAATTCTGTTCATCACCATCTACATATGCTTCAATTTTTTTTAATTATTATAATGGGCTGTTCATTTTTTGGCCTATACCCTCCATATTCGGCCTACACATGTCTTCACCCAGATGGCAATCATTTGTTAATTTATAGCTTCTTTTTGGGCTAACTCTTATTTCCCTCTTTTTTAGGATTCCAAAGGGGGAGATTATATTTCATCTACTCAGGGGGAGTATTCACTAACTCCACATATTCAGGGGGAGTATATCTGATATGTTCAATTTTAACGATATATATTTTTTCATGTTTGTCATCATCAAAAAGGGGGAGAATGTTGGAATTTCATAATTCCATATTTCTATTCACATATGGTTTTGATATGACAAACACATTCAGTGCTACTAACTCTATGTATGCAGATACAAATCAATGCTGAGTTCCACACAAATGAGATATCTTCATGCATACTCAATCAGATGTATCATTCATGAAGATGGAAAGACAAAGGCACCTAATCCACGACTTGGATATATAATCACTTGATAAGGATCTCATGCAAAGAAGCTTCTCAGATTCAGTTGCAGATGCAGTCCTATCTACGGCTTTATGTAATCAATGTAAAATTTACTTTATTAGAGTCACAAAGCCTTGTGATAATATATCTTAGTCATCTAGGTTCCATTCCTCAGAGATCTACACTTCCCAATTTCGAAAATTCGCAACTTTGAAAATTGGCAGCCAATAACTTCATTTTGGTCGACCAATTTTAAACCTTCGAATTTGGTTATGGGATTGCATGTGCAAACTCCTCTAACCGTGTAGATTCTAGAAATGTCTTCCAATGGTCGAAATTCCCTCTCTAAATTTTGGTCGACCAATGTGTCTTTTTGGTCGACCAATTTCAAAACTAGCCGTTTTGATCCCAAATTTTCAGGGACGGTTCCTGCCCGTTTTCCAACGTTAACTACAGTCCCCAACCGTCCCTAAACACTATAAATAAAGGGGTAGACCCTCTCTTTTCTTACACACACTTTCCTCTTCTTTACTCTCTTATTTGTTGGAATCAAGTCTTCTCTTTTCTAAAGCTTTAGGCCATTAGTTGTTCTTTTCTTATTTGTAAGAAGAAATCATTAGATTTCCTTCTTCATTTAAGAACGGAAGAACTTGGATTTTTCAACATCATTTTTGGAAAGTTGTTTGTGTTCATAATTGTAAGAAGAAATCAATAGATCTCTCTCTTCTTTTATGAACCAGAGAACTTCAAGTGTTGCTCTTCATTACATATCTTTTACATCTTGAAGTTCATCTTCTAAACACCATCCTTGAATTCTTTCTCTGAAAATTATAACAAGGCTATAGGTGTTTTTCTATTTCATTATTTTACAGGTTTGAATCTCGGTTAGAGATTGTACAAAGTTTGGGACACTGGGAGTGTCGCCATTTTTGTAAGTTCGTGCTTGCGGGGCAAGTGATTATAGTGGATTGAAAATCTCTACGGGGTAGAGGACTGGAGTAGGATCACATGGATCCGAACCAGGATAAATCTCTGTGTTTGCGATTGATTTAATTTCAGTACTTGTCTTTTTATTTCTGTGCCATCTTTGCAAATATTACTAACATTTTATTTGCGACATTTTTTAATATACACTATTCACCCCCCTCTAGTGTATTGATCCTTACAGGCTAAAATTACATGGATAAGCTTGGGGGAGAGGATCCAATGATGTGTGAGAAAGTGACTAGTTGACGGTGCATGACAACCTAGGCTAAGTAATCTTCTATACTTGGTGAGATTGCTAAAGTTTCACGAAATCCAGAAATCGACACTTAGCATTCATTTCATGAAAACCATACAGTTCTATTCTTACTATTCCATATCGTGTGATATCTCTTATACTCCTTATAGAAAGCATTCAATTGAAAAGTGTGTGATCTATGGTTATGCATACCGTTTTAGATGCTTCAGACGATGTTAATCCTAGAATGATTCCATATTTCATGCTATATTGATATTTTGGGGTTTTCTATTTCGAATGCGTCAATTATACTATGATATCGAAATAAAAGTCTTTGACGTGTGTTTTATATTCGATGTATGCTATATAAGTAAGCAAAACCCACGTCCTGAGAAGAATGATCTAGCACCCCCTTCTTCGCTTTCTATTCTAATATTATTTTATTATTATTTTTTATTTTTCCTTCTTTTCCATTATTTTGCCCGTCGGGTTTACTTTTTACTCATCTTCCTCGAGGACGAGTAAGAGGTAAGCTTGGGGGATTTTGATCGCTCCATATTTTACACCGTTTTTCTGCATGTTTGCATGCCACTTTGATCGCTCATTTCGCGTTTTTCACTATTATTCGACAATATTGCGATGCTTTTCACGATTTCTTGTTTTTGTCGTATTTCAGGAGATATGGAGCGATTCGGAGTGATTTTGAGATCAAGAGGATTTGCACCCACTCCGGAGTGTCACCCAAAGCTCTTTCGAGGGCTATTCGGCGATGGAAGACGATTGGAAGAAGAAGGAATGTCGTAGGAGCGACGAGGAAGCGAAAAGATGAAGATTGGGCATCTGCAGCATCTCACTCGGCCGAGTGAACCACCCACTTGGCCGAGCAAGAAGACCACTCGGCCGACCACACGCATCAACAGAATGAAATCGGCGTGCACTCGGCCGAGTGACGATAGTCCACTCGGCCGAGCATGGAAATCCCCTCGCCCAAGTGGCATGGGAAAATCCACTTCAAAAGAGGCCGACTTACTGTAAATGTACAGGCTTTTGACGGTTCCGACTCGGCCGAGCAAGAAATGCCCCTCGGCCGAGTGAGTAGATCCACTCGGCCGAGTCACTCCCGAAGACAGACCCCTGAAAAGTCCCAACTTACTGTAAATTTACAGGGTTTGTCACTCGGCCGAGTGACATTTGTCACTCGGCCGAGTGAGCCGCCCCGCCTGCTGCGTAAACTGCGATTGCTGGGCTGCGCAGGGGCATTTTTGTTACGATTTTTTGGGCGATTTTGAGGGGTATTTAAACCCAGTTTTTGCCCTAGTTTGGGGGAACTTTTTGATACTTTTCGCAGCCCTTTTAGAGAGCTTTTTAGGTAATTAGATTTAGGCTTTTTGAGAGATTAGAAAGGGGACTTTTGTTGGATGCTATTGGATTCTCATTGGTTTGTCTCTTTTCTTATCAAAAACTCTATTTTTGTTGATAATTTCTCTATTGCAATGAATTGTGTTGATTTTGCTATTGAATTTCTTATGAATTGCATGATGATTAGTGAGTAGTTTTATCGTCTTAGGGCATAGGGATGAACCCTATGAACCCTATTTCTGAATTGTGATGAATTGGTGAAATTTTTGCTAGAATTGATTAGGGTTAGGTTAGGATTGATTAATTACGGATAGCTAGGGATTCATATTGATTGGGATTTGCAAGAGATTGGGTCCCAATTGATAGGAAGCACTAGAAATTCGATTTAGATTTATGATTGGACTTCTTTAGAATTGGTTTGCAAGAGATTGGGCCAAAGCTAGGGTTTTCAATCGTAATTCTATACAAATACCCGTTTGCAAGAGATTGGACGAGTAGGAACTATCTCAACCTAGGTCGTAGCTCGAGTTTGCACGAGAGTGGGCTCGAGATACGGTTGAACGATGATGTCGTTCTTCACGCTAGCGGCTTAAGTTAGGGTTTGCAAGAGATTGGGCCCTAACCTAGGTTTGCTATAGATCGGTAATAGCGAGAGAGCGTGAGCTTGGTTCTACATTTAGTTGCGACTAGTTCACCTAAAATTCAAGTCTAGCAATGATGTAACCTACGAATCACATCGATGAGATATGGTTCGTAGCGGGGATTCCCTATCCCTAGGAGCTTTATTTCATTGATATTTCTATCGATATACGAACGCTTGTGACAATTTTACCCCAAATTATTCTTGACCATTTCGATAGCTAGGTGATTAGAAGAAGACATTGTCATTGTTCCTCCCTGAGTTCGATACCCACTCACCACTACACCGTGCGCTTGCGATAAGACTACGAGTCGCTTGTCCCGGGTGCGTGTGCATACTGGGGCGCGATCATTGGGGGACGGCTTATTGGAACAAGTTGCATCATCTCTTGGAGTTGGTGTGACGGTATGCACGGTGGAAGGTGATTCCACCTTCTCTCCATCCATGGTAGGCTCATCCATAGCCTCTTTCCTATCACTGCCAATATTGGCCTCCTTGGTTATGACTTGTTCATTGTTCACAACTGGAATCATAATGGGGTCGATTGCCCGTCCTCCACGTGTGGTAACGGAAACCACGGTATTGGCTTGAGCCCTCGAATTTGGCTTTGGTTGCGAAGGCAACATCCCTTGGTTCTTGAGTAGTTGGGACATCTGGCCCCTAAGTTCATCGAGCGACATATTGATATTTTTGAACTGAGCGGATGTGTCATGGTTAAATCTGACTTGCCCACTCATGAATGTCTCTTAAGTGCTCTCCAAATTGGAACGCGACAGTGCTGGTGTATAACCTTGCTGAGGCGGGTGATTGAACTGGTAGCCTGGTGGTCGATATGGCCCAGCTGGCCTAAACCCGCTCTGTTGTTGATTCTGCGACTGCCCTTGTTGTTGTTGAGGAGGGGATGGTGGTCTCTGAAACTGTGGAGGTTGCAGCCCTCCACTTGGGTTCCCATAAGAAAATCCGGGATGATTCCTATTGGTCAGATGTTGCCACTGATTGTGCCCCTTTCCTTGGACATACTGTACCGACTCAGATGAGTCGGCTCCATCATAATGTCCCTCACTGGGAACATAACTATGCTCTCCATATTCATCCAAAGGATGATAAGCAGAGGTGCTGGTAGTTGCTGGGATGGAGTCCAAACGTTGTTCAATCCTAGCCACCTGTTTACACAGAGTCTCAATGTGAGAATCAAGGTGGCTGACAGCTTTTACCTCGGGGTCCTGGTGACAACGGTGCGTTCTTCGCTCCAATGTTGATTATTTACCGCAATATTCTCAAGCTGATCGATGGCTTCCTTAGGCGATTTGTCCAGTAGGGCGCCTTGCACGGCAGCTTCAATTATCATCTTGGTGTTGGGCTGTAGCCTATTATAGAAGCTTTGAACCAAGTCCCAGGATTGGATCCCATGATGAGGGCACTGATGTTGAAGGTCCTTAAACCTTTCCCATGCCTCGTAAAGAGATTCTTGTGGAAGCTATTTAAAATTTGAGATAGCCCCCCTGATTCGCACCGTCTTTGAGGGTGGATAGAATTTGTCTACAAAAGCGAGCGCCAGTTTCTCCCATGTAGTGAAGTGGTTGGACGGGTGGGCCCGTAGCCAGTAGGAAGCTTTATCTCTCAAGGTGAATGGGAAAAGCCTTAGCTTGATGGCATCATCACTCACATCTTTAGCCTTAAAAGATCGCACTTTGCCAGAAAAGTGTCGACATGGTGGTTGGGATTCTCATGAGGATGCCCATGGAAGGGATCCTGTTGCATTAGATTTATAAGCCACGTCTTTAACTCGAAGTTAGCTGCTGCCAGTTGCGGTCTTAAGATGGAAGAATTATTTCCAAAGCTTGGCTTCATGTAGTCCCGAATGGACCCGGTGCGAGGTGGAGCGGCGGTATTGTCTGTCATTTGATCAGAGGGTGCTTGATTTCTATTCGAGGCCCTCAGAGCCCTTGATGTTTTCTCGATCTCAGGGTCGAATAACAATTCTTTATCAATAGCCCTAAAGCGAGTGATCATGCACAAGATAGCTCGAAAAATACCATCAGTAGAAATGTAATAATTAAAAGAATAAAAAGGGTGAAAAGATAAGGAATGATAAGATTTGCTAGCAAACTCTTTCGAAATAAAAATAAACTGAGATACACTATAGCCGTCCCAGGCAACGGCGCCAAAAACTTGACGCACCCCGAACTTACACCTAAATTCCACCTAGCGGTGTCATGGTCGCTAGGCGTAGTATGGCTCCTAGGTGTTAGCTCTTGGCTCTATCCGCAAGCGGACGGTGTCAAATTATAGTATAAAAGATGTCGGATCCCACATGGACGGTGACAGTGTATTTGATGTCTCAGATTATTTTTAGATCTCGAAGTGAGATAGCTGTCGGTCTGGAAGGATTGATTGTGATGTTGTTGTTGACTTGATAATAAAGAAAACTAGGGTTTTCGGGATCACCGCTAAGACCGTCGGAGATCGATGTTGAAATGGGATCCTTACGTTGCATTAGGGTTAGGGGATTAGTCGCTCAATTCATACCACTTTCGTGGGTTAGAATTTCGAGGTATTTCGGTGGCTCTCATTGATGCAATGGCGGTAGCCGTCAATGTAGAGATATAGTTCGTCGGTGGATCCCCTCAAGGCACGAGCCGGGCATGGTCACGAGCCTTGGTTGGATCCACTGATTTCCCTATTTGAATCCCAAGGATACTCCTTAAGCTCATCAATTCCATCGACCGTGAGCGTGATCTCAGTACGAGTTATCCTAGGGATTCGGATGGATCGACCGAAATACTCCTTCTTATTTCCAATACAACCTAGGGATCCAGATCTACATCTCCTTCCTAAAGTCTTAGAGCTAACCCATCAACCCTAAAAGAGACTACTCACACATGACGATTTTGTCGAATAAAAATACGATTTTTATAAGAGAAAACATTGTTGCAATTGGATCGAGCGAGAAATGAATAGCTTACTTGCCGAAGACGAGAAAGAACAATAACCAATAATAATCCAAGAAGATTCCGTAGATTCCAGAACGCAAAAGCAATTGATCTTCCAAAAATAATTCAATTATCCCCAAGAAATAGGTTTAGATCTACAAATCGTCTCTAATCTCCTCTCTCTCCACAACTTAATTCCCAAAAATCAATCAAAAGAATGAGCTCCCCATATCGTGTCTCCAAATCCGCACTTCACTCCTCAGCTCTGCGCATCTGGGCGGGCCCACGAAAATAATTCCAAAATTAGCATGTACTATCGCCGATTGAGTCAGTGACTCGGTCGAGTAGAAGCTTGCTCGGTCGAGCAACCCACTTGCTCGGTCGAGTTTGTCAGTGGATCCATCTTCTTCAAAAAAAGTCGTTCTGTCTGCTCGGCCCGAGTAGGCATTTCTCGGTCAAGTCGCCATCTGACTGACTCGGTCGAGCAGTACGTTGATGGTTGATCTTCAAAAAGAATAGAAGTTGCTCGACCGAGCACCACACTGCTCAGTCGATTCGGATACGTATCAGCTTCTCTCGTGCATCAGCTCGACCGAGCATCCTACTCTGCTCGGTCGAGTCGCCTGGAAAAATCTCTGCTAACTCCTGACAGCTTCTCCTACACTCCTGGAAATCCCTCCACTCCTCCCATAGGCTTTCAAAACTCGGTGAACTCCTGTAGACCTTCACCAACGGACTCAAGGGCGTGCTGGATGTGTCCATATCTAAAAGTGGTCCCGAATCGCTCCAAAATCCCTGAAAATGCACAAAACTCTACGAAACTCGAATATGTCGTTAGAATTATAATATCATAGGAAAATGTGGGATTTGGATGCGAATATGACATGAAATGCAATGGAATGATGCTATAAAAATATGGAAAATATGGACACATCATGTAGAGCACGCGGGAGTACGTACGAGTTTGGTGAGAGTTGAGTTGGGGCTCTTGACTCATTGTAGCTGTACATTGATTACATATCTATCTAGTAGTTGCCTTCGGGGTTGGAGTAGGTCGTGGGGACAACCGAACCAGGATATATCTGTGCGTACTCTGTGACTGCTTATTTTTTACCCTGCATATGCTTATAGCTGCGTGTGATTGTTTGTGGGTTGCACGAATATTTTTATTAGCTTATTCACCACCCTCTAGGCTAGGATCCAAATCCAACACATAGTTATGACGAACAGACCATACTGCATGATAGCTGTTGCTGACAGGCTCAAATTTGGTTTGGAAGAGAGTTTACTCTCATCAACCAGATAATGATGATACCAAAAAGAGTTGTCTTCACATGCAACTTGCATCATTGTCGTACCTGTAGCATGTTCATAGAGTACGACCAAGTCACTTTTGAAAACTAAGAGTCGGGATATTAGAGTCTCAAATGATGGTGGCTTATTACGATAATCGAAGGAAAATAACTCGATGTATATGAGATATATGCAAATGATCTCAAGGAGTTATGATTGGCTTAATTAAGAGAGAGGAGCACATCACAAAGTGACGTGAATGCGATAGGGACAATTTTGTAAAGAGTTATGAATTCCTAACCCTAAAAGAAAGATGAAAAACCCCATCGAAACCACACTCACTGGATCATTAGTTATGAAGGGTCTTCACTAGAGGGTTAGCTGGTCAGCCGATGACCGGCCAGTGGCTAATTAGCTACGACCAGCTAGCCAGATTGTTGGTTGTAGCTAGAAACCAGTGGCTATGGCCAATGGCAGTAGTACGGTAACACATAATAACAATAAGGTCTCACCTATGCTTGGATTGGTTTTGTGGGTATTTTGGGTCATGTTTGGTTTGGGGCTTGATCCAATTATTGGGTTAAGATTCTGCCCAAAAGATAGAGTTTGACTCAAATAAGAAATATTTGTAGGATTTCTAAGGATATTTTCTTTAATCCTAAATGTTATTAGATATGGTTTGAATTTAACTAAAACTCCTAAGGATTAAAGAAATATTATGAGACCGTTCTTTAAGTCCTACATGTTTAGGGATGGGTTACAACTCTAACGAAAAATCCTAAGCATAATTAGATTACGTGAGATCCTAGAACTATATAAAGGGACCATCTTCTCCTCTCAAAGGCATTTAATCAATCCAACTATTCAAGAGATCTTAGATCTAAGCATCTAAGATCAGAGAAATAAAAATATAATCATAAAGCCTTGTCTTAAGATACAAATTTTCTCTAAGAAATAATTTTTTTTCTCTTTCTCTCAAGTTCTAGTAATGATTGGGACCAAGTTCAAGCTCTTGAAGGGTTCATGGATTATGAGGAGTTTCATCAGTAAGGTGAAACTACTATCACGCTTTGTTTGTATGGAGATTGGAGGTCTTCGCTAGAATTTTTTTTTTAAAATAGTGGATATCAGGAAAGTATATTTATGCAAAGTTCTGATTTTATCCTGGAATTTAAATTATGAATTTTGTCGCTTCTTGGGTTTTGTACTAGGATTAGAATTTTTTTTGAAATTTACATGCTTCTGTCTTTTTCTAATTTGATTAGAAACACTACTGCAGTAGACGTACATTTACATTGGAGAATAATTACAATTGGAAATCTCCATGCATGAGTTGAATTGAAGCCTCCTAATTGGTTTAGGATTGAGTAAAGTTTGGATTATTTTGAATGAAGTTTACATGTGAGAAATTGAATAGGATTCAAATTAATTTTATTGGCTAGACGATAATAATTTGAGTTCAACTCAAATTTCTCTTTCATAATTCACGTGTCGGTTCATGCAAGGAAAGTGCAAACA
The DNA here is from genome assembly GCA_030789695.1 of Scilla litardierei. Taxonomy (NCBI): domain Eukaryota; kingdom Viridiplantae; phylum Streptophyta; class Magnoliopsida; order Asparagales; family Asparagaceae; genus Scilla; species Scilla litardierei. Next base: position 276,866,005 of record CM061141.1, on the reverse strand, counting down.
CAAATGCGAATAGGCTTAGTTACTTTAATCATACTTGAATAAGGAATGATATAATCCAGTTTCTATATAAAAGGACGCATAAATTAACCTCTTGAATGGATCAAGTTTAAAAGGGTCTTCTTCTCCTCTTGTTCATGTGTTTGGATTCTAACAATTTATCACTCTGTATTTTGTATTTTTACATTTTGATACAGGGAACATCAATCGATCTGTCGATGTTCGTAGACATGGGTTATAGTACCGAATCACTTAAATCCTTATATCATCTTTGATGTTACTACTTTACTATACTTTCTTGTGCAACATCGAGTTACTTTTGTGCTTCTGTAGTCTCTAATAATCTGGTATATAATCATTCATAACATTAATCTAGATCAAGTTCAAGCATGTTATCCATGAAGCATAAGAATGACAAGTTCGATGAAAAGAATAGCATCAGTATGTGACACATGAAAATGCACGTTCTCTTGATGCAGTACGATCTTTTAGTTACCAAAATAGATAAGATGCCGAGTAATAATGTCTAATAAGGAGAAAACAACCTTAGAGAGCCAAGGCACTCACAACCATCTATCCTTATTTGTCCAATGAAGTCTTTATAGAAGTAGTCAATGAGGAGATTGTAGCAAGCTTGTGGAACATATTAATAGCATTCTACATGACATAGTCATTGACAAGTAAGCTAAATCTGAAACATCTATTTACTCTTTGCATGAAAGAAGGTATGTTGCTGAAAACCCATGGTAATGAATTAAATAAGAATTTGATGGATCTTAAAAATATAGATGTTAAAATTATTAATGAAAATTTTACGCTAATATTATTATGCTCTTACCTCCTCCTTTCAAGAATGTTATCAATTATACGCCAATCGTTGGAAGATATGAGATCTACTCTTTGCTTTTATAAGTTACGATAGAAGGTTTCTAGACTTGCTAGGAGGGTAAACAATCAAGGTTTGGTGGCAAAGAACTCATATTAAGGAAATCGACGTGGTCAATCAGAATAGCTTGTAGAAGATTCTCAGTCAAAAGGGAGGTCAAAATCAAAATCACATCAAAAGAATATTGAGTTCTACAATTGCAGACAAAAGAGGCACATGATGTTTGGTTACCTAAAGAAGAAAGCAAATGATAAGGAGAAGTCACTGAATAACTCCACAGTTGTTGGTATTGTAGAAGAAGATTCTCAGAATGCTAGAATGCTGATGAAGTTATTTTAGCTACTGAAATTCAGTACGCAGTAATGAATCTTAAAACAGCGAAACAACACACATCAATCAGAGACACATAAGACTTGGTATCGCAGTTCGGTGCGCACACCTACATCTGCGGGGCCACGCCCAGAAAAATAGAATATTTCACTATAATAATCAGAGAATACAAACTCTAATAATCACGCTTCTATAAGGAAGAACTCCCTCCCCCTTAATACAAATCGTGAGGGGTGATCGCAATCAACCCCGTGAAGTATTCTTGGCAAGCTCCCCTTCCCAGCAAGCTCACCTTGCACCACCGACTAGGTCAACTCTCTTGATCTTACGTGCGTAGTCGTCGGCCTCCCTCCCAGAGTTTTTCACAGAACTTTCATCACAAAGTCCATGCCCTAATCGTCACAGCAGCTGAACCCTAATAACATGCGCTCCCCACAATCCACGGTTCAATCAGCAAAGATTCAATCAAATCTGATTCGGCTGGACAACTGCAATATCCGCAACGCTCAACCAGAAAGAGATCACTCAAAATCCGCAGGAGATCGTTGCAAATATATTGTCGGCTAAAATCTCTCCAACCGTCTTTCAACAAAAATAACCGAGAGATATAAATAGCCAATCAAATCTTTAACAATATGAAACCAACATAAATACCTAAACTGTTAAAGATAGGAACTTGAGATCGCGAGGAATCCAAACTCGGGTCCAAGAAAGCTGCAATCAATTAATGACGTAAAAAGACACAGCATGTTGAACATAATAGTGCAACATAATGTACAACAATACTTTCAACATAGAAGGCTGAGTCGATTCTCTCCTTCAGATTACTGTAGCTCTGGTGCAACAAATCGTTCAACAAAAGACCCAACATCTTCCAGATAAACCGTCTTATAACTTCAAGAAGTAAAGAGCAAATGACGATTAACAGAGTGCCACTTATGACAATGCAATCATCAATGCAAACATGACTAAAACCTAACAGCGCTACAAATCATGCTCGCCCACTTGATAAGTGGGTATTGGATTCTAGATGTTCCGTTCATATATGCCCCTAGCATAGATGGTTTTTTATATACAAGAAGGTTAACGGTGGAGTTATTTTGATAGAAGACGACACACCTCGTAAGATATATACTATTGGGATTATCAGAATCAAGGTGCATGATGATGTGGTGAAGACTCTTAGAGAGTTTTAGTATGTATCAAATTTGAAGAAAAATTTGATCTCTTTGGGAATTCTAGACAAGAAAGATTACTGATATATTCTTGAAGATATAGTCCTTGTATCATCAAAGGTCGTTGGTGATTATGAAAGGCATCCAGAAAAATAGTATATATATCTTAAAGGTACCAGATGTACCTGCGATTCATTACTGTTAATTAAACGAGATTTGTTAGAATGTCATAAGGTGGAGCAGTTGAACTTTTGTGAGCATTGTATATTTGGTAAACAAAAAAGATCTAGTTTGGCATTGCTACTCATATAACAAATTCTACTTAGATTACATTAGATATTTAAGGCGTTCTTATGTTTCTTCAAAATGTTGTGCAATGTATTTACTTACTCTCATCGATGATTATTCCAGTATGATTGGGATATATGTGTTGCAAAAAGAGCGATGTTTTCAATTTGTTTAAAAATTAGAAAGCTCTGGTTTAAAAGCAAATTGAAAAGAAGAGTAAGTGTCTTCGAATAGATAATGACATGGAGCTTTGTTCCAGAGAGTTTAACGAGTACTAATAGAAAGTGGGTATTGCAAGGCATTACACAATGAGAGAAACTTCATAGTAAAATGGAGTTGCAGAACAGATGAATAGGATCTTATTAGAAAGAGCAAGATGCGTGGTTTCTAATACTAGTTGTTAAGGAACTTTTGAGCTAAGGCAGTATTCGCATCTTGTTATCTGGACCTCCAACTACTGTAATCAATTAACTATCAAGGTATGGTTTGGTAAACCTGCTAATTATTCTATTTTGAATATATTTGGTTACCATGCATATAATTATACAAATAATGAAAATCTTATTGACAAAGAAGTTATCTTCATTGGCAATGATTCGGGATGAAAATATATAGAATTCAGACCATGGATCCTAAGACTAAGTTGGTGGTCAGGAGATACGTGATTTTTTATGAGAAATCAATGCTTCATCTGAAGGAGTATGATGTCTATTCGGGGAAGGAAAATTGTGTTAGCAAACATGTGAAGTTTGAAAGCACATTCAAAGAAAAATCAAATCCTTACTCCAGTTCAGCCTAATCAGATAGATGTGCATGAATCCAATAGTATTAATGAAGTGTTAAAGGAGCAATAGTACATTATTTCTACTTCTTGAGAGTATGGTTATGCAGATCTCATATCTTATGCACTAAGTGTGGTGGAGTTGATCCTTGATCACTCCAGTCATTCAGATACCATCACTAGCCAAGAATTTGCATATTGGATTATTACCATGAAGGAAGAGATAAATTTCTTTAGAAGAATCAGACTTTGGTGCTAGTCAAACCATCAAATGAAGAAATATTGTTGGTTGCAAGTGGGTCTTAAGAAACAGTTAAGAATTTCAGATGTTAAAAAAAGTATACAACTTGACTTGTTACTAAAGGCTACAGTCAGAAGGATGGTGTCGATTTCAATGAAATGTTCATTCTGGTTCTAAAGCATTCCTCCATCTGTGTTACTCGTCGTGGTTACTTGTTATGATTTAGAACTTGAGCAATTTGATATGAAAACTTCTTTTTTTATATGGGGAACTAGAAGAAGATAAATTCATGAGTCAACCAGACGGGTTCATGGTACACGAAAAAAATACTATGTTTGGAAGCTGAAGAAATCTCTATATGGATTGAAGTAGTCTCTATGCCAATGGTACACGAGGTTAGATACTTTTATGGTAGGCTACAGATATACTAGAAGCGTGCATGATAATTATGTCTACATCAAGAAATTAGATTGTGGTTCATATATCTATTTGTTCTTGTATATTGATGATATGCATATTGTAGCTTATGTGAAATAGTTGAAACAACTTTTAGGATTAGAATTTGATATAAATGATTTTTGGTGCAGCCAAGACGATTTTCAATATTGAGATTCAAATGGATCAAAAATCAAGTAAACTCTGTCTCTTGAAAGAGGTATATTCATAAAGTTTTGGATCAGCTTGGAAAATTGCAAAGCCCTTGTCTACTTCACTTGTTGCATACTTTCATCTTTTAACTGCACTCTTCCCTCATTCTGATAAAGAAGAGAAATACATGTTTTGTGTACATAATGCCATTGCTGTTCGAACCATCAAGTATACTAAGGTTTTCACATGTCCAGATATTTCACAAGCTATCATTGTTGTTATCAGATATATTAGTGATCTTATTAAAATCCATTGGAGGTAGGGAAGTGGATACACCAGTATTTTACATGGAATACATATATGTTGTTTTGGTGTATAAAGATGATCTGATTATATTTGCGATCTCATCAAATACATAGATTTTGATTATGCCGATGATTTAGATCAAAAGAGATTGTCACGATTTATTCATGTCTGCATTCATGACTGCATTGTCATAAGTGGCACTATGATAATCGTTTATTGCTCGTTACTATCTTGAAGAAGAAAGACGGTTCCTCTTGTTGGTGTTGGAAGATTTGTTGAACTTGATGTTGTATCGGAGCAACAATATTCTGACGGAGAGAAACGACTCAGCCTAGTATGTTGAAAGAATTGTTGAACATTATGTTGTTCCATAAGGTTCAACATGCTGTGTCTATATACGGCATTGATTGCTCGCGATATACATGGATCCGGGTTTGGGTATCTCGTGATCTTATCTTTCTATCTTTAACTGTTCAGGTATTTACGTTGATTAAATATGGTTAAAGATTTGATTGGCTATTTATATCTCTACGTTATTTTGTTGAAAGAAGGTTAGAGAGATTTTAGCGTGCAATATCTTCGCAACGGGCTCTTGCGGATTTTGTGGGATCTCATGCTTGTTGGGAGTTGCTGATATTGGTGTTGCCTAGCTGTAACCGATTGGATTGGATACTTGCTGATCGAACCGTGGATTTAGGGGGAGCAAAGGCTATTAGGGTTCGAGGACGGTGACGGCTAGATTATGGCTTTTGAGTAAAAAGTTCTGTGAAACTCCGGAAGGGCGGCCGACGGCTACGCACATAGGATCAAGTGAGTTGGTCTAGTCGGTGGTGCAAGGGGAGCTTGCCGACAAGGGGAGCTTGCCGAGAATACTTCACGGGGTTGATTGCGATCACCCCTCGCGGTTTGTATTTAGGGGGAGTATGTTCCTCCTAGTTGAATCGTGATTATTAGAGTTTGTACTCTCTGATTATTTTAGTGAAGTATTCTATTTTTCTGGGCGTGGCCCCGCAGATGTAGGTGTGCACACCGAACTGTGTTACCAAGTCTTGTGTGTCGCTGATTGACGTACGTTATTTCGTTGGATTCATATTTAATTTCTGTGTACTGAATTTCATTTGGTATCAGAGCAGGTCATCCGCATAACTTTATTCTATCAAAGTGGGTGTGATCTTGTGTGTTAGTACGCACATGATGAATACTAAAGAAGGTGCCTCTGTTACTCGTCCTCCCTTACTCACCGGATCTAACTACACATATTGGAAGTCGCGTATGCGAGCCTTTATCAAGTCCCTGGATGAAAAAGCTTGGGTGGCTACTGTTGAAGGATGGAGCCCTCCAACTGAAGTTAACAAGAAAGGCAAGGAATATCTCAAACCTGTGAGAGACTGGGATCCAGAAGAAGAGCGTGCAGCATTAGAAAACCCAAAGGCAGTGAATGTCATTTTCACTGCAGTCGATGAAGAGCAGTTCAAGTTGATATCAACATGTAAGCACGCAAAAGAAGCCTGGGACATTCTTCAAAACGTTCATGAGGCGACCAGTACAGTTAAGGCTTCTAAACTTCAAATGCTCGCATCTCAGTTTGAGAATTTGAGAATGAATAAAAACGATACTGTGACGGAATTCAATGGAAGATTAAGGGATATAGCTAACCAGGCATTTCAACTGGGCAAGAAATACTCTCAAAAGAAGCTTGTGGAGAAGATGCAGAGGTCCCTACCCGAAAAATTTTCTGCTAAATTGCGGCTATTGAAGAAGTGAGAAATACCTCCACCATGAGACTGGATGAACTCATGGGTTCTTTGCCAACCTATGAGATGAATCTCAAGCAGAACAGAAGGGAGAAGGGAGTAGCACTAACAGCAGAGGCAAGTGAATCTTCCAAATCTGATAATGAGTCGAAGCTTGAAGATGACATTGCGTTACTCACCAAAAACGTCAGTAGGATGATGAGGAAGATTAGTAACAGAGGTCAGAATCTCAAACCTGCAAATAAGGTGTTACATTCAGGTCCTCCTATTGGTGAAAAGACTACTAGCCGCCCTACTCAGAGGTATGATTCTAAAAACAAAGGAAAGAGAATTCAATGTGGAGAGTGTGAAGGATTTGGCCATATACAAGTTGAATGTGCCAATACTCTTAAGAAGCAAAAAGGAAAATCTCTAGCCAGCACCTGGAGCAATGAAGATTCTGAAGGAAGTGCGGAAGATGAAGACATAACCAGCAACTATGTTGCTTTCACCGCTACCCTGAAAAACAAGTCTGAGTATGACCTTTCTAGAAATGTTGAACATAAGGTTACAACATTTGCTCCAACATCAAGTACTAAACAAGAAAATGTGAGACATGATGTTGAAACAAATAGTACAACATACGACACTGAGGTCGACTCTGAAGGTGAAAGTGAGGGAGATGTTGGTGAAGAGGATATTCGGTCAGCTTATCAGACTATGTTCAACAAATGGATGGATATCTGTGCAATGAACAAGAAGTTGAAGAATGAATGTGCCAAGATGAGAAGTGAGAGGGATGAGACAAGGGCTAAACTATTGAAGACAAAATTGAGTCTCCGAAATCTTAAGAATAGTCTGAAGAGAACACTGCTTAGAGCTGAGAAGGCGAAAAGCACCCTCAACAAATGGAACTCCGGGAAGTCTAAACTTGATGATATTCTCAACATGGGTAAGGTGTCTGGAGATCGAACAGGAGTTGGATACAACAGAGGGAGCCACCTACATACCTCCAAGACAAGACGTGTACCCATTACTAAGGAGCTTGAAAAACAGAGTCAGCTCAACGGGGATGAGTCAAAAGGGAAGAAAAGAAAAGGTCCAACAAAAGGTTCAACAAAAGTTTCAACATACAGGCGGCCGATATGTAACTAATGTAGGCAAGTTGGACACAATGACTGGAGTTGCTTCAAACGCATGAAGCACTGGAATGAAGGCAGAAGTGTCACCCATCCCAACAAGAGAACAATCATGATATGGGTTAAGAAATCTGAGCTGGTAAGCATGGTGGCATATACTTCACTAGTTACATTCTCAGAAAATCTGTGGTATTTTGACAGTGGGTGTTCTCGACACATGACTGGAAACAAGGGACTTCTTTCAGAGTATACTGTCGGCAACAAAGGTCATGTTACCTTTGGCGATGGTTAGAGAAGCAAGGTAGTTGGAAAAGGGAATCTAAATGTGACAAGGTCCTTAAAGCTGAAAGACGTGATGCATGTAGAAAACTTGAAGGCCAACCTCATCAGCATAAGTCAGTTGTGTGACCAATGATTACTTGTCTGCTTTACCAAAGATGAATGTCTTGTTTTCAATGGATATGATGTTTGTATTCTTACTGGAAAAAGGTCAAACGACAACTGCTATCTTCTGCAAGATCTTAACCAGTGTTTCAATATCACTGCTGATGTTTCAGAACAGTGGCATCAAAAACTGGGCCATGTCAATTTCAAGACCTTAATGAAGATCTCTCAAGCCGGAGCTGTTCGTTGAATGCCAACCCTAACCAAGAAGAAAGAAGGTGTTTGTGAATCATGTCAACTGGGAAAGCAGAAGAAGATGAGCCACAAGCAAATTCAAATAACCACTACCTCAAAAAATCTGGAGCTGCTACACAAGGACCTGATCGGACCCACATCAGAAACTAGCGTGGGAGGTAAGAAGTATATCTTCGTATGTGTTGATGATTTTTCTCGGTTTACTTGGGTAGATTTTCTTAAGGAGAAATCAGACACGTTTGATGCTTTCAAAAGATTGTGCACTCGTCTTCAAGTTGAAAAAGGAGACATCATCGGCAAAATCATCGGGATCTGGAGTGATCATGGAAAGGAGTTTGAGAATCACTTCTTCTCTGAATATTGTGAAGCACATGGTATAAGACATGAATTCTTGGCTCCGAAGACTCCTCAACAAAACGGAGTGGTTGAAAGGAAGAATCGCACGCTTCAAGAAATGTCACTGGTTATGTTGAATGCTCGAGGCATCAATGTTAAGTGGTGGGCTGAAGCCATCAATACGGCTTGCTATACTATCAATAGGGTTTATTTTTGGCCAAGGACTGAGAAAACTCCCTACGAGATCTGGAAAGGTATGAAACCTGATGTATCCTACTTCCACATCTTTGAAAGTAAATGCTATATCTTGCAAGATCGTACTTCCAGACGGAAGTTCGATGCCAAGAGCGACAAAGGAATCCTTCTTGGATATTCTACAAGGAGTCGTGCCTTCAGAGTGTTGAATCAACGCACAGATGTTATGATGGAATCTATCAATATAGTGGTAGATGATTTTGATCAGGGAGAGGCCATCCTAAGTAGAGAAAAGGTTGTTCAAGAAGACAGCACTGATGAGAAGGGTCGTACTGAAAATGATGTTGCAACAAGTAAGAATAATCATAACAATGTTGAACAAAATGTTGCAACACAGGATACAACCACATTTGAGATAGCTCAAGCTGAGGCTGGAAATGCCCAAGATGCTGAGGGAATCATGAAAGTTATTCACGATCATCCTCCTGAGCTGATCATTGGTGAAATTCACGATAGCCACCGGACAAGAGGTACTAGCCGTGTCAACTACAGAGATCTGGCCGGGTATGCGTGTTTTCTCTCTACTGTTGAACCCAAAAATGTGAAGGAAACTATTGTTGATGATTTCTAGGCTTCGGCCAAGCAAAAGGAGTTGAACCAATTTCAACGTAATGATGTCTGGAGCCTGGTGGAGAGACATAAAGAAACAAATGTTATCGGGACAAAATGGATCTTCAAGAATAAAATTAATGAGAAGGGGAATGTGACTCGCAATAAGGCCCAGCTAGTGGCTCAAGGATATACCCAAGTCGAAGGGGTTGATTTTGATGAGACATTTCCCCAGTCACTTGGTTGGAATCCATTAGATTACTGATGGCAGTTGCGTGTGGTCTGAACTTCAAACTACACCAAATAGATGTGAAGAGCGCGTTCTTGAATGGGCTATTGAATGAAGAAGTATATGTCGAACAACCAAAAGGCTTTACAGATCATTTTCTTCCGAATCACGTCTACCGTTTGAAGAAGGCGCTTTACGGATTGAAACAAGCACCGAGGGCTTGGTACGAGAGATTAACTACATATCTTCTGAAAAAGGGATATGAACGAGGAGGGGCTGAAAAAACCTTGTTTGTTCAACGGAAAAGGTCAAGTGCTATGGTTGCCCAGATCTATGTCGATGATATAGTCTTCGGGTCAATGTCACAACCGTTGGTACATGAGTTCATCACCCTCATGCAGAAGGAATTTGAAATAAGCATGGTTGGTGAATTGAACGTATTCCTTGGGCTTCAAGTTAAACAGTGTGCTGACGGCCTATTCATCTCACAAAGCAAATATGCGAGGAACCTTATTAAGAGATTTGGTCTGAAAAGTGCAAGGCATGTCCGCACCCCCATGTCCACTACTAAAAAACTCTACAAGGACGAAGGATGAAAAGATGTTGAAGTTATCCTATACAGAAGCATGATAGGCATTCTCCTGTATTTGACTACCAACAGGTCGGATATCAGCTTCAGTGTCGGAGTTTGTGCCCGCTATCAAGCGTGTCCCAAAGAATCACATATCGTAGCTATGAAGAGGATTATAAGGTATGTCAGTGGGACAACAGACTATGGTATGTGGTACACCAAAGATAATACCACCATTATCTCGGGATACATCGATGCTGACTGGGCAGAAAATACTGATGACAGAAAGAGCACTATATGAGGATGCTTTTATGTGGGCAACAACCTAGTCTCCTGGTATAGTAAAAAATAGAACTCCATTTCGTTATCTACGACAGAGGCTGAGTATATCGCAGCAGGGAGCTGTTGCACTCAGCTCTTATGGATGAAGCAAATGTTGACAGATTATGGGTTGGAACAAGGAACATTGACTATTCTATGTGATAATCAGAGTGCTATAAACATCTCCAAGAACCCAGTTCAGCACTCTAGAACAAAATACATCGACATCCGCCATCACTTCATCAGAGAGTTGGTCGAGAAGAAGTCTCTTGTCATGGAATATGTAGCTACTGCGAATCAACTAGCAGATATTTTCACGAAGTCCTTAGACTCTGCCATGTTTGAAGAACTGCGACAAGCCCTAGGGCTGTGTTGTATCTGATGTTGAATATTTTGTTGAGAAAATTGTTGCAATATCAGTTTGTAACATTTTGTGGAACGGGCGGTCAAGTGTTATTGGGTTGTTATCCCACTAATTTTTTATGCCCGTTATTAATGTTCTCCGGTTTCTCTTTCGCTACCCTGTTGAGTATTGGACTTCTCCCTACTTGGTGTTAATGATTAGCAAACATAAATACTTGTGACTAATCCCCTATTTTGCAGTTAATCCATTGCCTAAGCTTACTATGAAGATCAACTAGCAATGGATGACTCACAAACGTGATTGAAGGCAAATGATATGAATTGGATGATCGTAGATTGATGTTTGAAGCTCCATAAAGACTTCAAGCTCATACGATGGAAAGAAGAGATTATTCGTCAATGTAATTTTTCTTTTATCTCTTATAGTATGTAGCTTAGAAGTAGAACTTTGATGGAGCACTCTCACACATCTACTTTCGGTCATAGGACATCTCTAGACCTTTGTCCTTTGATCTCAATTCAATTCTCTTTTGTTTGTGCTAGGATTGTTCATAACAGCCGACTGTCGAACAGTTTACAGTCGCCTGTCTCAAAAACAGTCGACTGTGTTTTGTTCTACAGTCGCCTGTTATGCACAGACTATTACTATGCAGGTTTGGGCCTTCTCTGATTATTTCGCACAGGCTACTGTTGAATGATTCACATGCGCCTGTCCTTGTGACAGTCGACTGTTGTTGTACATCAGTCGCCTGTCTCTCCTTGCCCAAACTCTGTTTTGATCTCTCTTCTACGTCCAGTCGACTTATGCTGTATATACAGTTGACTGTCTATTAGATCAGTCGACTGTCTATGCTGCAACAGTCGCCTGTCTGTAAATCAATTCTTTGATTCAGCTCTCTGGAAATTTATCATGATTGTGACAGTCGTCTGTTTAAGGTTAAACAGTCGCCTGTTCTGATTAACAGTCGACTGTGTTCCTTGCATCAGTCGTCTGTCATGTATCTTGTGAGATTTCTTGTATTTATCTAACTTACTCATCTCTCGGCCAGTCGCCTGTCGAAGAATGTACAGTCGCCTGTTGGTTTAACAGACGACTGTCTTTGCTTCATCAGTCGACTGTCCACGTGGTAAGTTACCGTTATGAATTCTCACCTACCCTTGCTGACTGTGCAACAGTCGACTGTGGATTGTTCAACAGTCGACTGTCGCGAGTTCAGATTATATCCATTGAGATTTGATCGCTCCGGAATGTAACCCAAAAGTGCGACCGTGTAGTTTTACCGGAAGCGCATGGTGTAGCGGCGAGCGGGTTATCGAACACAGGGAGGACGAATGAAAGTGCTTGCTCCGAACAACATGGATATTAAGAACAGAAAAGAGAGAATTTGCGTTTGGTGATTCTGTCACAATCGTCAGACAAAGTACGAAGATATCAAATCAAATAAAGACGCCCAGGGAATAGGGAATCCCCGCTACTCACCGTATCTCGTCAATGTGATTCATTGGTATCAACATTGCTAGGGTAGAATTTCGGATGAACTAGTTGCAACTGAATGTAAAACCAAGCTCACGCTCTCGCGCTGTTACCGGTCTATAGCTATCCTAGGTTCGGGCCCAATCTCTTGCAAACCCTAGCCTAGGCAAGCTAGCATTAGGATCAACATCATCGTCCAATCGCGCCCCGAGCCCATTCTCGTGCAAACTCGGGCCGCGACCTAGGTTGGGATAGTTCCTACCCATCCAATCTCTTGCAAACGGGTATCGGTATGGAATTGCAACCGGAAACCCTAGTATCGGTCCAATCTCTTGCAAACCGATACTACGGAAACTCGATTCCAACCCAATTCGGATTTCTAGGGTTTCCTATCGAATTGGGATCCAATCTCTTGCAAATCCCAATCGGTATGAACTCCTAGCCATCCGTAGTAAATCGATCCCAATCTAACCCTAATAGCAATTCTAGCAATATTTCTACCAATTCATCACAAATCTGAAATTGGGCTCGTAGGGGTCATCCCCACGCCCCAAGACGTATAGACTACTCACAATTCATAGCACAAACACAAAAATAATCAATTGAATTAACAAGAGAATTCATCACAATATTGAGATAAGCAATAAAAATAGTATTTTTAGAGGGGAGAGAGACAAACCAATAGAGTTCTTCCAAGGATCCAACAAAAAATCAACTTTTCTCTCCTCTCCAATCACAAGAATAAAAGCTAAAAAGTTAATCTAAAAAGCTGCAAAAATAAAGAGAAAAAGCTCCCTAACCTAGGGTAAAAACAGGGGTTAAATACCCCCCAAAATCGTCCAAAAAACTGTGACCAAAATGCCACTGCGTAGCCTGAAAACCGCAATTTTCGCTACAGGCAGCGCGTCGCACTCGGCCGAGTGACAAAAGTCGCTTGGCCGAGTGACAAACCCTGAGAATTTCCAGTAAGTCTGGGTCTTCGGGGGTCTTCACTTCGGGGGTCGCTCGGCCGAGTGAGTTGTCGTCACTCAGCCGATGGCTTCTATGTACTCAGGCGGTCGACATTATCCACTCGGCCGAGTGGGTCTTCTGAAGCTCAGGCAGACGAAAAACAGTAAGTTGGCGATTTTTGATGGGCTTCGTCTGAGTGCCACTCGGGCGGACGGGGTCTCGTCACTCGGCCGATGTGGCTACCGACGCTCGGCCGAGTGCACACATAAAACGTGTCTGATCAGGTCGGCCGAGCGGTGCCTCGCTGGTCGGCCGAGTGACTCCTTCACTCGGCCGAGTGAGACACCAAAAATGCCCAAACAGCTTGTTTTGGCCTCCTCGTCGCTCCTGCGACGTTCTTTCTTCTTTCGACCCTCTCCAATAGCAAAATACCCCTCGGGGAGGTCATTGGTGACACTCTGGAGTAGGCGTATCTCGAGATCACTCCAAATCGCTCCAAATCGCCTGAAATACGATAAAAACAAAAAATTGTGAAAAGCATCGCAATTTCGTCGATATATCGTGAAAAACATGATTTGAGCGATCTAAATGGCATGCAAACACGCGGGAAAAAAATGTAAAATAAGGAGTGATCAAAATCCCCCAAGCTTACCTCTTCTCGTCTTCGAGGAAGATAAGTAAAAGGCGAACCCGGTGGATTCAGAAAACGAAAACGGCGAGAAACGAAAAACGAAAATGAAGAAAAAAGAAAAAAGAAATAAAAACGAAGAACGAAGAAAGCGAAGAGAGAAGCTGCTAGATCATTTTCTCAGGACGTGGGTTTTGCTTACTCATATAGCATGCACCGAATATAAAACATATGTCAAAGAATTTTATTTCGATATCATAGTATAATGGTGCAAATAGAAATAGAAAACCCAAGAATAATGATATAACATGAAAAGCGGAATAATTTTAGAATTAACATCGTCTGAATCATTTAAAGTGGTATACAATATCGCAGATCACACACTTTTCAATTGAATGCTTTCTAAGAGGAGTATAAGAGTATCACGCAATAGAATAGAAAGAATAGATAAGCATGGATTTCATGAAATGAGTGCTAGGCATAGATTTCTGGACTTCGTAAAGCTAAAAATAATCTCACCGAGTATAGAATATTACTTAGCCTAGGTTGTCGTGCAACGTCAAGTAGTCACTCTCTCACACATCATTGGATTCCCTCCCCCAAGCTTATCTATAAGCGTGGTGGCATTAAAAACAATATTTACATCCCCATTTTTTTATGAAGCTAAAAAAAACAAAAACAAAAAGAGGGAAAGAAAGAGAGAACATGAGATGTGATCTTTTATTGAGAATTCTTTTCTCTTTTCTTTTCTTTTTCTTTTTCTCCTTTTCTCTTTTTTTTTCTTTTTTTTCATAAGCATATATAAACAATGATCCCAACTCAAAGAGAAGTAAGAATATACAAGAAATTTTTTTTTTCTTTGGTTTTGGGAATTTGGAGCTAGGAATTAATAGCGGGGGAAATGCCATATAATAGAATCGCTAAGGGGAGATTCACCAATGATTTTAAAATAGAGAAATGATGTTCAAGATATGTGGAGAAAGAAATAAATATATCTCTCAGTTCACTCTATAAGACGTGCACGACAACTTCAGCAGGGCAATCTAATCTACTCAGTTTCGATCACAAAAAAGCTAAACTAATCCAGATTTATCATAGCTAACATCATTCAATCATCCTGAAGTGAAATGTACAAATCATGCATATAGAAGTGATATGGGAAAAGAAAACGGTACTCCAGATATAAGCATTCAATGCGTGAATCTTGGTGTGTTTTCTGTGATAGCATACATATGAATATTCAGACTCAGCTAATAATAAAATTTCATCCATTTTCATGTGGAAAGAGTGTGGGTTACTATCTCTAAATGCAAGGCAAATCACAGCATATGATATCAGAAATAAAATCTAAGACATGACAAATATAGCATGCATATAGCGAAAGCTAACTCCACGTCATCATCATCACAGAAAAGTCATCTCTAGCATGAGATGAAAAAGAAATAAAGATAAAGGGGAAAATAAAACTATTCACAATGCAGCACACAGAGAAATAAGAAAAACGTGATGCATGGTAAAATAAAAGAAAAAATGATGAAAATAAGTGCAAAAGCGGAAAATGGCATGAAAAAACTAAAAATAAAGGTGGTAAATCGAAAAGAACGTGAGAACTCACTCCCCCAAGCTAAATGGCACAGTGTCCTCAATGTGCAAAGTGTGGCACACCGACAGACAAATAATGTGAGGGGTAAGTGAGGATGCATGCATGAGGAAAAATAAAAGAAAATAATGAAACGAAAAATATGATGCGGACATGATGCATGCAGACACAGGAGTGATACAGATATAAAGGTGTGACACCAAAAACTTTCCCTCTCTCCCAAAAAGGATATATGAAGATATATATAGAAAATGTGTACCCAAAAATAGTGAGGGGATGGGGTGGTGGGCAAAAATGCATCAGGACCCAGCAGAGACGGGCAGCACAACGGCAAAAAGAATCGATGGCATCAAGGGTGCCTAAGAGGGTGGGGCTGCGCCGTCTCCGTCCTGAGGCGGAGGTGGTGGTGGTGGTGGGTGTGGAACAGGCTGCTGAGCGGGTGTGGGTGTGGGTGTGGAAGTAGAAGCAGGCTGGGTGTGTGTAGGAGTGGGGGTGGGGACCTACTGGGTGGGTGTGGGTACACGGGGGAGGCGCTCTAGGACCTGGGTGAGGCAGTAGTGAATATGTGGGAGCAGGTCAAAGCGGCCAGCCTTCGCGGTGACGGTGGCGGACAGGGTCCTAAGGTCGCCTCTGAGGCCACTCACCGCCCCATCGAGAGCACGAATGCTCTGAAGTACAGTGTCAGGGGGAGGTGGTGCAGAGGGACGCACCGGTCTGTGCTGTGTAGGGCGGGGCTGGCGTACTCGGGTGGCGTAGGTGATGGGCTCAGCAGGTAAGTGGACGAAAGGTGCTGCGCTCGCAAGTGTGGGCCTAGCCTCAGTGTGAGGCCGGGCAGGACGGTAAGAAGTGGAGGCAGCAGCAACGAAAGAAGAGTACAAAAGTGGCAACGAGGCAGCCAGAGAGGTTGGTGACACAGACGTGTGGACAGACGCCACGACACTCTCAGAAAATACAGCAGCGGTGGGGACAGAGGTGGAGACAACGGTCTCTACGGAGACGGCAAAAGAGGGCTCTCCGCACTCAATGATAGTCGGCGGGTGCTCGGGTGGGGCAGAGGAAACGGGCTCGGCAGACAGAGGGCCAGCAGCGGTGGTGGGCGTGGAGGTAGTGGAAGTGGTCGTAGGCGTGGAAGCTGTGGAGGTGGGCTCAGCGAGGGTACTCCTGACACCGACAGAAGTGTGGACAGAGGTGTCGGGAGCAGAAGAAATATCAGGGATAGGTTGAGGGGCCACGGGGTCAACAGGGGCAGCGGGCTCAGCAGGTGCAACAGGGTCTGCGGGGGCAGCGTGGGCCTGCTTGGCCTCCTCGGCCTCGAGCACGTATGCGGCTGGGATCAGAAGATCCATCACCGGGAGCCAGTCCACCTGGGCCGGTGCAATCTGAGTCCGAGCTGGGCTCGGAAGAATCATGTAATCGACACCGTAGGGGCCGTGCAGCCAGACCCAGTGTCGCTCACCGTGCGGACGAAGCATCTTCATCCGGGCCATAACATCTATAGACAATGAAGTGGGGCCCGGTGCTCGTCGCAGGTCATCTGGAAAGTCCTCGCCGGTCATAAGGGCGAGCAAGGTGATCAGACCGCCGCAGCATATCGGTGAGTGAGCGCCCACCGATACGATGATGCGGTCCAAAAACCAGGCCGCGACATCAATCACGACGGCGGGGACCAACTCATCGCCCTCCCTAGATAGAGCTCTGGGCCGTGTCATCGCGTAGAGCATATAAAGCTCCGGCGTGGACATCGTACCCGGCTCATATCTGGCCAAAAAGGTAGTCGCCATAAGGCGCTGGGCTATACGGAGGCAAGGGGGACGATGGTCGAGGCCTTTGCCCTACTAGGGTCAAAGGCATCCGGGCCCAGAAGGCGCTGGCATCTAAGGAAGGTGGGGGAATGTGAGTGGGGGCGTAACCACGGTCGGCCCCGGGGACATCGGGCCACGAGAAGAAAGCTCTCATCATACTGAGAGTGACCTGGCACTCTCAGTCCATGAACCGAAACGAGCATCCCTCGTCGGTCCGGGCGATCGAACTAAGCACCTCAAGTGTCGGACGGATAAACGTGTCCGTCGACACCTGGAAGAAATCTCGCCAGCCCACGTTGTTGTACAACGTGAGTATCCCCTCGAGTACCCCCAGGCGTCCTAGGTCTGCAAGGTGTGCGAACCTGGAGGGTATGATCGAGCGCTGGGAAATGCGCTCGAAAGCGACGCGGTGTGCATCGTTCCGGAACGTAATCCCCAGCGGCCCGATAAGCGGAGCCGGAGGTGGTGGCTGTGGAGCGGCAGGGAGTGGCTGTGCGGGCTCTGCAGGCTGTGCAGGGTGGTCGGGGCCTGCAGGCTGTGCTGGGTGAACGGGGTGTGGTGGAGAAGGCGGAGGAGAGTCCTCCACCTCGTGGGAGGGGCCGGCATCATCCGACCGCTTCCGCTTGGCGGAAGCTCTCCTCGACCGCGGCCGTGTCCGGGGCGGCATTTGGGCCCCGAGCGCTCACGAAAATCAATAAAAATGTGGCGTGCGTAAAATAAAGGAAAGAATATACTACGACACGCCGCGAGAGCAAAGCTATGGAAGCGTGCGAAGACGACGCCTCCACGTAGCCCAAAACAGTCCCTGGAAGCTCCCCTGGGCTCCCGAAAATAACCTGCGCATGAAACGGAGATATCAGCGAGTAATATTCAAAACGTATGGGGAATTAGGGGTATAATAGATAGAAATTGAAATTAATTTGGGTTTGGGGTTCGTTTAACGCATGGATCGTCGAAAAATACACAAAAGAGGAGAAATAGGTGAAAATCGGCGTTACCGGAGGTGGCCGGAGGCGTGGCCGCCGGCGGCGACTCGGGCGGGGTGCGGCGGCGGCTCGGCCGGCAGCGGGTGGCCGAGCGGCGGTGCGGCGCGAGCGATCGGGCGAGCAAAGGGGGGATTCGGGCGCTGGGAATGCGAAGGGTCGGGCGCTGAGGATTTTAACTCGTTTCGAAAAACGCGCCCGACCCCCGCCCCTTTTCATAGTAAAAGTTACGACTCGGCTGAGTGAATGGGTTGCTCGGCCGAGTGAACTTAAAGGAAAACTTCCTCCCCGCTACGCTTCGGCCGAGTGGCCTTGCCAACCTCGGCCGAGTGGAGTAAGTCCATTCGGCCGAGTGGCTCAAGCTACTCGGCAAGACTCGCCCTAGGAGCGTATCAGTTTTACTCGGCCGAGTGAATATATATACTCGGCTGAGTAGCAGTTATACTGAAATCAAGAAAAGAAACAGAGAGTTGGGTACATCAGACTTCCCTCGTTCGTGAGCTGCTCGGCTGGACGAACTTGTGTGCTCGGTCGAGTGACTAGTATGCTCGGCCGAGTGAGCCTTGTTTTCTGCTGTTTGTCTTCGTTTGGGCTCTAAACTCTGTTTTTCTTCCTCCAGTCGATTTCATCTTCCTCCTAAGCATCGAGCGCCTTCCTGGGGTACTCCTCGTCACCTCGTTCATCCTCCAAATGATGGGTACCTCGTTCTCCTCTCCTGTCAGGAAAAATAGGACCCGTTATCACAAAATTTTTGGGCGAACGGCTCAAAACACTAAAAATTTCTAAAACAAAAATTAAAGAAAAGTAAAAATAAAGCTATAACCGTCGGGTTGCCTCCCGACAAGCGCTCGTTTAAGGTCGTGAGCTCGACCCCCTATGATTTTTCAATTAATGCGGGATGTTTGGTGCATATGAGATGCACCCGTCAAATTTTCCGGGGAGAACACTTGGATTCGGAAGTTGCGGCGGCGTGTTCTCCCTTAGTGGTCTCTCGTCTCGAATAGTGTTGGGGGGAGGCTCCCCCAAGCTAGAGCTTTCTCCGGGCTTCGGCTTTACCGGTGACACCGATTTCCGTGCCGGCGGAGCTTTCTTCGGAGACTTCAATTTCGAGAGCTTGCAGAGCTCTCGAATCCTTGCGACATCAGCGTCGCCTTCATCAATTTCAGCGGAGAAGTCGGGGGGAATCATTCATCTTCTCCTCTTGGTCCAAATCCGGGCCTTCATCAAAATCTTCATTGAATAGAGAGCCGATCGAATGGGGGATCGCCTCCTCAATAACCTCGTCAAGGAGGTATGAAAGATCATCCGGCCGTCCCTTAAGTAGATATATTCTATTGATTTCTCCCATTGGGACTCCCTCGGAATAATGCTTGAGCCTCTGACCATTTACCTTGAATGTGGCTCCGTCCTTGCTTTCCAACTCGAAGGCCCCTCCCGGTTGTATGTGCTTGATGGTGAAAGGTCCGGACCAACGTGACCTCAACTTACCGTGAAATAGTCGGAGTCAGGAATTATAGAACAAGACCTTGTCTCCTACTTTGAAGTCTGTGACGGTTATGCGGGCATCGTGGAGAATCTTGGTCCTTTCTTTGTAAATTCTCGAGCTCTCGTAGGCGTCTCTTCTTATCTCATCAAGCTCGTTGATGTCCAAGAGTCGCCTCACCGCCGCACTCTTGTAATCATAATTAAAGGTCTTGATGGCCCAATATGCGTGGTGTTCCAACTCCACCGGCAAGTGGCAAGCTTTCCCATAAACAAGTCGAAACGGTGTGGTGCCGATGGGAGTGCGAAAGGCCGTGCGATATGCCCATAGAGCATCGTTTAGCTTCATTGACCAATCCTTTCTAGATCGATCCACAGTCTTCTCAAGAATTTTCTTGATTTCTCTATTTGAGACTTCCACTTGGCCGCTTGTCTGGGGGTGATATGCCATGCCAACTCTATGGTTTACCCCGTACTTCTTTAGCATGGCTTCAAACTTGTTTTCTATGAAATGGCTCCCCCCGTCGCTTATCAAGGTACGAGGCACTCCGAAGCGCGGGAAGATATTCTGCTTGAAGAACTTAGAGACGACCCTTGCATCATTAGTAGGGGTGGCAATTGCTTCCACCCATTTGGAGACATAGTCAACGGCCAATAGGATGTATTTGTTACCATTGCTCGACGGAAATGGCCCCATGAAGTCTACTCCCCAACAATCAAAAAGCTCAATTTCTTGGATGGGCCTCATTGGCATCTCATTTCGTTTGGAGATATTCCCGGTTCGTTGGCATCTATCGCACCCCTTTACAAAGTCGTGGGTGTCTCTAAACATTGTTGGCCAGAAGAATCCGCTTTGCAAAATCTTAGCGGTTGTTTTAGAGGCGGCGTAATGTCCTCTGCATGGTAAACCGTGGCAATGCAAAATGATAGACGTTGCCTCCTCTTTAGAAACACACCTCCGAATGACACTATCTTTGCATATCTTGAAGAGGTATGGATCTTCCCAAAAATAGCTACGGACCTCATGTAGAAATCTCCTCTTTTGATGCGTGGGCATCCCATGCGGTTTAATTCCACAAGCCAAGTAGTTGACGAAGTCCGCGTACCAAGGTACTTCACCGATCCTTATGGCATATAGCCTCTCATCCATGAATGTGTCGTCGATAGGTAAACTCTCATCCTCCTTGTCGCGAATGAGCCTAGACAAATGATCCGCCACGACATTGTCTGTACCTTTCTTGTCTCTGATCTCCAAATCGAATTCTTGCAATAAGAGTATCCACCTGATCAATCGAGGTTTGGCCTCCTTCTTGTTTAAAAGATACTTCAACGCCGAATGGTCGGTGTGGACAATCACCTTGGAACCAAGGAGGTAGGAGCGAAACTTCTCGATGGAATAGACGACCGCTAGAAGCTCTTTTTCGGTAGTCGTGTAGTTTTTCTGCGCGTCATCCAACGTCTTGCTCGCATAGTATATTGCATGAAGCTTCCTATATTTCATTTGTCCCAATACCGCTCCAATGGCTTGGTCGCTAGCATCACACATTAGCTCTAAGGGAAGGCTCCAATCCGGTGGTTGTATGATGGGCGCGGAAACTAGTGCTTCCTTCAAGGTGTTGAAGGCTTGCAAGCATTCTCTTGAAAAAATAAAAGGAGTATCTTTAGCGAGCAAGGAAGTAAGCGGTCGGGCAATCGAGGCGAAATCCTTGATGAAGCGGCGGTAAAACCCCGCATGACCAAGAAAGCCTCTAATGCCCTTGACATTAACAGGAGGAGGGAGTTTCTCGATTACCTCAATCTTTGCTTTATCTACCTCAATTCCTCTCGAGGAGACAAGGTGCCCGAGAACTATACCTTCCGTGACCATGAAGTGACACTTCTCCCAATTTAGAGTGAGATTTTTTTGTTGGCACCTTTTAAGGACTTTAGTAAGATTGGCCAAACAAGAGTCAAACTCACTTCCATAAACCGAAAAATCATCCATAAAAACTTCCATAATATTTTCAATGTAATCGGAAAATATGGATGTCATACACCTCTGAAAGGTGGCGGGAGCATTACAAAGACCAAACGGCATCCTACGGTAGGCATAGGTACCATAGGGACAAGTAAAAGTGGTCTTTTCTTGGTCATCTTCGTGCAAAGGGATTTGGAAGAATCCCGAATACCCATCTAGATAGCAAAAGTATTTATGTTTAGCTAGGCGTTCAAGCATTTGATCAATGAAGGGCAATGGGTAATGGTCCTTTCGGGTAGCTTTATTTAGTTTCCTATAATCAATGCACATTCTCCACCCCGTGACGGTGCGTGTAGATATGGGCTCACCTTTTTCATTTTTTATGACTGTCATCCCCCCTTTCTTGGGGACGACGTGAATGGGGCTAACCCATCTACTGTCAGAGATGGGATAAATAATACCGGCGTCGAGCAATTTTAGGATTTCCTTTTTAACCACCTCCTTCATATTCGGGTTTAACCGCCTTTGAGGCTCTATGGAGGTGGCGTCAGTATCCTCCAAATGGATCCTATGTGTGCAAAGCCTAGGGCTTATCCCTTTTAGATCGGAGATAGTGTAGCCAAGGACATCTTTGTGGCTCCTAAGAACGTCTAGGAGTTTTTCAAGTTGATCTTGCATGAGGTGGGAGTTTACTATCACCGGGAAAGTTAATTTATTACCCAAAAAGGCATACCTTAGATTCGGAGGTAACTGTTTAAGTTCTACCTCAAGAGGTGCTGCTCCTTCTACTTCATCAGCTCGCATGAGTTTGGCTTCTTCCTTGTCATCCGGGTTTAGCTCATGTTCAGTTGGCGCGCTCTCTTGCGAAGACTCAGACTCACTACTTAGTGAGGACGATGCATCGAAATAGGCGCTCTCCGATTTTGTGCTAGCATCGTCAAAACCTTCACTCTGCTCTGGTTCGTGCCTGGAATCAAGAAACACATCAGACAATTCATAAAAGCAAGAGTGAGCGTCATAGAGTGTAACTCCCTGAACGTCGGTTTGCTCGAAGGATTCTTCGGGAGTATAGTGTTCTTCGACATTTGTTCTACCGTCTTTGAAATGTAACTTGTCGTCGATCACATCAATTTTGACATTGCCCCCGATAGTCCCATCCAGGGAAACTTGGTCCATCAAAAAACTAGCAAACAGTTGTTCGTCGGGGTCCTTGATATCGATAGCAAAAGCTCCTGTAGCATGGACCTCATCGACAAGCTCCTTAAGGAGGTCTGTGAAGGAGTCATAATCTTCCTAATTGAGTTCTGTTGTCGACATTGCATCCTCCATTCT
The DNA here is from genome assembly GCA_030789695.1 of Scilla litardierei. Classification (NCBI taxonomy): domain Eukaryota; kingdom Viridiplantae; phylum Streptophyta; class Magnoliopsida; order Asparagales; family Asparagaceae; genus Scilla; species Scilla litardierei. The sequence continues at coordinate 276,843,069 of CM061141.1, read as the reverse complement.
CCCTGTTAAGATCTTATGCAAAATACGGGGAGAATATGCAAATAGGGCTGCGAACAGAGTTAGAACAAGATATAGAAGAAAGTAAAGAAAGAAAGAAAAATAACCGGGTGGTCGATGCCGAACACCGTCAAAAAGCCTCCCCGACAACGGCGCCAAAAACTTGATCGCTCCGGAATGTAACCCAAAAGTGCGACCGTGTAGTTTTACCGCAAGCGCATGGTGTAGCGGCGAGCGGGTTATCGAACACAGGGAGGACGAATGAAAGTGCTTGCTCCGAACAACATGGATATTAAGAACAGAAAAGAGAGAATTTGCGTTTGGCGATCCTGTCACAATCGTCAGACAAAGTACGAAGATATCAAATCAAATAAAGACGCCCAGGGAATAGGGAATCCCCGCTACTCACCGTATCTCATCAATGTGATTCATTGGTATCAATATTGCTAGGGTAGAATTTCGGATGAACTAGTTGCAACTGAATGTAAAACCAAGCTCACGCTTTCGCGCTGTTGCCGGTCTATAGCTATCCTAGGTTCGGGCCCAATCTCTTGCAAACCCTAGCCTAGGCAAGCTAGCATTAGGATCAACATCATCGTCCAATCGCGCCCCGAGCCCATTCTCGTGCAAACTCAGGCCGCGACCTAGGTTGGGATAGTTCCTACCCGTCCAATCTCTTGCAAACGGGTATCAGTATGGACTTACAACCGGAAACCCTAGTATCGGTCCAATCTCTTGCAAACCGATACTACAGAAACTCGATTCCAACCCAATTCGGATTTCTAGGGTTTCCTATCGAATTGGGATCCAATCTCTTGCAAATCCCAATCGGTATGAACTCCTAGCCATCCGTAGTAAATCGATCCCAATCGAACCCTAATAGCAATTCTAGCAATATTTCTACCAATTCATCACAAATCTGAAATTGGGCTCGTAGGGTTCATCCACACGCCCCAAGACGTATAGACTACTCACAATTCATAGCACAAACACAAAAATAATCAATGGAATTAACAAGAGAATTCATCACAATATTGAGATAAGCAATAAAAATAGTATTTTTAGAGGGGAGAGAGACAAACCAATAGAGTTCTTCCATGGATCCAACAAAAAATCAACTTTTCTCTCCTCTCCAATCACAAGAATAAAAGCTAAAAAGTTAATCTAAAAAGCTGCAAAAATAAAGAGAAAAAGCTCCCTAACCTAGGGTAAAAACAGGGGTTAAATACCCCCCAAAATCATCCAAAAAACTGTGACCAAAATGCCCCTGCGTAGCCTGAAAACCGCAATTTTCGCTACAGGCAGCGCGTCGCACTCGGCCGAGTGACAAAAGTCGCTCGGCCGAGTGACAAACCCTGAGAATTTCCAGTAAGTCTGGGTCTTCGGGGGTCTTCACTTTGGGGGTCGCTCGGCCGAGTGAGTTGTCGTCACTCGGCCGATGGCTTCTATGTACTCGGGCGGTCGGCATTATCCACTCGGCCGAGTGGGTCTTCTGAAGCTCAGGCAGACGAAAAACAGTAAGTTGGCGATTTTTGATGGGCTTCGTCTGAGTGCCACTCGGGCGGACGGGGTCTTGTCACTCGGCCGATGTGGCTACCGACGCTCGGCCGAGTGCACACATAAAACGTGTCCGATCAGGTCGACCGAGCGGTGCCTCGCTGGTCGGCCGAGTGACTCCTTCACTCGGCCGAGTGAGACACCAAAAATGCCCAAACAGCTTGTTTTGGCCTCCTCATCGCTCCTGCGACGTTCTTTCTTCTTCCGCTCCTCTCCAATAGCAAAATACCCCTCGGGGAGGTCATTGGTGACACTCTGGAGTAGGCGTATCTCGAGATCACTCCAAATCGCTCCAAATCGCCTGAAATACGACAAAAACAACAAATTGTGAAAAGCATCGCAATTTCGTCGATATATCGTGAAAAACATTATTTGAGCGATCTAAATGGCATGCAAACACGCGGGAAAAAAGTGTAAAATAAGGAGTGATCAAGATTTTTCTCACGGATTTCGATTGGGTTTTTGCCTAAACTATTTTGTAGATTTGAGAAAGCTATAAATAGAGCTTCTACCGTTTCATTGGAAGGTTACTCATTCATTGCAAAATCCTTCAAGCTTTCATTTTCAAAGATCAAAGCTTTCAAATCCAAAGCCCTAAGTATTTCCAAATCTTGTTCTCTTGCTCTCCAACCTAGAACCAAAGATTGATCTTCTAGGCAATTGGTGCAGTCAAGAGAAAGGGCTTCTATCCTCTCTTCCAAGAGAGTTCTTCAACACACATCACACTTCTCCTTCAAGTTCTACTTCAAGGCATAGGTGATTGTAAGTTTTGCTTTCAGATTTCATAACTTCTTTATTTGAATTGTGCTCTCGGTTGTGAGAGTGGTTTTTTCTTGCTCCCTGGTTGTGGGAGTCAAGGACATTGATTGTATTCGATTGCACTTGTAGGGTTGCTACAAGTGGGTTTTAAGGAAACCTCAAGTTAGGGTTCTAACTTGAGTATCCGGTGGTATCCGGGTGGTAGGGACGTAGGATTACCGGGAACAAGTCGGGAGTTGACTTGGGTAATCCGAACCCTTGAAACATATCTGCGATTGCGTGTGTTTCTCTTTGGGTTGTTTTTCTATTCCGCACTATTTGTTGGATTGCATTTTATTTGGCATAAATTCCTTTTAAATTTGCCTAAACACTATTCAACCCCCCTTCTATTGTTTTCCCCATTAACAGGGTTCTTACAATTGGTATCAGAGCGCAAGGTTTTATCTATGGCATCCAATAACAACAACGTTCCTCCGTCGCCTACGTACAACAATCACGACCGTGATGGAGCGTCCACACTTTTCGAAAGTCAATCTACGGTACGTCCTCCACGTTTCAATGGTACTAATTATGGTTATTGGAAGTGTAGGATGGAGACATTCCTTAGGAATGATTCTCTTTGGAGAACTCTCCACAAGGAGTACGTCGAGCCCGCCGAAGAGGATTTCGAAAAATGGACGACTTCCGAGAAGTCTGCCGAAGTCAACAACGCTAAAGCAATGAACGCTCTTCATTGTGCGTTGGACCCGAATTAGTTCAACAAGATATGCCCATGTAAGAGTGCATATCAAATTTGGAACCATCTCATCGTTACCCACGAGGGAATGAATAAGGTAAAGCTTTCAAAGTTATATGTTACCGTGCAAAACTTCGACTTGTTTCACATGCAGGAAAATGAGAGCATTGCGTCGATGTACGGACGCTTTACCGACATCACAAACGAATTGGAAGCCCTTGGCCAAATCTACACCGAACCTGAAAAGGTAAGGAAGATCATCATGTGGAAGACCTCCAAATGGGAAAGACGAGCAATCGCCATTGAGGAGGTCAATGACTTGAAGAACTACACCATGGTGAATCTCATCGGGACTCTTATGTCTTACGAAGTAAGACGGGATAACCGATTGAAGATTCGAGCCATGATGAATCCCTCGGAGGCCAAGAAGAAAGCTTTGGCGTTCAACGCCAATTCGTCATCATCTGAAAGTGATGAATCTGAGAATGATATGGATTTGGGTGAAATGGCCCAAATGGTGAAGAAGTTCCAACGCTTCTTCTGCAAAGGTAAATTTCCCTCCAACAAATGTTTTGAATCTACTAATGCTACTTTCTCTCTTTGTTATAAGTGTAATAAGCCAGTGCACATCAAGAGGGATTGCCCAATGCTAAACAACAAAGAAAAGTGGAAGGCACCAAAGTACCACAAGTCCAACAAGAACAAGAAAGACAAGAAGAAAGGACTCGTCGGTACCTTTGATGACTCAAGTGATGGCTCATCAAGCGATTCCGATGATGAGAAGGGTGAGAGCGCCCACATGTGCTTCATGGCACTTGAAGACCCACTCTCGGATGAGAGTGATTCCGATACAGATAACACCGAGGTAACAATGGATGAACTTCGTATAGCTAATGAAGTACTATTTGCTAAATACCAATCTTTAATGCTTAGATACACTAGCTTAAAGAAATCAAAAGTTAGCAAGTCATCCATTCCATGCATTATCAACAATGACACCATTGTTGATACTTTAACTCTTGAGAAAGAAAACTTAGCTTCTCAAAATGTCACATTGAGAGATGAGGTGAATTCCCTCAAATCTCAACTAGATCAAACACATCTCAAGGATAATAGTGATCTAGCTACACGTCACACACAATTGCGTGTAGAGAATGATTCTCTTAAAACCCAAGTGCACGAGCTCAAAGCACGGGTGTCCACTTTGGATACCAACATTTCTTCTTTAAAGGAGAAATATGAGCTCATGTCCTCCCGTATTGTGAGATTCAATAAGGGACAAGGACAATTGGATGATTTGCTTGCAAATCAATTTCCGGCCACACATCGTGTTGGCCTTGGATTTGTAAAAGCGAATGCATCTAATGATCGCACCTCCTATAGTGGTGTCACTATAGATTTTATGAGGCCTTCCTCTGGTGCATCCACAAGTGGTGTCAAAGACACTATAGGTAGCAATCCTACCAAGAATGTCACCACATCACCTTCTCTTCCTTTTGACAAGAAACCCACTAAGGGTGGAAACCAAAAGCAAGGACATGCTTATATGTACACTAATACTCATCCACGTAGGAAACATCCTACTTCACAAGTGGATAATCATGACACATTTTATGCTCCGCACCCACGGACACGTACACAACCACACATGAGAAATACTCATGTACGTGCTCCCACACACCCATATGCTCATACGCATCATTCTTTCATGTATGCTAATTCTCCACATGTCATGCATGATCAATATGCTTCATATAATATGCATGTTCCCAAGAATACATATCATCCTAGAATGTACAATGCATATCCTCCACCACATTTCTATGCTAGAAATCATGTTCCTAAGAAGCATGCACCACATAGGAATCCAACACATATGCATGCAACTAGGAATAGGACTCCCAAGATGTACACTATTTGGGGTCCTAAGAACACTAGTTTAAATGTTAGGAATGCTTATGTTGACTCCTACTTTCATGATGTAATTAGAAATAGTAACTATGTTGGGAAGCGGAAGTCCACTTGGACTTGGCTTCCAAAGGGCTAATCCCCTTGGACCCAACAAACATTGGGTACCATAAGCTTATGTTATATTATATAGGTACCCAAGAGAAAGAAGAAGAGCAATAAAAGTCTTATTAGCTCTAAAGGGAAAGGATGGATTCTTGATAGCGATTGCTCCAAACACATGACGGGAGATCCCTCATTGCTCTCAGAAGTGATTAGCATCAAAGATGGTGCAACGGTCACTTTTGGAGGTAATCAAAAGGGAACCATCATTGGAGTAGGTATCATTGGTAATCCTTCCAAACCCCTAATTACTAATGTTTATCTTGTTAATGGTTTATGTCACAACCTTATTTCCATAAGTCAACTTTGTGACAAAGGTTACAAGGTTAACTTCGGAGAAGGATTGTGTACTATTGTTGATTGTGATTCAAATGTTTTATTTTCCGGTATTAGGCGTAAAAATATATATTATTTAAGCTTGCCTAAAACCATAGAACATTGCTTAGTTGCTAACACAAATGAACAACTATTATGGCATCGCCGTTTTGGTCATGTTCACTTCATGCACTTATATAAGTTAGCTAAGCATGATCTAGTCAAAGGTTTTCCTAAGATTGTTTTTAATAAGAAAAACTTTTGTGATTCATGTCAAAGAGGTAAACTAAGTAAATCTTCATTTAAGCGTAAAGAAGTGATTACTTCTAAGAGGCCCCTAGAACTTCTACATCTAGATTTATTTGGGCCAACTAGAACCGCTTCTTTAGGTAATGCTCATTATGGACTAGTTGTCGTTGATGACTTTTCTAGATTTACCTGGGTTTCATTCTTAACTAATAAGAATGAAGCTCATGAAGAGTTTACCAAATTTGCAAAGAGGATTCAGAATCTTTTAGGATACACCATTATCACTATTCGTAGTGATCATGGAGGAGAATTTGAGAATGAGTCTTTTACTAAGTTTTGTGATGACTCCGGGATAACTCATAACTTTTCCTTTCCTCGTGCACCACCACAAAATGGTGTTGTAGAAAGAAAGAATAGGACTCTTATTGAGTGTGCTCGCACTATGCTCCATGATAGTCATTTAGGACTACAATTTTAGGCAGAAGCGGTGCACACGGCATGCTATGTGCTCAATAGGATCCTAGTGAGACCCCGAACAAACAAAACTTGTTTTGAGTTGTTTTATGATAAAAAGCCTCAAGTGAAATATTTTCGTGTCTTTGGTTCAAAATGTTTTATAAAGAACACCTTTGGTAATTTAGACAAATTTGAGCCAAGATCCGATGAAGGAATTTTTGTTGGATATTCCACACGTAGCAAAGCCTATCGGATATACAACAAAACTTCTTCAACGATTGAGGAATCACTTAACGTATCTTTTTATGAAGATTTTGACTTTCCTCATGTTGATGATGATAATGTAGAGATTCTTTGTGACTCTCTTAATAATGTTAAGATTAATGATAATATTGTTGAGACTAACACTTCTAACGAAGTTGTTGAAGTTGTTCCTAGTGATCCAGGTTTACCCAAAGCTTATCCAACCGTTTGCAACCATCCCCATAACCAAATTATTGGAGATATTAGTGTGGGTGTTCGAACGAGATCAAGAATTGAATAATTCTCCCATTGCGCATTCGTCTCTACCATTGAGCCAAAGAACATTCAAGAAGCTTGTGAGGATAGCTCTTGGATAGTGGCAATGGAAGAAGAACTAGCTATTGGGACCAAATGGATCTTCAAGAACAAGACGGATGAAAACGAGGTAATCACACGGACTAAAGCAAGGTTAGTAGCTCAAGGATACCGGCAAGAGGAAGGTATTGATTTCGAAGAATCCTTTGCCCCCGTAGCTAGATTAGAAGCTATTAGGTTGCTTTTATCTTTTGCATCCCATAAGAATTTTAAATTATTTCAAATGGATGTTAAAAGTGCATTTTTAAATGGATTTGTAAATGAAGAAGTCTATGTTTCTCAACCTCCCGGGTTTATTCATGAGAAATTTCCAAACCATGTTTTCAAACTTAAGAAAGCGTTGTATGGATTGAGACAAGCTTCTAGAGCTTTGTATGATCACCTTAAGACCTTTCTTTTGAATTTAGGTTTTAAAATGGGAGAAGTTGATTCTACACTCTTCATTAAATATTATGAAAATGACATTCTTTTGATTCAAGTTTATATAGATGATATTATTTTCGGTTCTACTAACTTTAATCTTTGTCAAGAAATTTCCAAGTCTATGAAGGATGAGTTTGAGATGAGCCACATGGGAGAGCTCACATACTTCCTTGGATTGCAAATTCGACAAATGGAGAATGGCACTTTCATACAGCAGACAAAGTACACCGGGAAGCTTATTAAGCGATTCGGGATGGAATCGTCTTCAAGCAAAAGGACTCCCATGAGTAATACTACTCATCTACATAAGGATGAAAGTGGAAATGATGTAGACGTTCGTCTATATCGAGGTATGATCAGTAGCTTACTTTACTTAACCGCTAGTAGGCCCGATATCATGTTTTCCGTATGTATATGTGCTAGATATCAAGCAAGACCTAAGGAGTCACACTTGATTGCGGTTAAACGAATATTTCGTTATCTCAATCAATCCCTAGATTATGGGTTACTTTACCCTAAGTCTAGCACGTATGAGTTAATCTCATATAGTGATGCCGACTTTGCCGGATGCAAGTCCGACAGGAAAAGTATTAGTGGCACATGCCATTTCTTAGGAAATTCCTTAGTCTCTTGGTTCTCTAAGAAACAGAATTCGGTGTCATTGTCCACGACTGAAGCGGAATATATTGCCGCGGGTCTTGCATGTGCACAAGTTCTTTGGATAAGACACACTCTTAGTGACTATGGTGTCAATTGTGACACTTGCCCTATCATGGTTGATAACCAAAGTGCTATTTTTCTTTCCAAGAATCCGGTACACCACTCCAGTACCAAACACATAGACGTGAGACACCATTTTATAAATGATCATGTAGCTAAGAAGGACATCATCTTAGAGTACATTGAAACCCAAAAACAAATTCCCGATATCTTCACTAAACCTCTTAAAGAAGATTCATTTGTGAGGTTGCGTGGAGAATTAGGAATTATGGCTGAATCTGAAATCTAGAAACTCAATTTTCATGCTATAACTCCTTATTGAGCTCATATTTTTGATTGTCTTTCTTCATGTGCGTTATTGTTTTATGAGATTAAGAAAGGCAATTGTGACTTATTTGATTTCATGAGTTTTCGAAGTTGTTTGGAGTAATTTGTGTTTCAATGGATTTATTGTTTTCATAATGATTTTAAGATGTATTTGTGATTAGAGTATACGTCCTAGGGTGAGTGTTCTTATTCTCTGGAATTCTATCTCAATGTGCATTTTTGGACCAGGACAGACGACTGTTTTTCTTTTGACAGTCGACTGCCCTCCTCTATATCCTCTATATGAAAATTGGTATCTTTCGCACGGCAGACTGATGACTATTTTACAGTCGACTGTTAGCTTAACAGGCGACTGCAATTTAGTTATCAGGCGTCTGTACTCTCTGTCGAATTTTTACAGTGTTCTCTGTTTTTCTTGTGATCTGTATTAATTCTTGGCCAGCTGACTGTTGTGTATATGTCAGTCGACTGTCCAGTGGACAGGCGACTGCATTATACTTTCCAGTCGACTGCCCATCTTTCTGAGCTTTAATTTTATCACTTAATACAGTCGACTAACTTTTGTTCATCAGTCGACTGTCTCTTGCTGTGTCGGTTCATGTGATTTGATCTGAGCCGTCGATTCCTTGATCCAACGGCTCAGATTGATTTCCCCTATTTTATATTCTGTCGACGCGATCACTTCCCCACGTCGACTCTCTCTCTCCTCTGCTTCGACCGTTCAACTTCCCGCTCGTTTCTCTCTACAAAAACGATCGTTTTCGCTTCTTCAACCGTCGATCTTCTCCTAATCGTCGTTGTCGATTGTGTTCTACCGTTGTCTTTGATCTTCTTCTTCGCGATCGTCTGTATTTCCTCAGTTGGTTTGCTTTCTCTCTCTTGCTCTTTGTTGTTTCCTTTTGTTGCTTTAGTTTCTCCTTCTCTTGCTTCAATGGCTCCTAAACCTAAGGGAAAAGAGAAGATCGCTTCTAAACAACCTAGGGCTCCTAAGAAACTCATTTCCAAGAGAAAGAAACCCTATAAAGCACGAACCAAGCATGCCCAGTCACCTGAGCATTCATCTTCGCCGGGTTATTCTCCTTCTTCTTCGTCTAGCGATGCTCAGCCCTTGATTCATCGTCAGCGCAAGCCTACTGGTGTCCACATCAGTGAGCCTGTTGCTGAGATCCGTCATGTGTCTCCTTTTGTTTCCAGTTCGTCTGAAGAGACTCCTGCTGTACCCCCCTCTGATCCCCTGGTTTCTGTTTACCGAGACGATCTTTGTCTGGCAAAGTTTCACTCTCTCCTAGGGATCAACCTACTTAGGGAGCGGTACATTGCTTTCCCCGCCTTCACTGTTGAGAGACTATCTGACATTCTTTCCGCTACTCACCTGGCCGATCTTTTTCGCTTCTCAGAGAGATTCCCCCAGAGCCTACCCATTTCTGGTGAAGCTCTTCTATGCGAACCGCGTTCGCGGTGAGTATTCGACTACCTGCATCCTTGATACTGTCATCCAGGGCACCCACATTCAGATCACTCCCTCTCTCTTAGGGACTATTCTTAGGAGTCTTTCTGTCGGTTCCCTTCCCACTGATATCTGCATATCTGAGATTGATGTTCTTGACCAGTCTGTTCTCCGGGATATGTTTCGAGAGGTACCTTTAGCTCTTGATTCGGGTGTCAGATCATCTATGTTCTCTGCACGTGGTTGGGATGTTCACCTAGTGGTGAAGTCCAACATTCTGCCGAGATATGGATCGTCTAACCAGCCGTCTCAGGATATACTAAAGTGTATGTATGCTATTTTCTCTGGCATGCCCGTGAACTGGGCCGGTGTCCTCCTTGACAGGATGGACAAGGTTGAGTTCACGTCCTCCTCGTCTCACATTCCCTATGGTGGTCTTTGACTCGTTTCTTCCGTCACTTTGATATTGACTTGACCCGTTATGAGCCCATGCCCTTTGGCCCTCTCCTCGATGCTTCTGCGAAGTCGAAATCGTCTTCGGCTCTACAGACTGCTTCGAAGAAGAGGAAGACTACATCAGTTCCATCCTCATCCACTGTGCCACCTGCTGATTTGCCTTCTTCATCTACTCCACCATCACAGGATACTCTTTTGGCGATGGTCTCTGGTATCTACAGGCTGCTGTCTCTCTCTCTCTCCTCCATCAGGGAATTCCCTTCCCTGAGGATTTGAGACAGTATCTTCCTCAGCCTCATGTGCCTCCTCAGCCTTCTGGAGTCATTGAGCCTCTTGGTGTTGCTTCTACTCAGGATGCTGCTGCTGCTGCTTCTGTTGCTCCTTCTGACCCTCCTCCAGAGGACACTCCTGCTGCTTCAGAGCCTGCTTCCTCGTCCGCAGCCCCTGAAGACGCTCACACTTAGATCGATGTTTTTGAGTGATGTTATTTTGAGTGATGATATATGTTTTGTCTGTGTGTGATGGATGATGCTGTCTGCGACACTTTTATATATGTATGATGATATACTTTGATGTAGTCATGATGATGTATTTTGATCATGATGTACCTTTTTGGGATGGCCATGTTGATGACCATCCGTTGATGTACTCAGCTGCTTTATATCTATATATATGATGTTGCATCCCTCTTTTGTGTCACACTATGCTATATTGATTAACTTCTGTGTGATGTATGATATGTTGTCTCTATGTATGCTTCACTCTCCTTGATGTGCTTTTGAGTCAATACATGGATTTGATATTGGTTAATTCATGCTCTTTCGTTGATGTGATGAATTTGTGAAAATTATTTTCATTTCGAATATCTAAAATGTTGATATTGGATTTCAATTCTATTACTCACATGTGTATATGATGAGATTTTATGAGTTTTTGATTCGATATATCTTTATACTCCTTGATTGTTGTTAGTTCGTATTTTAACACTATTATTGTTGTTGTTATTTGCTCCCACCTTTTTGGATAATACCATAGGGGAAGAGAAATAAACATACAAGATTCATCATAATGGATGTGCTAAGTATGTTCTAACGCTTGAATCTAAGATTTTCGTTGCCCTAGATTCAGGGGGAGTAAGATTACAATGAATATGGATTTTATTTCCGAGATTTCTTGAATTAAATTCATTCATATCTCACTCATTTGCTTCAATTATGATGTAGATGCTCTAATATTTGTTGACTAACTTGATTGACATCTATGTAGGGGGAGTAAGTTTTCATTACGCACAATTATTTATCTTTTTGTTTATGTTTGTGTGTCATCATCAAAAAGGGGGAGAATATTGAGTATTGGATTTTTCCCTACTTGGTGTTAATAATGAGCAAACATAAATACTTGTGACTAATCCCCTATTTTGCAGTTAATCCATTGCCTAAGCTTACTATGAAGATCAACTAGCAATGGATGACTCACAAACGTGATTGAAGGTAAATGATATGAATTGGATGATCGTAGATTGATGTTTGAAGCTCCGTAAAGACTTCAAGCTCATACGATGGAAAGAAGAGATTATTCGTCAATGTAATTTTTCTTTTATCTCTTATAGTTTGTAGCTTAGAAGTAGAACTTTGATGGAGCACTCACACACATCTACTTTCGGTCATAGGACATCTCTAGACCTTTGTCCTTTGATCTCCATTATATTCTCTTTTGTTTGGGCTAGGATTATTCATAACAGCCGACTGCCGAACAGTTTACAGTCTCCTGTCTCAAAAACAGTCGACTGTGTTTTGTTCTACAGTCGCCTGTTATGCACAGACTATTACTATGCAGTTTTGGGCCTTCTCTGATTATTTCGCACAGGCTACTGTTGAACGATTCACAGGCGCCTGTCCTTGTGACAGTCGACTGTGTGTTGTACATCAGTCGCCTGTCTCTCCTTGCCCAAACTCTGTTTTGATCTATCTTCTACGTCCAGTCGACTTATGCTGTATATACAGTTGACAGTCTATTAGATCAGTCGACTGTCTATGCTGCAACAGTCGCATGTTTGTAAATCAATCCTTTGATTCAGCTCTCTGGAAATTTATCATGAGTGTGACAGTCGTCTGTTTAAGGTTATACAGTCGCCTGTTCTGATTAACAGTCGACTGTGTTCCTTGCATCAGTCGTCTGTCCTGTATCTTGTGAGATTTTCAGTATTTGTCTAACTTACTCATCTCTCGGCCAGTCGCCTGTCGAAGAATGTACAGTCGCCTATTGGTTTAACAGACGACTGTCTTTGCTTCATCAGTTGACTGTCCACGTGGTAAGTTACCGTTATGAATTCTCACCTACCCTTACTGACTGTGCAACAGTCAGCTGTGGATTGTTCAACAGTCGACTGTCGCGAGTTCAGATTATATCCGTTGAGATTTTTCTCACGGATTTCGATTGAGTTTTTGCCTAAACTGTTTTATGGATTTGAGAAAGCTATAAATAGAGCTTCTATTGTTTCATTGGAAGGTTACTCATTCATTGCAAAATCCTTCAAGCTTTCATTTCCAAAGATCAAAGCTTTCAAATCCAAAGCCCTAAGTATTTCCAAATCTTGTTCTCTTGCTCTCCAACCTAGAACCAAAGATTGATCTTCTAGGCAATTGGTGCAGTCAAGAGAAAGGGCTTTTCTCCTCTCTTCCAAGAGAGTACTTCAACACACATCACACTTCTCCTTCAAGTTCTACTTCAAGGCATAGGTGATTGTAAGTGTTGCTTTCAGATTTCATTACTTCTTTATTTGAATTGTGCTCTCGGTTGTGAGAGTGGTTTTTGCTTGCTCCCTGGTTGTGGGAGTCAAGGACATCGATTGTATTCGATTGCACTTGTAGGGTTGCTACAAGTGGGTTTTAAGGAAACCTCAAGTTAGGGTTCTAACTTGAGTATCCGGGTGGTAGGGACGTAGGATTACCGGGAACAAGTCGGGAGTTGACTTGGGTAATCCGAACCCTTGAAACATATCTGTGTTTGCGTGTGTTTCTCTTTGGGTTGTTTTTCTATTCCGCACTATTTGTTGGATTGCATTTTATTTGGCGTAAATTCCTTTTAAATTTGCATAAACGCTATTCAACCCCCCTTCTAGTGTTTTCCCCATAGACATGGTCCTTACATACCCAAGGCGCTATTTTCTCCCTCAAATCTTTTCAAGACTCTCTGGGCAGTTCTTCTAAGGTTCTTGCTCTCTTCTTTCTCGTGTGGAATTCCTCTCCTAGTTCAGAAATGGCAAGAGATCGTAAAGAAAAATTGTCACAGACCCCTCGACGCTATTCTCGTCGAACCGCCTCATCGCGGAACAGTGCTCCTTCGTCCTCTCCACCTCCAACCAAACGGAAGGGAGTGATTTCACGATCTTCGTGTGCGTCCTCTAGTGGTACTTCTACCTCCTCTCAATCCCATGTATCTCACAATGACATGCATTCTCTTGGTGGTTCGAATTTGGATTTGGTGAGGTTTTCCCCAAATTTTGAAATCCCCCTTCTGCGAAAACCCTTGGAAGATGAATCTTATAATGATGAAGATTTTCCTGCACTGGTCACAATTCAAGATTGGTTCTGGTATTTACGTAGAACTGGAAGGAGGTTAGATCTCTCTTGGGTAGATGTCTCTCATATTCACTTTGATAAACTCATGCGTAAGAAGATTTTGGGCAAGGTAATGAGTGTGGAAGTGCTCCGAGATCGTAAGATTATCATCCGAACATGGAATCCAAAAGTTTTCGTGAAAATATCTTAAATTATTGACATTTCTGATTCAGACTCATCTGTCTCTGATGAGAAGACTGAGATTGGGGGGTGCTGATGAAGCTTCATCTTGCCCCAAGGCTACTGAGGGTTCAGATGACCCAAATATTGAGAAGATGAATGAGGGTGTTGATCCTGAGGATGAGCTCAATGTTGAAGCTGCATCTGTTGACCCATCTCATGAAGAGGAACCTGTTATTTCTACTCTGATGTGTGTTGATGATAGTGTCTAGAGTTTGGCTGAAGAAGGAAATGATTCCATAAGAAAGTCTAATGAAGGTGTCGGTAGTCATAATGACTGTTTTGAAGATATTTCCCTCACGAGTCAAGATAATCCCTTGTTGAATTTGCCTCGTGTTGATATTCCTCCAGAACAGATTTCATCACATGATGGTGTAGAAGAGCATGCTCCGAGTACGGTTGATGTGGATAATGTTGGGGAAACTCAGAGGTCTGTTGAGGAGGAAAATGTTAGTTGTTGTGCAATGCCAAATGTTTCTTCTGAGCCTGGCGTGGCTCATGTTGGTACCAATGTTGAAATTGTTGTCGAGACTGACTCCTTGCTGACAGGAGATGAAGTCCATAATGTTGCACAAAATGTTGCAACAATTGATGCAACATGTGAGGCTGCTGCTCCAGATGATACTCTCTTGTCCTCCTTCATGCGGAAGGCTCGATCTGCCCCTAGAAAGCACTCTGCTCCTTCAATCATGCTGATGTATCTCCCTCCAAGAGGTCCAGAAATTCTGCATCTACAACAGGTCCATCTCACTCACCCTTGTTTACATCTTCTGATGCATTCAGTAAAGTTTTCTTTGATAAGGCCTGTAAGAATAGGTGGGTCTCGTACTCTGAAAGATCCTTCCTCCCTGAGAAAGTTCTGAATGTGTCATCATTTGACTAGACCCAGATGGCTCCTATTCTCAAAGACATTGGTTTGTTTCATGCTGCCTCATGCTTCAGTACTTTCTATCATGTGTTGGTGCGTGTATTCTACTGTAATCTGTCCAAATCTGCTAGTGGTGCATCTTCACGATGGGGATTCAGGAGTTATGTGAGAGGAAAGATCATTTCTTTCTCTCCAACTGTGCTGAATAAAATTTTGGAATGGAAATTTCCTCAGTCAGTACATGCATTCGGGGAGTCAGTAGGAGATGACTTCAACAAGTTTATTCATGTTGTGACCGCAGGAAAGCTAAAGTGCTGGCCCAAGAAGTCGTCCACTTTTCATTCCTTTGCTCTTACCGCCAAATACTTTGTTCTGTACAGGATTGCCACGAGAAATTGGCTTCCCACATCCAATATTTCCGTAGTCAAGAAAGACATGTGCAAGCTCTTGTTCTCTGTCGGCACTAAGAAGCCCTTCAACTTAGGTAGAATCATCTTTGACTCTATTTTGGCTTTATCAGAGTCATCCTCTCTAGCATCGTCTCTGCCCCATGGCTGTCTTATCTCCATGATGCTTTTAGGACAAAGAGTGTCCATATCTGCCTCTGATCTCCCTACCTCGGTCGACAGTATATTGTACACGGCTAAATCAGTTGTTTGGAAGTTCGATGATATCTCAAAGGAGATACCCTCTCTTTATGATGCTCTGACTTCATCCTCACCTCCACAAGGTGCTGATCCCGCATCCTCTGTGCTTCATGAGACACCTTCTTCTCCTTCTACTCAGGCCGCTGCTGGTTCTTCTTCAGTTTTGGAGGATATTCAGTTCTTAGATAGGGCAATTTGAAATGTCGATGATCAATTGTTGATGCTCCAAAGTCAGAAGGGTCTTCTGGATAGTCACAAAATTATGTTACAGAGCAAACTGTCTGCTCTGAAGAGTAAACTTACCGAGGAGCTGTGATTGGTACATCTCTCTACTCTGGTGGTATTTTCTTTGAGGTATGTCTTCTTCTTTAGTGGCTCAAAAGGGGAGATTATGATAATGATAACGCTTGGTGGCTTGATGGTGTTGAAAATTTTTTTGGAGTGCTTGTGGTGAAGGGGAGTCTCCACTGTCTGAGTTGTTAAAGTTGTTCTGGTGGCGGTGTTATTGGCTTTGATATGTTGGTATGATGTATAAGTGATGATGTTATGATGTTTTGAGAACAGCAGTTTCTTTTTCTGAATCGATGTCTACCACATCTTTCTTCAGTTTGCATCAGTCTCATATCATACCGTGTTGTGACACTAAATGACAAAAGGGGAGATTGTTAGGATTTATTCATGTCTGCATTCATGACTGCATTGTCATAAGTGGCACTATGATAATCGTTTGTTGCTCGTTACTATCTTGAAGAAGAAAGACGGTTTCTCTTGTTGGTGTTGGAAGATTTGTTGAACTTGATGTTGTATCAGAGCAACAGTATTCTGACGGAGAGAAACGACTCAGCCTAATATGTTGAAAGAATTGTTGAACATTATGTTGCTCCATAAGGTTCAACATGCTGTGTCTATATGCGGCATTGATTGCTCGCGATATACATGGATCCAGGTTTGGGTATCTCGTGATCTTATCTTTCTATCTTTAACTGTCCAGGTATTTACGTTGATTAAATATGGTTAAAGATTTGATTGGCTATTTATTTCTCTAGGTTATTTTGTTGAAAGAAGGTTAGAGAGATTTTAGCGTGCAATATCTTCGCAACGGGCTCTTGCGGATTTTGTGGGATCTCATGCTTGTTGGGAGTTGCTGATATTGGTGTTGCCTAGCTGTAACCGATTGGATTGGATACTTGCTGATCGAATCGTGGATTTAGGGGGAGCAAAGGCTATTAGTGTTCGGTGACGGTGACGGCTAGGTTACGGCTTTTGAGTAAAAAGCTCTGTGAAACTCCAGGAAGGAGGCCGACGGCTACGCACGTAGGATCAATGGAGTTGGTCTAGTCGGTGGTGCAAGGGGAGCTTGCTGGCAAGGGGAGCTTGCCGAGAATACTTCACGGGGTTGATTGCGATCACCCCTCGCAGTTTGTATTAAGGAGGAGTGTGTTCCTCTTAGTTGAATCGTGATTATTAGAGTTTGTACTCTCTGATTATTTTAGTGAAATATTCTATTTTTCTGGGCGTGGCCCCGCAGATGTAGGTGTGCGCACCGAACTGCGTTACCAAGTCTTGTGTGTCGCTGATTGACGTGTGTTATTTTGTTGGATTCATATTTCATTTCTGCGTACTGAATTTCAGAGATCCTTAACATGCTACATTTTCACGCTAGCAAACTATATCTACAGTTGGAAAGCAACTATATTTATAGTGGATGATGGCTTTTTCTAATACTGAGGTAGAGTATATTATAGTTGTGGAAGCAGTAAAAGAAGCTATACGGCTGAGAGGGTTGATCAATGATCTCGGTTCATATCAGCATGTGACTAAGGTTAAGGTGAGTCTGTGATAGTGAAAATTCAATTCAATTGACTAGAGATAGCATGTATATATCACAAGAGGACCACACGTCGTATATCAGACACTACTTCATTTAAGAGTTAAAGGTCATTAAGGTGAAGAGGAATGGTACTCAAGATAATCCAACTGACATGATGACCAAGCCTGTTCCTTCGCGTAAGGTCATACATTACGTGCACTTGCTCGGTGTTTCTGATAGCGACGAGTGAGCATTACAAAGAGTTGATGGCTGCAGAGGTGTTTATTTACTAGTTACACGATGTTGTATGAGTTAAGATGGAGAATCTGTAATGTCTTAGAATTTTAATCCTATTTTGTTCGAATCCGAAGTTACGTTGGAGAAGAATTACAATTAACAATTTTCAAGCATGAGTCGAATTGAAGACTCCTAATTAATTTATGGAAAGAACGGTATTTTTAGTCTAGGTTTCCTTTTGCATGAAGTTCACACGAGAGAATTTGAACAACGGGCTAGAAGCGAATAATTTGAGTTCAAGTCAAAATTTTATTCATAATGCAAGTTACAGTTCGTGCAAGGAAAGTGCAGACACAAATTAGCTAGAATAGAAGTAGGTACTTTAATCATATATATTTTGTTTACGGGTGTTTTCTCACCACTGCTCGTTGACCGCCAGATGTGTGGTCAACGTGGTCAAGGGGCCGGTTTGAGGGTCCCTTGGGTTCGCCGAGCCCGCTTGTACTCGGCGTGGGAGAGCTGAGGGGAAGCCTCGGCTCGGTGAGTCGCGCCCGGCCTCGGTCGGGTCGGGCTCGGCCTCGGTTGTATCCGCGTCGAGGGGTAGCCTCGGCTTCATGCGATTGGGTCGGTGCTTGATCAGTCGTCCTCCTGGCGACTGCGTCGGTGATGGCCGGCCGACGCTGAGGGGTAGCCTCTGCGTCTTGGATGTCTTCTTCCTGGACAGTCCAGATGAAGAAACTCGACAGGGAGGCCTGACCTAGGTTCCGGCCAAAGCCCCTCCGATGCCTAAGTCAGATCAGGATCTGAAAGGATACTCGGCGGGGGAGATCCGGCTTGTGAAGAAGCCGGAACGTCAACCCAGGCGGCGCGAGTATTGGGGGAGGGAGGAAATAGAGTGGCGAAAGCCTAGGTCGTCGATGGAGTACCTCTATGTGGGTTACCTGAGTTTCGATCCCTTTCTTCGTCGTCATGGCCTTCCCCTTATAGGGTTCTTCCTGATTGCCCCACGTCCTGCCTCCTCTCACGTCCCCACGATCCGCCTCCGCCTCCTCCCCTTCTCGCGTTGTGGTGAGGTGGCCCATTAACGGGTCCGTTAATGGCCATCATGGGATCGCGGATTCAGAGGGGCGGTTAATCCGGCCGAATGGGGGCCAGTCGGGCGTACCCGAGGACGAGGTGGCTGGGCCTTCCGCTCCGTCCGTGGGCTTCTTTCGGGCGGGCCCATCTTCCCTAGTGGGCTTCTCCTATGAGGTCGGGCCGTGGGCCGTTGTGTTTCGGGCTCGTTGATATTAGTCGTAACAATTTCCCCCATCGCTCGGACCGTTCGGCTTCCGTCGGTTCGGTTCGGGTGATGTGACTTCTTCGTGACCCGATGGATGCGTCAGTCGAGGCCCCGCCATTAAATAAATGTCATTATTGCCGTTCCGTTTGAACTTCCGCTGGTGCAGTTTTCGAAGCATCACCGCCGTTTTTATGTCGCCGCGTGCCTTCTCCTGATGGTTCAGATCCCACCATTGCCCTCTATATATGCGTTCCAATCCCTCGGGCTTCAACTCTTTCGCACTCATTCCTTCTTGATCTCCGTCCCAACAGCTTCTTCCTCCCAACCTTTGTCTTTTCTCCAGCTTTGATCAAGGTAACTCTTCCACCCTTTACCTCCGTCCATGGCCATGCTTAGAATAGGTGATACGCGTCCTGGCGGACCGACGCCTGGTCCCGATTGTGCCCCTCCCTCGGGGCTCGAAGTTTCTTCGCCGTCCCTGGGGGTCCCGGACAAATGTAAAAGAAAGCTTTTTCCGGATCCCATTGGGGACGATGTGGCCTCGTCTTCCGATCGGTTGGGCATCCCTCCCTCGATCCTTCGGTCGTCGTCTACGGCCTCGTTCTTAGTTACTAGGGAAATATTGGAGAGGTACCTGTGTTATCCCTATGGCGTCCGACTTCCCTTTGGGGATGAGCGGATCTGCTTCCCGTGGAGTAACGAGGTCGACGTCTACGTCGAGATGTTCAATCTGGGGCTACGCTTCCCTCTCCACCCCTTTATCATTCAATTCACTGACTCCTTGAAAGTCACCCTGTGTCAACTGACGCCATCCTCTGTCGCGGTGTTGACCAGGTTTATTACGCTTTGTCTCACTCACGGCCTGGAGCCGTCTCTCCCACTCCTCTTTTACTTTTACCGGATCCAGACGGTCGGCCTCGGATCTTGGCTGCACCTCCGGAGCCGCGCGGGTCGAGTGTGCCTTCTTGGTCTGCCACTGGGTCCAGAAACTGGGATTCTAGCTTTGATTTTGTTGTTTTCCCCGGGGTCTCGGTGATCTTGACAGGTTGGGGGAGTTCGCAACATACCGACAGGACGGTAACCTTATTCGAGGCCGAGCGAGCCGCGGCCCGTCTCATATCGTCACTTTCTCTCGAGGAGAGGTCGGTCTGGCATTTGCTGGATGACCTTCTTCTAAAATGCACTCTGTGGTCCACCGGTTAGTTATCTCCTTTCCCTCCTTTTATCATTTGGCTCACCCTGATTTCACTTTTTCTCGCAGGCATGGTTGGCCGTGAGTTCACTCATGACGTAGACGAGCTCATTCGCCTGGGATCTCGCCGGGGCCATGTGACCTCTTCTGGACGGGCGCCTCGCCGCTCTGTTGATGAAGAGTTGCGCCGGTCTGAGCCTCCTTCGGGAAGGATTGAGGCCAGGTCCCCCCCCCCCCACGGGTCGCGTCGGATGTCCCTGGAGGGGAAGCCGCGGGGGTCGACCCTCTCCTTGTGGAGGGTTCTGGATCGGCTTCTTGGCCGTCTGCGGGCGGTAGTCGCAAGCGCTCCCCCCCAGCGATCGCTGCCCCCAGCGGGAAGAAGTCGCGGACGAATGGCGGGCGCGCCTCTCCTCCGACTCCTGCCGTTGCGCCGACGGATCCCGGGAAAGCAGTCGCGATGACTGTGTAATACCCTACAAGCTACTGCACAAGTACTAGAGGGGGGGTGAATAGTACTTTAAAAATAACAAGGAGTATAATTCCTAATTATAATGCAAACAACTACCAAATCAATTTGCGGAAGCTTAAATTGAAGACAACAACAAAATTAACAATGCAAACAAGAGATGTTACTGGGTTCGGATCCACCCAAGTCTCTCCGACTTGTTCCCGGTGATCCTACGTCCCAACCACCCGGATCCCCTCCAGATACTTGAGTTAGAAACCCTAACTCAAGATTTCCGCTATGAAATACTTGTGAAAAACCTCCACAAGTCAAATCATACAAAATGTAATTTGTGACTCCCACAACCCGGGATCATAACCACACTCTCACAACCGAGAGTGAAACTTACAAATCAAATATGAAATGAAATAAGAAAACTTCTTACCGAACAAAATACCTATGCCTTGAGTATTGCTTACGAATTAGGGCAAGGATGATTTTGGGGAAGAAGTGGCACCAAACCCTAGCTCCAAGATGTAGATCAGCGAAGGAGAGCTTTGGGGATGTTGGTGACCTAGAATCAAGCACTTGGCTTGGAAGGCTTCACACTCAATGAATCTCTCTTTGGAAGTAAGAGTTAGGAGAGATTATTGAATGGAATGAATGAGCTTTTGAATGAGCTTGGAATGATTTCTCTTGATCTCTAAACTTGCAATAATATCAGCCTTGGCAGCAATGAATGCAGCCCATCAAGTATATATAGGATAGAGGAGAGAGAGAAAGAAATTCGAGTCATTAAATGCTCCAACGGCTCTTTTCTGAACCCAACTAGTCGGTCAAAGAACAACCACCGACCGACTAGTTCATCAACTAGTCGGTCTGTCAATTAACTTATACCGACTAATGAGTGAACAGAGAAAAGATCAAAGTACAGGCAAATGGAACTAGTCGGTCCAAGAAGAGTAGCTGACCGACTAGTTTCACAACTAGTCGGTCGGTTACTCAACGTAGACCGACTAACAGATAAAACTGAAGTCTGAGCTAAAAGAGACTTAGTCGGTCCAAGAACAAATGTTGACCGACTAATTCACCAACTAGTCGGTCACCACATGAACATAGACCGACTAACAATAAACAGTAAGTATGGTGAAAAATTTGGCATGTACAGTAAACTAAACTAGTCGGTCCAAGAAGGAAAGTTGACCGACTAGTTCATCAACTAGTCGGTCGATAAATGAACACAGACCGACTAAAGATAAACTGTAGCTTAGGCTCAAATGTGCATGAACAGGGAAAGCTCAACTAGTCGGTCACAGAAGCATCACTGACCGACTAGTTCACAAACTAGTCGGTCGGTGAGTCAACTTAGACCGACTAACTGTAAACAGTAAAGAGCTTGGAAATGACTGAGAAGAACTAGTTGGTCCAAGAAGCTTTGTCGACCGACTAGATCACCATCTAGTCAGTCAGTTCTTCTTCTTGAACCAACTAACATGCACAAGAAGTCACGAAACGAAGCGCGATGCTTCGGGAAGGATTGTATGGACTTCTACTAAGATCCTAGAGCTAAGATATGAGCGTTATGAAGAATTAAATCGTAAGACCTACTCAAGGCTTAACATTCTACGAAAGAAGCTTAAAGACAATAAATTAAACTTGACGATACCGTCTTCAATAGCTTCAAACGAATCTTCATGACTTCTAAATTGGTCCATAAGCTTCAACGAAGCTTTAGGCATACGATCACGTGCTTTGAGAAGTCTTGAGATGTCGTAATTGATATTCAATAAATTTGGCGACGATCTCCATAACTGCGCTCACAAAGTGTTAGTTCACGTTATATTTATGTTTGTTCATCATCCAAAACCAAATCCGGGGAGTCCAATATCCAACATTCTCCCCCTTTTTGGTGATGACAAACCAACATAAATAATAATCAAAAATAATAATTCAAATGAAATTTACTTACTCCCCCTGCATTGATGACACGTTAATTCCAATTTAAACAAAAATAATACGCATCAAGCAGACGGGTGAAGTATATAAAATGAGAATCAATTATTGAATTATCGAATACCAAATGAAGGTTATTGAAATATCGGATTTGAAAATCCATTTATATATCTTAACATCCCCGTGAATCTAACACATCAAGTTAGATTCTTGGAGAATGCTTTAAATTTTCATTTGGCACATCGTTATTATTATATCTCTCCCCCTTTGGCATAAGCAAAAAGAGCGGGAGGATAACAACGACAACAACAATGGCCTCAAATTAAAACCACGGGAGTCGTAGAATACGACGACAGTTCAAGTGACACCAAATAAATACGAATAAAATCAAGGCGTGTCAATGAAACCATAGTCGAAAAATCGTAAAACGAACTCATCAAAACTCAAATCATTTTTACGGATTGAGTTATGGAATATACTCTCCAATATCAACATTCTTGGTTCGTTTAGTGCATGGAAAACAATTCTATGTTTCCATAGAAGAAATTTCTATTAAACCAAGTTAATATCGTCGAGCGACGAAATCAAACATCAGAGACACAAAAATTATAAATTGCACAATAGAATGAAATGTCAAGAGCGATGTGTATATATATATAAAATATGAACCAAAGTACATCACCGACATACAAAACATCGATCCACCGATCGGAGCACAAAATACATCATCATATCACAGATATCGGAGTATCAAAAGAAATATACCATCATCAAAAGACATCCAAATACATCAAAAAGATCCAAAATACATAGCCACCCACAATATCCTACCCAACATCTCTCACAACTAGATATGTCATCCAATGAGTATCGGGAGAGGCCTCAAAGAAACTCAAGAGGCAGCGGGAGGATCAGAAGCAACTGCAGGCTCAGCAGGAGCAGGGTGGTGACTGGATCAGCAGGAACGTCCGGAAGATCAGCAGGAGCGACGGCAGAAGTGGCAATCTCTGGAGCAGCAACCGTAGTGGCCTCGGGAGCACCAGTCGGAGTATTCACCACAGGAGTGGCGGCAACAGGTGTGCTCTCGGGGGCACCAGCAGACGAAGCAGCAACAGCAGCACCGGAAGAGGAAGCACCAGCAGCAGTACCAGAAGGGCCCTCGGGGGCACGAGTGGAAGCACGGCAAAGCTCCTCAACGTCCTCCTCAGCTAACTCATCCAACTCCTCATCCTCAGAAACAGAAGGAGGAAGCTCAACACCCATCAGACGAGCCATACGGCAAACTACCTCCTCCGTACGAGCCAAACGAGACTCGTGACGACGAAGTAACCGTACGACATCATCAAGGGTGGCAGAGGGAGTAGCAGAGGCAGAGGCAGGGGCAGAGGCAGACGCTGAAGGTGTCGTCCTCTAAACGTGACGAAGCGCCGCAAGAGATTTCTTGACGGCAGTCGCGTTCAGGGGAGGACCAAGGGGACGCTCATCGTCACGAGGCAACGTGACACGGAAGTGATGAAACACGAGGGTCAACAAGCAAGGAAATGGGATATGAGCCGATTTACTGGACTTGCGAATACACTCGAAAGAATCAATCTTATAGAGTATAATGCGAGCCCAATTAATCGAGCTCCCCATAAAGATAGCATAGATCAGCTTCAGAAAGGGCTGGGACGGGAGAGATGAGGAGCCGTACTTGGGAAGCAAGCACGACTTCAGAATCAAGTTTAGGACCCATGCATTCGGCTTGAAAGATTTTGAAGGCACGCCAATCATGGCAGGAGGAATCTGATGCAAAATCTCAGAAAGGACGGTCTGATCTGAGGAAGAAATATCGTCAACAGAGATATCAGAGGGGAGGAGGCCAGACGAAGAGATACCCAAAATCTCTCGTAAGATCTCTGTCGTGAGGACTATAGGAGTCCCCAAAACAGTCGTCTCAACAGAGTGGGTCTCATCGTACTGACCCCGGATCCTATTCGCATAGAAAAGCTTGACTAATCGAGGGTACGGGTGAGGGTTCGCCTTCGGGTCATATCGAAGATAATCGAGAAGACACGACGACGAAAGAAGATCAGCTAACCCTATGAAGTCACTGAACTGGACGAAATGCTCCAGAAGCAGTGGGCAATGTTCAATACGGTTGTAGGCCGCGAGACACAACGGGTCGTCGCGACACAACGAGATATCGATACCGCCCACCGGCATCGGAGCCTTTCCCTTAGGCTCACGGGTAGACGTACGAGGGTGGGTGCTAGACTCAGGATGGGTAGGAGGAGTGGGTTCCCTATGAGTCTCTGTCTCGGGGTTATACTCCGTATCGGAATCGGTAGGAGTATGGAAAGAAGAACGAGAGGCAAGATCCTTGATCTTGGGCTTAGGCTTGGGCTTGGGTTGACCTCTAGGCTTGGCGGTCGTCGTCCTCTTCTTCTTGAGAGGAGGCGAAGACGACGAAGGTTGGGTGGTCTTAGCACGGCGTTTCGGAGGGGTTGGATGATCGGTATCCGTAGGGATTGGTTCTACGTTCATCGACGAGGGGCTAGAGAGAGTGATCGGGATTCGTGTTCGGGCCATAATCGTGGCACAACACGACACACGAGATTGGAAAGAAGAAACCCTAGCCGAAATTAGGAAACCCTAGCCGAAACCCTAGGAGATGAAACCTAGAGAAATACCTAACCCTAGAGCTGAAACTGAACCCTAAATAGGAGAGGGAGGTAGAGGGGATACCCTAGGTCGAAGATCGGCGGATGGCGACGGCGGGAATGGTTGGAAAATGGCCGGAAGACGAAGGGTCACGAGGGAGGTCGGGGTTTTGAGCTGAGGGAGAAGGGATTTCGATCGATTAGAATGAAAACGAGTCGAATAAACCGAGTATAAGTCGGTCGAAATCGCAAAAGACCAAACAGTCCCTGGCACAACTAGTCGGTCACAGTTCAAGCACTGACCGACTAGATCACGATCTAGTCAGTCGGTCAATGAGCTTGAACCGACTAGTTGCAAACAGTGGCTGAATCCAAGATTAACTGACAAGAATTAGTCGGTCTGCGTTTATTTACTGACCGACTAGATCTCAATCTAGTCGGTCGGTCACTGAACATGAACCGACTAAAGAGTTAGGATGGAGAGGAAACTCAAAAAGCTTGAGTTAGTCGGTCTAAGTGAAGGGTTTACTGGGACCCTTAGGACACAAAAACTCTAGTCCCGTCCTAAGTCGGACGGAACATAGACAGAAATGCAGCGGAAAATTTTTTATGTTAATCTAATTAACATGCAACCCTAAGAAACCAGACCCTATAAGCCAGGATCTCTGCCAACTTGGGGTGGATCTGACCACCCCAAGAGGAATCTAACTACTGCGAATAATTAAATGAAAACTTAAACACATACCCGGAATCTCAGCCCTGGGGCAAGCGAGATGTTCCGCGCCGTCTTTCGAGCTGCTCCCGTCCCACGCCGAGCCGCTCCTTGAACCACTCCCCGCACCCCGAGGCAATCAATCCCCGTGTCGCCGAGCCACCCACCGCCGAAGAAAGTTTCACGCGAGTGAAACCTCCGCCTAGATTTCGGATCCAGAATCCGAACTCCTTTGCGGCTTTGCTAGAGCCCGCAGGAGTAAGGCAGAAATTTATAGGGAGAGGAGGAATATTAATTTAGCTTAGATCCGAGCGTGCTCCAACATTTACGAGAGCCGCTCAGATCTAGAGCTTGGGACGAGTTTTGAGAAAGGGGGGGAGACCCTTATTTATATAGGCGGCGGACTATCCCATTTTCTCAAAATCCGATGTGGGACTAAATAATGAGTTAATTAAAATCAAGTTAGTTTGCACTTCACAAAGTACAAACTTCCGTGAATTTTAACTCACTCACCGTTGAGCTTCAAGATCGATACAATCTATCAATACGATAAGCGTTCAACGGTGAACGCATAGGAAAAAACCGTTCGTCAATCGGAGTTCGTTTGACCCTCCAATTGAGTGTCCAAAGATCAGCCATAGGCTAGTTTTTCGCAAAAACTGAGCCGTCATTTGATTCAGCACACATAGGGTTCAAAACCCTAGAGGTGGGACCCACAGGTGGGCCCCACGCATCCCGCGCGCGCCTAAATCTGCCTAGGCAGAGCCCAGGCGGCCTGGGCGAGCCCAGGCCCGCGCCTGGGCTCTGCCCAGGCGCTGGGCAGAGCCCAGGCTTGCGCCTGGGCTGGCCCAGGCCGGGCCTGGGCTGGCCCAGGCCGGGCCTGGGCGTAGCCCAGGCAGCCTCTGGGCTAGCCCAGGCAGCATGTTCTGTCTTTTACTGGGCCTGGCCTGGTTTGATCCTTTGGGCTGTTTTGGCTCTAACTTGAGCATTTGGTGTCCGATTTGGACGCCGTTCGAACCTGGGTCTAGACCGGGACATTCCCGTCTTACCCGTGAACTTTTCCTTGCGTTTATTTTATTAAATATTGTATTAAACAATTTAATACACATTTAATCGCTTTTGCATCAAATGCAAAATAGTCCCTATCTAAGCTTAAATTATCATTTGCATCAAATACAAATGATTTGAGGGCATATATCCCTACATCTCCCACTTGCACTCAGGATCATTTATTCCGAATGCTGGAGATTATTGCAAACATCTTTTGCAATATTTTATCCCTTGCATCAAATGCAAATTATTCTCCCTAACTTATTTCTACCTATTACTAGACGAAAGATCGCACTCTGTGTGAGACCCTACAGCCTGACCCTTACAACAAGTTGGGCTCGAAGCCCTATATGGCAGTGACCACGAGCAGTGGCTGCCGTCCCTGCTTCAGGAATCATCATTATGTTGTTAACTCATTGACATGAGTATTGTCGGGACCACCCTGACTGTTTCCGTGATGAATTCCGCAGTTATAGTCTCTTCGTCTAAACTATGTCGTGTAGATCAAGTCTAGGGTACGGTCAAACTGTCAACCCCAATAACTTGACTCCGGTTAGTTTCTATCGATCTTTTAGTCAAAAATGTTGGACTTCTTCCAACATACTCTGGCCAGAGTTTTTACTAAAGACCGAACTAACCCTACGACACTAACTCCCATTGACCGGGAGAGACGAATCCTCTCTTGGTCATTACTCTCCTCATACGCTTCAAGTGTCACCCAATCAAAGACCTTTCGACAGGCCTTGCCTCGAAGCTAGGTCATTTGATCTAAGTGGCACCGTTCACGCATAGGTTCGTCAAAATGACCTCAAGTCAAAAGACCAACTAGCCTATCATCACTCAGAGTCATCATTGACAGATTGGTCAATATAACCATATGATAACTCTTGTGGATCGTTCAGTGAACTCATTCTCTAATGATCACCTGTGTCTCATCTACGACTTCGCCAAGTCAAGCGATCATGAGATCATCGCCACCGCTAAACGGTGAAGACTAAGACACAATGGTCTATCCGATGTTTCGATATCCTTGTCTCGAAACATCTACGACCACGAACCCTTTTAGACTTATGCTACAGACGATCAAACATTTCTCCATGATCTAGATACTCATCTCGATACATGTTTGACCTTGCATAAAGTCTCAGGACTTTACCTAAGTTAATGTCTAATGTTAACTACATTATAAAATAACTTAGATAAATTATTACCAAACAGCTTACTGTTATTTCGAACAAGATGTTTGTGCTATTCACACATGAAGATAGATAGCCTCGAGGGTATCATCTCTCAACATCTCCCACTTGCACTCAGGCCCATTTATCCCGGTATCTTATACCGTTTTTACACATAAGTTTTCTCGACTTCATGTGGTAGAGCCTTCGTGAGTGGATCTGCTAAAACCGTCTACACTATAGACTCAAGGGGTTTTTATGTTCATGTTAGACCAACCATTTGAATCTCATTCAAATAATTCACTTAGTCTATCGGAATCTGTAATATTTAATATACATGGATCTTATCCAGCTCATCGTACATTACGATAATAATTTAAATTTGTTAATGGTCATTTCAAATGGCTCATATCTATTTCTGATAAAGTATCAAACTCTTTGATTACTTAATCAAATTATATGTTCCATCTCTTTGATGCCTTGCATGTAATTTATACGCTCCCACTGACCTTGAAAACTCTCTGGCTAATTCATATAAGTTGGTCCGTCTAAATCATATTTAGAAAGACGAACATATAAGTGAATGCTCCAATTTTCATGGTCAACATGAGTGTTTTACATCGGATTTGGTCCGAGTAGATCTGTACACATCTGTTGGCGAGACGATTTCAACTAATCCGTTTTAAATAAATTAGGGTGAAAACCGTTTTCGATCAACAAGATTTTACTTTACTATTCTCTTTCTGCACCAATCTTTCAACTTAAAGATTTACTTGCAGAAAGTGAGGAAACATTTTCCTTGGGTACGTAAACTAAATTCTCAAATTTATTTACGCACACGGACCTTTTTGGATTGCATCTAGTTTTAAATCGGAGTTACTACTCCGAATTTCATCCCGGAAGTTGACTAAGTCATCGTCAGTTATGATGTCTAACTCGACAATTCGTCTCACGAAATTCGAGTAATTATACAACTTCTTTAATGATCGATTTAATGAATATCTTATTGACAATGTCCTCATAGGACATTATCAAAACCTAGGCATTACGATCTGGGACTTAACCCAGAGAGAGGACTTAACTCAGAGTCACTTACTATGTATCGCACCAAGTCTCACTAAGTGTGATTCATACATTTTAACACACGGATGTGTTAACAGACTTGACCTGAGAGAAAATCACATTTTCTTTTAATTACACAAGATTTTATGTAGCTAAGTATTTGACCATTCGATTTAATCGAATAAGTTTAAATACTTTCTACTTTTCGTTCTTTATTTTATCAGACTTGTGTTTCATCAAGAACACGTGTCTAAATAAAATATACGAATAACTTATTTTGGTTAAAATAGACTCGGGTACATCAGTATGTACGAGACTGAGTTCGACAACTCATTCTTCCACTGTCTTACAGATGGTTTTCAGTCGTTATATCTGAGAGGATAAGATTCACAAGTGTCCGTAGACTTCATAATACGAGAGGTCAGACCCCTCTTTATGTGACTTGTGAAGCTTAGTCTCTCGACATGGCCTAGTCTATTTTACCATATAAGTTTGCTACTATCTTGGGTATTTATATATTAACATTTAATATATATATATAGTTATTACAAATTACTTAACACAAAACATTGCTTCCGAAGCAAGGTGACGACATTCGTCCAAAAAAAATGTGTTAGACGTTTTTGTATAACTATTTATTCTGAAATCGTGACATCAAAATATATCACATTTTCATTTCCTCCTACTTATGCCTTTACTAATGATAAATTAAACTAACTTTCTCAATTGACTTTCCGGAGTGCCTTCTTCCTTTTCTAAATCACATTTAGATATTTAATTAACCCAACATAAATAGCTATGCAAGCATCTTATGTATCCAAACGCTTGAGCTTTGCAATCTCGAGTTTAGCTCAAGAAGTTGCTTGTCTCAAGATCCGGTTGGGATACATAGTTTTGCACCGCTCATGCACTCGTATTCGACTCAAACGGTTTGATCGAATTCTCGAACTTTGCGGATCGGAATTGTTTGTCCATACAACCTTGAGGGTAGCTCGACAAGTTGTAGGGAGAAACATACTTCGAATATCCTATATGTTCAAGCTGCCTCATATAGAGAAGAGTGACATGTAGCTTTATTTGTTGGACCCAGAACTTAATGAAATCATATTTCTTAAGTCTGTTCTTTAGAAGGTCATTTAATGTCAACGAGAATATAGTTTAATTCCATCAATTAGAATTTAACTTGATATTCAATTAATCAACTATTTGACCAGTTAACTTATTCCAATATTATATATTGATTCCTTTGGTAAACATAGTCTTGCCCTAGTTTTTGCATATGTTCAATATTAAATATAGGTAGATTGGCTTTCATCTATCTATATCCTCCCACTATTTTTACGATCGTTTTAAAGCTTAATAACGAACGATTTAATCGAATTTAAAAATTAGTGAAAGAGAGATCCAATCATCCCGAACCTCACAACCTTGAGGAGACTCAACAAGTTGATTGGTTCCATGACTGGTAGACTAACTCTTGGTCAATCACATCACATGTGATTCCCTGTCGATTTTTTACCCACAGTCACTTATGATCTTGAGGAGACTCAATAAATCATAATGACTGGTCTAGTCAGACCCTTGATTTTGTGTCCAGATTTGACTTAGATCGATACTCGAGGAGACCCGACGCATCGATTTGGGTCAAGTCTAGACTACATCACATGTATGTTGGAGTTTGTTCCTTAAAGAAAAACAAGTCACAGCTTGAGGAGACTCAACAACTATAATTGTCTTCTTTGAGTTACTAAGCTCCAAAATCAAGGAGGGATACGAATTAATCTTTAATAAGATTTATAACGCATTGACTAGATATAGTCCAGGGTGTCATACAATCATGATTCGCGACATTGCGGTCCAGCGGAACACAGCCAGGGAATTGACTAAGCCAGGATCACTGCCCCTTGTACTAGCGAGGGTTGACCCAAAACTCTTAGCCAAGCACATTGACTGGATCATGGTCCATTGAATGAAGCTTGTCATTTTTGTATGTGTGTCATAGACTAAACAACTTTTATTAACAACTAATTAATCCTATCAACTAGTTGCTTCCTTAAATTCAAAATTTTAGGATTTGTTTAATAACTTTTATTAAGTCCTTATCAACTATAAGGTTCACGTGCTATCCTAATCGTTATTAGGATTTTAATAAAATTATTAACCAACGCTAAAAAAGCGAAGTCCTTTAATGAGAATTAATAATAACAATTAGAATTAAGAAATCATTAAAAGGACTACCCTAATCAGGACTTAAAGGGTTGTTAATATTTTATTAAAACATAACATGTCATTAAAATTCAAGTAAATAAATTTTAATCATTTTTAATGGCTAACCTAAAGGGTTGTCTTGTGTTATCAAATAAGGGACAAGAAGACATATCCATTAAAAATTTACACTAATTTTATCGCATAAAAAAGTGTACAACTATTTAACAATTAAATAGACTAAAGTTTATCGCATAAACAATTTTAGCATGCATACTTAAATTTAACATTTAAATTTAAAAAATACGATTTTTAAAACATTTTATTTTATCTCATAAAGTAAAAGCTTGTTTAAAAATCAAAACATTTGCATGCTACTTTAAAATATTTATCGCATAAAAATTTTAAACTTTTAAAATCAGTTTTTAAAATTATCTTATAAATTTAAAACATCATTTAAAAAAATTCCATGCTTAAAATTTATCACATAAAATTTTAAACAACCTTTTAACCTTATCGCATAAAGTTTTAAAGCTTTAAAACAATTTTAAAATTTATCACATAAATTTAAAATTCCATTTTAAAACTTTCATGTTTAAAATTTATCATATAAAAATTTTAAACATTTAAAAATAATTTAAATTTATCGCATAAATTTAAAGAAAACAAAAAAAATTAAATTTATCGCATAAATTTAAAGAAAACATTTTTCTGTAAAAGCATTCAAATAATAAATTCGCAGTCCTAGATCAGCATACAGAGATGGCTCTGATACCAATGAAGGGTTTACTGGGACCCTTAAGACACAAAAACTCTAGTCCCGTCCTAAGTCGGACGGAACATAGACAGAAATGCAGCGGAAAATTTTTTATGTTAATCTAATTAACATGCAACCCTAAGAAACCAAACCCTATAAGCCAGGATCTCTGCCAACTTGGGGTGGATCTGACCACCCCAAGAGGAATCTAACTACTGCGAATAATTAAATGAAAACTTAAACACATACCCGGAATCTCAGCCCTGGGGCAGGCGAGATGTTCCGCGCCGTCTTCCGAGCTGCTCCCGTCCCACGCCGAGCCGCTCCTTGAACCGCTCCCCGCACCCCGAGGCGATCAATCCCCTTGTCGCCGAGCCACCCACCGCCGAAGAAAGTTTCACGCGAGTGAAACCTCCGCCTAGATTTCGGATCCAGAATCCGAACTCCTTTGCGGCTTTGCTAGAGCCCGCAGGAGTAAGGCAGAAATTTATAGGGAGAGGAGGAATATTAATTTAGCTTAGATCCGAGCGTGCTCCAACATTTACGAGAGCCGCTCAGATCTAGAGCTTGAGACGAGTTTTGAGAAAGGGGGGAGACCCCTATTTATATAGGCGGTGGACTCTCCCCTTTTCTCAAAATCCGATGTGGGACTAAATAATGAGTTAATTAAAATCAAGTTAGTTTGCACTTCACAAAGTGCAAACTTCCGTGAATTTTAACTCACTCACCGTTGAGCTTCAAGATCGATACAACCTATCAATACGACAAGCGTTCAACGGTGAACGCATAGGAAAAAACCGTTCGTCAATCGGAGTTCGTTTGACCCTCCAATTGAGTGTCCAAAGATCAGCCCTAGGCTAGTTTTTCGCAAAAACTGAGCCGTCATTTGATTCAGCACACATAGGGTTCAAAACCCTAGAGGTGGGACCCACAGGTAGGCCACACGCATCCCGCGCGCGCCTAAATCTGCCTAGGCAGATCCCAGGTTGCGCCTGGGCTCGCCCAGGCGGGCCTGGGCAGAGCCCAGGCGGCCTGGGCTTGCCCAGGCTTACGCCTGGGCTTGCCCAGGCCGAGCCTGGGCTTAGCCCAGGCAGCCTGTTCTGTCTTTTACTGGGCCTGGCCTGGTTTGATCCTTTGGGCTGTTTTGGCTCTAACTTAAGCATTTGGTGTCCGATTTGGATGCCGTTCGAACCTGGGTCTAGACCGGGACATTCCCGTCTTCTGTCATGCCCCGCTGCCCAAAATAGGGAGGGTCGGCGTGATAAGCCGCGGTATTAGAGTACCAAGCGCTAAAGTACACACCAAAGTCACGCAGGCCACTGCAAACGCTGAGAAAACACAGGCAGTAAAGTACAGACTGAACGATTAACAGAACAGTACAGCTCCAACCCAGAAAGATAGTACAAGACACTACAACACAGGCAGTAAGGTAAAATACGACGAACAGAACATCCAAGAGTCACATAGCACCGCTACTACATGGCCAGTACCGCACAAGTCCACTGTACAACCCCAACAGCAAAAGCTCCCACAAAAGTACAACTCAACCCTACCGGGTACAACGGGAACAGGGGTACAACACTGCGTTCATCACACACACACAACCCAAGACTACACCACGCGACCCACACTGACCATACACTACGGACCCTGCTGAGACGAGCTGCCCTCCGGGGTCTCCACTCCCGGGCCCGCCGCCAGAGAACCAGTGCCTGGACCTGTAGGGGGGAGGACACGTCACAGCGTGCCCAGTAGGAACTCCACAACTCTACTACTCTAATCATAGTGCACAACAAGGAATCACAACAAAGGAAAAGGCATCACATTCCAGAGTTACTGTTTTTTCTTTATAGGTTAGTTTTCATGCATGAATTTGAAACCTCAGTAACGGGTCAGACATCTGGGACTTGACCTCACTCGGTAAGGTGGGTGGTATGCTACGACTTCCCGAGACAAGCTCTTACGAAAGAAGCCGTTCACCAACACAACCAACTCAACCACAACCGCACCAACTCCCCGCCGCTGAGGGCTCGTCAGGAGTGGTCCACAACCCAGCAGTCCATCCCCGCATGTCCACTCGTTACCTTGGTTTCCCCCAACCCTCCTAGGGTCCTCACCCACTTCGAGTGGAACAAGATATCCCTAGGTTATCTTTTAGCTAATCATTAATCCTAGGGTATTGAGCATGTAAAATGACGTATGTAAATGATGTCCAAATTCATTCTTTTCATCAAGATATTCACAACAAACTAGCATGCTCCATAAGCCATGTATCATAACCTCATTGATCATATACAATTCCTCGTGGGTAATACATGTCACACAATTAACAATGCCATTTTCCAAGTTTCTTCAATCTTAAGTTCATTCAGGCATTTTAACAAACATATAATGAGCGCCACATAAATGAAGAGAATCATGTCACCAATTTTGTAAAAAATAGCATAACTAATCTTACATACATGCATCAACATCATTCTTGCATTTGGAGTGAAAAATTAGCAATATCACACAAGTCCAATTTCACCCAACACCCTTCAACATACTGAAATTGCATGAACAGATAGAAAAACAGAATTTTTAACCCATTTATTTTGCGAATTTGACAAATCTCAAAGAATGAAAGTTGGAGATATTATAGTTATGAGTTCACCCATAAAATTTCAGACAAAGATATGAAGTATTGGATTTATAGTGAATTATTTGGTAAAGGGTGTCAAAACTGTTCTGCAGACAGATTTCTGTGTCTGTGTTCAAATTTGGGCATATTCTAGCCAAAATTTTAATATAAAAGTCATGTTGGACTTAAGAAAAACTTGTTAGCTTTCCAACAAGACCAAAATCAACAAAATCCAAGATGTGTGCAGGTAGTGGTGCTCGTTTTACTGAAATGTGTACAGCTTGACAGAATTCCTGGCATGTTGCACAATTCGAAGTTTTACCCCAACTTCCAGTTCGAATTAGAAAAAGTGATGAACATGAAAGTTACTCATAACTACGAGATAAATATCATATAAAAGTTTCAGAGCATTTCTAATAGCCCATTAATCCCAGAACTCAGCTAAAGTTTCAGCAAATTTCAGGCATGCATCAAGATTCCTAGTTCTACAACATTCTTCCCAAAATTTCAGAGAAAACTCATACATATAAGGTGCTTTCCATCATCTATAATTAGAGTAGGAGAGTGAAGAGTTCCTACCTCTTTGGAGCTTCAAGAATGGTTGATGGTTTGAGTAGTAGCCATCTCCTTCTCCTTCTCCTTCTCCTCTTCCTATTCTTCTTCTTCTTCTTCTTTTTCTTTCCTTTTTTTCCTAGCTAATTTTAGTCATGGGCTGAAAATAATGGAGAGAGGGGGAGAGAAAAGGGATTTAGGAGAAGGGAGTGGGGTGGGGGGTTATGGTGTAGGGTGAGGGGAGAGATGGGGGGGGTTAGGTGAACTTGGTATGGCAAACTTATTGCCATACTCTATTTTTCTTTTCATTTCTTTTTTTTTCTTTTTTTTTTCAAAATTAGCCATCCAAAAGCTTGATTTTATTACAAGTTTGCCATTGCAAATATCTCATTTCCCTTTTTCACAATAACCCTTCACTTAAAGAAATTTACCTTAAGCCCAATCTTACAATGATACCCTCATTTGGGTATAAATGAAAAATCGAGGGGCAATTTGCAAATCTCTCCACTCTCCGGGATTGGTGTGCACATGTACGAGAAACTTGGGTCAATTTAACGATTACTTAGTATTTGCACACTAGGGTTGTTACACCCTACCCTCCTTAGAAAAATTTCCGTCCTCGGAAATTTAACAAAATCAGGAGAGCAGTCATTTATATACAATACCCAACAACTGCAGAAAAATATAAGATACAACAGTCATTGCTCAAACAGGTACGGGTATTTCTCTTGCATCGCATCTACTCGCTCCCAAGTTGACTCTCCCGGAGACTCTTGCTGCCACATGACCCGCACCAAATCAATGGTCTTCTTCTTCAACGTCTTCTGCCTCCGGTCCAAGATAGCCACTGGTTGCTGCTCATATGTGAGATCCGACCGTACTTCTATCTCTGAAAAATCTACAACATGTTTGGGATCTCCCACATATCTTCTGAGTTGAGACACATGGAAGAAATTATGCACACCTTCGAGTGCCGGTGGCAATGTTAGCCGATACGCAACTTCATCGACCTTAGCGGAAATCTCGAACTGACCAATGTACCTAGGACTCAGCTTCCCATGTTTGCCAAATCGGATGGTCCCACGAACCGGTGAAATCCTTAGGAACACGTAATCCCCTGGCTGAAATTCCAAGGGTCTCCGCTTTGTATCAACCCAGTGCTTATAACGGTCCTGCACGATGCGCAGATTCTCTCTGACTGTCCGCACCACATCTGTTGTTGCCGCCACCAAGTCTGGTCCTAAAAACTCCCTGTCTCCAACGTCATCCCAACTTAAAGGAGACCTACACTCCTTCCATATAAAGCTGCGAAGGGAGCCATGCCAATACTTGCTTGATAACTGTTATTGTATGCGAACTCGACTAGATGCAGATGGTCCTCCCACGAACCCTTGAAATCAAGCATACATGCTCGCAGCATATTTTCAAGAATCTGAATGGTTCTTTCCGACTGTCCATCAGTCTGAGGATGATATGAAGTACTGAAATTCAAATGCGTCCCCAGACTAGCCTGTAAACTTTTCCAGAAATGTGAGGTGAATCTGCTATCCCTATCAGATACTATACTCACTTGGACTCCATGCAGTTTCACGATCTCTTCCATGTACCTCTTAGCCAGATTCTCTGTTGACTGTCCAACTCGGAACGGAATAAAATGTGCCGACTTGGTCAATCGATCTATGATGACCCAAATCGCATCATTGCCCCTAGGCGTCCGAGGTAAACCAGTCACAAAGTCCATGGTCACATGCTCCCACTTCCATTCTGGAATAGGGAGAGGCTGCAACAATCCTGCAGTTCTCTGGTGCTCAGCCTTCACCTGCTGGCAAACCAAGCAGGACGCCACACTCTTGGCTACACTCTTCTTCATTCCTGACCACCAATAATACTGCTTCAAATCTCGGTACATTTTGGTCCCTCCAGGATGGATAGAATATGGGGAACTATGTGCCTCCTTCAATAGTTCTTCCCGAATCTCGCCACTTGGCACACAAACCTGGTTCCCAAATCTCAACGACCCATCTTCGTGAATACGAAAATTGGTACGAAGTTCAGCTTCCACTTGCTCTCGGATCCTCTTCAACTTGACATCCCCTGATTGAGCTGCCTTAATCCTGTTCACCAAATCAGACTGGATCTGCAGCCCCATCATAACAGTTTTCTCCCCTGGGAGTACAACTTCTATTCTCATCTGTCGAATTGCCCACCGAAGTTGTGGTTGAGAGGTTAGCATCATTACGACGGGTAATCTACTAAGAGCATCTGGCACCACATTCACCTTCCCAGGATGGTATAGCAGATCAACGTCATACTCAGCCATTGATTCCAACCATCGTCGTTGTCTCATATTAAGCTCCTTCTGAGTGAACACATACTTTAGACTCTTATGGTCAGTGTATATCTTCACGTGTTCACCTAGAAAGAAATGTCTCCATAATTTCAAAGCCAGGATCACTGCTGCCAATTCCAGGTCATGAGTGGGATAGTTCAGTTCATGCTCCTTCAACAATCTGGAAGCATATGCCACCACTCGCTCGTGCTGATGAAGGACACAGCCTAGTCCTCAGCCAGACGCGTCACAGAAAACTTCAAATCCACCCGAACGGTCAGGGATAGCTAAGATAGGAGCAGTGGTCAACCGATGCTTTAGCTCATCGAACGCACGCTGGCATTCCTTCGACCAGACATACGCAACATCCTTCTTCGTCAAATGAGTCAAGGGCGAGGCAATCTTCGAGAAATCCTTAATGAACTTCCGATAGTACCCAGCCAACCCCAAAAAGCTTTGAATCTCTGTGACTGTCCGAGGTATAGGCCAACCTTCTACTGCGGAAACCTTCTCAGGATCAACAGACACTCCGTCTCCAGAGACTATGTGTCCAAGAAACGCAACCTTGGTCAACCAAAATTGGCATTTGCTGAACTTAGCATACAATCGGTGCTGCCTGAGGGTATTCAGCACTACCCGCAGATGCTCAGCATGTTCATCCTCATTCTTCGAGTAAACCAGGATGTCATCGATAAATACCACCACAAACTTATCTAAATACTCAAAGAAGATCTGATTCATCAGCCTCATGAAAGTAGCTGGGGCATTCGTCACTCCAAAAGGCATCACCAGAAACTCATATTGACCGTATCGAGTACGGAATGCGGTCTTTGGGACATCAGATTCTCTCACCTTCACTTGGTGATACCCACTTCGCAAATCTAGCTTCGAATACACCCGGGATCCACCAAGCTGATCAAAAATATCATCGATCCGAGGAAGAGGGTACTTATCCCTCACCGTCACCTTATTCAATTCCCGATAATCAATGCACATCCTCTGAGATACATCCTTCTTGTTCACCAGCAACACTGGCGCTCCCCACGGTGACACACTTTGGCGAATCAATCCCCTATCTGATAAATCGGTCAACTGATTGCGGAGCTCAGCTAACTCCGATGGGGCCATACGGTATGGAGCCTTCGCTATCGGTTGAGCGCCTGGAATCAGATCAATAGTAAACTCCATGGACCTATCTGGGGGTAATCCAAAGATGTCATCTGGAAAGATGTCAGGAAATTCTTCAACAACCCTTGGTAACACGGGCTCTGCTTCCATGTCCAAATACTCCACGACCGTAGCTCGAAACTTCAAGGGCTCAAGCTCGCTACTACCATCCCAAAACTCAAACTCTGGATGGTCAGGGATCTGAAAAACTACCCTCCTTAGTCTACAGTCTATGTTAGCATAGAACATCCCCAACCAATCCATTCCAAACACTGCCTCATAGTCGGGTAACTCAATCACCAAAAAGTCTGCATACAACTCTCGTCCCCCGATCTTAACAGGACAGTTCTGTATCCCAGAGACACTACAAATAACCCCATTTCCGGTGTGAACATTCCAACTAGCAGCAAAGGTGTCAACTACTATGGAGTGTTGCGTCACAAACTTCTTCGACAGAAAACAATGTGACGCTCCAGTGTCAAATAAGGACATAGCAGGGTAGGAGGCTACTCTAACAATACCTAAGTATCACAACAATAAAACTCAGCCAACTAGCTAAATAGAATAACTGAGGCTCAATCTAATAGACTGCATAGGGGCAAGATTCATACCGGTGATCACTCGATTAGCACCCTCCGAAGTCTCTACTGGGGTCATGGTGTACTGCTGCCGCCTCGGTGGAGGAACTGCCCCCTGGTTCCCTCGTCACTGCTGGGGAGGTAGAGGGGGTCCTCTCGGTGCAGACGGTCTCGATCCTGACGGTGCCGGAAGGGCAAGCCGCTGTGGCGGTAGTGGAAGAGGTCTCTGCTGTGTAGGCCAGACAGCTGCTGACGCCGGTAGCACCGGGGCATGACCCGACTGTGGGCAAAATCTGCTGATGTGTCCCGGCTCTCCACATGTATAACACCTGGCATTCGTAACTCGGCAGTCTCTCTGCACATGCCCTGGCTTCCCGCATCTGTAGCATGAAGGTCCCTTCTGTGCCGGAGGTGGCGCCCCCGGTCGCTTGAATGTCACCCGCTGAACTGGGCCAGGTGCAGTCCTCTGCTGAGCAGCTGGTCTCCCACCACTGGCTGGTGGCCTCCCCACACTCCGTAGGTGGGTCTCATGCTGTCTGGCAGCCCGCAGTACGGCCTCCTGAGTCAATAACTCCTGAGTAGACATGGCCGCCCGAAACTCTACGTCTAGTCCCTTGCGGAATCGCCTGGCTCTGATGGCATCTGTCGCTACAAGCTCTGGCACGTACTTGCTCAGCAACGAGAACTCTGCATCATACTCATCCACCGTCCTCCCATCCTGAGTCAAATGCTCAAATCTCTGCCTCAACTCGTCCTTCGCTGCCTCTGGAAGGAACTTGGCCTCAAAAAACTCCCGAAAGGTCTCCCAAGCAATGTTCCCCTTCAGTCGCCTCTCCTGATCCTCCCACCAGTCTCTAGCTTGATGGGTCAACTGGCGCCTCACCAACTCTACCCAACCGTCTCGGGGATACCGACACAGCGTCAGATCATCCTCAGTGTGCCGCAGCCACTCATCTACCTCGAGGCTACTCTCCCTGCCCGAGAAGTATCGCGGACGCAGTGTCCTGAACTCCTTGTAGCTCGACGGCTTCGGCGCCACTGCCCTCTCCTCCATCTGACCCATGTGCTCTAAAATGCCCATCAGGACCTTAGCCATCAAGGCTGACTCTGAGGTCATGTCACTCGAAGACTGCACATCACCGACTGGGCCAATCCCACCATCAGATGTTCCGGTCCCGCCGGAACTCCCGTTCCCACCTTCCATCTGCAGGTGAGAAATAGAACAAATGCATTAGTGTCGTGTACTGAAATTTTGGAGCCTTACATGTGTTCCCTTTACGCGTATCGCAGTGGGCGCGGACCTGCATGGGCCACCACAAAACCTGTCACGCC
The DNA here is from genome assembly GCA_030789695.1 of Scilla litardierei. NCBI lineage: Eukaryota > Viridiplantae > Streptophyta > Magnoliopsida > Asparagales > Asparagaceae > Scilla > Scilla litardierei. The sequence goes on along the minus strand of CM061141.1, from coordinate 276,802,524 downwards.
CCGCTGCCCAAAATAGGGAGGGTCGGCGTGACAAGCCGCGGTATTAGAGTCCAAAGCGCTAAAGTACACACCAAAGTCACGCAGGCCACTGCAAACGCTGAGGAAACACAGGCAGTAAAGTACAGACTGAACGATTAACAGAACAGTACAGCTCCAACACAGAAAGATAGTACAAGACACTACAACACAGGCAGTAAGGTAAAATACGACGAACAGAACATCCAAGAGTCACAGAGCACCGCTACTACATGGCCAGTACCGCACAAGTCCACTGTACAACCCCAACAGCAAAAGCTCCCACAAAAGTACAACTCAACCCTACCGGGTACAAAGGGAACATGGGTACAACACGGCGTTCATCACACACACACAACCCAAGACTACACCACGCGACCCACACTGACCATACACTACGGACCCTGCTGAGACGAGCTGCCCTCCGGGGTCTCCACTCCCGGGCCCGCCGCCAGAGAACCAGTGCCTGGACCTGTAGGGGGGAGGACACGTCACAGCGTGCCCAGTAGGAACTCCACAACTCTACTACTCTAATCATAGTGCACAACAAGGAATCACAACAAAGGAAAAGGCATCACATTCCAGAGTTACTATTTTTTCTTTATAGGTTAGTTTTCATGCATGAATTCGAAACCTCAGTAACGGGTCAGACATCCGGGACTGGACCTCACCCGGTAAGGTGGATGGAATGCTACGACTTCCCGAGACAAGCTCTTACGAAAGAAGCCGTTCACCAACACAACCAACTCAACCACAACCGCACCAACTCCCCGCCGCTGAGGGCTCGTCAGGAGTGGTCCACAACCCAGCAGTCCATCCCCGCATGTCCACTCGTTACCTTGGTTTCCCCCAACCCTCCTAGGGTCCGCACCCACTTCGAGTGGAACAAGATATCCCTAGGTTATCTTTTAGCTAATCATTAATCCTAGGGTATTGAGCATGTAAAATGACGTATGTAAATGATGTCCAAATTCATTCTTTTCATCAAGATATTCACAACAAACTAGCATGCTCCATAAGCCATGTATCATAACCTCATTGATCATATACAATTCCTCGTGGGTAATACATGTCACACAATTAACAATGCCATTTTCCAAGTTTCTTCAATCTTAAGTTCATTCAGGCATTTTAACAAACATATAATGAGCGCCACATAAATGAAGAGAATCATGTCACCAATTTTGTAACAAATAGCATAACTAATCTTACATACATGCATCAACATCATTCTTGCATTTGGAGTGAAAAATTAGCAATATCACACAAGTCCAATTTCACCCAACACCCTTCAACATACTGAAATTGCATGAACAGATAGAAAAACAGCATTTTTAACCCATTTATTTTGCGAATTTGACAAATCTCAAAGAATGAAAGTTGGAGATATTATAGTTCTGAGTTCACCCATAAAATTTCAGACAAAGATATGAAGTATTGGATTTATAGTGAATTATTTGGTAAAGGGTGTCAAAACTGTTCTGCAGACAGATTTCTGTGTCTGTGTTCAAAGTCAATTTTGGGCATATTCTAGCCAAAGTTTTAACATAAAAGTCATAATGGACTTAAGAAAAACTTGTTAGCTTTCCAACAAGACCAAAATCAACAAAATCCAAGATGTGTGCAGGTAGTGGTGCTTGTTTTACTGAAATGTGTACAGCTTGACAGAATTCCTGGCATGTTGCACAATTCGAAGTTTTACCCCAACTTCCAGTTCGAATTAGAAAAAGTGATGAACATGAAAGTTACTCATAACTACGAGATAAATATCATATAAAAGTTTCAGAGCATTTCTAATAGCCCATTAATCCCAGAACTCAGCTAAAGTTTCAGCAAATTTCAGGCATGCATCAAGATTCCTAGTTCTACAACATTCTTCCCAAAATTTCAGAGAAAACTCATACATATAAGGTGCTTTCCATCATCTATAATTAGAGTAGGAGAGTGAAGAGTTTCTACCTCTTTGGAGCTTCAAGAATGGTTGATGGTTTGAGTAGTAGCCCTCTCCTTCTCCTTCTCCTTCTCCTCTTCCTATTCTTCTTCTTCTTCTTTTTCTTTCCTTTTTTTCCTAGCTAATTTCAGTCATGGGCTGAAAATAATGGAGAGAGGGGGAGAGAAAAGGGATTTAGGAGAAGGGATTGGGGTGGGGGGTTATGGTGTAGGGTGAGGGGAGAGATGTGGGGGTTAGGTGTACTTGGTATGGCAAACTTATTGCCATACTCTATTTTTCTTTTCATTTCTTTTTTTTGCTTTTTTTTTCAAAATTAGCCATCCAAAAGCTTGATTTTATTACAAGTTTGCCATTGCAAATATCTCATTTTCCTTTTTCACAATAACCCTTCACTTAAAGAAATTTGCCTTAAGCCCAATCTTACAATGATACCCTCATTTGGGTATAAATGAAAAATCGAGGGGCAATTTGCAAATCTCTCCACTCTCCGGGATTGGTGTGCACATGTACGAGAAACTTGGGTCAATATAACGATTACTTAGTATTTGCACACTAGGGTTGTTACATCTTACCCGTGAACTTTTCCTTGCGTTTATTTTATTAAATATTGTATTAAACAATTTAATACACATTTAATCGCTTTTGCATCAAATGCAAAATAGTCCCTATCTAAGCTTAAATTATCATTTGCATCAAATACAAATGATCTGAGGGCATATATCCCTACACTAAGTTCTTCTACTAACCGACTAGATGACAATCTAGTCGGTTGGTGGTTGAACTGAAACCGACTAAATGAGTCCAAAAGTTGATAATCAAGTTCTCTCCTCAATACACTTGGACAAAATATCGCAATACTCTCAATAATCATCTAAACTACCCCATTAAACATCGAAATCTCAAATACGACATTCAAAACATGAATTCGAGGAAAAATTCAAAATATCACATAAATTCCCGAAAAATCCAATAAGTCTAGCATGAACGAAATATTTCGAAATATAATAGCATGCAAGATTATTGAATGAAACATGAATCCTATATCTCGGATTCACCCATAATCCCCAATTCTCGACGCAACCGCACAAAGGAGTCCTCCTTTAGGGGTTTCGTGAAAATATCGGCGATTTGCTTTTGGGTTTCAACGCACACTAAAATGATGTCCTTTTTAGCAACATGATCATCTAAAAAGTGGTGTCGGACATCTATGTGTTTCGAACGGGAATGGTGTACCGGGTTCTTGGAAAGACATATTGCACTTTGGTTGTCAACCATGATAGGGCAAGTATCACAATTTATACCAAAGTCTTTAAGTGTGTGTCTCATCCAAAGAACTTGAGCACACGCGGCACCGGCGGCAATGTATTCCGCCTCGGTGGTTGAAAGTGATACGGAATGTTGCTTCTTAGAAAACCAAGAGACAAGGGAATTTCCTATAAAATGGCAAGTGCCACTAGTACTTTTCCTGTCGGATTTGCATCCCGCATAATCGGCATCACTATATGAGATTAACTCATACATGCTAGATTTTGGATATAGTAATCCAAAGTCTAAAGTGTAACTTAGATAGCGAAAAATACGTTTTACCGCTACTAAGTGAGACTCCTTAGGTTGAGACTGATAACGAGCACTTACGCATACGGCAAACATAATATCGGGCTTACTTGCGGTAAGATAAAGTAAACTACATATCATACCTCGATATAGACGAATGTCTACATCCTTACCGCTCGTATCCTTATCAAGATGCGTAGTCGTGCTCATTGGAGTCTTTTTCCCGGAGGCACTCTCCATTCCAAATCGCTTAAGCAACTCCACCGTATACTTCGTTTGGTGGATGAAGATTGCATCGTCCATTTGGTGAATTTGGAGACCTAAGAAATATTTGAGCTCACCCATGTGGCTCATCTCAAATTGTTCCTTCATAACATTAGAAAACTCTTCGCAAAGAGCAAAGTTAGTAGCACCGAAAATGATATCATCAACATATATTTGAACTAAAATTATATCATTATTCGAATGCTTAACAAAAAGTGTAGAATCGGCTTCTCCCATTTTAAAATTCAAATCCAAAAGAAAATTCTTAAAGCGATCATACCAAGCTCGAGGAGCTTGTCTTAAGCCGTAAAGCGCTTTCTTTAGTTTAAAAACATGATTTGGAAATTTTTCATTTATGAAGCCCGGAGGTTGAGAAACGTAAACTTCCTCAACGACATCTCCGTTTAAAAATGCACTTTTAACATCCATTTGAAATAATTTAAAATCCTTATGGCATGCAAAAGACAATAATAATCTAATTGATTCTAATCTAGCTACCGGAGCGAAGGATTCTTCGAAATCAATACCTTCCTCTTGACGGTAGCCTTGAGCAACCAACCGAGCTTTGTTCCGGATGACGACTTGGTTTTCGTCGGTTTTGTTCTTGAAGATCCACTTTGTCCCTATGACGGTGTGGTTCTTCGATGGCAATGGAACAAGCTCCCAAACTTCATTCCTCTCAAATTGAATGAGCTCCTCCTCCATGGCTAAGATCCAAGCGCTATCTTCGCATGCTTCATTAACATTCTTTGGCTCTATCGAGGAGGCAAAGGCACAGTGAGCGAAGTAGTTTACTTGTGATCTCGTCCTGACACTATCTTAGATATTGCCAATGACTTGCTCTTGAGGATGATCACGAACGGTATGAAGCCGCTTGGGAATATCTTGATCACTAGGAACATTCTCAACAACTTCATTAGATGGGTTAGTCTCAATAGAATCAATAGAATCATTAGACTTAGAATTATCAAACGAATCACATAATACATCCATAGAATCATTATCATTTGAAATTCTAGTTGGAACAAATCCTTCATTAAATGAGACATGAAGCGACTCCTCGATTGTTGAGGTTCGTATGTTGAATATCCGGTAGGCTTTGCTACGCGAAGAATATCCAACAAAAATCCCCTCATCGGATCTTGGATCGAATTTGTCCAAACTACCATACGTGTTCTTAATAAAACATTTTGAACCAAAAACACAAAAAATGTTTAACTTGAGGCAACCTACCAAACAACAATTCATAACAAGTTTGTTTAGTGCCGGGCCTCAAAAGTATTCTATTAAACACATAGCAAGCGGTGTGTACCGCTTCCGCCCAAAATTGATGGCCAAGTTGGCTATCATCAAGCTAGTGTGAGCACACTCCACTAGCGTCCTATTCTTTCTCTCAACTACACCATTTTGAGGAGGTGCACGAGGGAAAGAGAAGGTGTGTGTAATACCAACTTCATCACAAAATGTCTCAAAAGACTCATTCTCAAATTCACCTCCATGATCACTACGAATAGTGACAATGGTGGTTCCTAAGAGATTTTGTACTTTCTTAACAAAAATTGTGAAGTTTTCAAAAGTTTCATTTTTATTACACAATGAAAATACCCATGTAAATCTCGAATAATCATCTACGATGACAAGTCCATATCTTGCATTTCCTAAGGAAGCAACTCTAGTTGGCCCAAACAAGTCTAGATGTAATAGCTCTAGTGGCCGTTTACTAGAAATGCTTTTCTTAGGTTTAAATGAAGATTTAGGAAGCTTGCCACGTTGACAACAATCACAAAAACTTTTCTTTTCAAAAACGAGCTTCGGAAAACCTTTAATGGAATTTAATTTTGAAAGCTTATAAAGTGTTCCAAAGTTCACATGTCCAAAGCGTCGATGCCATAAGTGTTGTTCACTTGTGTTGGCAACGAGACATTGTTCATAAGACTTAGGAAGATCCAAAATATAAATATCTTTATGACGAGTGCCAGAAAATAATAATTTATTATTATCTTTTCTTAAAATATGAAACAATCCTTTCGCAAAGCTAACTTTGTAACCTTTGTCACAAAGTTGGCTTATTGAAATAAGATTATGATTTAAATCATTAACTAGATAAACATCACTAATTAAGGGTTTAGATGGGTTACCCACTTTACCAACACCTATGATGGTTCCGCTCTCGTTGCCTCCAAATCCGACGCGGTTTCCATTTGCGATGGGAACCACTCCGGAGAGCAAACTAGCGTCACTCGTCATGTGTTTTGAACACCCGCTATCGAGTATCCAATTCCCCTTGGAGCTAAATTTAAATTTGTTGCTCCTTTTCTTTTTCTTTTCCTTGAGTACCTAAAGATAGAGAATTTCATATCATGGTACCCAAGGTCATTGGGTCCAAAAGATTAGACCTTTGGAAGCCAAGTCCAATTGGACTTAGACTTCCCCACATAATTCCTACTATGCACAACATCCGAAAAATAAGCATTCATATACACTTGTTTTTCATCCATGCTTGTGTCCTTTGGGCTCCAAATAGTGAAAATCTTGGGAGCCCTCATCCTATTGGGTGCATGCATGCGACGTTGATTTCTACGTGATGCATGTTGTGGATAGGCATAAGGAACATGATGGAATGGTGCACGACGAGAATTATTCATATGATGAGGTGGGTGAACATATGCTTGTGAGGGAACACGTGCGTGAGGGTGTCTCACATGGTGTGCACGTGCCCGAGAATGTGTTGCATAAAAATCATCATATGTGTGAGACGGTGGAGTAGGACGTGTGTTCCTACGTGGCATGGTATTGGTGTACATATAAGCATGTCCCTTCTTTGGAGGTCCACCCAAAGTGTGTTTCTTTCCGAAAGAGGGTGTGGACGAGGTGGAAGCACCATTAGTAGATGAACTATCAATAGAGTGTTTGCTACCACTCGTAGAGTCACCGGAAGTTGGCCTAACAAAAGTAGTGGCCAATTTGGATGAACATCCCATCGTATACCCCAAACCAATGTGGTGATTGGCCGGAAGTAAGTCACTTAGGATTTTATCCAAATGGTCCTTACCCTTATTGAATTTATTAATTCGGCCTAATGTGTTCTCATATTTCTCTTTGAGAGAACGCATAGAAGTATCCAAGTTGGATACTTGCGATGTGAGCACATAAACACGAGATTTATGATTCTTATTCTCAATACTCAAAGTCGAGTTTTGAGAAGTTAAATCCGCTATCTTATGTTCTTCCGGATCTTCAATGCAAACATGTTCAAGTTTAGATTGGAGATTAACAATCTCATTTCTTAACTCTTCAACAACGGTGTCGTTGTTGGTGATGATAGTCTTAGGCGAGGTTTGAATGCTAGCTAGGTCATCTTTTACTTTAGCATATTTATTTACTAATTTAGTGTATTTAGACCATAATTGAGAATTTGCATTCCTAAGGTCATCCATAGTTACCTCATCGCCTTCGTCGTCACTATCATCGGAAGAGGAGGATCCTTGATCATGCTCCTCTCTTGCCATGAAGCACATGTGTGCTTGCTCCACTTGCTCATCGTCCGACTCTCCGCTTGAGGAATCCTCGGAGTCGGTGAATGTTGCTCCAACAAGTCCCTTTTTGTTTCCTTTCTTTTACTTCTTGGACTTATCGAATTTAGGCGCCTTCCACTTCTCCTTTTGCTTGTTGAGAGGACACTCCGCTTTCATGTGTCCTGGCTTATTGCACTTGAAACACAAAGGAGAGGAAGAGGCGTTAGAAGAACCAAATTTAGCTTTGTTCTTATAGTTACCTTTTCGGAAGAAACGGTTGAACTTCTTGGCCATGAGTGCCATGGACTCCAAGTCCAACTCGTTTTCCGAGTCTTCATCATCGGTTGATGTGGATGTGGATGGAGCGGCCTTGAAAGTAATAGCCTTCTTCTTTGGCTCGTCTTGCTTTAGGTAGGACTTCATCTTTTCCTGCAATTTTAGCTTGCTATCCTTGCGTACCTCGTATGACATTAAAGTACCCATTAGTTGAACTACGGTGTACTTATTCATGTCATTACCTTCCTCGATGGTGAAGGTACGCTTTTCCCACGAAGAAGGAAGTCCTTCGATAAGCTTCGAACACTTCTCCTTTTGGGTGTAGGATTTGCCGAGAGCCTCTAACTCGTTTATGATGTCGATGAAGCGATCGTAATACTCCTTCATCTTCTCGCCCTGTTGCATATGAAAAATTTCGTAATCTTTGTTAACAACTACGAGTTTAGAGTCTCTTACCCTACTCGTCCCTTCATGTAGAATGAGGAGAGAGTTCCAGATTTGATATGCACTCTTACATGTGCATATCTTATTGAAGTCCTCGGGCTCCAATGCGCATTGCAAGGCGTTCATTGCCTTGGCATTGCTTACCTCCGCGGCGACCTCCGCGGTTGTCCATTTCTCAAAGTCTTCTTCTTCGGGCTCGACGTATTCCTTCATCGTGGTCCTCCATAGAGATGCACTCCGGAGGAAAGTTTCCATCCGGCATTTTCAGTACCCGTAGTTGGTACCGTTGAAGAATGGAGGCCTCTTTGAGGAATGTCCTTCCATCACCGAAGATGCTCCTTCACGGTTCCTGAAGGTGCCATAGTCGGAAGGTGGACGCACGGTCTTGTTGTCGTTGGCAGACATAGCTAAGTATCTGGCTCTGATACCAAATGTAATGCCCTACAAGCTACTGTACAAGTACTAGAGGGGGGTGAATAGTACTTTAAAAATAACAAGGAGTATAATTCCTAATTATAATGCAAACAACTACCAAATCAATTTGCGGAAGCTTAAATTGAAGACAACAACAAAATTAACAATGCAAACAAGAGATGTTACTGGGTTCGAATCCACCCAAGTCTCTCCGACTTGTTCCCGGTGATCCTACGTCCCAACCACCCGGATCCCCTCCGGATACTTGAGTTAGAAACCCTAACTCAAGATTTCCACTATGAAATACTTGTGAAAAACCTCCACAAGGCAAATCATACAAAATGTAATTTGTGACTCCCACAACCCGGGATCACAACCACACTCTCACAACCGAGATTGAAACTTACAAATCAAATATAAAATGAAATAAGAAAACTTCTTACCGAACAAAATACCTATGCCTTGAGTATTGCTTACGAATTAGGGCAAGGATGATTTTGGGGAAGAAGTGGCACCAAACCCTAGCTCCAAGATGTAGATCAGCGAAGGAGAGCTTTGGGGATGTTGGTGACCTAGAATCAAGCACTTGGCTTGGAAGGCTTCACACTCAATGAATCTCTCTTTGGAAGTAAGAGTTAGGAGAGATTATTGAATGGAATGAATGAGCTTTTGAATGAGCTTGGAATGATTTCTCTTGATCTCTAAACTTGCAATAATATCAGCCTTGGCAGCAATGAATGCAGCCCATCAAGTATATATAGGATAGAGGAGAGAGAGAAAGAAATTCGAGTCATTAAATGCTCCAACGGCTCTTTTCTGAACCCAACTAGTCGGTCAAAGAACAACCACCGACCGACTAGTTCATCAACTAGTCGGTCAGTCAATTAACTTATACCGACTAATGAGTGAACAGAGAAAAGATCAAATTACAGGCAAATGGAACTAGTCGGTCCAAGAAGAGTAGCTGACCGACTAGTTTCACAACTAGTCGGTCGGTTACTCAACGTAGACCGACTAACAGATAAAACTGAAGTCTGAGCTAAAAGAGACTTAGTCGGTCCAAGAACAAATGTTGACCGACTAATTCACCAACTAGTCGGTCACCAAATGAACATAGACCGACTAACAATAAACAGTAAGTATGGTGAAAAATTTGGCATGTACAGTAAACTAAACTAGTCGGTCCAAGAAGGAAAGTTGACCGACTAGTTCATCAACTAGTCGGTCGATAAATGAACACAGACCGACTAAAGATAAACTGTAGCTTAGGCTCAAATGTGCATGAACAGGGAAAGCTCAACTAGTCGGTCACAGAAGCATCACTGACCGACTAGTTCACAAACTAGTCGGTCGGTGAGTCAACTTAGACCGACTAACTGTAAACAGTAAAGAGCTTGGAAATGACTGAGAAGAACTAGTCGGTCCAAGAAGCTTTGCCGACCGACTAGATCACCATCTAGTCGGTCAGTTCTTCTTCTTGAACCAACTAACATGCACAAGAAGTCGTGAAACGAAGCGCGATGCTTCGGGAAGGATTGTATGGACTTCTACTAAGATCCTAGAGCTAAGATATGAGCGTTATGAAGAATTAAATCGTAAGACCTACTCAAGGCTTAACATTCTACGAAAGAAGCTTAAAGACAATAAATTAAACTTGACGATACCGTCTTTAATAGCTTCAAACGAATCTTCATGACTTCTAAATTGGTCCATAAGCTTCAACGAAGCTTTAGTCATACGATCATGTGCTTTGATAAGTCTTAAGACGTCGTAATTGATATTCAAATGAATTTGGCGACGATCTCCATAACTGCGCTCACAAAGTGTTAGTTCACGTTATATTTATGTTTGTTCATCATCCAAAACCAAATCCGGAAGTCCAATATCCAACAGACTGCCGTCGCTGCCCACGCCGCCGATACTCCCTCGGCTATCCCCTCGGTCTCGGGGGCTGTCTGCGTTCTGCCGGGCACCTCAGCGGGCCTCGCTGATCCTCTCGGGGGTTCGGTTCCAGGTCTCGACTTGGCCCTGGTGGACCGACCGGCGGCAGACACCGTGCCCCCGGGGGACCGTTCCTTTTTGGAGTTGTCCCCCGTGGATGTACTGTCGGATTCTCTGGTCAGTCATCTTCGACAGGTTTGGATTCCTGCCCCCTTCTGATGGTTTTTCCGTCTATCGGTCTCCCTCGGTATAACCCACCTTCCTTTTATCTGCAGGCCACCGCGATGGCTCTTGAGGCGTAGCGCCGGGCGACCCAGTTGAGAAGCCTCGAGGATTCTCTAAGTCGAGAACGTGCCCGGGCCAGGGAAGCTGATGTGGCCCTCAGGGTGCCCGCATGGAGGCTCGGCAGCAGTGCCGTCGTGCCGACGAACTCGAGACTCAAGTTCATGATCTCAAGCGAAAGCTTGAGGATGTCCATGACTTGAGCCGAGAAGCGGAGGAGAAGTTCCGGCAGGAGAGGAAGGAGCTTTGGGGCCAGCTCGCCGAGCTGCGTCGGAGGCTCCGCTTCACCGAGGAAGCCGAGAAGGGCGTCGACACGGTCATTAAGCCGAAGATCGCGTCGGTCCTGAATGAAGTCTTCGGGACTTACGAGGACCTCCTTTCCCCTTGCATGGTGGAGGTCATCAGGGAGTCGTTTCGGCAATTCGCGGAGATCGCTCGGGAGCCGATCCTTCCTCCTCCGGGGCAGGCCAAGCCCCAAGGCTCGGAGCAAGGCAAGGCACCGGATGACGCTATCTCCCGCGCCCCGGACCCCTGAAGAGCCTCCGTATCCAGTCCCCTTTCTTGGGTGACAAATTTTGTTGTCATCAACGGTGCTTCGGACTCCTGGCGACGCTGTCTCTTGCGCTCTGGACCCTTACAAAGCCTTTGTATCATGTCTCCTTTCTTGGGTAACAAATTTTGTTGTCAACAACAGTGCTTGTGAGGATGTTGTCGAGCGATAAGTAACCTATACCATTAATGAAAATGATATCTTCTAGTTTTTTCTCGTACCACTGGTCTCTTTTTTCGGGGGTTTCCCCCTTTGGAATAGCCTTTATTGTTCCTAGGTCAAGCAGACGTCGTCGTCCTCGTCTAGGGGTGTTGTCCTGAGCTTGTCCGGCTCGGGGTGAGTCTGTTTGCCGGGGTGATTACCCTCATCAAGCGAGTAGGTAGGTCGAGGGAGGTCATCCCGAGGCTTCCGGCCGGCGGTCATGCTCGTCGGCAGGAGGAATTGCCCCCAACTTTTAGGAGTGGGTGTTCTGCTCGGTCTGCGGGGGTAAGTCCCCCTTGGCTCAGGACTGGCAGTCGCACTCCTCAGCGGGGGGAGTTGTCTCCTGCCTTGTAAGTGGGTGGTCTGCTCAGTCTGCGGGGGTAAGTCCCCCTCGGCTCAGGACTGACAGTCGCGCTCCTCGACGGGAGGAGTTGCCTCCTGCCTTGTAAGTGGGCGGTTTGCTCAGTCTGCGTGGGTAGGTTCCCCTCGGCTCACGACCGGGCGTCGTGTTCATCGGCCAGGGGGGTTGCCCCCAACCTCATGAGCGGGTGCTTCGCTCGGTGGCGAGGGGAGTGGCCCCTCGGCTTACGGCCGACGGTCACGCTTTTCGGCTGAGGGAGTTGTCCCCAACTTTATGAGTGGGCGGTTCGCTCGGTCTGTGGGGATGAGTACCCCTCGGCTTACGACCGGCGAAGGAGACCCGTTTGGTGATGAGGGGAGTTGCCCCCAACTTTATGAGTGGGCGGTTCTCTCGGTCTGCGGGGATGAGTACCCCTCGGCTTACGACCGGCGAAGGAGACTCGTTCGGTGGCGAGTGGAGTTGCCCCTCGGCTTACGGCCGACGAGAGAGGTTCATTCGGTGGCGAGGATAGTTGCCCCTCGGCTTACGGCCGACGAGAGAAGTTCGTTCGGTGGCGAGGGTGGTTGCCCCTTGGCTTGCGGCCGACGAGAGAAGTTCGTTCAGTGGCGAGGGGAGTTGCCCCTCGGCTTGCGGCCGACGAGAGAGGTTCGTTCGGTGGCGAGGGGAGTTGCCCCTCGGCTTACGGCCGACGAGAGAAGTTCGTTCGGTGGCGAGGGGAGTTGCCCCTCGGCTTACGGCCGACGAAGGAGATTCGTTCGGTGGCGAGGTGAGTTGCCCCTCGGCTTACGGCCGACGAAGGATATGGTCCATATTAGTCGGACCGCGGTTTACCTTGATCGAATCCTCCTTCGCACCCTAAATCGTCTGTTGAGAAACTGGTGATAGAATTTGCACTGACATTGTATGTCTTCATTTTCGTGAGACAATACATTTGGAGTAATGGAAGAAAGGAAAAAGGCTACAAGACACAGGGGAGGTTCTGGCAGGGTAGCCCTCCCCTGGTGGAGCGGTGGCTATTGACTCTATCTCCTCACTCGATGATACGCGTGACCGTCTGGACCACGTTCACCCCTTTTCCCCTGTCCTAATGTTTGGACGTTCCTTCCCCCGAGGTGGGGTCGTTGGCAGAGTTCTTCAGGTGCCCCCGGCTCACCAGCTTCTCGATGTCTTTCTTCAAGTGCCAACAGTCGTCGGTATCGTGGCCGTTATCCTCGTGGTACTTGCAGTATTTCTCTTCATCCCTCCCCCCTTTCCTCATTCTTCGGGGAGGTCGGCCCGCGTGTCCCTTCTTCTGGGCTTGCGCTAGGATCACGTTCGGGGCGTTGGTCACCGAGGAGTGCCGGGGCTCTTCCCTCCGTGATCTTCCTCTAGCACTCTTCTCCAATCGATGCTCCTCCGTGCTGCGGTGCTCCTTCTCACCGCGCTTGGTCTCGCGTCTGGTCTTTCCCTCATCCTCGGCCAATGCCTCTTCTGTCAGCATGAAGCGTTCCGCTCGGGCCATAATTCCGGCGAGGTCCTTCGGCGGGTCGCTGTGTAGCGACTTCTTCAAGCCCCTGTGTCGAAGGCCTTTCTTCAAGGCCGCCTTCACAACCAATTCAGGACAGCTATCCACGCTCAATCGCTCCACATTGAAGCGACACATGAAGTGCCTCAGAGATTCGGCCGGTCCCTGCACCACATTGAATAAGTGTTCCGAGTCAGGCTTTACCTGCCGCCCGGCCATAAATTGCTTGCAGAACAGCTGGGTGAGCTCGTCGAAGTTGTCTATCGACCGACCGGGCAGGCTGAGGTACCAGGTCCGGGCGGCTCCTCGTACGGTGGAGTAGAAGCCCCTGCAGAGCAGGGTGTCATCGGCTCCTTGGAACGCCATGACTGCCTCGTAGTCCATCACATGATCCGCGGGGTCGCTGACGCCGTTGTACTTCTCCAGCGTCAGTACCTTGAAGTTTGAGGGTATTCGTGCCTCAGTTATCCTCCGGGTCAGGGGGCATCGTTCTCCGTTGATGCACCCGGGCCGCTCCCCCTCGCCCGCCTCCTTGTCGTTCGGCTGCAACGGGGGGGGGGGGGGGGGGGGGGGGGGGGGCTGGTGGGAGCCTGACCTCCTCCCAGGTCTTCGCCAGCTTGGGTGTCGGACTCAATCGGCACGAACATTCTTTCCGGCTATCCTGGTGGTGGGTTCGTCGGCTGCCTCCACTCCGTTCAGACCGGACGCTTGTTGTTCGCCGATCATCCCGCCTACGCTTGTTTGACCTTGGACGCGCGGACGAGGCCGTCCTGGAGACGTCGCCCGTCTGCTCCGAGTCCCCTCGTTTCCCTCTCTGACTGAGATAGGAGTGGGAGACTGTGCCGGAGAAAAGCCGTGCCTGGTGATCTTCCTTTCCGTATTCCGCATTCTTTTTCCATGGTCGGTGACCACGGCGAAGCAAAGGGGTCGACGTTCCCCTTCCTGGCGGTGGGCCCGCCTCTCCCCACCTTCGGGGGTAGGGGTGCTGCTGACGAGCTGTTGAATCGTCGCGGCTAAAGTTTGGATGTTGGTGTTGGTCTCATGTGCATAGGCTCGGAGTTGCCCCTGCGTGGCCAGCAGGGCGTCGTTGGTTTCCCCGGCAGCGTGACCGTTCAGGTTCTCGACAGGGGAGTGGTATGCGCCCTCTTCCGGGATGGGCGGCATGCGCCCCAGGCCGTTGCCGACGGGTTCCATTTTGGTGGTTTTGACCTGGGTGTTAGTACGTTCCCACAGACGGCGTCAGATGTTTACGGGTGTTTTCTCACCACTGCTCGTTGACCGCCAGATGTGTGGTCAACGTGGTCAAGGGGCCGGTTTGAGGGTCCCTTGGGTTCACCGAGCCCGCTTGTACTCGGCGTGGGAGAGCTAAGGGGAAACCTCGGCTCGGTGAGTCACGCTCAGCCTCGGTCGGGTCGGGCTCGGCCTCGGTTGTATCCGCGTCGAGGGGTAGCCTCGGCGTCTTGCGATTGGGTCGGTGCTTGATCAGTCGTCCTCCTGGTGACTGCGTCGGTGATGGCCGGCCGACGCTGAGGGATAGCCTCTGCGTCTTGGATGTCTTCTTCCTGGACAGATGAAGAAACTCGTCAGGGAGGCCGGACCTAGGTTCCGGCCAAAGCCCCTCCGATGCCTAAGTCAGATCAGGATCTGAAAGGATACTCGGTGGGGGAGATCCGGCTTGTGAAGAAGCCGGAACGTCAACCCAGGCGGCGCGAGTATTGGGGGAGGGAGGAAATGGAGTGGCGAAAGCCTAGGTCGTTGATGGAGTACCTCTATGTGGGTTACCTGAGTTTCGATCCCTTTCTTCGTCGTCCTGGCCTTCCCACTACTACAAAATGGACCTTTAACAGCGCTTAAATAAGGTCTTTAATAGCGCTTTACAAGCGCTGTCTATCTCGCTGCTGCTAAAGGGGGGCTGCTTTTAATAGCGCTTTACAAGCGCTGTTAAAGGGGGGCCTTTAACAGCGCTTGTTTGTGCAAGCGCTGTTAAAGGGGGGCCTTTAACAGCGCTTGTTAGTGCAAGCGCTATTAAAGGCCCCCCTTTAACAGCGCTTGTTAGTGCAAGTGCTGTTAAAGGGGGGCCTTTAACAGCGCTTGTTAGTGCAAGCACTGTTAAAGGCCCCCCTTTAACAGCGCTTGTTAGTGCAAGCGCTGTTAAATTTGGACCTTTCATAGCGCTTGTACTAAACAAGCGTTGTCTATTGGGACCTTAGACAGCGCTTCTTTAGTACAAGCGCTGTTAAAGGTCCACCATAGACAGTGCTTGTACTAAATATGCGCTGTTAAAGGTCCCAGATAAACAGCGCTAGTTACAATTCATTTTATTGTTTCTCCCCACGTTTTATATTTAAATAGATCCACTTAATGTTCAAAATGCTTAAATAAACCACCAATAACATTAAATTACAAGAAACAATCAAATTAAATTGCTTTTATTCAATAATTACATAAATTAGACAATGTGCATTGATATTGGAAGATGATCCGTAATACAAATAAGAAACATTATCGCATATAAAACTTATCAGTCATTATCCATTAAATCACAACTTGAACAATACATTTCCCGACAGCAGTATATACATTTCAGAGCGGGTTCCATCTCAAAAAATCTTTTCTGCTGCCTCTTCTCCTAATTTGATGTTCTTGTGTATTCTGCTCGCACCTAATAAAGCACCCCACATGCTAGCATCTGCTTCCATCGGCATCTCCCTCATAAGAACTCGTACATCCGTCCATCGTCTTGCTCTCCCCAGAAGATCAATCATGCAAGTATAATGCTCTGCCTTTGCAGACACGCCAACAATTTTTCAGGTTAACCACGATTCGTATAGTAATGGAGACTGCATAGATATGTATAGATGAAAATTTAACATACAAAATTTAACACCCAAAAACCAGCCGAAAGGCAAACAATTAACATACAAATTTCAACAAGTGGAAATTTACTCACATAATTAAGCGCGGAGTAGAACTTTAGCATTCCCCTTTACTAATGCCTAACAATAAGAAATAATTCAAGAAGTTATCAAATTAGACACATTGTATTTAAGCATCCAGATGATGATCCATCAGACTACCATGTGGCATAATCAATTAACAAAATACTAAAAACCATGCCATCAAGTGAAAATATTTATAATGATGAGTCTATCTATATCGCAGATGATGCCAATAGCCTCTTCTCAGTTTTCAAATCTTTTATATATTGTATTTCCAGACCTGACCATAAAGGTATGCATAGTGATGGCTGAGTTCAGAAGTGAGTACATATTCTCCATTAAGAGCCAGGATTGACCAACTCTTGACCTTAATCAAATTTATCTCATGAATTAAACATATGAACCAAGAATCATTGCATTGTAGAAATTTCTCTAAAGACTCCTATCCTTATGCCCGAAACTACAAAGGTTACTACAGTTTCCACATAATCTACACAATTTGCTTTAAGTTACATAGAAAATTTAAATTCCATTTGTCAAAGTATGCGATGTAGTTTCTTAATTACATCTTATTAGTGCATAATAATGACTTCCGCCAATATAACAGCCAGCAAATATCTTATTAGCCTCCTTAAATGTTTCATAAGAGCCAAAATTTATGGACATTTATTTCGGCAGCCAGTGTTTCAAATCTTGCCTGTAGACTGTGCATGCACACGAAAAATGGTAAGGTCTATGGAGTTAATATAAGAATAAGAACCAAGAATCTGATAAAATGGGGCTAGTAACTTGTAACCTCATCATTACAAATTGACCCTTCTCAGTCAGCAAAAAGCCGCAAGTGCCAATGATAAGATCACTATAGACAGAGAAACACTTAGAATATCAAAAGTCCATCTGATAGCTTTTGGGTTTAACCTTGCGTGGAGATCACTATACAAATGACAAGTTGAAATAGGAAACATGGTCTAAAATATCGGAAATGAGGGGTCTATCTAGCTACTACATAAAATTGGCCATAAACAAGACAGATCATATCATATAACAATACTATAACAATTTACATAAGGTCCCCGTAAAGAACCCACGAAAGATTATCTAAACATGAACATATGCATTCCAACTTATTGCTCATTAAACATGATAATAGAGACCATAATCCATCAAAGATTACCTCGATTGCAAAGAGAACTCGATGGCATACATCGATTGCAAATAGAGTTAGGGCATCACAGAATTTAACAGTTTAAGTTTGGTCTACTCAGTCAATCTGCATACAATCTGCATACGTACTCAACAATTTAAATCGTTATTGCATTATGAAAGTTAGATAAATATCCTCCTCTAATTATTGACATAATCATCCAGTCTTTTGTAGCACAAATGATATGACATATGTAATTTCATTATAGTTTTAAGAATCTCTGAAGCAATTCATCATGTATTAACAAAGAGCGTATCTGTAAGAGGTCACGAAACGCACCAATAGCTGCACAATCAAACTACTCAGGGCATCAGTTTCTTGCAACTTCAGAGAAGATGTATTGCAACGGATGGATTATACCTGTCTTAAGGATTGGTTCTGGGCAAAGATGCTTGTAAATTTCTGCACAATCATATCATATAAGAACGTTTTAAGAAAACAGAAAGTGCAATTTCAAAAAATTAGACTCAGCATTTGGGTGGTAACTTGCTCACCTCAAATGAAGCGAAGTCCAATGATACAGATTGGTAACTTGATTTGAATTCAAAAAAAGATGATGGACACCAAGCCATACGTGTGGCATCTGTTAGTCCTTTATGTTCTACCTCCAACATACATTTCATCATGTATTCAAACAATGGTCTCCAATGATGAAGAAAGAGGGGTATTATACATCAGAGGATAACTCATATTATAATATATTCCAAATTATTTGGTGAAAACGATGGATTTTAATTTGTAATTCAGATACCTATCTTTCATTCCATACATGCGCCGGTTGCAAAGATAGTATCTTAGATATATTATAGGACATAAAAGCAGTAAAGGAGAAAATAAAGGGAGCTTAATTACTAATATTCACACCTCAACCTCACTCTTTATTATCTTTTTAAAGTTTAATTATATCTCATTTCAAATATTACCCACGACTCAAGTATCGAATATATCTTTCACAAAGAACTGCTTCTTTGTAAACAGTGTTATACCTTACCATCACTAAGAATTAAATCGATAAATTCCTACTTATCGCTTTAGTTAAGCTTTTGATTTGTTTTGTAATACACAGACAATCTCTACGTTTAGCCCATGGAAGAGATGAGCTCAGCCAGGGACATTGAGCTCGGAGTGACGGACAATGTCAGCCCCTCATCGAAGGAGTGCGTCATAAGATTGAAGGGTTGGATGGACGCCGAATGCAGAGTCTACAGAGCCAATGCTTCATCAGAGGAGGCGCAATGGGATCATACCACATATGCATATAAATCTTTGCATATCTCTAACAAGAAATTTACAAGCATACTCCATATACAGTGTCAACCAATATACATATACTTAAAATAATCCTATACCGAAAATACGTGCATCTATCAACATAAAGAATACAAACATGACATGCATGTAGCATACGATCATAAGAATACATAAAACCACAAAACATGCATTCATCAATTGATAGTCCTTTTTTTCCAATAATAAGGTATCAAGTATATTTCGGGTTTATGTATATTCTACAATTCCAACATAGACTTTTTACAGTTTACTTTAAAGAATCGTTATTCATAATTCTAACCTTGACTTGCAAAATCAGATCCATAATTTTAGCATTATGTCTACTTGATTGATAGTTGACTTTACAAGATCTAAATCCATAATTCAAACCTTGACATTTACAGGATGATTAAGAACATAAGCGAGCATAATAAAATCAGGATAACTTGTAGTTTGAATCAATAAACCGCAAGTGGTTCTTGTGGATAAGTCAAACAAACTTCAGTAGCATATTTTTCAACATATGACTTTATTTAAAGAAGAATAAAATCATAAAGGATATTAAAAATTGTGGATCTTACAAACATTAAGGAGATAAATCGCTAATTACATTTTGTTTTCAGTAACCCCTTTTTATCTACACTCCATATGGTTAAAATTTTAAAATAAGAAACATGATTATATGATTAGTGAAGAAAGAGATATTTTTGTAAGGATTCATATGAGATTTCTGTGAATGCTTACCTATCTTCATTTTCATATTCCTGCTTCCAGTTTTGCCTGCATCCCGTGTACTGACATCAAGGAGTAATATAATTATAAGATGTGTTATTATTGTTTTTCCAGTTTGCATGCACCCTAAACTGAAGCAAAACATAGGTAGATATATGCACTTTTTCTCCTTGAAACGGTAGATCACTTGCCTTGTGACAGGAATCTACGTCAAAATCCTCCATCAAAACATAAGTATATACACTTCCTGTTTCAACAAATCGCTCCATATTATTGACAAATTCAACATTCATATAGTTGGTCAACCGAAAGCAACAAGCCTAAACAAAGTATATAGAAAATAACAAAATATTTATGGTAAATTACCTTAACCTGATCAACTTCATCAACTTCACCAACAGTTGATTACCATTTTCAAGCATATTCACTTCACAGTTGGCATCCTACATTGTACTGGGTAGTACTTCACTTGTACATTGTAGTTTTGAGAAAGTTCGCAATTTTTTGATGGTTGTGGAAACTACAGATACTTAAAAACATTGTCTCTTGCTCTCGAATAGAAGCTAAATTTACAAATCAAGCCGCTAAAAGGTTCATGTCTCTACAGTTTCTGTACATGTACGAATTTAAATGCAAAATCAGCAAATGGTGTACTCACAGTCAAACAAGCGAGTGAGGATTTCTTGGCAGCTTGGTCGTTCGTTGGGTTCAGCCCAACAATCTGAGGCGGTAATACAATGAGAATGTGAGATAGGATGAAATAACTTCAGCATGAACTACTTGGGATCTGTTGAATAAAATCCCAACCCATCCGATTATTACATTGGAGAAAGGGAACTTCTTTTTGGAATGCAACAAGATCCCGACCTAGCTCCTTATTACATTGGAGAAAGGGATCTTTCAGAAGCTCTTTTGCAGGTAGTCTTTCAGAAGCAAGAAGCAAACATTTCTCAATGAAGTGTCTTACTTCAGGATCCTTGACTTTAGCGAGCGCAGCCGGCTTTATCCCCTGCAATATTTATTCCATAACACAATTGTTTCAAGTGAAGAATACCAGTTGAGCTTTTATAAGCATTCTTTCAAGTCATTTTGCAAATGAGTAAGAAAAGAAATGAAGAAAAAAACCCTTACCGAAGTGACTTTCTTATAAATCTAAGCTGCATTTTTACATTCGCTATAAGGATATTCAAAAGTGGCCATTTCTAGCATGCACATCCCGAAAGAGTAAATGTCAACTAATTCATTATATTCCTCCTCCTAGAGCTCAGGTGCCATGAATTCAGGAGTACCTATAAAATTTTTAAAAGAACATTGCAGTAGCTTAAGATAACACTTACATGAGTCAAATAGACCCACCTTAGCATGAATTTAAGTAGGATCAAGCACAACAGTCAACCAACAAGTATAACCTGTAAAACAACAAGATCCCAGTCCAGCTTGCAATGATGAGAGTAACTAACTTGGGCAACAACTTTCATTAAAAAGCTAGCAAGCCTGTAAAAGGATTACTGCACTGTTAAACAACAAGATCACTGTCCATAGATAAATATGACTACACATGAAAATCATTGACCATGAATATACACAACACTGCATGCAGAAAAAACATTGGTTATTGTGAAGAATCTAGTTAGCATACTTGTTTCTCCCCTCTTCTTTTCATGGCATATAATAGATTTCCAAATGATTAACTTCTAGATGCATGAAAGATAAATGCAGTAATGATATTAGGATAATCATTAATATTTTTCGATAACAGATACATGGTATTGATTACAGTGGCCAATGTAGCAAAATAGATGATAAAACATAATAGCATATGAGTTGGATATCTTCTCAGTAGAATAAACATACAACCCAGTTTCACCCTAGATTAATTACACAATAATTTGAATAGTTCAAATAAAATTGAGGATATGCATGAATTTAAGATCATATTGCTTTGATGCTTGTTAAACATGCAACTGATAATAATGTTGTATAAGGTATAATATGCAATGCCTAAATTGGGAAATAAAAGAGACCTTCCTTTTCTTCCCAAAAATTTCAATGGACTCCCACTCCCACCTTTTCCAATGATGCACTGTTTGATGCCATGTTAGGTCCTTTTGGCCTTTGGTTCTCCCCCAACACACATTCCCTCTTCAAAACTGGCAGCATTTGAGAATATCCATTATTGCCTTCGTTTCTTTGTCACTCATCCTATTTTTGAATTCTGTAGATGAACATCCAAATAGAGAATGATACATAAACCAATATCGTCTTTTATCGCATTGCATCCCTTTTGAGTAGGATCTTTGCCTAAGTTTTTCCAATTCATTACAGTGCTTGCAGAAATAAATAAACTAAAGACTACGAAATCAAACAACATAGACAAATTTTTTTCACTACGAAACAGAAGCCGCGCTGCTATTCTAATCATTTGAACCACACTTGAAGACACGAGGTGAGAAGAAATTTTCAGCAATGCTAAACTGGTGAAAGTTCTGTATCACAATTCAGTAGCACAGCTAATTACTCTGCGCTCCAAATTAAATACAAACGACCATCATTGTCGCAAACAGTAGAAAATCTGAAACAATTATAAAGACATTAGCAGTGATAAATCCAATTCTCTTCAATGGCTCCTGAAAACCACAACACATACAAGATTCACCTCTACCAAACCCAATATCTTCTTGCTTCCTCTCCGAGCCACGATGTTATTGATAATTGATGAAGAGAAGTGTGTGCTCTGGCAGCGACAGTGGGAAAGTAATGAAGATATGTGTGTGCTCTGGGTCTACACAGTAAAATTGCTAATTATACTTTCTACCATTAAATTTGAAAAGGACTTGAAAGGATTCTTAAAGACTTCATGGTTCTAAAGAGAGGGCAGCCGACGAAATTGAAGTTCGTCTATCAAATTAAGCATGTAGCCGACACATTATATATAATATAAAACACATTTGAAGACAAGAATTATGTGGCTGTATTAAACAACAGAAATTAATCAAATGCAGGCAAAATGCAGTTTAGTAGTATCCTAATCCCTAATATTCCATTGAAATAGGGGGACAAACTCTAAAGATTACTAAAATTGGGAAAATTTATATCGCTATAATTATGAAACTTATCCGAGCAAATCACGCTTAAAATTTTAATCAAAAAATAATACCTTAAATCAGGAATTGGTCGCAGAATTTCCATCGATTCTGAAAAACACGGCAGCGAAATTAAGGAAGCAGCATCGAAAATTCAAGGAACCAATTCGGTGGGACAAATTCAAGGAAGCAGCAACGAAATTAAGTAGCTAGAACACGCCCAATCGAAATTTTTAAAGAAACCAACCGCGAAGATGAAGATCAGGTGAGCGGCAAACCGCGAAGGAGCAAAGCGTAGTCTCACCGAAGATCGGGGGAGGCTGAAGAATATTTTTCCTAATTTGGTGGTTTTTCTCAGAAAATTTTTCTCTAGGGCTTGGGTTGCTCGAGCGCACGAATTAGCGGCTGAATTTTTCTCCGGAAAAACAATGTATTAAAGTATAATACCGATCTTTAACAGCCCTTCTATTGAAGAAGATAGATAGCGCTTGTTTTAGTATAAGCGCTGTCTATTGTGGACCTTTAACAGCGCTTGTACTAAACAAGCGCTGTCTATTAGCTGACTTTTAACAGCGCTTGTAGAAAGAAGTGTTGTCTATTATCTGACCTTTAATAGCGCTTGCAGAAAGAAGCGTTGTATATTATATGTGCCTCTAATAAACAGCGCTTGCAGAAAGAAGCGCTGTCTATTGTCTGACCTTTAACAGCGCTTGCAGAAAGAAGCGATGTCTATTGTCTGACCTTTAACAGCGCTTGCAGAAAGAAGCGATGTCTATTGTCTGACCTTTAACAGCGCTTGCAGAAAGAAGCGCTGTCTATTGTCTAACCTTTAACAGCGCTTGCAGAAAGAAGCGCTGTCTATTATCTGGGTCTCTAATTAACAGCGCTTATAATTGGCAAGCGCTATTCAAGGCGTGCTATTAAAGGCCCTTTTTGTAGTAGTGAGTGTTGTTACTTCTTTATTTTCTTTATTTGGCAATTTGCGTCTGTGTTTGTGGAAGCAATCCGTAATCATAGCAAAGGAAAATGAGTTAAGATCGGGAGAATCTTGGATGGTAGAGTTTGGGTGCAGGCCCCTCTTATTGGGATCCGAAATGCCCATTTGTTATATATACTCCTCTCTAAAAACAAAATTTACATGTCAGCATATAAATTGCGGATATGCCATGCTTCACCGTTCAACGGGCAGAAACGGATAGATACACAATCGTATTCAAAGAGTTTTCCCCGTGCGTGCAAAATGGTACATGTCGTACTCGATTAATGACCCATTTTTATGTGTGTCCAAAGTTAGGTAAATGGATCATATGAGAGAGAGAGAGAGAGAGAGTTTTGATCAGTTACTCCGCTTAGCCTCCTTATTTGACAATTGGATGGAACGAGAGACTTTTGTCCACTGGCTTTCACACACTGAGCTCATTCTACAAGCTTCATGCGACCGCGTAACACTCGCAGTTTACCAATCCCACCGTCATGATTTTCATCCGCTGCCGGACACGACTCATCACTCACCAAGCCATTAGCTACAATAATTTACACGTGCGGCCTTTAGGTGGGGCCGGGCTGCTTTCGACTGCCGACATGCATTGGTTGAAAACGGGCGCATGCTGTTTGTCCTCACACGGGATCATCGGACGGAAATGGCATGGGCCGGCCGGAAGGTACATTGCGTGCTGCCACGTCGCCGTCGCCGGCTCATCGTCGATCGGACCACGAGTCATTTTTAGTCCGGTCATGGTCCGTTGCTTTACAAAAGGCTTGGACGTTTGGCCTACCACCTTTGGAATGAAAGTCACTTTGTTCGTGGGCTACGAAAACTAGCCCTTGAGTTGGACTTTGTTGACATATCATGCCGTCATCTTTTTTTAGTCGTAGATTTTCCTTGACATATCCTGTTCATGTTTTAGTTGTTATATAGTTCATAGGGAGGTGATCGAAAATATACTGACTTTAAAAATATGTCAGCATTCTCTATGTGCTTCATATGTCCGTTAGGGTAGACGCCAACTGGTGTATTGTGTTGTGCTACCACCACACAACATGCCGCATGCCAGTTGAGTTGCACAAACTCATGTCCCTTGCAAAGCTCATGATTCACAAAACAACTGGATATTATGAGAATGTAGGGTCCAAGTACAAAGATGAGTATGAAGAATGCACGGCTCTTTTGTAGCCGTGCAAACTCAGTGACACCCTCAAGAGCAACACACAGCACACTGTGATAAGTGATAAATAGCAAAAGAGGAGTAGAATCAGTGAAAGACAAGCCTGCTGGCCTCTAGAGTCCATGCGCGTCTGGCAACGTGCGCAATTTTTTCAACCATTTTTTTGCCTTTTTTTGTTGTTGGGGGATCACACGCTTTGGTGGGTTTTGTCAATCAATTGGGGAAAAAGGTTGGCCAGTGAAAAGTCAAGTACGCCACTGCTTTAGATCACTGCAAGTTGGATGAAGCTTGGACGGAAAAAATTAAGTTCATCGTCATCATCAATCAGCATCACTATTGGTGGAGTGTTTTCACCAAATTCTCCCAACAAACCTTTGATCTTTATTTATATTAAATATGGAATACTTTGCTCTGAAAGTACTGATATTTATATTCATCATCACGGCTACACTTTGGAACTCCCTGAAAGACACATAATGAGAGAGATCATACTTACATGTAGATACGGATCATGTGCTCTTTATAAACAGAGATACGCACAATCTAACAAAAAACATGCTATCTTTTTCCAAGGGCCAATACGTAATCTCACATCGTTCACAGTTGGAAGCTTATTTAAGTCATCACTTCTCTTCTCACGTATAATAGGACCCTAAAGCCCTACCACTAACTTCATAGAGCTTCTTTTTTCGTATGGTGCTTGCTACCTCCACAAATATGGCCAATAGCTTCAAACTCCAACCCAAACTCAAACTCTTCCTCCTTCTCCTTCTCATGTCTATTGTCATAACTTCATCAAGGCCAGTTCCTCATTCAGTTTCTATGGAGAGAGCTCAGAGAAGCACCGCGCTCGGGGTGAAGAAGTTCATGGCCTTCAACGTCCTATCCAGGGGCCGGATTCCTCCCTCCGGTCCCAGCGGCAGAGGCCACGCCGCCCCGAACTTCAGAAGGCATCTTCTTCAGTACTTGATGTAGAAAGTTTTGTAGCTCTTCCTCTTCTTGTTCTTCATGTTTTTTCTTTTGATTTTTTTCTTCTTTTTTTCCGGGGGAAATACATATGTGTAGTTGGGATAAAGAGAATTCCGCGATAGTGCAGAAATTGATAAGCTGATTTGATTCAACACCCTAGTGTTCAAAGTTTACTGAACATGTGATCCGTGAAGTCAAGAGGTAGGCTTGCAAAGTGTGATGACTGTGGTTCATGCCTAATTAGTTAGATTCCAAAAGAAGTCACAATCAAATGCTAGATTACATAGTAATCATAATTAATGTAGTGTTGTAAACTTGGCGGCTATGGAGACCATAGCCCTATATTTATAGTGGTAGGGTTACATAATGGGTGGATACCCACTAACGGGTGAAAAATAAAAATGGTGATAAACTAGCCGATCCAAAACCACAGCAAATATTAACCATTCATCGCAGGCAGTTATAATGCAGCAGGCATTATCACAGGCAGTTTATACATCGCAGGCAATTTTATTTATTCATCACAGGCAGTTTATAATGGAAAATGAAATCTACCGTTTAAAAATTATTGGACCACTAGGCAACGTCATGCACCGTTAGGTTAGTTGACTAACGGCAGAGCGGTCGCAGGATCTTCTTAATTTTTAAACGTTTTTTAAAGAAAATCATAAATCCAAATATAATTTGCGATGAGTAAAAATCACATGCATTTTGGTCCAGATTTTAACGAGAAAAAAATCGCAATAAATCTGAAAAAATTTTGAAAATTCGAAAAAATTTTCTGGGTCAGAAACCCTAGTTAGGGTTTTGGGGTACTCACGCCGGGCCCGTACCCGCTACTGGCGGGCGGGCCCGTTTGCCGCAGCAGGCGGCGGGGAGGGGGGGGGGGCCGCCGCTGCAGGCGGCGGGGAGGAGGGGGGGGGGCCCGCCGCGGCAGGCGACGGGGGTTGCCCGCCGCTGCAGGCGGCGGGGAGCCCCCGCCTGCGGCGGCGGGGGTTGCCCCCGTCGCTGCAGGCGGCGGGGGTTGCCCCCGCCTGCGGCGGCGGGGGTTGCCCCCGCCGCTGGCGGCGGGGGTGCCCTGCCGCTGCAGGCGGCGGGGTTGCCCCCGCCGTTGGCGGCGGGGTTGCCCCGCCGCAGCAGGCGACGGGGAGCCCCCGCCTGCCGCGGCGGGGGTTGCCCCCGCCGATGGCGGCGGGGGTTGCCCCCGCCGATGGCGGCGGGGTTGCCCCGCCGCAGCAGGCGGCGGGGGGGGCCCCCGCCTGCCGCGGCGGGGGTTGCCCCCGCCGATGGCGGCGGGGGTGCCCCGCCGCTGTAGGCGGCGGGGTTGCCCCCGCCGTTGGCGGCGGGGTTGCCCCGCCGCAGCAGGCGGCGGGGAGCCCCCGCCTGCCGCGGCGGGGGTTGCCCCCGCCGGCGGCGGCGGGGGTGCCCCGCCGCTGCAGGCGGCGGGGAGCCCCCGCCTGCCGCGGCGGGGGTGCCCCCGCCGGCGGCGGCGGGGGATGCCCGCCGCTGCAGGCGGCGGGGAAATCCCCGCCTGTAGTGGCGGGGGGGTTCCCGCCGCCGCAGCGACGGCGGGAAGGCCCCCGCCGCTGCCGGCGACGGGGGGGGGGGTCGGTGAACCCTATTTCGGGTTTGGGTGATTTTTGGGGAAAAACAACGTGTAAAAATCCGATTTTTAGTGGAAAAAACCCAATTTTTTCTTCCAAAAATACGTTTTTTAATTGAAAAAGGGTGATTTTTAGCGATAAAAACGGTGTTTTTAATCGATTGAGCCAAAAAGAATTAAATCACCACATATGCGCATATACAAAATTTAGATCTAGAGAGAAAGTTACCTCTAGATCCTACCCGCCGGATCTAGCGACGTTCGGTGAAGGAAGCCCGTTCGCGTCGCGTCCGTCCGTCGGCAGGGGTTCGGCTTAGCTTTGAGCGTGCTGATAACGTGTTGTAAACTTGGCGGCTATGGAGACCATAGCCCTATATTTATAGTGGTAGGGTTACATAATGGGTGGATACCCACTAACGGGTAGGCCCACCAAGAAGCCCGTTTATAACATGTAGCATTTTGTTTGAGGAATCGCCAAATTAAATTATTCGTAAACGTGTCATGACGAATTATTGAGTAGATCTCTTTCAATGGTTCCACGTATATGCTACATTGAGGTGGAATAAGGACTTATTCAACGAATAGATTAGAGAAGAAGTTAAGAGCAAGCTAATTGTTCATTTGTTGCAGCATAAAATCTGAAAATTAGTATTGCTGACAATAAAGTTGTATGGGGGGGTCTAGGGTTATATTTACATTGGTGCTCTTGACTGCCTCTAAGATCGCCTGTCGATCCTCGCATTAAAAACAAAAATTTGTCGGTATGAGGACATGATGGCACCTGATCTAAACCCTCCGACACTTAAGTTAAACACTATACTATCAAATAATTTGTTTGTATGTGTAACATCACACTTTCCAAAAACAACTGAAGCGAGAACATTACTAAGTTCCACATGAACTAGGCGGTGAAGCACGCGTTCATTAAGCGTCTGTGACAACAACCGCGCAGAATTCTTGCATGCATTCAGAACAATAAAAACATTTATATAAATAAAAGCCACATCCAGAAATGTTCATACACGAAATTAAACAACAAGGCCTCAGCAGGGCCAAATGAACTACAAAGGAACCATACTCTAAAACAAGGTACCAAAGCAAATCTAAGGAAAGCGGCAACGGCATAGCTCTCTAGTCCTCCACCGAGAGCGACTAAGCGTCAACAGCAAACTCCTGGCTCTCTAAGTCAGGCGTCTCAAACAAGTTTTCCTGATACTCTTGCTCGGGATCTGACATACATTCCAAAACACGAATGTATGTTAGCAAGGGTCTGCAAGTAAAAGTGCGACAACCAAAGGCAAGGTGTACGATTGGTAATAATTTCTGAAGCATTAACAGATTGTACAAGTTATTAGCAGCATGGTTACAACATGGCAATTTATAGTAAAGTAAAGTACTTTTAAGCATGACAGTTCTAATGAATTTAAAGCAGACATGCAGTTTTAATGAATTAAAGCAGCCATGCAGTTCTAACGTGCGAATGAAGTTGCAACAATTATATTTATTTTCATGCAAAAGTTTTTCTAACATGCTTAGAGTTCTCGCCTATAAGACGTGATGAGTGAATAGCTCTTCTCACGGGGGTATAAGATTGACGCTAACCCATCGTATAGGTGGTGCCCTTGAAGAGAGAATCTTTTCATACGCATAGTGGCCGCTCAACCCTAACCCCACCCAAAAATGTGCTGAAATACGGACCGGCCGAAATGAGTCACACGAGTTCACAATTTCACAATTTCGCCTTTGAGGCGCACGAATTCACGAATTCAAGATTTTCAAGTTGTTCCACTAATGTCCAATATAGTGACGTGTGTGCAAATAAACCATGGAGCATATGATCATATTAATTTCAGTGTTTTCATGAATCACAACATTCAAAAATAATTTGAACAATGAATTTACCGGGGTTGTTTATTAAATATGCTGCAGTCCAGTATTTTTCGTTATTTATTCTTGAATATTAAACAAGCGATATTTCATGTCAATTTGTCACATTTTGAGCATGGGTCGTCATAGTATTTTTTGTGAACATCATTTCACGGGTCAATTTCCTGTTATATAGACTTAAGTGAAAAAGACAATTTCAGCATTTAACTTCAAAAATTCATAATAATTCGCACACTTGCCTGTTTTTGATGAACTTGGTGTCGTTGGGTTCGTCTTGACGAGAACTTTGCTACGGTATGTCCAGTTCTCTGGTTTGATTAAACATATAACTAAAATTAGGTTCTTTTCAACATATTAAGCGCAACAACCGATTCTTACGACGTCTAATGACCCAGTTTTTATTAGATTCTCTATCCTAGGATGTGGGTTATGATTTAGTAGGGGATAGATCTACTAACCGGTGTAAGGTCCCTGGCTATGAGGAAAACACTAGAAGGGGGGTTGAATAGTATTTATGCAATTTAAAAAGATAGTTACACCAATTTAAATTCCTAACCAACAAATAGTGCGCAGTAGAAATAAACCCAAAATGAAACAAATGCAAACAGAAGGATGTTTCAAGGGTTCGGATTACCCAAGTCACTTCCCGACTTGTTCCCGGTAATCCTATGTCCCTTCCACCCGGGTAACAACCGGATACTCAAGTTAGAACCCTAACTTGAGGTTTCCTTAAAACCCACTTGTAGTAACCCAACAAGTGAAATCGAAATACAATCGATTGACCTTGACTCCCACAACTTGGGAGCAAGCAAACCACTCTCACAAACCGAGAGTAAATTTAAATAACGAAAGTTATGAAATATGAAATTAGCAACACTTACAATCACATATGCCTTGAAGTAGAACTTGAAGGAGAAGTGTGTTGTGTTGAAAGACACTCTTGGAAGAGAGGAAAGCCCTTTCTTTTGACTGCACCAAATGCCTAGAAGATTTCTCTTTGGTTCTAGGTTAGAGAGCAAGAGTTTGAAGATTGGAATTCTAGGGCTTTAGGATTTGAGAGCTTTGATTTTGAGAGAATGGAAGATTGAATGAGAAAGAGAGTGACTAAGTAACCTCTTAATGGAACAGTAGAGGCTCATTTTATAGGTTTCTCAAACCCTTCAAACAAAATCAGCAAAAACCACTTTGAAATCCGTGAGGAAAAACTCAACGGATATAATCTGCGCTCGCGACAGTCGACTGTTGAAGAATTCACAGTCGACTGCTGCACATTGACAGAGGGTAGGAGAGAATTCATAACGGTAACTTACCACGTGGACAGTCGACTGATGAGACATAGACAATCGACTGTTGAACCAACATGCGACTGTAAATCCTACTACAGGCGACTGACCGTAAGATGGGTAAGTTGATGAAATCTGGAAAACGTCTGGGAGAACAGGACAGACGACTGATGAAGAGAATACATTCTACTGTTACACTGGACAAGCGACTGTAATTCCTTCTACATACGACTGTTAAAACCCTGAGATTTTCCAGAGAGTTGGGTCATCAAATAGGCTCAAGGACAGACGACTGTTATAGCATTGACAGTCGACTGTTCCATCGAACAGTCGACTGTAAATCCAACATAAGTCGAGTGGCCAGAGTAAACAGAGAAATAGATTTTGGGCTATAGATAGACATGCAACTGATTAACAAAACACAGTCGACTGTCACTTGGACATGCGCCTATGAATCATTTATAAGTCGACTGTGAGAGTTGAAAACTTAGAAGCCCAAAACTAGACTGTAAAAGTTTGTGTATAACAGGCGACTGTAGAACAAAACACAGTCGACTGTTTTGAGACAGGCGACTGTAAAACATTCAGCGGTCGGCTGTTATAATCATGACATGCACAATCTAAATAGAAATGAATTGGAGTCTAAGGAAGATTGATCTAAAAATATCCTAAGACTAAAATGAAGATGTGTGTGCGTGCTCCAACAAAGTTCTACTTCTAAGCTACATACTAGAAGAGAAACAAGAAAGTTACATTCGACGAACTCTCTCTTCTATCCAACGCATGAGCTTGAAGTCTTCTAGGAGCTTCAATCACCATCTACGATCATCCAATCCATTTCATTTGCTTTCAATGATCTTTGAGTGTCATGCATTGCAAGTAGATCTTCATAATAAGCTTAGGCAATGGATTAACTTCAAATAGGGGATTAGTCACAAGTATTTATGTTTTCTCATCATTAACACCAAGTAGGGAGAAGTCCAATACTCAACATTCTCTCCCTTTTTGATGATGACAAACAAACAAAAACAAAAAGATAAATAATTGTGTTTAAAGAAAACTTATTCCCCCTACATAGATGCCAATCAAGTTAGTCAATACTTATTAGGGCATCTATATATCAATTGAAGCGAATGAGTAAGATATGCATGAGTGAAATGAATTCATGAAATCTAGGATTTAAAATCCTTATTCATTGTATCTTACTCCCCATAAATCTAAGACAACTTCAATCTTAGATTCAAGTGTTATTAGTATGTGTTGGATATTGGACTCCCCGGATTTGGTTTTGGATGATGAACAAACATAAATATATCGTGAACTAACACTTTGTGAGCGCAGTTATGGAGCTCGTCGCCAAATTCATATAAACATCCAAAGCGACGTCTCAATACTTCTCAAAGCGCGTGATCGTATGCCTAAAGCTTCGTTGAAGCTTTTGGACCATTTTAGAAGTCATGAAGTTTCGGATTGAAGCTTTTGAAGACGGTTCGTCAAGTTTTATTTATATTCTTCTATAGCTTCTTCCGTAGAATGTTAAGCATTGAGTAGGTCTTACGTTTTAATCTTCATAACCCTCCTATCTTAGAACTAGGATCTTGAAAGAAGTCCATACGAACTTTCCCGAAGCATCGCGCTTCGATTCGCGACTTCTTGTGCATGTTAGTTGGTTCAAGAAGAAGAACCAACAGACTAGATGGTGATCTAGTCGGTCGGGAAAGCTTCTTGGACCGACTAGTTTGCGTCAGTCAATTCCAAGCTCTTTGCTGTTTACAGTTAGTCGGTCTACGTTGACTCACCGACCGACTAGTTTGTGAACTAGTCGGTCAGTGATGCTTCTTAGACCGACTAGTTGAGCTTTTACTGTACATGCCAACTTACTGTTTATCGTTAGTCGGTCAAAGAACGTTTGTCGACCGACTAGTTGATGAACTAGTCGGTCAACATTTGTTCTTGAACCGACTAAATCAATTTGTGTTCAGACTTTCAGTTTTATCTCTTAGTCGGTTTCAGTTGAGTCACCGATCGACTAGTTGTGAAACTAGTCGGTCAGCAACTCTTCTGTGACCGACTAGTTCCCTTCAGTCTGAACTTCTTCATTTGACTGTTCTACCATTAGTCGGTTCATGTTGATTGACCGACCGACTAGTTGATGAACTAGTCGGTCAGTCAACCTTCTTTGACCGACTAGTTTGGTTCAGAATAGAGCCGTTGGAGCTTTAATTGAAACATTTTTCTCTCTCTCTTTCCTCTAACATATAAATACTTGGAGTGCTGCATTCATTGCACTCAAGGCTGATATTAAGAGAAGTTTAGAGATCAAAGAGAAAGCATTCATTCTTATTAAAGCTCATTCATTTCCATTCAAGAATCTCTCCTCACTCTTATTTCAAAAGAGAGATTCATTGATTGTGAGCATTCCAAGCCAAGTGCTTGATTCTAGGTCACCAACTACCTCATAGCTCTCCATCGCTGATCTACATTTTGGAGCTAGGGTTTGGTGCCTCTTCATCTTTCCCAAAATCATCTTTGCCCTAATTCGTAAGTTTACTCAAGGCATATGTATTTTGTGGTAAGCATTTCTATTTCAATTTACTTTGATATTGTAAGTGATTCACTCTCGGTTGTGAGAGTTTGTTTGTGATCCCGGGTTGTGGGATTCACAATTTTCATTTGTGTATGATTTGACTTGTGAAGGTTTTTCACAAGTATTTCATAGTGGAAATCTTGAGTTAGGGTTTCTAACTCGAGTATCCGGAGGGGATCCGGGTGTTTGGGACGTAGTATCACCGGGAACAAGTCGGGGAGACTTGGGTGGATCCGAACCCAGTTATATTGCTTGTTTGCGATTGCTTGTCTTTGTTGTCTAACATTTACATTTCCGCATTTCCGCACTGTTTGGTAGAGTTTGCAAGGTAATTAGGAATTAGCCTCTTAATTATTTTAAAGTACTATTCACCCCCCTCTAGTACTTGTGCAGTAGCTTAGCAGGGCATTACATTTGGTATCAGAGCCAAGTCTATAGCTATGTCTGCCAACGACAACAAAAGCGTTCGTCCACCTTCCAACTACAACACCTTCAGGAACCGTGAAGGAGCGTCTTCGGTGATGGAAGGACACTCGTCAACGGGGCCTCCATTCTTCAACGGTACCAACTACGGGTACTGGAAATGCCGGATGGAAACTTTCCTCCGGAGTGCTTCACTATGAAGGGCCACGATGAAGGAGTATGTCGAGCCCGCCGAAGAAGATTTCGAGAAGTGGACTCCCGCGGAGATCACCATGGAGGTAAGCAATGCCAAGGCAATGAACGCCTTGCAATGCGCTTTGGAGCCCGAGGACTTCAATAAGATATGCACATGTAAGAGTGCATATCAAATATGGAACTCCCTCCTCATCTTGCATGAAGGGACGAGTAGGGTAAGAGACTCTAAACTCGTTGTAGTTAATAAAGATTACGAGTTATTTCATATGCTACAGGGTGAGAAGATGAAGGAGTATTATGCTCGCTTCGTCGACATCACAAACGAGTTGGAGGCTCTCGGTAAGACCTACACCCAAAAGGAGAAAGTCTCGAAGATTATCGATGGACTTCCTTCTTGTTGGGAGAAACAGACCTTTGCCATCGAGGAAGGTAATGACATGAAAACCTATACCGTTGTTCAACTAATGGGTACCTTAATGTCTTATGAGGTACGCAAGGATAGCAAGTTGAAGTTGCAGGACAAGATGAAGTCCTACCTAAAGCAAGACGAGCCAAAGAAGAAGGCTATTGCTTTCAAGGCCGCTCCATCAACATCTACATCGACCGATGATGAAGACTCGGAAGACGAGTTGGACTTGGAGTCCATGGCACTCATGGCAAAGAAGTTCAACCGGTTCTTCCGGAAAGGTAACTTCAAAAACAAATCGAAGTTCAGTTCTACTAACGCCTCCTCTCCTTTGTGTTTCAAATGCAACAAGCCAGGACACATGAAAGCGGAGTGCCCTCAAAATAAGCAAAAGGAGAAGTGGAAGGCGCCGAAGTTCGATAAGTCCAAGAAGTACAAGAAAGGGTACAAAAAGGGGCTTGTCGGGACATTCACCGACTCCGAGGATTCCTCAAGTGGAGAGTCAGATGATGAGCAAGTGGAGCAAGCACAGACGTGCTTCATGGCTTGCGAGGAGCAAGATAAAGATTCCTCTTCCGATGATAGCGACAACGAAGGCGATGAGGTAACGATGGATGACCTTAGAAATGCTAATGAGCAATTATGGTCTAAATACACTAAATTAGTAAATAGGTATACTAAAGTAAAAGATGATTTAGCTAGCATCCAAACCTTGCCTAAAACTATCATCACCAACAACGACACCGTTGTTGAAGAGTTGAAGAATGAGATTGTAAATCTCAAGACTCAACTTGAACATGTTAGCATTGAGGATTCGGAGGAACACCAGATAGCGGATTTGACTTCTAAAAACTCGACTTTGAGTATTGAGAATGAAAATCTTAAATCTCGTGTTTATGTGCTCACATCGCAAGTATCCACTTTGGATGCTTCTATGCGTTCTCTCACCGAGAAATATGAGAACACATTAGGCCGAATTAATAAATTCAATAAGGGTAAGGACCATTTGGATAAAATCCTAAATGACTTACTCCCGGCTAATCACCACATTGGCTTGGGGTATACGATGGGAAATTCATCCAAAGCGGCCACTACCTTTGTTAGGCCAACTTCCGATGCCTCAACGAGTGGGAGCAAACACTCTATTGGTAGTTCATCTACCAATGGTGCTTCCACCTCGTACACACCATCTTTTGGAAAGAAACCCACTTTGGGTGGACCTCCAAAGAAGGGTCATGCTTATATGTACACAAATACCATGCCACGTAGGAACACACGTCCTACTCCACATGCTCACACATATGATGATTTTTATGCACCACATCCACGGGCACGTGCACACCATGTGAGACACCCTCACGCACGTGTTCCTCCACATGGATATGTTCACCCACATCATCGTATGAATAATTATCTGTCACGCCCCGCTTCCCATTCTACCGGGAGCGAGGACGCGAGCGGGTCCGCGATGTGCTTAAAACAAGGAGTACTTTCCTTTTTTCTTTTCTTTTTGAAATCTTTTTCTTTTCTTCCTCCTTGGCTTAAACGCACTAAGCGTCTGTATAAAAATTGCAGATCCTTGCTTGCAAATTTAAGAAGCAGCTCAAACAACATTATTACATATCCAGTGTACATTAGTTAAGATACAGATTGGCCTAGCATGGCCAATACAAACAAAGTTCACGAATTACATTAATCATATATATATAAAAGTGCTGACGCAAAGGTAAAAGTCTAGTCTTCTGGGGTAGATACTCCACGTAGCCTTTGAGCACTGGCTCGATTTCTGCAGTAGTGTCTTCAAAGAACTCACTATCGATACCTGACGGACATTTCGTAAAACAACAAAATGAAATGTCCGTCAGCAAGGTTTACTCGGCAAGATAATCTCAAAACCAAAATGTTGGACATTTTAAATTTAAACAATGATGCACTTTAAAGACAAGCAATAAGCTTAATTTACAAATGAGCAATAAAAGAGATAAAGCAGTTTAAAGTAGTTAAAACAGTTAAAGCAGTTAAACATTTGCAACCTGCAGCAATTAAATCATTGATAGCCATTTGAATACCATTTGCAACCTGTAGCAATTTCAATAACAATTTGCAATACTATCAGCAACCTGTGACAATTTAGCATTCAATAACCAAACTGTAGCAATCCTGTAGAAAAGAGGTTATGACGATAATCAATAACCAGTCTATCCTAGTGATAAGTCCATGTCCAAGAGTACTAGAGATAACCAACATGCAGCATGCGACGGGAGCAACTCCGAGGCTTACCCACAGTTCCGATATGGCAACGGTCAAGGTTCTAACCCCCATAATGTGTTGGAGGTAATTTAGTATGGCGCATCCAGTCATTCTGTAACACTTGTGATCATAGACTACCCCAATCCCAGGTCGAGTCATGTGGCGGTCAAAAGAATGTGTACTATCTGTCTATTATTGAAATTCCATCTTCCATCTATATTATTAAAGTTCCATCTTCCATTCAATATTGTTGAAGTTCCATCTTCCATTCAGTCAATTCAATCTCGGTGTTCCAATAGTCTGTACAACAGTCTCGTGAAAGTTCACAACTTCACGACTCGATTAAATGAAAACATCAGGATCACTTAAATAAATAAAAGAACGAGTAAGATATGATTTTAACCAAGCAAAAGAGTTTAAATTAGCTTAAAATACTTTCTAAGACTAGTAGTTATTTCTCAAGATTTTTAAACAATTTTTAAACAATTTTAAATAGCCAAAAAGCAATTTTAAATCAAGAAATGATTTTTAAAACATATGTTCAAGGAATTGTTTAGAGCAAAACGTACATCAGAATTCTTCAAACAAGGTATCAAAATGATCGTATTCACTAGTACTACGACATATATTTTTATCGTACGTAAGTGCACGTAAAAATCACAGATTACGAATTTTAAAAGGATTTTTAAAACAAGAATTTATCATTACAACATATCTTCAAAGATTTATTCCGGGCAAACCGTACGTCGGAATTCTGTAAACAAGATGTCAAAACGATCGTATTTACAAGTACTGTAACATATATTTTTATCAGACGTACGTATACGTAAAAATTGCAAGCTACGAATTTTAAAAGAATTTTAACCTATTTAAGTTTTGCCTTTAAAAATTCACTGTGAGAAATATACTTGCCTGATCGCGACGAAACTAGCGCCAATGGATTCGTTTCGACGTTTCTGATTTTCTGGGACTAGTCACACATTTTTCTGGCCCCTGTATAATTAGTTATGGATTTATAACCGTAAAACCCATTTATTAATTAATGAAAATACGAAAATACGAATTACCATTCGTATTTACAAGTTTGCCATTGAATATTAATACCTCGTTCTCAGCATGCAGCGAACCGGAGGGGGGGGGGGTCTCTCGTCCGTCGACGGCGGCGGAGGGTTGTGCGGCGCTCGGTCGGCGGGGCCCGGGGTACGGCGGCGACGAGGGGAAGTAGCGGCAGCGGTTGGCGGCGGCGGCGGCATTCTTGCGGCGGTGCAGCGTCGCCGGCGAGCGGAGAAGAGAGATGGAGAGGCGGGCTTCGTCGGACGCGGCGGCTGCGGGGCGGTGGAGCGTCGGAGAGAGGTCGGCGGCGGCGGTTGAGGCCGGAGGGCGGCGGCAGACTTCCGGGAGAGAGCGAACGAGAGAGGAGAGTGAGAGCGGGGAGGTGGAGCTAGGTGGCGGGTGTGGTGGTGAACGGCTCTCGGAGGTCGGAGGGGATCGGAGCGCGACGGCGTCGCTGGCGGGGGGTTCGCCGGAGCTCCGAGGAGCGGAGAGGGGAAAGAGCGGGAGAAGAGATGGGGAGTGAGAGAGAGAGACGGCGTACGAAAGAGAGAGAGGGAGAGCCTGGCCTTTGGATGAAGAAGAGAGATAGAGACTGAGTTGAGAGATAGAGAGATCTGTGTGTGCCTTAACATGAGCTAGAGGAAATTTATAGGGTTAGAAAATAGAGGTAGCTGGCTGAGGAGACAGAGTTAGATGGGGATGGGTAGATACGGGTAGGTTAGGTGGGGTAATTAACTAAGGTAATTAGGGG
The DNA here is from genome assembly GCA_030789695.1 of Scilla litardierei. Taxonomy (NCBI): domain Eukaryota; kingdom Viridiplantae; phylum Streptophyta; class Magnoliopsida; order Asparagales; family Asparagaceae; genus Scilla; species Scilla litardierei. The sequence goes on along the minus strand of CM061141.1, from coordinate 276,764,453 downwards.
TAATTAGGTAATTAGCAAGGTAAAACCCAATTAACGAAAGGTCATTAGTGAAAATACAAAAAGCGAAAATTACGAAAATGCCCCTACTAGTAAACGTGTCCGAAAAATTACGAAAACATACCCACGGGATCGTATCGTCACGAGGATCGTGAATACAAAGACCGTTACAGGATTTGGGCTACGGAAATACTAGTTTTTGGCCAAAACGTTTAGAAAGCGGGTTTGCGGGTTCTCTATTGAAATGATATCAGAAAATTACGAAATTAATGTGGGAAGCCCCAAATGATCATAGGATGCTACTGCAGAAGTTTGAAAACTTTTTGAAGACGTTTGAATAGAAAATAAATTCATTGACCTAAAACTACAATATCTGAAAACGAATTTTTATCAGATCTTTTGGAGGTATTTGATGAAATCTGATTTTACTAAAATACTCCATAACTAGTCTGGTACTTCAAAACATTTTTATAGGAAATTTTTGAAATCAGTTAAAACTCCTAACAAACCATTATAAAATAGTTCAAAAAAAATTTGGAAATAGGTTAAACACGCAAATAGTTGTGTTGAAGAAAACATGCCGTTACATTCTACCCTCCTTAAAAATAATTCCGTCCTCGGAATTTAAAAATCTTTTTTTGAAACAAATAATTGGTATTATAAAGAAGCTCAAGCAAATAAATGATAGAAAAGATAGTAATCTTTGTAAATCAGGTTGTAAATAACATGAAATGTGATAAGAAAATAAGGGATGTGACTAATATATATTATCACCATAGCTGCTTCCGATTTATCAAATAGCCAGAATGCGAGATAATGGCACTACATGAAATGATAGTTCTGATGATGATGACATCCGATCGAACTTGGGACATAAGGTGACAAGTCAGAAGCAAGCATACCAAAGAGGAGGACAGAACGTCTATAAATGATGATTACATGGTCTCAATCATGTAAATCATCGCCATAGCATACAAAAACGTAAGGGATAAACCTAGTGCATCCTTACGGTTACAACTTAACCAGCCGAACACAAAGGGCTTCATCTGCCACTCTACCAGATTACAAGCCATTACCCAGATCAACACATACAGGCAAGTATAAGGCCAACTCTCGAGGGTCAAGATCATCGCTACCACTTGTCCCAGCAGTCTCCATAACATCCAACAAGAAACCAACATCCTAGCCGTCTCCCAAATCCGAGCACAAGACCGACATCCAACTTCAACGCCTAAGCCCAAAAGTATGCCAATACCCAATCCTAAGGATACTGCTTGCCAATACCATAGGTCGATATCTACGGTAAACACCATCAACCCTAAGCAGTTCAACGACCAAAAACTCAGGAACCTACAAGCACTAAGGAGCACCCCTAAGAAGCACTCGAAGCTGGGCAGCTCAAGGGGGAAGAACCAGAAAAAGGAGCTCCCAATGATACCAAGGGCGGCGGGTTCCCAATATCCCGACCACACGGCCAAAGCAAGGGTGGCGGCGAGGGTTGCTGCTAAGCCCAACAGACCCCAAGGTCGTTGGTGGGCCATCAGCGGCTGGCGATCCACGGCGGCGAGGGCTGCGGCTGGTTGACGATCCATGGCTGGGAGATAGGGCCTACTGGATGGAGCGAAGCGGAAGCTGGCGGATCTTCGGGTGAGGCCGGCGGATCGGAGATCGGAGCGGCGATGCGAGGTCCGATCGAGCTCGCTTGGGGAAGAGGCCGGGAGGGGGAGGGGGCGATGTCTGAGCGAAAAGGGAAAGCCACTGGGTGGCTTGCGGAGGAAGGATGTGGGTTAAAAAGAAAGAGGGGGGCACCGAAGTCGTCGGTGTTAGGCGGGTACAGGTATCGAGGAGAGGAAACGGACAAAAAGCAATAAAGATGGGGAGAGATAGTAGGTGGGAAAATTCAAACAATGGGAAAATCTGGTACATTATGAAAGTAGTGGGTAGAAAAGAAATACGAGTTACGTAACAGTCTACACTTGCACGTCATGGTTTGGCTCGTCTCAAACTCTCTAGTACCATCTTCCAATAATTCTGAGTGTCCATCGAACTGCTACCATTGTCGAACTCGAATTTCTGGTGATCGAAGACCGAATGCTACCCTCCTTAAAAATAGGCGTAGCTAGAGTTCAAGCGTACCAAAAATAGAAAGATTCTACGAAGTTTAATCGAAAGGTTATCAAGATAAAGGAAGGTTGATAGTGAAGATCGATGACGTCACATAATCATGATTCACGTCTTTGCGGTCCAGCGGACACGGCCAGGGAAGTGACTAAGCCAGGATCACTTATGCCCAGTCTAGCTAGGTCGATCCAACATACTTTAGCCAAGCACATTGACCGGTATCATGGTCCATTGAAGGAAGATTATCATTTATATGCGTGCCATCATCAACTGAAGGAAAGGTGATGAAATGAGTAGATGGTTCATCCAATGAAAATAACTATAACGGTTAGCAAAAGTGGCTACTAGGGAGGGTATAACCAAGAATGGAACACGAGTTCCTAAGCAATGGTTAAGAATTCGAAAAAGGTAATGAGGTTCAATGGAGATAGTTCGTTACGAATTTTGTGATAAGGAGCAATAGAAAATTTCCAAATCAAGATGTGGACATGCTATAGCACGATAACATATGCTAGCAATGATAATAAAGACGATGGGTGTCAAATCGACGTAGAGGGAAAAGGTTCAGGTATACCAGTGATTACTGGCTCTGTAGCCTCAGTATCTCGGGTTGATGCGGTGGATGCTTGACACCTAGCTTGGTTTAGCTCGGCCTGATGAATGACTCGATGTTGTGGAGCTAGGGGTGGTTTTAGATGTGCTGATCCAGAAACTCCTGTTGTCGTAGTCGCTTTCTTGTTAATGCGGCGGGGGCAGTTCCTGAGAGAGTGCTCAGATGCTCCACATGCCAAACATTGATTCAGCAGTAGGCGGCAGTTCTTCTTGATATGTCCCTTTCGGTTGCAATGGAAGCACACCATCGGGGATTTCCTGTTGACTGAAGATGTGGGCCTCTTGAATGTAGTCGTCGTCGGTTGGAGAGTGTCTATCAGTGGTTCCATAGGATGATTCCTTTGGGATGCTTTACAGAGTTTGTCAACAGCCTCATGGAGAACTTGGCGTTGAATTTCCAGTATTTCCTTTACGATACCCAATATATCGTTGTTGGTGGCGACGTGGGTATCTGGTTGACCTGCCATACTTCAAAACAAACCGCGATGTAAAGTAGGTTAGAATAAATCTATTCTAGCAGTATACTTGGATATTAATGTCATTTAAACCGATCTTAAAGTATTTGCATAAGCAAGACCTGCATGGGCCGCCACCAAAACCTGCCACTCCCCGCTTCCCATTCTACCGGGAGCGAGGACGCGAGCAGGTCCGCGATGTGCTTAAAACAAGGAGGAGTACTTTCCTTTTTTCTTTTCTTTTTGAAATCTTTTTCTTTTCTTCCTCCTTGGCATAAACACACTAAGCGTCTGTATAAAAATTGCAGATCCTTGCTTGCAAATTTAAGAAGCAGCTCAAACAATTATTACATATCCAGTGTACATTAATTAAGATACAGCTTGGCCTAGCATGGCCAATACAAACAAAGTACACGAATTACATTAATCAAATATATATATAAGTGCTGACGCGAAGGTAAAAGTCTAGTCTTCTGTGGGTAGATACTCCACGTAGCCTTCGAGCACTGGCTCGATTTCTGCAGTAGTGTCTTCAAAGAACTCACTATCGATACCTGACGGACATTTCGTAAAACAACAAAATGAAATGTCCGTCAGCGAGGTTTACTCGGCAAGATAATCTCAAAACCAAAATGTTGGACATTTTAAATTTAAACAATGATGCACTTTAAAGACAAGCAATAAGCTTAATTTACAAATGAGCAATAAAGAGATAAATCAGTTTAAAGTAGTTAAAACAGTTAAAGCAGTTAAACATTTGCAACCTGCAGCAATTAAATCATTGATAGCCATTTGCAATACCATTTGCAACATGTAGCAATTTCAATAACAATTTGCAATACTATCAGCAACCTGTGACAATTTAGCATTCAATAACCAAACTGTAGCAATCCTGTAGAAAAGAGGTTATGACGATAATCAATAACCAGTCTATCCTAGTGATAAGTCCATGTCCAAGAGTACTAGAGATAACCAACATGCAGCCTGCGACGGGAGCAACTCCGAGGCTTACCCACCGTTCCGATATGGCAACGGTCAAGGTTCTAACCCCCGTAATGTGTTGGAGGTAATTTAGTATGGCGCATCCAGTCATTCTGTAACACTTGTGATCATAGACTACCCCAATCCCAGGTCGAGTCATGTGGCGGTCAAAAGAATGTGTACTATCTGTCTATTATTGAAATTCCATCTTCCATCTATATTATTAAAGTTCCATCTTCCATTCAATATTGTTGAAGTTCCATCTTCCATTCAGTCAATTCAATCTCGGTGTTCCAATAGTCTGTACAACAGTCTCGTGAAAGTTCACAACTTCACGACTCGATTAAATGAAAACATCAGGATCACTTAAATAAATAAAAGAACGAGTAAGATATGATTTTAACCAAGCAAAAGAGTTTAAATTAGCTTAAAATACTTTCTAAGACTAGTAGTTATTTCTCAAGATTTTTAAACAATTTTTAAACAATTTTAAATAGCCAAAAAGCAATTTTAAATCAAGAAATGATTTTTAAAACATATGTTCAAGGATTGTTTAGAGCAAAACGCACATCAGAATTCTTCAAACAAGGTGTCAAAATGATCGTATTCACTAGTACTACGACATATATTTTTATCGTACGTAAGTGCACGTAAAAATCACAGATTACGAATTTTAAAAGGATTTTTAAAACAAGAATTTATCATTACAACATATCTTCAAAGATTTATTCCGGGCAAACCGTACGTCGGAATTCTGTAAACAAGATGTCAAAACGATCGTATTTACAAGTACTGTAACATATATTTTTATCAGACGTACGTATACGTAAAAATTGCAAGCTACGAATTTTAAAAGAATTTTAACCTATTTAAGTTTTTCCTTTAAAAATTCACTGTGAGAAATATACTTGCCTGATCGCGACGAAACTAGCGCCAATGGATTCGTTTCGACGTTTCTGATTTTCTGGGACTAGTCACACATTTTTCTGGCCCCTGTATAATTAGTTATGGATTTATAACCTTAAAACCAATTATTAATTAATGAAAATACGAAAATACGAATTACCATTCGTATTTACAAGTTTGCCATTGAATATTAATACCTCGTTCTCAGCATGCAGCGAACCGGAGGGGGGGTCTCTCGTCCGTCGACGGCGGCGGAGGGTCGTGCGGCACTCGGTCGGCGGGGCCCGTGGTACGGCGACGACGAGGGGAAGTAGCGGCGACGGTTGGCGGTGGCGGCGGCGTTCTTGCGGCGGTGCAGCGTCGCTGGCGAGCGGAGAAGAGAGATGGAGAGGTGGGCTTCGTCGGACGCGGCGGCTGCGGGGGCGGTGGAGCGTCGGAGAGAGGTCGGCGGTGGCGGTTGAGGCCGGAGGGCGGCGGCAGACTTCCGGGAGAGAGCGAACGGGAGAGGAGACTGAGAGCGGGGAGGTGGAGCTAGGTGGCGGGTGTGGTGGTGAACGGCTCTCAGAGGTCGGAGGGGATCGGAGCGCGACGGCATCGCTGGCGGGGGTTCGCCGGAGCTCCGAGGAGCGGAGAGGGGAAAGAGAGGGAGAAGACATGGGGAGTGAGAGAGAGAGACGGCGTACGAAAGAGATAGGGAGAGCCTGGCCTTTGGATGAAGAAGAGAGATAGAGACTGAGTTGAGAGATAGAGAGATCTGTGTGTGCCTTAACATGAGCTAGAGGAAATTTATAGGGTTAGAAAATAGAGGTAGCTGGCTGAGGAGACAGAGTTAGATGGGGATGGGTAGATACGGGTAGGTTAGGTGGGGTAATTAACTAAGGTAATTATGGGTAATTAGGTAATTAGCAAGGTAAAACCCAATTAACGAAAGGTCATTAGTGAAAATACAAAAAGCGAAAATTACGAAAATGCCCCTACTAGTAAACGTGTCCGAAAAATTATGAAAACATACCCACGTGATCGTATCGTCACGAGGATCGTGAATACGAAGACCGTTACAGGATTTGGGCTACGGAAATACTAGTTTTTGGCCAAAACGTTTAGAAAGCGGGTTTGCGGGTTCTCTATTGAAATGATATCAGAAAATTACGAAATTAATGTGGGAAGCCCCAAATGATCATAGGATGCTACTGCAGAAGTTTGAAAACGTTTTGAAGACGTTTGAATAGAAAATAAATTCATTGACCTAAAACTGCAATATCTGAAAACGAATTTTTATCAGATCTTTTGGAGGTATTTGATGAAATCTGATTTTACTAAAATACTCTATAACTAGTCTGGTACTTCAAAACATTTTTATAGGAAATTTTTGAAATCAGTTAAAACTCCTAACAAACCATTATAAAATAGTTCAAAAAAATTTCGAAATAGGTTAAACACGCAAATAGTTGTGTTGAAGAAAACAGGCCGTTACATTATCCACATGCACCATTTCATCATGTTCCTTATTCCTATCCACGACATGCCTCACGTAGAAATCAACAATGCATGCATGCACCCAATAGGATGAGGGCTCCCAAAATCTTAACTATTTGGAGCCCAAAGGACACAAGCATGGATGAAAAACAAGTTTACATGAATGATTATTTTATGAATGTAGTGGATAATGATAACTATGTGGGGAAGTCTAAGTCCAATTGGACTTGGCTTCCAAAGGTCTAATCTTTTGGACCCAATGACCTTGGGTACCATGATACGATATTTTATATCTATATGTACTCAAGAGAAAGAAACGGAGCAACAAATTTAAATTTAGCTCCGAGAGGAATTGGATACTCGATAGCGGGTGTTCAAAACACATGACGGGTGACGCTCAATTGCTCTCCGGAGTGGTGCCCATCGCAAATGGGAACCAGGTAGTCTTTGGAGGCAACGAGAGCGGAACCATCATAGGTGTTGGCAAAGTGGGTAATTCTTCTAAACCACTTATATGTGATGTTTACCTTGTTAAAGGATTAAACCACAATCTCATTTCAATAAGCCAACTTTGTGACAAAGGTTACAAAGTTAGCTTTACGAAAGGAATGTGCCATATTTTGAATAAAAATACTAATGATGTATTGTTTTCCGGCACACGCCATAAGGATATATATATCCTAGATCTTCCAAGATCACATGAACAATGTCTCATTGCCAACACAAGTGAACAACACTTATGGCATCGACGTTTTGGTCATGTGAACTTTGGAACACTTTTTAAGCTTTCCAAGTTAAATTCTATTAGAGGCTTCCCTAAGCTTGTCTTTCAAAAGAAAAGCTTTTATGACTCATGTCAACGAGGCAAGCTTCCAAAATCTTCATTTAAACCTAAGAAAAGCATTTCATCTAAGCGGCCTCTAGAGCTATTACATCTAGATTTATTTGGGCCAACTAGAGTTGCTTCATTAGGTAATGCTAGATATGGACTTGTCATCGTTGATGACTTTTCTAGATTTACTTAGGTATTTTCCTTGTGTAATAAAAATGAAGCTTTTGAAAACTTCACAATTTTTGTTAAGAAAGTACAAAATCTCATCGGAACCACCATTCTCACTATTCGTAGTGATCATGGAGGGGAATTTGAGAATGAGTCTTTTGAGAACTTTTGTGATGAAGTTGGTATTACACACACCTTTTCATTCCCCCGCGCACCTCCTCAAAATGGTGTTGTTGAGAGAAAGAATAGGACGCTAGTGGAGTGTGCTCGCACTATGCTTGATGATAGCCAACTTGGCCATCAATTTTGGGCGGAAGCAGTACACACCGCTTGCTATGTGTTTAATAGAATACTTTTGAGGCCCGGAACTAAACAAACTTGTTATGAATTGTTGTTTGGTAGATTGTCTCAAGTTAAACATTTTCGTGTTTTTGGTTCAAAATGCTTTATTAAAAACACGTATGGTAGTTTGGACAAATTCGATCCAAGATCCGATGAGGGGATTTTTGTTGGATACTCCTCACGTAGCAAAGCCTACCGGATATACAACAAACGAACCTCAACGATCGAGGAATCGCTTCATGTTTCATTTAATGAAGGTTTTTTTCCAACTAGAACTACTAATGGTGATGACTCTATGGATGTCTTATGTGATTCAATTGGTAATTCTAATTCTAATAATTCTATTGATTCTATTGATACTAACCCGACTAATGAAGTTTATGAGAATGTTCCTAGTGATCAGGGAATTCCCAAACTGCTTCATACCGTTCGTGACCATCCTCATGAGCAAGTCATTGGCAATATCCATGATAGTGTCAAGACGAGATCGCAAGTGAACTACTTCGCTCATTGTGCCTTTGCCTCCTCGATTGAGCCAAAGAATGTTAATGAAGCGTGCGAAGATGGTGCTTGGATCTTAGCCATGGAGGAGGAACTCATTCAATTCGAGAGGAATGAAGTTTGGGAGCATGTTCCATTGCCATCGAAGAACCACACCGTCATAGGAACGAACTGGATTTTCAAGAACAAGACCGACGAAAACCAAATCGTCGTCCGGACCAAAGCTCGGTTAGTTGCTCAAGGCTACCGTCAAGAGGAAGGTATTGATTTCGAAGAATCCTTCGCTCCGGTAGCGAGATTAGAATCTATTAGATTATTATTGTCTTTTGCATGCCATAAGGATTTTAAATTATTTCAAATGGATGTTAAAAGTGCATTTTTAAATGGAGATGTTGTTGAGGAAGTTTACGTTTCTCAACCTCCGGGGTTTATTAATGAAAAATTTCCAAATCACGTTTTCAAACTTAAGAAAGCACTTTACGGTTTGAGACAAGCTCCTCGAGCTTGGTATGACCGTTTAAAGAATTTTCTTTTGGATTTGGGTTTTAAAATGGGAGAAGTTGATTCCACATTATTTGTTAAGTATTCGAATAATGGTATAATTTTAGTTCAAATATATGTTGATGATATCATTTTCGGTGCTACTAACTTTGCTCTTTGCGAAGAGTTTTCTAATGTGATGAAGGATCAATTTGAGATGAGCCACATGGGTGAGCTCAAGTATTTCTTAGGTATCCAAATTTGCCAAATGAACGATGCAATCTTCATCCACCAAACGAAGTACACGGTGGAGTTGCTTAAGCGTTTTGGAATGGAGAATGCCTCTGGGAAAAAGACTTCAATGAGCACGACTACACATCTTGATAAAGATGCGGGCGGAAAAGATGTAGACATTCGTCTATATCGAGGTATGATAGGTAGTTTACTATATCTTACCGCAAGTAGGCCCGATATTATGTTTGCCGTATGTGTATGTGCTCGTTATCAGTCTCAACCGAAGGAGTCACACTTAGTAGCGGTAAAACGTATTTTCCGTTATTTAAGTTACACACTTGATTTTGGATTACTTTATCCAAAATCTAGCACATATGAGTTAATCTCATATAGTGACGCAGATTATGCGGGATGCAAATCCGATAGGAAAAGTACTAGTGGCACTTGCCATTTTATAGGAAATTCTCTTGTCTCTTGGTTTTCCAAGAAGCAGAATTCCGTATCACTTTCAACCATCGAGGCGGAATATATTGCCGCCGGTGCCGTGTGTGCTCAAGTTCTTTGGATGAGACACACACTTAAAGACTTTGGTATAAACTGTGATACTTGCCCTATCATGGTGGACAACCAAAGTGCATTATGTCTCTCTAAGAATCCGGTACACCATTCCCGTTCTAAACACATAGATGTCCGACACCATTTCTTAGATGATCATGTTGCTAAAAAGGACATCATATTAGTGTACGTTGAAACCCAGAAGCAAATCGCCGATATTTTCACGAAACCCCTAAAGGAAGACTCATTTGTGCGGTTACGTCGAGAATTGGGGATTATGGGTGAATATGAGATTTATGATTCATATTTTTTTTCAATAATCTTGCATGCTATTCATCTCGTTATATTTGTTCATGCTTGATGTATTGGAATTTTCTGGATTTTTGTTGAATTTTCGGAATTTTCGCTCGATTTGTTCTTAAACGTCAAATTTAAGATTTTCGATGTTTAATGGGGTAGTATAATGATTAATGAGAGTTATTTCGATGTTTCGTCCAAGTGCGATTAGGAGAGAAATCAAAAATTTCAATTTTCAAATTTTTAGACTCTCTTAGTCGGTCCAAGTTCATTGGCCGACCGACTAGATTCATGTCTAGTCGGTAAGTGAATGAGCTTAGTCCGACTAATTCTTGTCAGTATTTTTGGCTTCTGCTACTGTTTGCAACTAGTCGGTTCAAGCTCATTAACTGACCGACTAGATCGTCATATAGTCGATCAGTGCTTGAACTGTGACCGACTAATTGCTCAGGGACAGTTGCGACTTTTGCTCTTCCAATCGACTTATACTCAATCCCGACCGACTTATTTTCATTCTAGTCGGTTCATCTCTCTCTCTCTCTCTGCCAAAACCCCCCCGTGCCCGTTCGACTTCCTCTTCTCCCGTCGTCGTTTCCGGCCATCTCTCCGACCAACTCCGGCCGGGGATCTCTCTCCTCCTCCTCCTAGGGTAAATCCCTCTCTCTCCCATCTCCTCTAGGGTTTGTTTCCTGTGATTAGGGTTAGGGTTTCTTAGATTTCAGCTCTTAGGGTTTTGTCTAGGGTTGATCTTTAGGGTTATCTCGTTTGATTGCGTCGTGTCTTGTCTCGCTGATGGCAAGAACACGAATTCCGATCGATCCCTCTGGTCCATCGCCTATGACTATCGATTCACCACCCTCGGACCCCCCGCAACCCAAACGAACCCCACCCAAACGCCGATCGAAGACCACCCAACCCTCTTCGTCTTCGCCTCCTCTTAAGCGTAAGAGGACAACGACGGCGAAGCCCCGAGCCCAATCTCAGCCCAAGCCCAAGCCTGTGTCTTTTCGTGCTCCCACTCCACCCAGTGCTTTGGATTCCGACACCGAGTACATACCCGAGACCGAGACCCATAGGGATCCTACACCACCTCCTAAGGAACCTACGTCTAGCTCTCGACCCCGTACTTCCACACGTCAGCCTAAGGGAAAGGCTCCGATGCCGGCTGGCGGTGTCGATATCTCTTTGTGTCGCGACGACCCGATGTGTCTCGTGACATATAATCGTATCGAACACTGTCCGCTGCTTCTGGAGCATTTCGTTCAGTTTTCAGACTTCCCAGGCCTTGTTGATCTTCTGTCGTCTTCCGGTCTTATCGATTATCTTCGATATGACCCTAAAGCGAATCCACACACATACCCTCGCCTGGTCAAACTCTTCTATGCCAACCATGTCCGGGGTCAGTACGACGAGACCCACTCTATGAGACGACTGTCTTGGGGACACCGATAGTCCTCACGGCAGAAATCTTAGGAGAGTTGATTGGTTGCTCGTCGTCTGGCCTCCTCCCTTTCGATATCTCCGTCGATGACATCTCTTCTGTCGATCAGGTCATACTTTCTGAGATTTTTCACGAGATTCCTCCCGCCATGATTGGCGTCCCCTCGAAGTCTTTCAAGCCTAATGGCTGGGTCCTTAACCTGATTCTGAAGTCGCGCTTACTTCCTAAGTACGGCTCCTCTTCTTTGCCTTCCCAGCCATTCCTGAAGTTGATCTATGCCATCTTCATGGGGAGTGAGATTAACTGGGCTCGGATCATACTCGATAAGATGGATTCTTTCGAGTGTATCCGGAAGTCCACGAAGTCTGCTCATATCCCATATCCGTGCCTTCTGACACTCGTATTCTGTCACTTTCGTGTCACCGTGCCTCCTGATGATGAGCTTCCTCTCGGTCCCCCTCTGAACGCGACGGCCATCAAGAAGTCTCTTGCGGCACTTCGTCACGTTCAGAGGACGACCCCCTCTGCTTCAACGTCTGCTTCAGCCTCAGCTGCTCCCTCTCCTACTCTTGTTGACCTCGCACATTCGGTGAAACGTGTGGAGTCTCGCTGTGCTCGATCCGAGGAGATTCTTGCTCGTATCGCTCGTCACCTTGGTATTGAGATCCCTTCGTCTGTTTCTGAGGACGAGGAGGAGTTGGATGATGAGGAGATTCTCGAGCTTGCTCGTGCTGCTGCTACTCGTGCCCCTGAGGGTACACCTGTTGCTGCTGTTACTTCTGGTGCTGCTGCTTCTTCTGCTGGTGACCCCGAGAGCACACCTGGTGCCACCATACCTGCGGTGGATACTTCTTCTAGTGCTCCCGAGGCCACTACTGTTGCTGCTCCAGAGATCGTCTCTCCTATCGTGCCAGATATTTCTACTCTCATCGCTCCTGTTGACACTCCAACCATTCCAGTGACCACTCCTGCTGAGCCTGCTGTTGCTTCAGATCCTCCCGCTTCCTCCTGAGCTTCTCTGAGGACTCTCCTAGTGCACCTTGGATGATAGATCTTATAGTGAGAGTGTGGGTTAGGATAGTGTGGCTGGTTATGATTTTTGGATCGTTTTGATTTATTTTGATGTATCCCATATGATGTTTTTAGATTGTTGTAAGTTTTGTGATACTCTGATATCTGCTGTGTGATATGATGTATTGTGTGCTTCGATCATTGGATCGCTTATGTATGTTGTCGATGTATCATCTTGATGTACTCATGCTTTATATATATATATATATATATATATATATATATATATATATATATATATATATATATATATATATACATCGATGTTGACATTTCATTCTCTTGCGCACATTATATTCTTTTATATGTCTCTGATGTTTGATTTCGTCGCTCGACGATAATACTTGGTTAAATAGAATTCATTTTATGAAAACATAGAATTGTTTTCCATGCACTAAATTAACCAAGAATGTTGATATTGGAGAGTATATTCCATAACTCAATCCGTAAAATTGATTTGAGTTTTGATGATTTTATTTTTTTTCAATTTTCGACTTTGGTCTCATTGACACGCTTTGATTTAATTAGTATTTTCCTTTGGTGTCATTTGGACCGTGGTCGTATTCTACGACTCCCGTGCTTTTATTTGAAGCCACTGTTGTTGTCGTTGATCTCCTCCCACTCTTTTTGCTAATGCCAAAGGGGAAGAGATATAATAATGACGATGGGCTAAATGATAATTTAAAGCATTTTTCCAAGAATCTAATTTGATATGTTAGATTCATGGGGAGTTAAGATATAAACATGGATTTCAAATCCTAAATTTCGATAATTGGATTCTCATTTTATACTTTACTCGTCTGCTTGATGCTTATGAATATTATTGAATATGGAATTAACATGTCATCAATGCAAGGGGAGTAAGTAAATTTCATTTGAATGATTATTTTTTATTATTATTTATGTTAGTTTGTCATCACCAAAAAGGGGGAGAATGTTGGATATTGGACTCCCCGGATTTGGTTTTGGATGATGAACAAACATAAATATATCGTGAACTAACACTTTGTGAGCGCAGTTATGGAGATCGTCGCCAAATTCATATGAACATCTAAAGCGACGTCTCAAGACTTCTCAAAGCGCGTGATCGTATGCCTAAAGCTTCGTTGAAGCTTTTGGACCATTTTAGAAGTCATGAAGATTCGGATTAAAGCTTTTGAAGACGGTTCGTCAAGTTTTATTTATAGTCTTCTAGCTTCTTCCGTAGAATGTTAAGCCTTGACTAGGTCTTACGTTTTAATCTTCATAACGCTCTTATCTTAGAACTAGGATCTTGTAAGAAGTCCATACGAACTTTCCTGAAGCATCGCGCTTCGATTCGCGACTTCTTGTGCATGTTTGTTGGTTCAAGAAGAAGAACCAACCGACTAGATGGTGATCTAGTCGGTCGGGAAAGCTTCTTGGACCGACTAGTTTGCGTCAGTCAATTCCAAGCTCTTTGCTGTTTACAGTTAGTCAGTCTACGTTGACTCACCGACCGACTAGTTTGTGAACTAGTCGGTCAGTGATGCTTCTTAGACCGACTAGTTCAGCTTCTACTGTACATGCCAACTTACTGTTTATCGTTAGTCGGTCAAAGAACGTTTGTCGACCGACTAGTTGATGAACTAGTCGGTCAACATTTGTTCTTGGACCGACTAAATCAATTTGTGTTCAGACTTTCAGTTTTATCTCTTAGTCGGTTTCAGTTGAGTCACTGACCGACTAGTTGTGAAACTAGTCGGTCAGCAACTCTTCTGTGACCGACTAGTTCCCTTCAGTCTGAACTTCTTTATTTGGCTGTTCTACCATTAGTCGGTTCATGTTGATTGATCGACTGACTAGTTGATGAACTAGTCGGTCAGTCAACCTTCTTTGACCGACTAATTTGGTTCAGAATAGAGCCGTTGGAGCTTTAATTGAAACGTTTTTCTCTCTCTCTTTCCTCTAACCTATAAATACTTGGAGTACTGCATTCATTGCACTCAAGGCTGATATTAAGAGAAGTTTAGAGATCAAAGAGAAAGCATTCATTCTCATTAAAGCTCATTCATTTCCATTCAAGAATCTCTCCTCACTCTTATTTCAAACGAGAGATTCATTGATTGTGAACCTTCCAAGCCAAGTGCTTGATTCTAGGTCACCAACTACCTCATAGCTCTCCATCGCTGATCAACATTTTGGAGCTAGGGTTTGGTGCCTCTTCATCTTCCCCAAAATCATCTTTGCCCTAATTCGTAAGTTTACTCAAGACATAGGTATTTTGTGGTAAGCATTTCTATTTCAATTTACTTTGATATTGTAAGTGATTCACTCTCGGTTGTGAGAGTTTGTTTGTGATCCTGGGTTGTGGGAGTCACAATTTTCATTTGTGTAGGATTTGACTTGTGAAGGTTTTTCACAAGTATTTCATAGTGGAAATCTTGAGTTAGGGTTTCTAACTCGAGTATCCGGAGGGGATTCGTGTGTTTGGGACGTAGGATCACCAGGAACAAGTCGGGGAGACTTGGGTGGATCCGAACCCAGTTATATTGCTTGTTTGCGATTGTTTGTCTTTATTGTCTAACATTTACATTTTCGCATTTCCGCATTGTTTGGTAGAGTTTGCAAGGTAATTAAGAATTAGCCTCTTAATTATTTTAAAGTACTATTCACCCCCCCTCTAGTACTTGTGCAGTAGCTTAGCAGGGCATTACAGTATGTACTTAGCACATTCATTATGAATCTATATGTGTATTTCTCTCTCCCTATGGCATTATCCAAAAGGTGGGAGTAAAATAACAACAACAATCGTGTTAAATAAGAACTAGTAACAATTACAAGAGTTTAAAGATATATAAATCAAAACTCATAAAGCCATATCATAAACTTAGGTGATTAGAGCAATGGGAGTCCAATATCAACATTGAGATACACGAAGAAAACATATTGTCTCAAATCACATCACATGAAGAATACAACATATACGGAGACAATATCTAGAAAATTCAGACAGCTATGATAAGCAATTATACATTGTGTGAAATATACGAAGAAACTACAACTTCACACGCACACACACACACACACACACACACACACACACACACACACACACACACACACACACACACAAAAGTCCACATGAGTACAAAACATAGGAACCACATCATGTGTCTCAAAATGAACAAAATACATGATAATGATATATCATTACTACACAAAATATCCATCATACATACAACAAAGAACTACTCAACCCTAACCAAAACAAACAAAAAAATCTAGATCTCAGGGTGAGTGTCTAAAAATATCAGCTGCAACATCAGTCAATGTTGATGACAGTGGGGTCCGAGGGACGACCAGACGAACGGAACATCAGCCTGGCAGAGCGGCTAGTAGGATAAGCTGGAGCCTTCCTCTTGGAAGACGACACACCTGTGGCAGAGGTTTCTGCATGAGCATGAACGGGGGTCTGGACCTCAGAAGGCACATGCACAAAGCCTGGAGGAGGGGGCAACAACATGAGCAATATCCTCAGACGGAAGAAACAGGGCCTGAAGTTCTGCTGGAATAGGGGAACCCATGAAGCAAAAAAGGTTTGTGCTGAATCTCGAGGAGAGTGAGCTTCTGATCCATAGAGGCAACAATCTTCTCGATTGAAGTGACACGGTCACACAGTTGACCGAGAAGGAAATATTCGAGCAGTACCGACGGAGGAGAATGAGGAGGTTGATCGGCTGGCTGATAAGTGGGTTTAGCGGAGTTTACCGATGGGATAGGATCACCAATCAAGATGACTAAGAACTCCCCAGACGATGGAGGCGAGGAGGGTAGCTGCTTAGTAGGTGGAGGAGAGGGTTCAGCGAGAAAGATGTTCAATGTTTCTCCTGACGACGGCGGACCAGAAGGATCTATGAAATCGATCGACAGAAGCTAGGCCAAGTAAGCAACGAGAGAAACACGAGATAAATCGAACCTAATTCAAAAGGCAGACGAGACAGTCGAGGTCCGAGTGACTCAATCGACTGACGACGAGAAATGGGGACGAAGAGCGCCGGAGGAGCGAACGACTGAAGGTTTGAGTCGAGGAAGACGAAACAGTTTCAATCAGATGAGAGAGAATCAGTACGATCGAAGTGAAATCTCTCGTTGATATAATGAAGAGGCAAAAGAATCTAGGCCGTTGGATCAAAGAATCGATGGCTCAGATCAAATGAGCGAACCGCCACAATAGGAGATAGTCGACTGATGAACAATATTCAGTCGGCTAGTTGAAGTGATAAGAGATAACCTTAGGTTGGCAGACAGTCGACTGTTGGGTAACTTGCAGTCGACTGTCTGTGAGACAGTCGATTGTATTATACTCATCAGTCGACTGACTGAGAATCAATAAAATTGATGATAAAACAAAGACTACCGACGAAATTGACAGGTGCCTGATGACTAAAATGTAGTCGCCTGTTGATCCAACAGTCGACTGTAAATTTGTCATCAATCGCTTGGGTGAAAGATACAGTCTGCTGATAGAGAAGATAGAGTAGGGCAGTCGACTGTCGAAGGAAAGACAGTCGTCTGTCCTGGTCCAAAAATGCACAGTGAGGTTAAAATTCAGAGGATATGCACAACTCACCCTAGGACCTATACTCTAACATAAACTCATCATAAAATCAATATCAAACGATAAATCATCTATAACATAAATCTCTTAAAACAATCTGAAAACACATGTAATCAAAGAAATCTCAATAGCCTTTCTTAAAACCAATATATGATATATCAAAAGAAAAGAGGCAACATGATGATATGAGTTCAAAAGAAGGTATATCAAGTAAGTTGAAATCCTAAATTTCAGATTCACCCATAATTCCTAATTCTCCACGCAACCTCACAAATATCTTCTTTAAGAGGTTTTGTGAAGACGTCGGTAATTTGTTTTTGGGTTTCAATGTACTCTAAGATGATGTCCTTCGTAGCTACATGATCATTGATAAAGTGGTGTCTCACATCTCTGTGTTTGGTACAGGAGTGATGTACCAGATTCTTTGAAAGACATATAGCACTTTGGTTATCAACCATGATAGAGCAAGTATCATAATTGGCACCATAGTCCTTAAGAGCGTGTCTCATCCAAAGAACTTTTGCACATGCAAGACCTGCGGGTAATATATTCCACTTCAGTCGTGGACAATGATACCGAGTTCTGTTTCTTGGAGAACCAAGAGACTAAGGAATTTCCTAGAAAATGACAAGTGCCACTAGTACTTTTCCTATCGGATTTGCATCCGACAAAGTCGGCATCACTATATGAGATTAACTCATATGTGCTAGATTTAGGGTAAAGTAACCCATAATCTAGTGACTGATTGAGATAACAAAAAATTCTTTTAACCGCAATCAAGTGTGACTCTTTATGTCTAGCTTGATATCTAGCACACAAGTATACGGAAAACATGATATCGGGCCTACTAGCAGTTAAATAGAGTAAGCTACCGATCATACCTCGATATAGACGAACGTCAACATCTTTTCCATTTTCATCCTTGAAGACGATTCCATCCCGAATAGCTTGATAAGCTCACATATGTACTTAGTTTGATGTATGAAAGTCACATCCTTCAGTTTTCGAATTTGCAATCCAAGGAAATAGTTGAGCTCACTCATGTGGCTCATCTCGAATTCATCCTTCATGGACTTAGAAATTTTTTGACAGAGATTAAAGTTAGTAGAACCAAATATTATATCGTCTACATAAACTTGAATCAACAGGATGTCATTTTCATAATCCTTAATGAAAAGTGTTGAATCAACTTCACCCATTTTAAAACCTAAATACAAAAGAAAGGTCTTGAGTTGATCATACCAAGCTCTAGGAGCTTGTCTCAACCCATACAACGCTTTCTTAAGTTTAACAACAAGGTTTGGAAATTTTTCATGATTGAAATCGGGAGGTTGAGAAACATACAATTCTTCATTGACAATACCATTTAAAAAGTACTTTTAACATCCATTTGAAATAATCTGAAATTCTTATGAGATGCAAAAGATAAAGCAATCTAATAGCTTCTAATCTAGCTACGGGGCAAAGAATTCTTCGAAATCGATACCTTCCTCTTGCCGGTAGCATTGAGCTACTAACCTTGCTTTGTTCCTTGTGATGACCTCGTTCTCATCGGTCTTGTTCTTGAAGATCCATTTGGTCTCAATAAATTGATGACCACTTGAAAGAGGAACGAGCTCCCAAACTTCATTTCTCTCGAATTGCATGAGTTCTTCTTCCATTGCCACTATCCAAGAGCTATCCTCGCAAGCTTTTTGGATGTTCTTTGGCTCAATGGTAGAGACAAATGCGCAATGAGAGAATTCTTCAATTCTAGACCTCGTTCGAACACCCACACCAATATCTCCAATAATTTGGTCATGTGGATGGTTGTGAACGGTTGGGTAAGCTTTGGGTATTCCCGCATCACTTGGAACATCTTCAACAATCTCATTAGTAATGTTAGTCTCAATAATTGAGTCATTAATCTTGACATTACTAAGAGAATCACATATAGCATCTACACTATCATTAATAACTTGAGGAAAATCAAATCTTCATAAAATGATACGTGTAGTGATTCCTCGATCGCTGAAGAGGTTTTATTGTATATCCGGTAGGCTTTGCTACGTGTGGAATATTCAACAAAAATTCCTTCATCGGATCTTGGCTCAAATTTATCTAAATTACCAAAGGTGTTCTTGATAAAACATTTTGAACCAAAAACTCGAAAATATTTAACTTGAGGCTTTTTGTCATAAAATAACTCAAAACAAGTTTTGTTCGTTCGGGGTCTCACTAGGATCCTATTGAGCACATAACATTCCGTGTGCACTGCTTCTACCCCAAAATTATAGCCCACGATGACTATCATGGAGCATAGTACGAGCACACTCAATAAGAGTCCTATTCTTTCTCTCTACAACACCATTTTGTGGTGGTGCCCGAGGAAAAGAAAAATTGTGAGTTATCCCGGTGTCATCACAAAACTTTGTAAAAGACTCATTCTCAAATTCTCGTCCATGATCACTACGGATAGTGATAATGGTGGATCCTAAGAGATTCTGAATTTTCTTTGCAAATATGGTAAACTCTTCAAAAGCTTCATTCTTATTAGTTAAGAATGAAATCCAAGTAAATCTAGAGAAGTCGTCAACGACAACTAATCCATAATGAGCATTGCCTAAAGAAGCGGTTCTAGTTGGCCCAAATAAATCTAGATGAAGTAGTTCTAGGGGCCTCTTAGAAGTAATGCCTTCTTTAAGCTTAAAAGATGATTTACTGAGTTTACCTCTTTGACATGAATCACAAAAGTTTTTCTTACTAAAAGCAATTTTTGGAAAACCTTTGACTAGATCATGCTTAGCTAACTTATATAAGTGCTTAAAATGAACATGACTAAAACGACGATGCCATAATAGTTGTTCATTTGTATTAACAACTAAGCAATGTTCTACGGTTTTAGGCAAGCTCAAATAATAAATTTTTTACGCCTAATACCGGTAAATAAAACATGTGAACTAGAATCAACAATTTTACACATACCCTCTCTAAAGTTAACATTGTAACCTTTGTCACAAAGTTGACTAATGGAGATAAGGTAGTGACATAAACCACTAACTAGAAATACATTAGTAATTAAAGGTTTGGAGGAGTTTCCGACTATACCTACTCCAATGATGGTTCTCTTTTGGTTACCTCCAAAAGTGACCGTTGCACCATTCTAGATGCTAATCACTTCGGAGAGTAATGAAGGATCTCCCGTCATATATTTGGAGTAACCACTGTCGAGAATCCATCCTTTTCTTTTAGAGCTAGTTTGACCTTTATAGCTCTCTTTCTTTCTCTTGGGTACCTACATAGTATACCATAAGCTCATGGTACCCAATTTTGGTTGGGTCCAAGGGGATTAGCCCTTTGGAAGCCAAGTCCAAGTGGACTTCTGCTTTCCAACATAATTACCATTATTAATAACATCATGAAAATAGGAATCAACATATGCATTCCTATCATTTAAGCTAGTGTTCTTGGGACCCCAATGATGTATGTTTTAGGAGTCCTTTTCCTAGTCGCATGCATAGTTGTTAGATTTCTAAGTGGTGCATGCTTCTTAGGAACATGGTTTCTGGCATAAAAATGAGGTGGTGGATATGCATTGGACATATGAGGATTATATGTATGCTTGGGAACATGTATGTTGTATGAAACATATGGGTCATGCATGATATGTGGAGGATGTGCATACATGTAAGAATGATGCGTATGAGCATATGAGTGTAAAGGAGCACGTACATGAGTATTTCTCATGTGTGGATTTGTACGTGTCCGTAGGTGTGGAGCATAGAAAGTGTCATGAGTATCCACTTGTGAAGTAGGAGATTTCCTACGTGGATGAAGGTTTGTGTACATGTAAGCATGGCTTCTCTTTTGGTTTCCACCCTTTGTGGGTTTCTTGCCAAAAGGAAAAGACGGTGAAGTGGTGACTTTCTTGGTAGGTTTGCTACCTATAGTGTCTTTTACACCACTTGTGGATGCACCGGAGGATGGCCTCACAAAGTCTATAGTGACACCACTATAGGAGGTGCGAGCATTGGATGCATTTGCTTCCACAAAACCAAGACCAACACGATGTGTTGGTTTGCTAGCAAATCATCCAATTGTCCTTTTCCTTATTGAATATCACAATATGGGAGGACATGAGCTCATATTTCTCCTTAAGAGAAGAAATGTTGGTATCCAAGGTGGACACCCGTGCTTTGAGCTCGTGCACTTGAGTTTTAAGAGAATCATTCTCTAAACCCAATTGTGTGTGTCGTGAAACTAGATCACTATTATCCTTAGGATGTGTTTGATTTAGTTGAGATTTGAGGGTATTCACCTCAATTTTCAAAGTGACATTTTGAGAAGCTAAATTTTCTTTCTCAAGGGTTAAAGTATCAACAATGGTGTCATTGTTGATAATGCATGGAATGGATGGATTGCTAACATTCAATTTCTTTAAACTAGTATATCTAAGCATTAAAGATTAATACTTAGAAAATTATTCTTCATTAGCAATGAGAAATTCATATATAGTTACCTCGGTTTCATCCATGTCGGAATCACTTTCATCGGAGAGTGAATCTTCTCGGGCCATGAAGCACATATGGGCACTTTCATCCTTCTCGTCATCAGATTCGCTTGATGAGTCTCCACTTGAATCATCGAATGTACCTACTAGTCATTTCTTCTAATCATTCTTATTCTTGTCGGACTTGTGGTACTTCGGAGCCTTCCACTTCTCTTTATTTCATAGCATTGGGCAATCCTTTTTGATGTGCCCTAGCTTATTACACTTAAAGCAAATAGAGGAAGTGTTATTAGTAGAATCAAATCTATTCTTAGATGAAAATTTACCTTTGCAAAAGAAGCGTTAGAACTTCTTTGCCATTTGAGCCATTTCATCCATGTCCATCTCATTTCTAATTCACTATCGGAGGATGAGGAATTGGCTTTGAATGCCAAAGCCTTCTTCTTGGCCTCCGAAGGGTTCATCATAGCTCAAATCTTTAATCGGTTCTCCCGTCTTCGTAAGACATGAGAGTGCCAATAAGCACTACTACAAAAGGGACCTTTAACAGCGCTTAAATAAGGTCTTTAACAGCTCTTCTGCGTGCTGTCTATCTCGCCGCTGCTAAAGGGGGGCTGGTTTTAAAAGCGCTTTACAAGCGCTGTTAAAGGGGGCCTTTAACAGCGCTTGTTTCTGCAAGCGCTGTTAAAGGGGGGCCTTTAACAGCGCTTGTTTCTGCAAGCGCTGTTAAAGGGGGGCCTTTAACAGCGCTTGTTACTGTAAGGCTGTTAAAGGCCCCCCTTTAACAGCGTTCGTTACTGCAAGCGCTGTTAAAAGGGGGCCTTTAACAACGCTTGTTTGTGCAAGCGCTGTTAAAGGCCCCCCTTTAACAGCGCATGCACAAACAAGCGCTGTTAAAGGTGGGCCTTTAACAGTACTTGTTTCTACAAGCGCTGTTAAAGGATGGCTTTTAACAGCGCTTGTTACTGCAAGCGCTGTTAAAGGCCATCCTTTAACAGCGCTTCTTTTAAAGAAGCGATGTTAAAGGGGAGTCTTTAACAGCGCTTGTTACTGCAAGCGCTGGTAAAGGGGGGCTTTAACAGCGCTTGTTACTGCAAGCGCTGTTAAAAGGGTGCCTTTAACAGCGCTTGTACTAAAAAACGCTGTTAAAGGTGGACCTTTTACAGCGCTTGTATGTACTAAACAAGTGCTGTCTATTATGACATTTAGCCCATTTTAAATATCTAAACATCTTAAACCTGGTCATTTTAACCCATTTAACCAGGGTTTAAACCATTCATAAGTGTTCAGCTGAAAACCGACAAATTTAGCAGTAAACTGAAACGTTTCGAGTAAAAAGTATACCACAATAACCAGGATAAAAAAACATAAAAAAACAGAACCACGAACAAGCTGATGAGCACTAGAAAACACAAACCAAGAGGAATCAAATTTCAGAAGCGCATCTTAATACATTACAAATGATCTTTGGATACATGTGCATAGCTTACAAATGGGAAAACCACCGTGGCTAAGTTTCTGACTACATAATTTCTAAAACTAACTACAAGTGACTTTGAATAAAAACACAGATCCACCTGACATTGTTACAAAGGATCAACAGAAACCGTGCAACTTGTATCCAATGCTCTTTCGGTGGTTGGGTCAGCTGGACTTTTTCAATTTGTATCCAATGCTCTTTGTCCATAATCGTGCAACTTAAATAGCACTTGCTCTGGCCAACAGAAACATTTGGTACCCGTGATGCTCGTCACTTTGGCGTCGTGTTTTTCCCTACTCCGTTTGTTCCTTTTCTACTTCCCTTCAACTATCAAAAGCAGTTTCTTTGCAAAGCACCGATCTAGTTAGCATCACTCCATGAGTTGGGTATTTGTAAGAGCTGCAGAAGACCTAGTTCCATTTCAAAGGTGAAAAAAGATGGTAATGCATTGTGAGATCACAGGCACAGCCAAAAACAAAACCATGAAGAGAATTATAAGAAATATTTATGGAAAACAGATTTTGCAAATCCAGTTCGGATCATACTCAGTTGAGCATTTGAATGGTGTAATATCACACAATCATATGGTATTGTCACCTGTCATCATACATGCAACCGACGAGGCATAATCTAACATTTCATACTTGCATCAAACACTTGTGGCACGTCTAATGTAAAATGAAGTCCGCATTCAGAGTAGATGAATATATGCCGTATTTGCTTGATTTGAAGCAATATGCAGAAAAGCGAGTGAAAGCAAATGCGATGTTTGGTTTCAATCATACCAGGCTGTGGTTTTCCCCGAGAAATCCATTTAAGTTCCTTTTAGTACCGATGAACGAGATCCTTGTAGGCCTCCTTATTTGCTACATAATAATGGATCTCTGCCTGCAACAACAGATATATTATCATGAGCACATAAACAGAAAGCACTAGATGATGTTCAGTCTTTTTATGCAACTAGGAAGCAGGAAAAATGCAAATATGCTGTTTAACCAAACTTCAACCTGCGGCGTATACAAAGCATGCCATTTGTGCACTTGTTGTGCTCATATCAAGAATAAGTCCAGCAATAGATTCATCGATTATCCAGTCGAAGAAATATAAAATCACAGATAACCATATATAAGAAAGTACAAAAAATGCTCTCCACTGAAAAATCTGCTCCACCCTGCCCCCGCCAATTCTAAATTTTATTTTGATGACAGATATCCACTTTTGTCCTCTTGAACAACCTACATAACCCCTTGTTCATGGGGTATCACCCCTCCACCATATCGAATTATGCACGAAAAATATCCTTGGGACACCTTTATTGCAGATTGTGGGAATTCACCAGAGCCAAACAGATGTGAACGTGACCCACCATAATTTCTGGATTAAGTCTTTTGGTCTCGCCACTCCAAAAACAAAGAAAATGATCACGATATCATACATAGCAAGGATATGGTATGAACGGGAGTGAATTCTACATGCATTGTCATTATAAAATTGCAAAATTTACCAGGAGACAGATAGCATAATGAAACAAGAAGAAAAACATTATTTTGTTTAATACTGGATTTCATCAATTATATGCACCTCACTGAGAAATGACCAAATTAGGGGAGTCACTCTACCGCTAGAGAAGCAACAAAGATAATTTTATGAGCTACAAAATCCAAAGCATATGAACATAACCGTATAAATCTCTACAAAGCAAATAATTTGAATTAAAAAAAATCAGACCTTTACAAGGCAAAAAATTTAAAAGCTAGGACCATCAAAAGTCACAGTTAGCACAATACACTGTTAAATAATACATGCGACTCAATGATGAGATTCACAATGATTACGTTCATAAAACTCTGTCACATAGTATTGATCCTAAGATTACGTGTGCATGAACGGTACAATTTATATGTTCAATGTAAAATGAAAAATAAAAAAGAAGAATATTTATGACTTTCATTAGAGCTTGCAGCATACCTCATGTTTGCTCTTGACTTCACCAAGAGGGGGGATGCCTGAAAAGTTGGGGTCAAAGAGCTCGCTAAGTAATGCTTCAATGTCCTCTGTGCTCTCGGAGGGACTCGATGATTCCTCTGGCACCGCTGACAAAGCTAAAGTACTTTTAGGCTGTTGTGCACATTCTCGACCTGTACACTCTCTCACTGATCAATCTTGCCGTCCAGCTTCCAACCCATTCCTTTTGGTCACACGGCAGAGAACAAAGGCATACTGTACGAAGAAGAAATATATGAGTGTGGAAAAATTCTAGCAAGAGTTGCATGAGAACATTTCAGAGATTGTTTAATCCATCCTTTACTGTATAACTGTACAAATCTAATGTATCAATCGTAACATACATTGTTGACAATTGTGTTTTAAAATCCAGATGTCTAATAAAATGGAACCAGCTACACTTGGAGAAGCATACACAAATAGCACATAACATAGAATATATCTAAGCATTTGATGATGCAACTAACTCTTTTTTCTACTGCTTAGGATCAAAATCGGGAAACTAGAAATTTCAACAAAGTTATTAAGAAGTTGCTATATATCTTCATGTTTAACTTTCAATCACAAGATCTATAAGTAATGAATCATCAATTGAAGTTTGCCCAAAGAAAGGATTATAAGTTACATTCATATCTGGTGCATCTTTACACTTGTTCTCCTTTTCATGATATGTATGCATGATCCAATCCGTACGCTTTCCAAGAAGGGGGCCCGCCTTCATGAAAGACGTTTTGATATTAATGCACTTGTGCAAATCTGTTGTGTCCTGATGATGTGACTCATTGACTGATTCGGGTTCAATATTACATATTTAACCCCCCATTTAGCCCTATTTTGTGCTCATGTGATGCTAAATTGTTCTCTAATTCATACGTATTTTCTACACATTTATTTATTAGAGAAAACACACTATTTGAGCACAAAACAGCGTTTAACGATGAAATTCTGCACATTTTATATTTTTCATAGCTTGGTCTCGATCTCACGATTCCAACGACTATTTATTTGTATTTTTCTGAGATCTGTGCTAATTACTGTGTATTTTTGAATGTAGAATATAATTTAAATGGAGAAATACGGATTAAAATACGAAAATACGATCGCCGACCAATCGGGTGCTGCCACGTGTCAAGATCTGCCGCATTCCCGCCGCATCCAATGGCAACGGCGAATTATCGACGGGGATTAATCAAGGCCGTTGGATCGCGATCCAACGGCCAGATTTAAGCCCATCGGATGCGAAGAGCGGGTTAAATGCAGACCGAGCGATCTGCATCCAACAGTCGAGGCGCAAGCGGGATTCCTTGGTGACGTGGCTTATTGTAGGGCGTCGATTCACAATCCAACGGGCGAAACGAAGAGCGACGCATCGTTATCATCCACCGTTCGATTTCGATCAAACGGACCAATGTTCGCCCGCTCGAACGCAAGCAGCGCGAAACCCCGGGACGCGTGGCATGATCTGCTGCGACGACCGACCGATCGGACGGTGCACATCGTTCCAAATTCGAATTCGCGGTGAGCGACGTGGCGCAACGTGGGTCGACGATCGTCGATCGAGCGGCCGAGATCCTCGCAAGCTGGGCTCGTTAGCGGAGCGGGTGCGCACAGCTTTTAAAGCAACACGTGGCAGCGCCACGTTAGATCCCGCATGTATCAACGGCTGGAAATTTCCCCGCTCGAGATCAGCGGTCCAGATCGATTCGGGTGCGAATTTATTGCGGGTTTGAACCCGTTAAGCAACCCAAACCCGCAATCTTATTATATAAGCGTATTCAAGCAGATTGGGGCGTATTTTGAGCGTATTGGAGGCTCTAGGAGCCGTATTCTCCCCCTGAAAAATTCTGTAAAATTCCAGAGGCTATTTTCTTATTTCCAGAGAGTTTTGATGTCTTTTCAAGGATATTTGGTGATGAATTCTTAACTTAAACTCCTTAATTAGTGCTTTTTCTACCGTATTTTGATATATTCTTGATGTATTTGGCTATGGAACTTGTTTATTCTGAAATTATGAGTAGCTAAAACTTAATTGTGCTTGGTATGGAGTAGTTAGGGGCTGTAATTTGTGTTAGTTTGGTTGAAATTCCATGTGCTAAATCGTTAAACGTCGCTAAAATTGTAATCTTTGTTCGTAAATCGACTTTTTTAGATTCCAAAAGAATTAATTAAGTTGATGATCGCCCCAAAAGGGTGAGTTTTGATCTCCCCAAAAGGGAGTTTCATACTGTAGTTTTGATCTCTCCAAAAGAGAGTTTCATATCGTATTATAGCTTTAGCGACGATCTTTTTGAATATTGTGTTTGAACCCCCAAAAGGGCATCTTCCGATGAATTGCTCCCAAAAGGAGAATTCATTGAGTTATATTGGATATTTTTCCCGGTGAATTGCTCTCAAAAATAGAATTCATTGTGATATATTCATCAACCAAATTAATACGAATCGTTGATCCTAACGAACCCATACCATGCGCATACTCTTTATAGATATTTTCTTACACGTATTTTTCTTTGTTCATATCGTTCACGTGTTCACATCACCATCACCGTCATCATTTGTGAACTGGTTAGTCTCTTTCCGATAGATTTCTATTTGATTTGAATTGTGGTTGCAACAGATTTCTTCCCGTGGATTTGACATCTGGACTCCCAGATTTTACTACTTGTACGGACTCTTGCACTTGAGAGAGAGCACCTTCCGGTCCCACCAAGTTTTTGGCTCCGCTGCCGGGGAGGAATGGGTTGTGACTACGGTTTATTTCATTTAGAGGACCTTCGGTGAGATCTTTCCACTTTACTGTACATAAACTTTTTTTTATTATTTTATTTTATTTTATTTCAAAATGGAATATATGAACTTCTACTGCATAAACAATCTTTATGATGCACGATATGCTAATGCACACAAACATAGAATGGAGAAGCTCAAAATTGTCAATTTTAATCAAACTGACTGTGAAACTTTCTTTCAGGCCTGGAGGAGGTTCACAGACATTATATCGAGCTATCCGTAGCATGGGTACACAAATGAAGAGCTTATGGCATTCTTCCTAGATAGACTACAACCGCAGCTGCAGGAATTATTGGGAGGCATGACGCCGACAGTGGCGTGGGAATACATGGAGTCTCTGCAAGAAAACGAAGAAACAGTGGAAGAGACTTCAGAGAGCGATTCAACGGAGCCTTCGTGCCTTGATCAAGAAGAGCAAAGCGTAGACGTACCTTTGCAATCCTTGGGAGAGGATGCTTACCTGACTATTCAGACACAAGAGGCCACATCCCTTCAATTCCAAGAGAATTTCCTTGCTCGGAGTCGGCAGATTCAAAATTCCATTGAAAATCTTAATTTGATTGCCGCCTGCTTAGACGAAAATAATTATTTTAGAATTCAGCTTCAAGAATCTAATACGAATTTATCTTCTATTGCAGGTACATCGAGCGTGCCATGTCACGCTGAGGACACGAATATAAATATCCACATGGCAGAAAGTGTGTGCAAAAGAGAGGACGAGCTAGCAATTTTGGATGAACGAGAGGAGGAGACAGCTAGGGACAAGGGTTTTGAGATTATCGCCATGGAGTCAGAACCATGCCCTCCTCCAGTTTTGTCCCAAAATCATTTACCCCTCTCCCCATTGATCGAGCATCGTACAGAGAGTGGTGCAAATCTTTCAGGGAGTAGTCGTCAACTTGCTTTAATTTCTTTCACTTATTTTGATGACTATATTTGGAATATTTTTATTGTGAAAAATCTTAAATTAATTTGGACTGACATAACTCATCTCTCGCAGGACATTGGCAAACAAGTTATAGAGATGCTTGGAGTTGTGTTGCTGGGGTCCAATTTAGTTTTTGGAGGAAGAATAATCGCCGAGGAGCGCAAGGAGCAAATTAAACAACTTCCTCCACAATTAAAGATTCGGGATCCGCCATTTGATCACGGTGTGTTCTTTCCAGTAGTGTAGTTTTTATATGCTTTCTAGGTTGCTTGCTTGAATAAACTCGTACCTCTTCCGACATTGAGGACAATGTCCATCTTTAGTTGGGGGGTGTGTATGAGACTTAGGATTTTTTTTGAGAAGAATAAATCACCGAATCTCATCATTTTAAAACTCATTCATATGCCTCTAATGCGGATGATTATACATTAATTGTGTTCTAAAAATTGTTTATGGCTTGATTAATTATTTTTCCTTCATGGAATTGCCGTTAATATGCTATTCATGAAAATTTTCAATTTCCATGATTAATATCTCGAAATAGTTTGAATTGATTTCATGCATGCTAATGTGATGGAAAAAGCTTAAGTATACACGATTTACTAGAAAGTTTTCAAGTTGAAGAGGGATTTGGCCTCTGTTATTAATGTTTATATTCATGTTGATGGGTTTTGAGTTGCTTACAAAGAAAGAAAAGAAGAAAAGAAAAGAAAAGAAAAGAAAAATGAATGATGAAAAATGAATGAATAAGTATGTCACTAATAAATAACTTGGTTGGCTCGAGTAGTACAGTCCGAGGGGTCCTTCTTGGCCTAATGCCCTATTATTGTCTGATTTGGGAGCCATTGACCGGAACCTCACTCATTTGATGGAGCGATCCAAGTTATACTTTTTTCTGCGAATGTTACTTGATGCGCGTTACGCAGAACGAATAAAAGAAAAGAAATAGTGAATATACTAAGCAACTTCAATACCCATGTCTTGAATGATCATTTTGATAGGCCAATTCCTTGGAGATAAGAAAACTAGAGAAAAACGACGTGTTATACTTTCGCTTGCGCAAAACGATGCATGCATGTTATTTATTCATACTAAATTAGAGAAAATATCATGTGATTGATTTTGTTCATGGATGCGTATATTGATGGTCAAGATCATGTTGGAATACGCATTATTGAGCCATGCCATGAGCAATTTGAATGAACTTATTGTTTTATTATTCGTCCGTATTTATCGCTCTTTTTGCTAGAGACTAGCAAATCGCTAGTTGGGGGGTGTGATTCGGGTTCAATATTACATATTTAACCCCCCATTTAGCCCTATTTTGTGCTCATGTGATGCTAAATTGTTCTCTAATTCATACGTATTTTATACACATTTATTTATTAAAGAAAACACACTATTTGAGCACAAAACAGCGTTTAACGATGCAATTCTGCACATTTTATATTTTTCATAGCTTGGTCTCGATCTCACGATTCCAACGACTATTTATTTGTATTTTTCTGAGATCTGTGCTAATTACTGTGTATTTTTGAATGCAGAATACAATTTAAATGGAGAAATACGGATTAAAATACGAAAATACGGTCGCCGACCAATCGGGTGCTGCCACGTGTCAAGATCTGCCACATTCCCGCCGCATCCAACGGCAACGGCGAATTATCGACGGGGATTAATCAAGGCCGTTGGATCGCGATCCAACGGCCAGATTTAAGCCCATCGGATGCGAAGAGCGGGTTAAATGCAAACCAAGCGATCTGCATCCAACGGTCGAGGCGCAAGCGGGATTCCTTGGCGATGTGGCTTATTGTGGGGCGTCGATTCACAATCCAACGGGCGAAACGAAGAGCGACGCATCGTTATCATCCACCGTTCGATTTCGATCGAACGGACCAACGTTCGCCCGCTCGAACGCAAGCAGCGCGAAACCCCGGGACGCGTGGCGTGATCTGCTGCGACTACCGACCGATCGGACGGTGCACATCGTTCCAAATTCGAATTCGCGGCGAGCGACGTGGCGCAACGTGGGTCGACGATCGTCGATCGAGCGGCCGAGATCCTCGCAAGCTGGGCTCGTTAACGGAGCGGGTGCGCACAGCTTTTAAAGCAACACGTGGCAGCGCCACGTTAGATCCCGCATGTATCAACGGTTAGGAATTGCCCCGCTCGAGATCAGCGGTCCAGATCGATTCGGGTGCGAATTTATTGCGGGTTTGAACCCGTTAAGCAACCCAAACCCGTAATCTTATTATATAAGCGTATTTAGGGGTTTTTGGGCGTATTCAAGCAGATTAGGGCGTATTTTGAGCGTATTGGAGGCTCTAGGAGCCGTATTCTCCCCCTGAAAAATTCTGTAAAATTCCAGAGGCTATTTTCTTATTTCCAGAGAGTTTTGATGTCTTTTCAAGGATATTTGGTGATGAATTCTTAAATTAAACTCCTTAATTAGTGCTTTTTCTACCGTATTTTGCTATATTCTTGATGTATTTGGCTATGGAACTTGTTTATTCTGAAATTATGAGTAGCTAAAACTTAATTATGCTTGGTATGGAGTAGTTAGGGGCTGTAATTTGTGTTAGTTTGGTTGAAATTCCATGTGCTAAATTGTTAAACGTCGCTAAAATTGTAATCTTTGTTCGTAAATCGATTTTTTTAGATTCCAAAAGAATTAATTAAGTTGATGATCGCCCCAAAAGGGTGAGTTTTGATCTCCCCAAAAGGGAGTTTCATACCGTAGTTTTGATCTCTCCAAAAGAGAGTTTCATATCGTATTATAGCTTTAGCGACGATCTTTTTGAATATTGTGTTTGAACCCCCAAAAGGGCATCTTCCGATGAATTGCTCCCAAAAGGAGAATTCATTGAGTTATATTGGATATTTTTCCCGGTGAATTGCTCTCAAAAAGAGAATTCATTGTGATGTATTCATCAACCAAATTAATACGAATCGTTGATCCTAACGAACCCATACCATTCGCATACTCTTTATAGATATTTTCTTACACGTATTTTTCTTTGTTCATATCGTTCACGTGTTCACATCACCATCACCGTCATCATTTGTGAAGTGGTTAGTCTCTTTCCGATAGATTTCTATTTGATTTGAATTATGGTTGCAACAGATTTCTTCCCGTGGATTTGACATCTGGACTCCCAGATTTTACTACTTGTACGGACTCTTGCACTTGAGAGAGAGCACCTTTCGGAGCCCACCATTGACTATCTTCACTCCCTACACAATTATGAAAAACACAAACAATCAAAAAGCCTGCATATGAGAAAACAAATCTAATTAATTTCCACAAGTTGAAACTGTTAATGCAGAAAAATGGATGATGAACAATAATATTTGGCATTTCCATATCCGGAATGTCTTTATGACACAGATATCTGAAACTGGATGGCATATCCATTCTGTCATCATATACCAATTTTATCCAACTAATCACACCCGACATGAAATGAATTGGGAGGCATTGCACTGCACCCATTGTACAAAATCCAACAATATTTCTCATATCTCAAGAATGGAGGCACTGTACAAAAGGATAAGAAGCAGTTTATGAGTATTCTCACCGAATATTTTATCAGATTACACATTGCATCCTCTTGGTACATAAAAATAATTTATGAGTACAAATTAATCTCCCTTGGGTGCTTCAATATTGGCAACTCACCTTCATCTCTTGGGATGTTGGGTTGGTTCATCAAGAGCTGGTGGAGGCCTGCGATGTCACTGGAACTGCAAACCAGTTGGATCCCATAATCACTCAAACAGAAACATGTGTTTTTTTTGCATGATAAGGGATGTCACAACTCTACTTGTCTGCAAAAAACGTAGATCACGATTAGGAATTTGCCAACACACGCGCACAAATGCACCATGCACAACTTACGCATGCAGAACACACGAAACGTACAAAGACTGACAACAGACGGATGCAAGTAGAAAACCCCACACAGTACAATTTGGCACATGTGCATAGAACCTGATGTTTCCAGTAAACCCAAATTTTCATTGTCTTCTAGTCCAACACAATTCACGTTGGAATCAAGAGCAAGTAAAGCTTAGGGGGGGTATAACAGCATATTTGTCAACTGCCTGCATTTCCATGTCAATGATGACATAATTGATGATTTAAGAAGGTACCTGAAAGCAACGTGCGCGTCAATGGAAGAATAATTTGACAAATCAAATAACACAATGCAGAAAGTCAAATTATAGAAGCTATGAGAAGAAAGCTACAAAGTTTATACAACACCAAAAATTGGGTATAATCTTATTGCAGATGTCAAGCAGGGCCTTAAAAATTACCAGGCATAATATTTGAGAGACATATCTACTTGTGACTTGTTCTTGACAGTAATTACCTCCGTTTATGTGTATATTGGTAATTGCAAACTATAGTGCAGTACCTAGTAAATGACAGTATCCTGAATCGGAGAGATCATATGGTGACTAGGGGTATATACTCACCATTTCCATGATCGTTAGCCCACAGAACAATACATGCATACTTGGCCAAGGGTATGAGGACCAGTGTGTAGATGATAAGAGACATGACACCGAGTACATCGTCTGTGTGCTTGATCCCATCAGTAAAGGTGCTTGCATACACGTAGAGGGTCGATGTCCCGATGTCTCCATACACCACGCCGATGCTCTGGAAAGCGAGATGCATCGTGATTTCCCAGCCTGCCTGGATCCAGAATCCAAAAGTTGAAAGTTTCAGTAGTTGCTCAGAACAACGAGGGGAATGAAACAGTAATATATTCGAGTTCTGCTTATTTGAATTCCAAGATCATAACCATGGCTAACACAAGCAAGACTGCCAGCGTTTTGCAGGGAAAAGGAGGAGGGTTTCGGACCTTTGCGCCATGGCTACGGATAGACTAGCAAAAGGCAAGAAATA
Organism: Scilla litardierei; assembly: GCA_030789695.1. Classification (NCBI taxonomy): domain Eukaryota; kingdom Viridiplantae; phylum Streptophyta; class Magnoliopsida; order Asparagales; family Asparagaceae; genus Scilla; species Scilla litardierei. Next base: position 276,730,802 of record CM061141.1, on the reverse strand, counting down.
TCATATAGTGCCCAGTGAATTTTCAATATTACTGCACCTACCTTTTGCGAAAATTGTTCTTCAATAAGAGCATATTGATCCGCAAGATGTTTTAGTTTGTTTCTTAGCCTGCACCAGAATTTCACTTCAGTCAGTTCATTTATTAAAAGAACAACAATAGAAAAGTTATATTCAAAATTATTTGTATGCTTAACAAATATAATGGGATATCTTATAAGTAGCAAAAAGTTATAAAATATGATTGGTTTGGGAGAACATATCAAAAGTCAAACTTTGACTTTTTTCTGGTTTGGAATCTCAGATGCTTCTAAGGAGGTTTGGCTACTCAAGAATTCTGCCAAGAGAATGTTAAGCAAAAACTGAATAAAATAAAATAAGAAAAAGAAAGCCTTTATTCCAAATTTTAGAAGTCTTGCCATTCAACTGTCCTAATGGCCATCTCCAATGTTAAATTAAGGGCATGTCCTTAGTTATCTGTATCCATAGTCATTTAGATCTACCTCTAGACTGATGGTCCTCGTCGTTCATTAATGTCCAGCTAATGAATTCTCATACCACTTTTTTAACTTTCGGTGCATATGCCCAAACCAACATAATGGGTCTTACCACAATTGATCCCGTTATGATATTACTTATAAGATGGTGCAATATATGAGATTGTGAGGAACTTTTATTTTAAAAAATTGCAATCACAACTTTATAGTGCTACAAAAAGCAAGCATTATTAATGCAAATTGACCAAATATCACAACTTTATCAAAGGGTTAAAAACAAAGTTTCACTGAATACCGACATTTAAGGTGCACATCTATACTAAGTGACATATTTCTGGACCACATAACGACACCAATCTTCCTTGACTTCAGCTAGTTGATCAGTAGAGTAAGTAGCACATTTGTAGTCAGGGAAGTACTACAAAATATAATATCATAGCAAATAGCAAATATATGTTATAATCAAATATTAGCAAATATAACTAAAAAATGCGATAAATATAAATTAAAACTAAAACTACATACCGTATCTGGGATGATGTTTTCATTTTATGAAAGGATTTCTTTCATGAATCGCATAACATAATAACCACAATCAATTGTACTGGTCTGAAGGGGGCACTATACAATTCAAAAATGAAAAATTATATGAATGGTGCGTTATCCTTGTTTGATCTAGATTTAAGCAACATATGAAATTAGAAGAGACCGTTGTACATACATTTATACGGATCCACGTGGGTTTGTTTGATCTAGATTTCAGGCCCCTGGTTCCCTTAGAAGCACGATAAATGCACAAAGCTCTAACAAAATAAAATAAATTTAGTCAACTCATTATATTCAACAGATATCATATTTACATATTGACATAAAACACAATTAACTTACTTGTCGAATGTATCCTTCATGGTTCGATTATATTTTGGATCATGATGCAAGGAATCCAAATAATATATTGTCTCTGATGTGGCATTGATGACTAACAACACCCAATGACCCCTACAAAAGCAGTTAACAAATTCTAAGTAACTACATTCTTAGGAATTCATTAAATTAAATAAAATATATTAAAAAGTTATTTACCCTGTATTATATGGTGCCAAGAATAACTTCCCTTGCTCGTTATATTCAATAAGTGCATCGGCTATATACTTCGTTGACTCATCCACAAAAGAAGATGTTTTATGTGGGCATAAGAATGAGAATCTCCTTGTGTTTTGTTTGTTGAGAACCAACTCATAGTACAAGTACCTTGAATGAAGATTAAAAATAAGTTAGCAATAATATCAACATTTAATTGAAATGAAATTCTAAAAATTGTTTACTTAAAGTACCTGATATATACACAGATTATCGGACAATCCAACCATTCGTGTTGAAGAAGTTCATTGACAATTTGATGACTAATTAACTCCATATATGATATACCAAAAATGTCTCTCTCCATGTCTATTTGTAACAGCGCACCACCTTGAAGCTTTTGTGTAGCATATATCTGAATAAAATTGCAATACATAGAGAGATTATTTGCAGCAACTGCAGGAGAGGACTCCTGATGTTTTGACTCTACTTTTTCGTGTTTCTTTTTACTAGTTGCACGAACAGCATGGGAGGGCTCCTGATGTTTTGCCTTTACTTTTTCTTGTTTCTTTTTAGGAGTACCTGACTCCTTTGTTTTAACCGACTCTTTGACGTTAGATTTTGCAGGCATCTGTATGGGAAATCATTTAAGTGAATCATTTAGTTAGAAAATAATGAAACAACAATATAAGAATCTAATGTATACTATAAGAAGTCTTACCGTAGAGACCAAATCAATAAGGTTGGTGGGCCATGCAACAAAAGTACCAATCGCATCACCTACTACCATGACTCCTGCATCCTCTATAGGTATTGGTAGTGGTGCATCTGACTCTATCACATGTTCAATCATAACTTTCATATGATTCATGGGTAATGATATATTGTGTAGTTTTCTATCATCAAGACGATTGAAGACCTTTCCCTTCCCAACTATGCGATGTGTTGGGGATGATAAATAGAAATTGCATGATGAGATGTCCTAAAAGAAAAATTTCATAAAGAAAACATCAATTAATGTTAATCATACATGAATGTATTTTGCTAATAATATCTTGAATTAATTATTTGTAAATGCAATAATTTAATAGAAAAACACTTACTTCAGGAATATTACAGGATAGAAGCGTGCAACTACCACTTTTGCTGATTGTAGCTAATTCTTTGTTGTGACCCATACTCTCCAATACTTTCATCTTCTCTAAGAGCAATGCCACTGTTTCTCTCAAGTCCGCGTTATCATTATTTCTTCTGCGCTTTTCACTTGGGAAACAATCGTTTACTGATGGCCCGAATCCATAACCTCTAACACGTCCAGGATACTCTGGGACATTTAAGACTTGAGAAAGTATATTATGCGAGTCCTGTAACTGATCCTGTGATATAGTTTGTGAAATGGTCTCCTGGCACATAAATTTGAAAGGTAACATATACATCATTAGTGATAAAATAAGAAAATAATAAAAGAACTAGAGTAAAATGATATCATACTTACAATTTTCTCACACACTTGCTGAACATTTTCATTATCAACCACTCCTAACTTATTTACACGAGCACCCTTCCATAAATCATGACGGGCTATGGATGTGTCATTTGATTCTGACTCCTTTAACTGTACATTCAGACAATTAAGATAATTAATAAACTAATTGAAAATCATTTCTAACATCTTGTACGTTATATCTTTGCATACTTACCATCTTTTGCTCAAGGTGTGTGTAACCCATACGGCCCTTTCTATATGGGTACATATGATTTAATGCACTTTTTCGATTTTGAGTGCTTCGCATCTATTTAGGCACAAAGCAACTATATTAATACAAAGTAATATTTTTAGTCAGATTCCTCAAAATGAGTAACATTACCTTAAATTCCTCGCACTGACATTTAGCAACAAACGCTTTCCATTGATCTTCAGATATGAATGGATACTCATGTGGAGGATGCTCAATAACACTACCACTTTCATCATAAACATAATTCTTTGTTAAGTAGGTTCTGAAATTTCAACAAAGTTGTAACGACTGCTTTTCATGTATCTGGATTTAATATAATATAATATATGTTTTGGTGGATTTCCTCCTCGTGTGTGGTTTTCGTCTCCGTAGATTTCATTTTCGATCGATTCTTCGTACTTTCTCGTTTCTTCCTTAGGATTGTCGATTTCGAAGTATGTCATTCGTGACGGACTTCATAACGGTCGTATCTTACTATTAGATCAAGCCTAGGAGTCTTAGGAATTGATCCCGGGGCCCCGCGCTCCGTATCGGAACTTTTTGTGCTCATTAGCCGGTATAAGAAGGGGCATCGACTGACTAGATGACGATCCAGTCGGTCGGCAATCCTTCTTGGACAGACTAGTTGGCTTTCTAAATTTCTCAGGAGCTACTGTTTATCGTTAGTCGGTCTAAGAACGTTGGTTGACCGACTAGGTTGCAAACTAGTCGGTCAGCAATGCTTCTTTAACCGACTAACACATCATCTTAATTTTAGTTGAGTTACTGTTTACTCTTAGTCGGTCTACGAACGTTCATCGACCGACTAGATGCTAAACTAGTCGGTCAGTAATTGTTCATGGACCGACTAACTCTAAAATCCTATTTTCGTTCAGAAGTTACTGTTTGCACTTAGTCGGTCTGCGTTGGTCGACCGACCGACTAGTTGCCAAACTAGTCGGTCAGTGGTTGCTCTTTGACCGACTAACCAGTGTTGAAACCCTAATTTCTGGGCAGCCGCCAGCCCATCCTATTTAAACCCAAACCCAAACGTTTTCTTCTTCCTCAACACGACCCAAAACCCTAAAATCTTCCCCCTTGAGCCCCCATCTTCCTCCAAGCTTCATTCCTTCATTCCAAGCCCTAAATCCATCATCCAAACCATCCATCCACTCTTTCTACCTCTCATCTTCCCCAAAACCCCACCAAATCCATCAAAATCCCCAAATCCCCTAAAGCCCTAGTTTCCCCAAACTTCTCCAATCTTCTCCAGATCTGAACCTAGGGTTCCCCGGAGTGTTTCTTCCGCCTCCTCTCGGTAAGAAATCGACCTACCGTTGTTTTCATAACCTATTTATATTTTTATGAAACCCTAATAAATTTCATGTTGTTTGATGTTGTTTCCCCCATAACAGCGATTTCCCCGTAGATTAGCATCCGTGAGACGAAGTGGTCGTCATCCCCGGTGCTAGGCAAGTGAAACTTGCCACTTAGGGTTTAGGCCATGTTTTAGGCCATTTGCTTGTTGTAGGCGTAAAAGAGGCTAGGCGACGAAATGATACTCGCCTAGGCGCAAATTGGGGAACTAGCTTGACAACGAAGCTAGTTCCGACATTTAGCGTTGCACAATTACCATGTCATGTTTACTTTCCATTAACGGTACGCAAATTAATTGTCATATCATTGCATTCTTTAAGTGTTTCTGTGATTGCGTAACTTTGCTACAAATGCTTGTGTTCCTGGCTCGTGTTCCAGAAGCGGGCCATGTGTTGGTTGATAGCCAATGCCCGAATTGCTTGTTTCCGGCTAGGTGCACCCCTACGCCAAATGTTTAAGAATGCGAGCTCATGTGCGGGGCAACCCCAGGCTCACTAGCTGAGCTCATTGTGCGGGGACCCTGGCTCCATTACGTGTGGGTATTGGGGGTAAGAGTTAAGCGACCAATCAACTGGGAGTCTGCCCGATCAGCAACTGCAGTGGTAAGGCGTAAACTCTGGGTTTGGGGTAGATGTTAAGCGGCCAATCAGCGAATGTGAACCCATTCAGCTGTAAGGCGTAAACATCTACAAACAACGTGAATAGTGAATTGATTGAGATTGATAGTAGCGTGGCTACTCTTGTCTTGTCTTGTCCCGATGATTGCTCTCTCGTACAAATTGTCTTGCCATGTCTTGTTTGTGCACTCATGTTATAACTGCCATGTCATGCATACTAAACTGCTAGGTTGCTAGTTGAATTACTTTCAGTTTCCTTGCCCAAGTCTTTTAGACTTGCTGACATGTGCCCCTTTACTCTTTTGGGTGACACATGTTAGATCCTGAGCCTGAGTACCTTGTTGAGGACGGGGTGTTTGCTGACGCCGAGCCCGAGCTCGTGTTCGACGGGGAGTACGTGGACATTGGGGACCAGTCCTAGTGTCTTCGTTGTGTTTACTTTTGTTTAGTCAGTTGTTTTGTTATCGGTGCGTAGCACCTATACCTTGTTATGTCGTTGCTTTTGTTGGCCTTGTTCTGGGCCTTTAGACTCTTCCTTTTAGCCTGGTGGCTTTTCTGGATGTTGGACTTATTTTCATGTTGGACAATTTATGAGATGTGAGATTTTATTTCAGTCTCTCTTTGTGTTATTATCGTTGTTCCGTTGTGGTTACAGGGACCTGCTTATGTTTTATTGACGCTTATCGGGTTTGGGGCTTCACAGCTCCACTCTCGTGCGGACCTTTTCACGTCTCGCCTCCATTTTATGGAAGCGGGTCGTGACAGGTTTTGTTGGTGGCCCATGCAGGTCCTTCTGTAACTGCGATTTTTGGAATAGCGATAATAATATTAGAATGTCCAATAAGTTAAGTTTGACGTCCGAGTCATAAGCTATGAGTCTAATCTGATTCGTTTTCTGTGTCACTAGATGGCAGGAAGACGTTTCACCCGTGGTGGGGGTAGTGGTGCGACCCCTCATGATGAGGAGCCTGAGCGGGAACCCACCAGCGGTGAGATGATGCGGATGTTGCTGCAGATGATGCAAGTGCAGCAGGGCGTGCTCCTGTAAGTCCAGAATGCTCCACTTGCTCGAGCTGCCCGGGCTCTTCCGGATGCCCCTCGCTCTGAGCCAGGAGCGAAGCAATTTCAGGAGCTGGGTCCTGCGTATTTTGATGGTTCTGAGGGTCCTCTGGCTGCCGATGAGTGGATTCGGAACATCGAGGAAAATCTGAAGATGGCCAAGATCACCCCGGCTGGATGGGTTGATTTGGCGAAGAGGCAACTCAAGGATAATGCTCGGAATTGGTGGGATGCGGAAGAGAAGATGTTGGTGGAGCCGATAGCTTGGGCTACCTTCAAGGCCAGATTTGAGGGTGAGTTCTTTCCAAAAGCTGCCAGGGAGGAGATGCTGCAGCGTTTTATCGATTTGAAGCAAAGGAACTCGTCGGTGGACATGTATCACCAAGAGTTCATGAGGCTGAGTCGGTTTGCACCAAAGATGGTGCAAGACGCTAAGGAGAGAGCTCAGAGGTTCCTGCAGGGACTTGCTTCGGAGCTCCAGAGTTTTGTGATCTCTTCTGACCGGGAGTCTTATCAGAAGGTTCTAGTAGCAGCCAAGAGGCAGGAGCTGCTCGTGAACCAGAGGAGGGGGTCTGTTGTTGGTTCTGGGAAGAGGCCTATGGAGCAGGCGAGAGCTGTGGTTAGACATGGATTCAGGCCTAATCAGTCTGCTCAGTTTAAGAGGCTAGGAGGGCCTATTCTGAAGACTTGCCATTTCTGCGGCAAGCCTGGCCATATCAAGGATCAGTGTCGGAAGTTTTTGGGCCAGTGTCTGGTTTGTGGTGATGCTTCCCATGTCGCGAAGGATTATCGGCATGCGGGTCCGCTGCGGAGGGCACCTGTTGCAGCTCAGCCGTTGCAGCAGCGAGCGTCTGTTCCTGCTGGACGTGGAGCGGCTCTTGTTCCGCAGAGGCAGGCTTTTCAGCAGGCTGTTCCGCCGAGGAGGCAGGCTTTTCTGATGACCGCTGCGGAGAGCGAGGCTGTGGATGAGGTTATTGCAGGTAATCCTCAATCTAGCTGTTACTTTCCTAGCTGGTTTGATTGTTAGATTGTGTTGTTTGCTTGAACATGGTTGTTTGCTAGACTAGGGTTTTATTGTTAATTGCTTGATTATGTGTGGTTTTGGTTTGCACATTTCCTGCACGAGTCCTCTTTGACTCTGGTGCATCGATGTGCATTATTTCTCGGAGCTTCGTGGAGATGCATTCCTTGTCGACGTCCCCTCTTCCCAAGAGTTGGAATATCGTTACAGGGAATGGCATGGTCTCGGTGCATCGTGGTCGCAATTCTTGCTCGTTGGTGGTTTGTGGACATGAGCTTTTCGCTGATTTCATTATCCACGACATCATCAACTATGATGCAGTTCTTGGGATGGACTGGCTTGCGAGCTTCTATGCTACGATCGACTGTCGGAGAAAGAAGGTGGTGTTCGAGATTCCCGGACACCCAGTATTTGAGTTCAGTCGTGGTAGCAGTTCGCTTGGTCCTGTCAGATTTCGGGCCAGGTCGGTGGAGGCTGTGGATATGCAGATGGAGCTGGAGTGGCCAGCCGTGGTGCATGATTTCGGCGACGTCTTCCCTGAGGAGATGTCTGGTTTGCCACCTGATCGAGCTTTGGAATTTTCTATTGATCTTGTTCCAGGTGCGCAGCCGATTTCGAAGGCGCCGTATCGTATGGCACCTGCAGAATTGGAAGAGTTGCGGAAGCAGTTGGATGAGCTTTTGCAGAAGGGTTATATTAATCCTAGCGTGTCTCCGTGGGGAGCACCGATGTTGCTGGTAAAGAAGAAGGATGATGTTCCGAAGACAGCGTTCAGGACGAAGTATGGACACTATGAGTTTGTGGTTATGCCTTTCGGTGTAACTAACGCGCCCGTAGTTTTCATGAATCTGATGAACCTGATTTTCTACGACTTTTTAGATAAGTTTGTCGTTATCTTTATTGACGACATTCTGATCTATTCGAAGTCGGAGGAAGAGCATGCTTCGCACTTAAGGACGGTGTTGGAGATCTTGAGGAAGCATCGGTTGTATGCTAAGTTTTCGAAGTGCGAGTTTTGGCTGGATAGAGTTGCTTTTCTCGGGCATGTGGTGACTGGAGATGGTATTTCAGTGGATCCCGAGAAGATTCGGGCCATCAGGGAGTGGCCTGTTCCGTCGTCTGCGTCTGAGATTCGGAGTTTCCTTGGACTTGCTGGTTACTATCGGCGATTCATTAAGGACTTTTCTCGTATTGCTGAGCCGATGACCAGGTTGACGCGGAAGGATGTTGCTTTTGTTTGGTCGGGTGATTGTGAGAGTGCTTTTGGCGTTCTGAAGGAGAGGTTGACGACTGCCCCTATTCTCGTCGTTCCTGATCGCAGCGGTGGATTTGAGATCTTTTGCGATGCTTCTGGCAAGGGTCTCGGTTGTGTGTTGCATCAGCAGGGCATGTTGTGGCGTATGCGTCTCGTCAGCTTATGGTTCATGAGAAGAATTATCCGACGCATGATTTGGAGTTGGCTGCCGTTGTGTTTGCTCTTAAGATTTGGAGGCACTTCCTGCTAAGTGAGAAAGTGAAGATTTTCACCGATCACAAAAGCTTGAAGTACATTTTCACTCAGAAGGAGCTCAACATGCGACACCGTCGATGGTTGGAGCTTATGGCGGATTATGAGATTGATTTGCGGTTTCACCCTGGCAAGGTGAATGTGGTTCCGGATGCTTTGAGTAGGCTTCCAGCGGTGATGATTTTGACCTCGCAGTGGAGATTGCAGCAGGATTTTTGCGGGTCTGGTGTGGAGATTGTTCTTCCTGGGGAGGCTTCGTCGTTGATGTACATGCAGGTACAGTCGACGATCGTGGATCGGATTAAGGCTGGCCAGGCTGAGGATCCGAAGCTGGTGAAGATTCGGGAGCAGGTGGAAGCCGGTCTGTGGACTGACTTTTTGATTCATGAGGATGGTTCGCTGAGGTTTGGAGCCAGGTTGTGTGTGCCCGCTGGGGATATTAGAGAGGAGCTGATGGTGGAGGCACACAGTTCGCCGTATTCTGTGCATCCTGGTGGCACCAAGATGTACCAGGATCTTCGTCTGAATTATTGGTGGCATGGCATGAAGAGGAGTGTGGCTCGGAGTGTAGCCAAGTGCTTGGTTTGCCAGCAAGTGAATGCGGAGCATCAGCGTACGGCCGGGTTGCTACAACCGCTTCCGATTCCGGAGTGGAAATGGCAACAAATCACTATGGATTTCGTGACTGGACTACCTCGGAGTCCGAAGCAGAATGACGCGATTTGGGTGATCGTGGATCGATTGACCAAATCCGCGCACTTTATTCCATTCCGAGTGGGACAGTCCACTGAGGCGCTAGCAAGGAGATACATGGAGGAGGTTGTGCGACTTCATGGAGTCCCCGTGAGTATCGTGTCTGACAGAGACACGAGGTTCACATCTCAGTTTTGGCAGAGTTTGCAGAAGAGCTTGGGTACGCGTCTGAGTTTCAGCACAGCGTACCATCCGCAGACGGATGGCCAGTCCGAGAGGACGATTCAGATTTTGGAAGACATGCTGAGGGCGTGCATGTTGGATTTCAAGGGTTCGTGGGAGGACCATCTACATTTGGTGGAGTTCTCTTACAACAATAGCTTCCAGGCGAGTATTGGCATGGCGCCTTTCGCCGCTCTTTATGGGAGGAAATGTCGATCGCCATTGAGTTGGGATGACGTTGGTGATCGGGAGTTGTTGGGACCTGAGATGATCGTGGAGGCCGTGGATATCGTCAGGAATATTCGGGAGAGGTTGAGAATTGCTCAGGACCGTTTTAAGCATTGGGCGGATGCTAAACGTCGTCCTTTGGAGTTTCAGCTGGGCGACCATGTGCTCTTGAAGATTTCCCCGAATCGTGGTGTGATTCGTTTCGGGAAGCGTGGGAAGTTGAGCCCGCGATACATTGGACCGTTTGACATTTTGGAGAGGGTTGGCGAGGTAGCTTATCGCTTGGCCTTGCCGCCATCTTTGGAAGGAGTTCACAATGTTTTCCATGTGTCGCAGCTTCGTCGATACATTAGCGATCCTTCTCATGCGGTAGATTTTTCGGAGATTACCGTTCGCCCCGATATGACGTATGACCAGCATCCAGTGCAGATTCTGGACAGGCGTCAGAAATCGTTTCGAAACAAGATTGTCAATCTTGTGAGGGTGATGTGGCGACACGGCTCACCTGGAGAGTCTACTTGGGAGAATGAGGATGAGATGCGAGAGCGTTTCCCACTTTTGTTTCCGGACTCGTGAGTATTTGGAAATTCCGAGGACAGAATTTTTCTTAAGTTGGGGATGATGTAACGACTGCTTTTCATGCATCTGGATTTAATATAATATAATATATGTTTTGGTGGATTTCCTCCTCGTGTGTGGTTTTCGTCTCCGTAGCTTTCATTTTCGATCGATTCGTCGTACTTTCTCGTTTCTTCCTTAGGATTGTCGATTTCGAAGTATGTCATTCGTGACTGACTTCATAACGGTCGTATCTTACTATTAGATCAAGCCTAGGAGTCTTAGGAATTGATCCCGGGGCCCCGCGCTCCGTATCGGAACTTTTTGTGCTCATTAGCCGGTATAAGAAGGGGCATCGACCGACTAGATGACGATCCAGTCGGTCGGCAATCCTTCTTGGACCGACTAGTTGGCTTTCTAAATTTCTCAGGAGCTACTGTTTATCGTTAGTCGGTCTAAGAACGTTGGTTGACCGACTAGGTAGCAAACTAGTCGGTCAGCAATGCTTCTTTAACCGACTAACACATCATCTTAATTTTAGTTGAGTTACTGTTTACTCTTAGTCGGTCTAAGAACGTTCATCGACCGACTAGATGCTAAACTAGTCGGTCAGTAATTGTTCATGGACCGACTAACTCTAAAATCCTATTTTCGTTCAGAAGTTACTGTTTGCACTTAGTCGGTCTGCGTTGGTCGACCGACCGACTAGTTGCCAAACTAGTCGGTCAGTGGTTGCTCTTTGACCGACTAACCAGTGTTGAAACCCTAATTTCTGGGCAGCCGCCAGCCCATCCTATTTAAACCCAAACCCAAAGGTTTTCTTCTTCCTCAACATGACCCAAAACCCTAAAATCTTCCCCCTTGAGCCCCCATCTTCCTCCAAGCTTCATTCCTTCATTCCAAGCCCTAAATCCATCATCCAAACCATCCATCCACTCTTTCTACCTCTCATCTTCCCCAAAACCCCACCAAATCCATCAAAATCCCCAAATCCCCCAAAACCCTAGTTTCCCCAAACTTCTCCAATCTTCTCCAGATCTGAACCTAGGTTCCCCGGAGTGTTTCTTCCGCCTCCTCTCGGTAAGAAATCGACCTACCGTTGTTTTCATAACCTATTTATATTTTTATGAAACCCTAATAAATTTCATGTTGTTTGATGTTGTTTCCCCCATAACAGCGATTTCCCCGTAGATTAGCATCCGTGAGACGAAGTGGTCGTCATCCCCGGTGCTAGGCAAGTGAAACTTGCCACTTAGGGTTTAGGCCATGTTTTAGGCCATTTGCTTGTTGTAGGCGTAAAAGAGGCTAGGCGACGAAATGATACTCGCCTAGGCGCAAATTGGGGAACTAGCTTGACAACGAAGCTAGTTCCGACATTTAGCATGTTGCACAATTACCATGTCATGTTTACTTTCCATTAACGGCACGCAAATTAATTGTCATATCATTGCATTCTTTAAGTGTTTCTGTGATTGCGTAGCTTTGCTACAAATGCTTGTGTTCCTGGCTCGTGTTCCAGAAGCGGGCCATGTGTTGGTTGATAGCCAATGCCCGAATTGCTTGTTTCCGGCTAGGTGCACCCCTACGCCAAATGTTTAAGAATGCGAGCTCATGTGCGGGGCAACCCCAGGCTCACTAGCTGAGCTCATTGTGCGGGGACCCTGGCTCCATTACATGTGGGTATTGGGGGTAAGAGTTAAGCGACCAATCAACTGGGAGTCTGCCCGATCAGCAACTGCAGTGGTAAGGCGTAAACTTTGGGTTTGGGGTAGATGTTAAGCGGCCAATCAGCGAATGTGAACCCATTCAGCTGTAAGGCGTAAACATCTACAAACAACGTGAATAGTGAATTGATTGAGATTGATAGTAGCGTGGCTACTCTTGTCTTGTCTTGTCTTGTCTTGTCTTGTCCCGATGATTGCTCTCTCGTACAAATTGTCTTGCCATGTCTTGTTTGTGCACTCATGTTATAACTGCCATGTCATGCATACTAAACTGCTAGGTTGCTAGTTGAATTACTTTCAGTTTCCTTGCCCAAGTCTTTTAGACTTGCTGACATGTGCCCCTTTACTCTTTTGGGTGACACATGTTAGATCCTGAGCCTGAGTACCTTGTTGAGGACGAGGTGTTTGCTGACGCCGAGCCCGAGCTCGTGTTCGACGGGGAGTACGTGGACACTGGGGACCAGTCCTAGTGTCTTCGTTGTGTTTACTTTTGTTTAGTCAGTTGTTTTGTTATCGGTGCGTAGCACCTATACCTTGTTATGTCGTTGCTTTTGTTGGCCTTGTTCTGGGCCTTTAGACTCTTCCTTTTAGCCTGGTGGCTTTTCTGGATGTTGGACTTATTTTCATGTTGGACAATTTATGAGATGTGAGATTTTATTTCAGTCTCTCTTTGTGTTATTATCGTTGTTCCGTTGTGGTTACAGGGACCTGCTTATGTTTTATTGACGCTTATCGGGTTTGGGGCTTCACAGCTCCACTCTCGTGCGGACCTTTTCACGTCTCGCCTCCATTTTAGGGAAGCGGGTCGTGACAAAAGTTTACCTGCTTCTTTAAGAATATATCTCAGATGACTATCATCAACAATGAAAGATGTCTACAAAAGTGTGCTCAATTGTGTTAGTATGTTTGTAAAAGAATAAAAAAAGGTGAGAGTATGTATATTACCTGTATATCCTTCCAGATGTTTTCTTTCACTACATCTAAAGCCGACGATTTCCAGTTATCACATGTTATTGGTACCATCTGTCGAGTAATGGCCCCAATATAACTCACAAATGTAGCACTGTTAGGATCAATTGGTTGACCCCTATCATTCCATCCAACCTAATAACAATGATAGAATAAGAAAATGAATATATGTTGATGAAAATTAATATGATTAAATAATAAATACTTGTAAGTAGAATACCTTAAATGATATCCCTTTGCTTCGTGCACGAATAACTCCCTCCATAGCGGGCACTCCACGTTTAATAACAATTTCCTGAATATTGGGAGCATCACCATAAAGGGGAACACAGTTGTCATCACTAGAAGACATTATCTACAACAAAATAAAACAACATTAAATTGTTAGTTCACAAGAAAAGAGGCAAGAAAAATGAATTAAGATCAATATACATAATACCACTCACCAGAAAAAGTCGTATGAATTTAATTAGGTTAATCTTTTCCTTTTCCTTGTTGGATTAATACTTGTTTGTCCCTTCATGACATGAAATGATGGATTGACCCAAATCCCCTCATCATGATCATCTCTCATATAGAAACCATCATCTACATTAGGATCAATATCAAGTGATTGTGATGTCCCTAAGAAAGGATCATCCTCGGTATTGATATCTTCATGTCCTTGGCTACGACAGTCATTTAATTTGTTATTCAACAACACAATGGACCACTTCACATCAGTGGGATTTGTGACATAGAATACTTGTTGAGCTTGCGAAGCTAAAATAAAAGGCTCGTCCTTATACCCCTCCCTATTGAGATCCACCCACATGAACCCTAACTCATTAATTTGAACCCCATTATTATTGTCTGCCCACTTACAACCAAACACAGCCAATCAAAACATACTATAATCCAACTCCCATATGCGTTCAATAACACCAAAGTATGACATATTTGCATATATGGGAGTTCTGTCTTTTGCACTAGAGATGTGCATAGATTCAGCTACAAGAGTCATACCACTATTTTGCATTGTACTTTGATCATCATGATCTTTAGTGTAGAATGTATACCTGTTAATAAGGTAACCATTGTGAGAAAAAACGTGTACACTTGGACCATTTGCTAACCATCTCAATCTATCTGAAACTGAAGCTCTATTTATAGCCAACTCTCCAAAGACTTGTTCTTTCAGCCATGTTATAAAAGATCGATTGTGTTCTCTTGTTATCCAATTCTCATTCCTATTTGGGTTTAAATTTCGAAGTAGTTCCTTGTGTTTTTGAGCATACGGCTCAACTTCAACATCATTGTGCAGAATATATAAATGTGCTTGCTCCCACTCTGTCCTTGATATGAGCACTATATCACCTCCCTTAATCCCTCCCCCGGATATTCTTCCTGTGTGACGAGACCTTGGAAGCCCTATGGAATCAACATTGCTTAGGTACTCTGTACAAAATTCAACAGCTTCTTCAACTATGTAACGTTCAACAATACAACCTTCTGGTCGACTACGGTTTTTCACATACCCTTTTAATATCTTCATATAGCACTCGATCGGGTACATCCATCTCATATAGGCTGGTCCACATAATTGTGTCTCTATAACTAGGTTAACAGTCAGATGAACCATTATGTCAAAGAAGGATGGTGGTAAATACATCTCAAGCTCACATAATGTGACAACAATTTCATTTTGCAATGCCGGTAACTTTCCAGGATCAATAACTTTACTACAAATTGCCCTGAAGAAGAAACATAGTTTTGTGATGGTCACCCTCACCTTTTTTGGAAAAATGGAATGTATATCCACTGGTAGTAAATGCTCCATCATAACATGACAATCATGAGATTTTAGACCTTTCAACTTGAGATCTTTTATAGAAACGAGGCTTCTAATGTTTGACGAGTATCCCTCTGGAACTTTAACTCCATCGAGAAACTTACAAAAAACTTTTTTTTCTTTCCTAGATAGAGTATGAGCTGCAGGAGGTAGATATGTACGCTTTCCCTTCTTTATCGGTCCCAATTCCATCCTCATTCCCATACTTACCATGTCCAACCTCGCATTTATCCCATCTTTACTCTTTCCTGGAACATTAAGCAACGTCACGATAACACTTTCAAAAACATTCTTTTCAATATGCATCACATCAAGGAAATGTCTTACATACAATGACTTCCAATATGGTAATTCAAAGAAAATAGAGGTTTTCTTCCACCCACTAGTGACAAGTTCTCCTGCAAATTGTTTACCAAAATTACTACTTAAATTCTTTACCTTTTCAAACAGCTTATCACCGGTCAATGGCACAGGAGCTCTACATTCCTCTGTATTCCCATTGAATGCTTTCCTCAACCACCAGTAACGATGCCTCACGGGTAAAAATCTACGATGTCCGAGGAAGACATTCTTCTTGCAATGTTCCAACCGCATCCAATACGTACTCTCTTCACATAAAGGGCATGCACACTTTCCTTTGATACTATATCCTGACAGATTACCATATGCTGGAAAATCATTAATTGTGCCAAATAACATAGCCCTCAAGTTGAAATTCTCTTCCTTGTACCCATCATACACCTCTACACCTGTGTCCCACATTTGTTTCAAATCTTCAATTAATGGAGACAAGTATATGTCTATATCATTTCCTGGTTGTTTAGGCCCAGAAATTAACATAGACAACATCATGTACTTGCGCTTCATGCATAACAATGGAGGTAGATTATAAATCACCAAAATCACTGGCCATGTGCTGTGGGAACTACTTTGAATACCATGTGTGTTCATTCCGTAGGTAGACAATGCAATTCGTAGGTTTCTTGCTTCTTCCCCAAATTCAGGATAATCGTGATCAAATTTTGTCCATTGAGGAGAATCTGATGGGTGACGGAACATGCCATCTTTAATCCGTTCATTTGAATGCCACGTCAAGTGTTTTGCATCTTCTGGACTGCGATACATGCGCCTAAATCTCGGTATTATGGGGAAATACCATGCCACCTTCACTGGAGTTGATTCTTTTCTTTTATATCGTGAGGCATTACATTTAGGACACATGTTTAACGATGCATATTCATTACGAAATAAGATGCAATCGTTAGGACAAGCATGAATCCTCTCATAGCTCATGCCTATAGAGCATAACATTCTATCACGACCCGCTTCCCTAAAATGGAGGCGAGACGTGAAAAGGTCCGCACGAGAGTGGAGCCGTGAAGCCCCAAACCCGATAAGCGTCAATAAAACATAAGCAGGTCCCTGTAACCACAAACGGAGCAACAATAATAATAAAAGGAGAGACAGAAATTAAATTCTCATATCTCATAAATTGTCCAACATGAAAATAAGTTCATCATCTAGAAAAGCCACCAGGCTAAAAGAAAGAGTCTAAAGGCCCAGAACAAGGCCAACAAAAGCATCAACACCACAAAGAATAGGTGCCACGCACCGACAACGAAACAGTAGTCTAAACAAAAGGAAAGCACAACGAAGACACTAGGACTGGTCCCCAGTGTCCACGTACTCCCCGTCAAACACAAGCTCGGGCTCGGCGTTAGCAAACACCTCGTCCTCAACAAGGTACTCAGGCTCAGGATCTAACATGTGTCACGCAAAAGAGTAAAGGGTCACATGTCAGCAAGTCTAAAAGACTTGGGCAAGGAAACTGAAAGTAAGGCAACTAGCAACCTAGCAGTTTTAGTATGCATGACATGGCAATTATAACATGAGTGCACAAGCAAGACATGGTGAACAATAAGTACAAGAGAACAATTAACGGGACAAGACAAGAGTAGCCAAGCTACTAAAAATCTCAATCAATTCACTATTCACGTTTCACTGTTGTTTGTAGATGTTTACGCCTTACAGCTGAACGGTTCCACATTCACGCTGATTGGCCGCTTAACAACTACCCCAAACCCAGAGTTTACGCCATACCACTGCAGTTGCTGATCGGGCAGACTCCCAGTTGATTGGCCGCGTAACTCTTACCCCCAATACCCACACGTAATCGAGCCAGGGTCCCCACACATGAGCTCAGTAAATGAGCCGGGGTTGCCCCGCACAGGAGCTCGCATTCTATATCACGATTCATGAACAATTGGCGTAGGGGTGCACCTAGCCGGAAACAAGCAATTCGGGCATTGGCTATCAACTAACACATGGCCCGCTTCTGGAACACGAGCCAGGAACACAAGCATTGTAGCGAAGCTACGCATTCACGAAAACACTTAAAGGATGCAATGACATGACAATTAATTTGCGTACCGTTAATGGAAAGTAAACATGACATGGTAATTGTGCAACATGATATATGTCGGAACTAGCTTCGTTGTCAAGCTAGTTCCCCAATTTGCACCTAGGCGAGTATCATTTCGTCGCCTAGCCTCTTTTACGCCTACAACAAGCAAAATGGCCTAAAACATGGCCTAAACCCTAAGTGGCAAGTTTCACTTGCCTAGCACCGGGGATGACGATCACGAAGGTTCGTCTCGCGGATGCTAATCTACGGGGGAAATCGCTGTTTTGGGGAAACAATCATCAAACAACATGAAATTTCATTAGGGTTTCATAAAAATACAAATAGGTTATGAAAACATCGAGAGATCGATTTCTTACCGAGAGGAAGCGGAAGAAACACTCCGGAGAACCTAAGGACCAGATCTGGAAACGAATGGAGAAGTTTGGAGAACTAGGGGTTTTTGGGGGATTTTGGGGATTTGATGAGCTTTTGGGGAAGATGAGAGGTAGAATGAGTTGATGGATGGTTTGGATGATGGATTTAGGGCTTGGAATGAAGGAATAAGGGTTGGAGGAAGATGGGGGCTCAATGGGGGAGAAACTAGGGTTTTGGGTCGAGTGGAGGAAGAAGAAAACGTTTGGGAGGGGTATCAATAGGTTGGGCTGGCGGCTGCCCAGAAATTAGGGTTTTAACACAGATTAGTCGGTCAAAGAGCAACCACTGACCGACTAGTTTGGCAACTAGTCGGTCGGTCGACCAACGCAGACCGACTAAGTGTAAACAGTAACTTCTGAACGAAAATAGGATTTGGATTTAGTCGGTCGAAGAACAAATACTGACCGACTAGTTTAACATCTAGTCGGTCGATGAACGTTCTTAGACCGACTAAGAGTGAACAGTATTGATACTAAAAATTAGATGATGAGTTAGTCGGTCAAAGAAGCATTGCTGACCGACTAGTTTGCAACCTAGTCGGTCAACCAACGTTCTTAGACCGACTAACGATAAACAGTAACTCCTGAATAATTTAGAAAGCAAACTAGTCGGTCCAAGAAGGATTACCGACCGACTGGATCGTCATTTAGTCGGTCGGTGCCCCTTCTTACACCGGCTAATAAGCACCAAAAGTTCCGATACGGAGCGCGGAGCTCCGGGATCGATTCCTAAGACTCCTAGGCTTGATCTAATAGTAAGATACGACCGTTATGAAGCCCGTCACGAATGACATACTTCGAAATCGACGATCCTAAGGAAGAAACGAGAAAACACAACGAAACGATCGAAAATGAACGCTACAGCGACGAAAACCACACCTGAGGAGAAAATCCACCAAAACATATATTATAATATAATAAATCCAGATACATGAAAACCAGTCGTTACATCCTCCCCAACTTAAGAAAAATTCCGTCCTCGGAATTTCCAAACACTCACGTGTCCGGAAACAAAAGTGGGAAACGCTCTTGCATCTCATCCTCATTCTCCCAAGTGGACTCTCCAGGTGAGCCGTGTCGCCACAATACCCTCATAAGATTGACAATCTTGTTCCGAAGCGATTTCTGATGCCTGTCCAGAATCTGCACTGGATGCTGGTCATACGTCATATCGGGGCGAACGGTAATCTCCGAAAAATCCACAGCATGAGATGGATCGCTAATGTATCGACGAAGCTGCGACACATGGAAAACATTGTGAACTCCCTCCAAAGATGGCGGCAGGGCCAAGCGATAAGCTACCTCGCCAACTTTCTCCAGAATGTCAAACGGTCCAATGTATCGCGGGCTCAACTTCTCTCGCTCCCCGAAACGAATCACTCCACGATTCGGGGAAATCTTCAAGAACACATGGTCGCCCGGCTGAAACTCCAAAGGATGACGTTTAGCATCCGCCCAATGCTTAAAACGGTCCTGAGCAATCCTCAACCTCTCCCGGATATTCCTGACGATATCCACGGCCTCCACGATCATCTCAGGTCCCAACAGCTCCCGATCACCGACGTCATCCCAACTCAATGGCGATCGACATTTCCTCCCATAAAGAGCGGCGAAAGGCGCCATGCCAATACTCGCCTGGAAGCTGTTGTTGTAAGAGAACTCTACCAGGTGTAGATGGTCCTCCCACGAACCCTTGAAATCCAACATGCACGCCCTCAGCATGTCCTCCAAGATCTGAATCGTCCTCTCGGACTGGCCATCCGTCTGCGGATGGTACGCCGTGCTGAAACTCAGACGTGTACCCAAGCTCTTCTGCAAACTCTGCCAGAACTGAGATGTGAACCTCGTGTCTCTGTCTGACACGATACTCACGGGGACTCCATGAAGTCATACAACCTCCTGCACGATTCACGTTACATCACTATCCACACTAGGAAAAGGAAATAAAACGGAGAGTAAAAGAATTTTACCTCCATATATCTCCTCGCTAGCGCCTCAGTGGACTGTCCCACTCGGAACGGAATAAAGTGTGCGGATTTGGTCAATTGATCTACGATCACCCAAATCGCGTCATTCTGCTTCGGACTCCGAGGTAGTCCAGTCACGAAATCCATAGTGATGTGTTGTCATTTCCACTCCGGAATCGGAAGCGGTTGTAGCAACCCGGCCGTACGCTGATGCTCCGCCTTCACTTGCTGGCAAACCAAGCACTTGGCTACACTCCGAGCCACGCTTCTCTTCATACCATGCCACCAATAATTCAGACGAAGATCCTGGTACATCTTGGTGCCACCAGGATGCACAGAATACGGCGAACTGTGTGCCTCCACCATCAACTCCTCTCTGATATCCCCAGCTGGCACACACAGCCTGGCTCCAAACCTCAGTGAGCCATCCTCATGAATCAAAAAGTCAGTCCGCAGACCGGCTTTCACCTGCTCCCGAATCTTTACCAGCTTCAGATCCTCAGCCTGGCCAGCCTTAATCCGATCCACGATCGTCGACTGTACCTGCATGTACATCAACGATGAAGCCTCCCCAGGAAGAACAATCTCCACGCCAGACTCGCAAAAATCCTGCTGCAATCTCCACTGCGAGGTCAAAATCATCACCACGGGAAGCCTACTCAGCGCATCTGGAACCACATTCACCTTGCCCGGGTGATACTGCAAATCAATCTCATAATCTGCCATAAGCTCCAACCATCGACGCTGTCGCATGTTGAGCTCCTTCTGAGTAAAAATATACTTCAAGCTTTTGTGATCGGTGAAAATTTTCACTTTCTCACTCAGCAGGAAGTGCCTCCAAATCTTAAGAGCAAACACAACGGCAGCCAACTCCAAATCATGCGTCGGGTAATTCTTCTCATGAACCTTAAGCTGACGAGACGCATATGCCACAACATGTCCATGCTGATGCAACACACAACCGAGACCCTTGCCAGACGCATCGCAAAAGATCTCAAATCCACCGCTGCGATCAGGCACAACAAGAATAGGGGCAGTCGTCAACCTCTCCTTCAGAACGCCAAAAGCACTCTCACAATCACCTGACCAAACAAAAGAAACATCCTTCCGCGTCAACCTGGTCATCGGCTCAGCAATACGGGAAAAGTCCTTAATGAATCGCCGATAGTAACCAGCAAGTCCAAGGAAAATCCGAATCTCAGACGCAGACGACGGAACATGCCACTCTCTGATGGCCCTAATCTTCTCGGGATCCACTGAAATACCATCTCCAGTCACCACATGCCCAAGAAAAGCAACTCTATCCAGCCAAAACTCGCACTTCGAAAACTTAGCATACAAATGATGCTTCCTCAAGATCTCCAAAACTGTCCTCAAGTGCGAGGCATGCTCTTCCTCTGACTTCGAATAGATCAGAATGTCGTCAATAAAGATAACGACAAACTTATCCAAAAGGTCGTAGAAAATCAGGTTCATTAGATTCATGAAACCTGCGGGTGCGTTAGTTACACCGAAAGGCATAACCACGAACTCATAGTGTCCATACTTCGTCCTGAACGCTGTCTTCGGAACATCATCCTTCTTCACCTTCAACTGATGGTAACCACTCCTCAAATCCAATTTAGAAAACACCCTCGAACCTCCAAGCCGATCAAAAATATCATCGATACGAGGCAACAGATATTTATTCTTAATGGTCACCGCATTCAACTCCCGATAGTCCACGCACATGCGACGCGAACCATCCTTCTTCTTCACCAGCAGCACCGGTGCTCCCCACGGTAACACACTAGGATTAATATAACCCTTCTGCAAAAGCTCATCCAGCTGCTTCCGCAACTCTTCCAATTCAGCGGGTGCCATACGATACGGCGCCTTCGAAATCGGCTGCGCACCTAGAATAAGATCAATAGAAAATTCTAGAGCTCGATCAGGTGGCAAACCAGACATCTCCTCGGGGAAGACGTCGCCAAAATCATGCACCTTAGCTGGCCACTCCAGCTCCATCTGCATAGCCACAACCTCCACCGTCCTGGCCCGAAATCTGACAGGACCAAGCGAACTGCTACCACGACTGAACTCAAATACTGGATGTCTGGGAATCTCGAACACCACCTTCTTCCTTCGACAGTCGATCGTAGCATAGAAGCTCGCAAGCCAGTCCATCCCAAGAACTGCATCATAGTTGATGATGTCGTGGACAATGAAATCAGCGAAAAGCTCATGTCCACAGACCACCAACGAGCAAGAATTGCAACCACGATGCACCGAGACCACGCCATTCCCTGTAACGATATTCCAACTCTTGGAAAGAGGGGACGTCGACAAGGAATGCCTCTCCACGAAGCTCCGAGAAATAATGCACATCGATGCACCAGAGTCAAAGAGGACTCGTGCAGGAAATGTGCAAACCAAAACCACACCTGACAAGCAATTAACAATCAAACCCTAGTCTAGCAAATAACCATGTTCAAGCAAACAACACAATCCAACGTTCAAACTAGCTAGGAAGGTAACAGCTAGGTTGAGGATTACCTGCGATAACCTCATCCACTGCCTCGCTCTCCACCGCGGTCATCAGAGAAGCCTGCCTCCTCGGTGGAACAGCCTGCTGAAAAGCCTGTCCCTGTGGAACAAGAGCTGCTCCACGTCCAGCAGGAACAGACGCTCGCTGCTGCAATGGATGTGCTGCAACAGGTGCCCTCCGCAGCTGTTTCGCATGCCGACAATCCTTCACGACATGGGAAGCATCACCACAAACCAGACACTGGCCCAAAAACTTCCGACACTGATCCTTGATGTGGCCAGGCTTGCTGCAGAAATGGCAAGTCTTCAGAATAGGCCCTCCTGGCCTCTTAAACTGAGCTGGCTGATTAGGCTTGAAACCAGGCCTAACCATCGCTCTGGCCTGCTCCATAGGCCTCTTCCCAGCACCAACAATAGACCCCCTCCTCTGACTCAGGTTCAGCTCCTGCCTCCTCGCAGCGACCAGAACCTTCTGATAAGAGTCCAGATCGGAGGAAGACACAAAACTCTGGAGCTCCAAAGCAAGTCCCTGCAGGAACCTCTGAGCCCTCTCATCAGCATCATGCACCATCTTCGGTGCGAACCGACTCAGCCTAGTGAACTCTTGGTGGTACTGGTCCACCGTCAAGCTCCCTTACTTCAGATCAATGAAGTGCTGCAGTATCTCCTTCTTCGCAGCCTTCGGAAAGAATTCCTCATCAAACCTTGACTTAAAGGTAGCCCAAGCTATCGGCTCCACCAGCATCTTCTCTTCCGCATCCCACCAATTCCGAGCATTATCCTTGAGTTGCCTCTTCGCCAAATCAACCCACCCAGCCGGGGTGATCTTGGCCATCTTCAGATTGTCCTCGATGTTCCGAATCCACTCATCGGCAGCCAGAGGACCCTCAGACCCATCAAAATATGCGGGACCCAGCTCCTGAAATTGCTTCGCTCCCGGCTCAGAGCGAGGGGCATCCGGAAGAGCCCGGGCAGCTCGAGCAAGTGGAGCATTCTGGACTTGCAGGAGCACGCCCTGCTACACTTGCATCATCTGGAGCATCATCCGCATCATCTCACCGTTGGTGGGTTCCCGCTCAGGCTCCTCATCATGAGGGAGCGCACCACTACCCCCACCACGGGTGAATCGTCTTCCTGCCATCTAGTGACACAGAGAACGAATCAGATTAGACTCATAGCTTATGACTCGGACGTCGAACTTAGTTTATTGGAGATTCTAATATTATTATCGCTATTCCGATAATCGCAGTTACAGAAGGACCTGCATGGGCCACCAACAAAACCTGTCACGACCCGCTTCCCTAAAATGGAGGCGAGACGTGAAAAGGTCCGCACGAGAGTGGAGCCGTGAAGCCCCAAACCCGATAAGCGTCAATAAAACATAAGCAGGTCCCTGTAAACACAAATGGAGCAACAATAATAATAAAAGGAGAGACAAAAATTAAATTCTCATATCTCATAAATTGTCCGACATGAAAATAAGTTCAACATCCAGAAAAGCCACCAGGCTAAAAGAAAGAGTCTAAAGGCCCAGAACAAGGCCAACAAAAGCATCAACACCACAAAGTATAGGTGCCACGCACCGACAACGAAACAGTAGTCTAAACAAAAGGAAAGCACAACGAAGACACTAGGACTGGTCCCCAGTGTCCACGTACTCCCCGTCAAACACAAGCTCGGGCTCGGCGTCAGCAAACACCTCGTCCTCAACAAGGTACTTAGGCTCAGGATCTAACATGTGTCACCTAAAAGAGTAAAGGGGCACATGTCAGCAAGTCTAAAAGACTTGGGTAAGGAAACTGAAAGTAAGGCAACTAGCAACCTAGCAGTTTTAGTATGCATGACATGGCAGTTATAACATGAGTGCACAAGCAAGACATGGTGAACAATAAGTACAAGAGAACAATTAACGGGACAAGACAAGAGTAGCCAAGCTACTAAAAATCTCAATCAATTCACTATTCACGTTTCACTGTTGTTTGTAGATGTTTACGCCTTACAGCTGAACGGTTCCACATTCACGCTGATTGGCCGCTTAACAACTACCCCAAACCCAGAGTTTACGCCTTACCACTGCAGTTGCTGATCGGGCAGACTCCCAGTTGATTGGCCGCTTAACTCTTACCCCCAATACCCACACGTAATCGAGCCAGGGTCCCCGCACATGAGCTCAGTAAATGAGCCGGGGTTGCCCCGCACAGGAGCTCGCATTCTATATCACGATTCATAAACAATTGGCGTAGGGGTGCACCTAGCCGGAAACAAGCAATTCGGGCATTGGCTATCAACCAACACATGGCCCGCTTCTGGAACACGAGCCAGGAACACAAGCATTGTAGCGAAGCTACGCATTCACAGAAACACTTAAAGGATGCAATGACATGACAATTAATTTGCGTACCGTTAATGGAAAGTAAACATGACATGGTAATTGTGCAACATGATATATGTCGGAACTAGCTTCGTTGTCAAGCTAGTTCCCCAATTTGCGCCTAGGCGAGTATCATTTCGTCGCCTAGCCTCTTTTACGCCTACAACAAGCAAAATGGCCTAAAACATGGCCTAAACCCTAAGTGGCAAGTTTCACTTGCCTAGCACCGGGGATGACGATCACGAAGGTTCGTCTCGCGGATGCTAATCTACGGGGGAAATCGCTGTTTTGGGGAAACAATCATCAAATAACATGAAATTTCATTAGGGTTTCATAAAAATACAAATAGGTTATGAAAACATCGAGAGATCGATTTCTTACCGAGAGGAAGCGGAAGAAACACTCCGGAGAACCTAAGGACCAGATCTGGAAACGAATGGAGAAGTTTGGAGAACTAGGGTTTTTTTGGGGGATTTTGGGGATTTGATGAGTTTTTGGGGAAGATGAGAGGTAGAATGAGTTGATGGATGGTTTGGATGATGGATTTAGGGCTTGGAATGAAGGAATAAGGGTTGGAGGAAGATGGGGGCTCAATGGGGGAGAAACTAGGGTTTTGGGTCGAGTGGAGGAAGAAGAAAACGTTTGGGAGGGGTATAAATAGGTTGGGCTGGCGGCTACCCAGAAATTAGGGTTTTAACACAGATTAGTCGGTCAAAGAGCAACCACTGACCGACTAGTTTGGCAACTAGTCGGTCGGTCGACCAACGAAGACCGACTAAGTGTAAACAGTAACTTCTGAACGAAAATAGGATTTGGATTTAGTCGGTTGAAGAACAAATACTGACCGACTAGTTTAACATCTAGTCGGTCGATGAACGTTCTTAGACCGACTAAGAGTGAACAGTATTGATACTAAAAATTAGATGATGAGTTAGTCGGTCAAAGAAGCATTGCTGACCGACTAGTTTGCAACCTAGTCGGTCAACCAACGTTCTTAGACCGACTAACGATAAACAGTAACTCCTGAATAATTTAGAAAGCAAACTAGTCGGTCCAAGAAGGATTGCCGACCGACTGGATCGTCATCTAGTCGGTCGGTGCCCCTTCTTACACCGGCTAATAAGCACCAAAAGTTCTGATACGGAGCGCGGAGCTCCGGGATCGATTCCTAAGACTCCTAGGCTTGATCTAATAGTAAGATACGACCGTTATGAAGCCCGTCACGAATGACATACTTCGAAATCGACGATCCTAAGGAAGAAACGAGAAAACACGACGAAACGATCGAAAATGAAAGCTACGGAGACGAAAACCACACCTGAGGAGAAAATCCACCAAAACATATATTATAATATAATAAATCCAGATACATGAAAACCAGTCGTTACACATTCGCTTAGCCTCATATGTTCGACTAGGAAGCACATTATCTTCTGGCAACATATCCTTTAGAATTATGAGTAATTCTGTGAAGCTCTTATCAGACCATCCATTGCTCGCTTTCAAGTTATACAATTTTAATACCGCCGACAATCGGTTGAATTTAGTACAACCACTGTACAATGGTTTCTCCGCATCACTTACCAACATCGTAAACATTTCAGGACAATCCCGGAGATCCTCTTCAACCATATTTGCCATCTCTTCTAGGCGATCGTCGTCATATGTATTTGTGTTTGTATCACTTGTAGCATACCTCTCTGTACTTCCAAATTCACTGCACTCTTCTCTTGTCTCACCATGCCTTATCCAACATGTATAACTTTGATCAATTCCATTGCACACTAAATGATCTTTCAACTCATCCTCGCTAACTCCCCTTGCATAGCAACACTTTAAACAGGGGCATATGATTTTCCTTGGATTTTCTGCATGATCAACTGCAAATCTAATGAACTCTTTCACTCCATCCTCGTATTCTTTCGATAAACGATTTACCGACATCCATTTTCAATCCATATTTATCAATCTAACAAAAAAAATTATTAACATTAGTTATTTTGTTATTCGAGAGGTTAAGGTCTGAATGCAAGTAGAAGGCTAATGAGCCAACGAATATGGAAAAAAACACAGTTATATGCATATGCTGAAAAATATTAATGAAATTACAAAAAATGCAATATACTGATTTATGCGATCTTGCGTCGCTTGATGGCAAGTTTTCAACTCTCCTACAAATCCAAACGGCACAAACACAAAAACTAAGATAAATACCAATTTGTCTTTTTCATCATAGAATTTGACCAAGGACATGTATAATCATTATATATGAATACTCCAGAAGACTACTCCATTGATTTTGCCAGTTGCATCATGAAAGTCATGCAAAAATATTCGCTGAGCAATATCAGACAAGGTTACTCAACAAAATTACAATATGAATTCTTCAACATATAGGATTTAGATAGACATTAAATTTATTTCGGATTTTCTTGATGCAATAAAAATCAATGGACACACAAAAAGTAGCAAAACGGAGGATATATATTTGGTAAATAGCTCCCCGAAAGATACATTAATATAAAATTTCAAGTATTTCCTCCATATGTCAATAACATTGTTATGAAACTCTTGATTTATCCTATGTGGGCAGTAACTTGGCAATTTAACATATATCATATAGTAAAAGTTTACTTCAGCAAATAATAAGCAGATAAAAAAAGACTCCACAAGCTTATCATCCTATTCAGGACCCCTATTACTCATAGAATCGCATGGTTTAGATCACCCGGAGCGCGCACTGCTGCTGCAACTAATATTGAATACTAATACCAAAGCTTCCTCTCCATGTAACTCTAAGGTACCAATGCGACCTAGATTAAAACCAGGAGCGTCATACAACTCATAGAGAGTTACAAATGTGTGCCATATATTTAACTAAAATACTCAAATGAACGGTAAGATCTTTTTAACTTCACACCAATCGACCCCGCAAAAAAAGAACAGACACCATGTCATTCTACAAGCTTGTCAAACCTACTACTAGAATATATGTCAAATAAAAGTCTCAAAGGTAAACATTTATAACAAACGCTTATTTGCATTTTTGCTCAACAACATCCTCTCACAAAATCACAACTAAATCTACATCACATTTTAGCAGTATTCATATTACCAGGAAATTACATCTTGGGAAAATAAATTAACAGAACAACACAAGCTCATGCCTCAAAAATCCACTTCCAAATCTAGACCTTGCACATACAAAACGCATGTCAGTATAAATTGTTTTGACGCGATTAACGTTTTGAAATAAAACATATAAATTAATAACAATAATAATAATAAATCAAATCTTGCAAAATGCACGGTTCAATTTAGATTAGGGCTCACGAAATTTGAAATGTTTAGGGTTTATAGACAACTCATATATATGAGATTAAGATGACCCCATGATGAAATTAAGATTAATATAAAGCATATTCAGATGAAAAGGGAACAATTTATTTGAAGATTTTGAGAGCTATTTAAAGATTTCACAACACAACTCAATCTGACGTGTCCATCAAACAACCGATGAATAGATGATATTTACAAAGAACTTATACCTATCAGGCCAATGACCGTCAATCAGGTATTTCCAACATTGTTCACCCTTTGGAAGAAGCATGGAAAATTACAGAGCTGGACTACCTACTGCATTTGCACCCCTCTTCCATTACGATCATCGAACCAGGTCCAAAAAAAAATAACACATCTGCAGCGAGGTATAAAGTGTAAGCCTTTCTCTTTTGAAACATCCGAAGGGGGGTTGGTATAATTAGGAACACATTAGCCCACATCTTTCTGGCAGACCCAATACAACTGATAAATTCTGAAACAAGATGTTATGCCCATACTAGACTTGAAGGAGGAACAGAAGTCACAATACGTTGAAGAAACAAACATGATAACAAATCTGTGTCTATCCACATAGTAATTCTGAAGCAAATAAATAGCACCCTATATCAATTTGGATATTAGTTACTGAAAAGCATGGCATATATGATTCAGCCAAAAGTAGCAAAGGGACATACAAGCATATCCTAAGTCAAATGCTATAGTGTGCTATCATACGACAGAAACGAAACTAGACATAAAACATCAGAAACAATATATACACAAAAAAAATGTTATGCAAGAAATGATTGTGCGAAACGTAAAATTTTAACCCATATGCTAAATAAACAGCTGCTTTAATGGTTCAGATGAAAGTGAAACATGGATAAATATAATAATTAAACAAATGAATTGAAGTTCTGCCCTTTGGAAAAGGATCTGCAACTAAATCAACATTGACTCATTGTAAGAAAATCAGACTTAAACATTAACTAGCAGGAATTAACGTACAATCCAGAGATTTCATAAACTTCAGATATAATAAAAGAGCATACGTTTACATAAGTATTCCAACATCATACTCTGACATACCTCCTTGACCCTCAATGGTCTGCACACAACTGGCTCAACTAAAGTCATCTTCCACCACAACAATACAACATATCCTAGTGACAACAGACATACATTCTACAATAAGCGAGAAAAATTAAGTCTAGAAAAAGAAGAGAAAAAATAGAACCCCGGAATCCCTCATACAACAAGCTCCCATTTGCTGAAGCTGTAACGGTCGCGTTCCGACCGTTCGTAGTTTCTGCGTGCACGTGCTTTATCGTGCACGTATTTTATTTGGTTTTTCTGAGCTCCGGCATGAGCGATGCGATATGTCGTTGCGATCGTTTTGGGGCGTTGGATTTTATTGTAATTTTTGGGAACGTCGTTTCACGGCTCGTTTTCTCGCAAAACGACTTTGAACGATAGGGGCATTTTAGTCATTTGACTCAAAACACCGTTTCCAATTTTACGTAAATTCTTGGTAGGCGTTACGTACGATCGGGCTCCGTAGATCTGTGCATCTCGTCTCCATGATCGTCTCGGTATTTTCGGATTATTTTTCTGATGCCCGGATTGAGAGATATCGCCCGGAATAACCTCGACCGTTGATTTGCCCAGTCAGATTCAAATTTCGAAATTTGTTAGCCAAATCTGGCTAAATATCTTATTTAAAACATTTTAAAATCATTCCTAAACTGTTTCCTATTTGTCCCTAGACTTACCCCAAATTGTACACCCCCTTAACCCAATATCCCCCTTTTAAACCTTAATCCTATAGTTATTTATCAACCCTTATTATTATTATAAAATATCTAACCCTAACCCTAATCTAACCCTAACCCAAATCGCACAGCTGCCGGCCCCAAAAACGCAAAACCCCCGATCATCCCGCTCTCCCCCTCGTATCCACGACGAGGCGCCACCCGCCACCGCGCCGGCGATCCGACGCTGGCCCCCCACCTCCTCGGCCTCCCCGCGCCGTCTCTCTCTCTCTCTCTCTCTCTCTCTCTCTCTCTCTCTCTCTTGCTCTCTCTCTCGCTCTCAGCCGCCGATCGCCGATCACCGCCTCTCCACTGCGCTCAACCCCGCTGGCGGTCCCCTCCGATCCGCGGCGCCTCCTCACGAACCACAGCACCCCCGCGACCCCGGCGCCGCTCGCCTGCGCTCCGATCCGCCTCGGCCGCCGTCTTCCCCGCACAGCGCGCCGCCGTCTTCCCCTCTCTCCGATCTCCACTCCACGGCGAGGCCGTTCTACCGCGTCTCCCCTCGTGACCCCCGCCTCGCCCTCACAGTGTTCCGTCGCTCACTGCACAGCGCAAGGCCGCCGCTCCGACGTCCGCCATGATCCACGCCACCGACGTCAATCACCGTGACCCCGTCGCGGTTCTCGCGAGGCCGTCGCCCCCGTGCCCCGTCGCGATCCGCCCCATCGACCGCCGTGATCACCGAGCCCCCATGTCGTCTCTCGACTCCCTCGCGGTCTCCCCTCAGCCCACAGCCGCCGCGACCGCAGCATAGCCTCCCCGCGCCACTGCTGCGCTCCTTCGCCGCCGATCGTCACCCTCGCCCTCCCCGTTCTCCGGTGATCTCGCCTCACTTTCCCGCGGTTTCCTCCACAAGCTCCCCGCCGCCTGAGATCTCAGCCTCCGGCCGCCCGTCACAGCTTTCCACCGCCGCCTCGACTCACGGCCCCTCTTGCCGTCGTGAGCCGTGCCCTTGCTCCACAGATCCCGCGCAGCACTCCGCCGTTGCAGATCCCCACCGCCGTTGTGCCGCCTGCAGCCGCTGCACGAGACCCCCACGGCAGTAGCTCGATGTTTCGCCGTTGGACAAATTGTGCTCGCTGCCCACACTTCGTCCGCTGCCCGGACAAGTCTCACTACGCTACCCGTAGTCGAGACAACATAGACGCCGCAGGGCTCACGATCTTCCAGCATCGTGATCCGTTACCGTTACCGTTGCCTGAGACATTTCGTTGCGCTACCCGCAACCGAAGCGACCTCGACACCGTACCCGCAGCCGTCAAAATCCTGAGGCGATTCCGAGACGACCTCCACTGCGCTACCCGCAGTCGGGGACACGAGCACCGCCACCGTTTTCAGACCC
Organism: Scilla litardierei; assembly: GCA_030789695.1. NCBI lineage: Eukaryota > Viridiplantae > Streptophyta > Magnoliopsida > Asparagales > Asparagaceae > Scilla > Scilla litardierei. Next base: position 276,699,525 of record CM061141.1, on the reverse strand, counting down.
GATGCCAGATTAAAATGCGCGTTCCTCACACTAGGTTGGTCCCTCTAAACTCGTAGCGAAACCCACACCGTAGCAAACTGAAAACCTAACTAAAACTGGACAACTACAATTAAATTTACTTTTCGCTCATTTAAAACGTTGTGCAAATCTAGAATATCGACGCACGGACTTTTTGACTGTGCACATAGGATAGATCGTCGATTAGGCAGATACATCAAAATGTGACTTTTGACGAATAGGATAGTCCCGATAACCTAGAAACGAACCCTAATAGGATTTCTGTATATTGAGACCTGACACCGTCGCTGTGGCGCTATTTCAGTCGGACTTCCGCGGACGAGACGCTTGGACGAGACGCTTCGAGAGGATGACACGCTCGCCACCGCAGGCAAGTGTATCCCACTTGCACTTTTGGCCGTGCTTAGGCCTTAGTTGGTTAGAACTGATAACTGTGAACAAATAGAACCGGACGTGAAATGATAGCGTCTGGGACGACCCCCTGACGGCTCAGACTTGACGACGAAGTCTGAGCCTGACAACAACAACTTTTGACATCGTAGGGCTATCATGTGTGTGCGTGTGTGTGGACACCCTAGAATAACCCTTCCCGTCTTGACACGTCCGTCCCGTCTTGCATAGCCTGCGGGCAATAGGGCACCCTCCAAGCTAGAGAGAGTGATCCTTTGTACTGATTCACAGCCTGCGGGCAATAGGGCACTCTACAAGCTAGAGAGAGTGATCCCTTGTACTGATTCACAGCCTGCGGGCAATAGGGCACTCACCAAGCTAGAGTGAGTGATCCCTTGTACTGATTCACAGCCCAGAGGGCAATAGGGCACTCGCCAAGCTAGAGCGAGTGATCCCTTTTACTGTTTGTCTTGTCTTGTCTTCTTGGGGTTTGGGGTTGGGTTGAGCATGCGCACAGCAAGAGGGTCTGATCCCCCTCAAACCGTAAGGCGTGAACCCTTTCGTGTCTCACTTGTCTTGTCTTGTCCTGTCTTGTCCCGTCACGTCCCGACTTGTCTTGACACCTGTTAGGTTAGTCCCGTAGTTGGTAGCACACGCTACGACTACTACTTGTTACGTTTTACTTTCCTGCTGCGTTACTTCCTTTTTGTGTTACTCTGTTATAACCACAACATGCTAATCAACCAGTAAACCGTTGTTTAAAGTTCGGTGCACTTGCAGTAAAGTCTAACCCTTCTTGTAGACTTTACCCGACGTACAGTTCCTTTCTCTTGGGTGTTGTACGTCAGGTGTTGAGCCAGAGTTCGTGGACGCAGCAGACTTACCGGAGTACGTGGAGCCGAGGACGTCGACCCAGAGTACGTACCTGACGAGGAACAGACCTTGAGGACTTTTCAGTCGTCACTTTTCAGAGGTTACTACTTTTAGTTTGCTTTTAGATAGTTTGTTGCCATGCTTAGGCTTCTTTTTAGACTTTGTACTCGCTGGATATTATATCTCTAATTTAATGAATGCAACCCTTTTTCTGTACTTCTGTTGTTTCGAACTTTATAAATGCAAGAACCTGAAAAAGAAAATTTTAAAATGGTACCCCTATAGACGCTTATTGGGTCCGAGCTTCTCAGCTCCGGCCTAAGCGGGCCTTAGTCACGCTTCGCCTCCGTCGTTTTGGGAAGCGGGGCGTGACAGAAGCAGAGCCTCAGAATCAAAGGGCCAAGAAAGTTAGAGGCCAATATAACTATCAATCTCTATGGGACTATTTTTGCCCAAGTTTCCCATCTCAATTATTCTGCATTATCTCAAGAATAGAATAACACAAGCTCCTCCTACAACTCTTGAATGGACCCTTTTAAACCATAAATAATCCTTTCTCTTTTGAAACAGCCGCAGTGGGGTTGGTATAATTAGGAACACATTAGCCCACATCTTTTTGGCAGACCCAATACAACTCATAAATTCTGAAACAAGATGTTATGCCCATACTAGACTTGAGGAAGGAACAGAAGTCACAATACGTTGAAGAAACAAACATGATAACAAAAAATCATAATGTATACAAAAATACAAATTAGGATAGCAAATATGCTCATCTAATGAATTATCAAATGAGGCCTTCAAATAAAACTATAAATTCAATTGGCAAACACACTATGATTCGAATTCAGAAAGGCATGAACAAAGCAAATCAACGAAATCCATAAAAATTACCTCGGATCGATAAGCAAAACTCGAGCGCACGAAGATGGAAGAGGGAATAGGGCTTGGGTTGCTCGAGGGCACGAAGCAGCCGCACGATTAAAGAGGGAAGATTTCAAATTTTTAGGTGGTTTTTTCCCACTAGGGCTTGGGTTACTCGAGAGCACGAAGATGGAAGAGGGAATAAGTCTTGGGGTTGCTATTGGGCTTCTCGAGCGCACGAAGACACAGATATGGAAGATGGAAGAGAGAATATGGCTTGGGGTTGCTCTAGGGCTTCTCGAGCGCACGAAGCGGCGGCGGGAATTTTCAACGAAGCAGCGGCTGCGGCACAAAGCAAATCGCGCGATCCTAGGGCTTGGGTTGCAACGAAGATGGCAGCGCGATCCTAGGGCTTGGGTTGCAACGAAGATGGCAGCGGAATTTTCTAAAAAACAAACATCGTGAATTTTCTTGTAGAAAGCAAACTGGGCACGATTACAGTAAGGCTTCAGAGCGATAATGCGAACCGCTGAGCGTGAATGTATAATACCTTTAACAGCGCTTGTTTGTGCAAGCGCTGTTAAAGGCCACCCTTTAACAGCGCTTGCACAAACAAGCGCTGTTAAAGGGTGGCCTTTAACAGCGCTAGTATTAAACAAGCGCGGTCTATTGGGCCCTTTAACATCGCTTGTAGAAAGAAGCGATGTCTATTGTCTGACATTTAACAGCACTTCTTTCTACAAGCGCTGTGTATTATCTGGTGTCTCTAATACACAGCTCTTGCAGAAAGAAGCGCTGTCTATTGTCGGACCTTTAACAGTGCTTGCAGAAAGAAGCGCTGTCTATTCTCCGACCTTTAACAGCGCTTGCAAAAAGAAGCGCTGTCTATTATATGTGCCTATAATTAATAGCGCTTATAATTGGCAAGCGCTATTAAAGGTGTGCTATTAAAGGTCCTTTTTGTAGTAGTGAAGGTTCACAACTGTGTAAGTCTTCAAGTCGTTGACCTCCTCGATGGCGATGGCTCTTATTTTCCACTTGGAGGTCATTCCCATTATGATCTTCCTTACCTTATCTTGTTGGAAATAGACTTGTCGGAGAGCTTCCAATTCATTAGTGATATCAGTAAAACGTCCGTACATCGATGCTATGCTTTCATTTTCCTGCATATGAAACATATCGAAGTTTTGCACGGTAACATAGAGTTTAGAAAGTTTTACCTTGTTCCTTCACTCATGGATAACGACGAGGTGGTTCCAAATTTGATATGCACTCTTACATATGCATATCTTGTTGAACACATTTGGGTCCAACACACAATGAAGAGCATTCATTGCCTTTGTGTTGTTGACTTCGATGGATTTCTCGGTAGTCGTCTATTTTTCGAAATCCTCTTCGGTGGGCTCGACGTATTCCTTATGGAGCGTTCTTCAAAGGGAAGCACTCCTTAGGAACGTCTCCATCTGGCATTTCCAATAGCCAAAGTTCGTGACATTGAAACACGGAGGACACACCGTTGATTATCCTTCAAAAACTGTGTATGCTCCATCACGATCGTGATTATTGTACGAAGTCGGTGGGAGAACGTTGTTGTTGTTGGATGCCATAGATATAAACCAGTGCTCTGATACCAATTGTAAGGTCTCTGGCTATGATGAAAATACTAGAAGGGGGGTTGAATAGTGCTTATGCAATTTAAAAAGATAGTCACACCAATTTAAATTCCTAACCAACAAATAGTGCGGAATAGAAATAAACCCAAAATGAAAAAAATGCAAACGCAAGGATGTTTCAAGGGTTCGGATTATCCAAGTCACTTCCCGACTTGTTTCCGGTAATCCTATGTCCCTTCCACCCAGTTAACAACCGGATACTCAAGTTAGAACCATAACTTGAGGTTTCCTTAAAACCTACTTGTAGCAACCCTACAAGTGAAATTGAAATACAATCGATTGACCTTGACTCCCACAACTTGGGAGCAAGCAAACCACTCTCACAAACCGAGAGTAAATTCAAATAACGAAAGTTATGAAATATGTAATTAAGAAACACATACATTCACCTATGCCTTGAAGTAGAACTTGAAGGAGAAGAGTGTTGTGTGTTGAAAGACACTCTTAGAAGAGAGGAAAGCCCTCTCTCTTGACTGAACCAAATGCCTAAAAGATTTCTCTCTAGATCTAGGTTGGAGAGCAAGAGATTGAAGATTGGAATTCTAGGGCTGTAGGATTTGAGAGCTTTGATCTTGAGAGAATGAAAGCTTGAATGAGAAAGAGAGTGACTAAGTAACCTCTCAATGGAACAGTAGAGGCTCCTTTTATAGGTTTCTCAAACCCTTCAAACAAAATCAGCAAAACCCTCTTTGAAATCCGTGAGGAAAAACTCAACGGATATAATCTGCGCTTGCGACAGTCGACTGTTGAAGAATTCACAGTCGACTGCTGCACAGTGACAGAGGGTAGGTGAGAATTCATAACGGTAACTTACCACGTGAACAGTCGACTGATGAGGCATAGACAGTCGACTGTTGAACCAACAGGCGACTTTAAATCCTACTATAGGCGATTGGCCGTAAGATGGGTAAGTTGATGAAATCTGAAAACGTCTGGGAGTACAGGACAGACGACTGATGAAGAGAAGACAGTCGACTGTTACACTGAATAGGCGACTGTAATTCCTTCTACAGAGGATTGTCAAAACCCTGAGATTTTTCAGAGAGTTGAGTCATCAAATAGGCTCAAGGACAGACGACTGTTGTAATATTGACAATCGACTATTCCATTGGACAGTCGACTGTAAATCCAATATAAGTCGACTAGCCAGAGTAAACAGAGAAATAGATTTTGGGCTATAATTAGACATGCGACTGATTAGCAAAACACAGTCGAATGTTACTTAGACAGGCGCTTGTGAATCGTTCATAAGTCGCCTGTGAGAGTTAAAAACTTAGAAGCCCAAAACTTGACTGTAAAAGTTTTGTGTATAACAGGCGACTGTAGAACAAAACACAGTCGACTGTTTTGAGATAGGCGACTGTAAAACGTTCAGCAGTCGACTGTTATAATCATGACATGTATAATCTAGATAGAAATGAATTGGAGTCTAAGGAAGGTTGATCTAATAATATCCTAAGACTGAAATGAAGATGTGCGTGCGTGCTCCAACAAAGTTCTACTTCTAAGCTATATACTAAAAGAGAAACAAGAAAGTTACATTTGACGAACTCTCTCTTCTATCCATCGCATGAGCTTGAAGTCTTCTAGGAGCTTCAATCACCATCTACGATCATCCAATCTATTTCATTTGCTTTCAATGATCTTTGAGTGTCATCCATTGCAAGTAGATCTTCATAATAAGCTTAGGCAATGGATTAACTGTAAATAGGGGATTAGTCACAAGTATTTATGTTTGCTCATCATTAACACCAAGTATGGAGAAGTCCAATACTAAACAACCGGTGATGCAGAGAGGGGTCGAGACACAGCAAAGGGCAATGGCGACGCGTACGTCCTCAAAACAGCTACTCGCACGGGAACTTGCTGCGGTAACGAGCTGTTGGAGGGCAGCGTGGCGCGCGGCGAGTCCAACAGTAGTAGCAGCTGCTTAGGGTGTGGGTAGGAGCTGTTGTCGATGGATCTGAAGGGTGGCAGGCATTGGAGAATGGTCGGAGGGCTCTGCGTGTGTGGATTTGGGAGAGGCACACGTGGACTGGTCTCCAGGTGGGCGAGGGGTTGGTGTCGGTCTGTTGAGGCTGCGGGGTGAGGATAGGTTGTTTCCTACGGTGGAGAAGGTCTGGGCGAAGACTTGAGGGGAGGAGATGACCGGAGGAGACTTGGGTCGGAGGTGGAGGTGACCTGGGGCTTCGGGGGCGCTGAGGGTTGAGCGGTGAGTAGTCTAGCGTAGTGTCGAGGGTTTTTCGGTGAGATAGGGTTGCCGGCATGTGGAGAGAGGTGGATAGGGCAGCGGTCTGCGGGCTCGGGGAAGGGTTCAAGGGGTCTGGGCGGTCTGTTCTCAGGCCATCGGGAAAGGAGAGGCTGTTGGATATGGACGACATGAATACACCCATGAGGGGATGTATGAGGGTATACGGACCTCAGATGTCGCGTGCACGAAAGCGTGCACGAAGGGAACCTTTTCTCGTGTGAAAAGGACCACTCGATAAGTGGAAAAAGTCACTTTATAAGTGCATAAAGGCACTAGATAAGTGAATGAAGAAGAGGATAAGTAAAAGGGCTAATATAGGCTAATAAGCTTATAATTGGTTATTTCCTACAATAACTACCCCTAAAGCCTATAAATAGGACCCAAGGGTATGCCTTTTCCACCAATCTTAACATGCCATAAGTTTGCATAAGGCAACTTGTGTTCTTCTTCTCCCTTCCATTAAAATCCTCTTCTAAATAGAGATTTAGGCGGTGAAACTCTGCTTCGATCCTCCGTGATGAAGTATTGACCGTAGTGGCAAAACCGAGGGCGAAGTTCCGAGATTACGGTGCCGCGTACGCAAGCGTAAGTATCTACTTTATTATTCGATCCTAACGTCCTTGTTTTGACAGGATCCAACATTGGTATCAGAGCCATACGGGTTCAACCCGGTCTAACCGTCGCCCCGGTCTAAACGATGAACGAGGCGTTGTCTCTTTCACGAATGAGTCTCCTTCCATTATGGATATGGTAGGAACGCATCATGACGGAGAGAATCGCAGTAGTTGTTCTTTTCACGTTAGGGTCTTCTGTCATTACGGATATGGCAGGAACTCTCCGTGACGGGAAGAACTAATCGTTCATCTCGCCAAACTCGCGCTCCTCATGGATGCTGAGTCTCCATTCAATTGAGAATGTGAACTCTCTTCATGTAGAGGGTGAAGTTTGCGGCCTTGAAAACACATTATCTTCATTTTTTGGCCCATGGCCATTGAAGCAAAACCGTTTTCTCGATGAACGGGTGCTTCATCGGAGAAGACGATGGTAGTTATTCTCAACGGAGAAGATGAAATTTTTGGTGCATGATCGCCATGGCCATATGGGCTATGGAGGCAATGCATCCCCCCTCCCCATGCAGAGGGGGTTGGCTACGGCCAATAACTTCCACGGCCACCCCTCCGGTGGGTGGTGTGCGGCCAACCCCAACAAGGGGGAGGCCGGCCATGGCCATACGGGCCAAGGCCGGCCATGGCCAAGGGGCCATGGCCAAGCCATGGCCGGCCAGGGCCAGGCCGGCCCTGGCCGGCCTCGGCCAGGGCCAGGGGGCCCTGGCTGTGGCCAGACCAGGGCCAGGCCTGGCCGAGGCCAGACCAGGGCCAGGAGGCCCTGGCCGGCCTCGGCCATGGTCAGGGGCCGGCCTAGCCGGCCCTGGCAGGGGCCAGGGCCGGCGCCCTGGCCTCTGCCAGGGCCTGGCCGGCTCTGGCAGGGGCCAGTGCCGGCGCGCTGGCCTCGGCCAGGGCCTGGCCGGCCCTGGCCGGGGGGCCAGGGCCTAGCCAGAGGCCTGGACGGCCCTGGCAGTGGCCAGGGCCGGTGCCCTGGCCGGCCCTGGCCTCTGCCAAGGCCACGGCCGGCCCTGGCAGTGGCCAGGGCCAGGCCGAGACCGGTCAGGGCCACTGCCGGCCCTGGCCGAGGCCGGCGCCAGGCCACTGTCGGCCCCGGTCTCGGCCAGTGCCGAGCCCCGGTTGACCCTGTTTTTTTTGGGGGGGGCTTGCATGAATGTGACATGCATGGCTAGCCCATACGGGGCCGACGGCAGTCGTCTGTGGCAAAATTCTCCTATAGGGGGGATGCTCCTGGATCCATACGGGAGCCGGCGACGATGGCTTGCAGAAAAATCCCCTCAGGGGGGATCCGGCCTTGGCACGGCTACGGCTCAATCCCGGCAATGGCCAGGGATTGCCGTATATTTCACTAGTATCATAAGGGTACTAGGTTGATATATCACATTTGCTTTTAAAAAATACGTTTTTCAAAAACGCCTTTCCGCTGCGAAGTACTATAAGAGTACTATCGTTTGATAAGTGAGGGGGAAATATTGAAGGTTGTTCTAGATGGTGATTGGAATCGTAGAGACCTTTCCGATTCTAGAGCAACATCTTCAATATTTTTCGAAAGTAACTTATCAAATATAATGGTATCATTCCAAGTGGGATATTCCAAGTGGGAGTGATATCTATGTATAAGAATTTTATGCAATGATTTTTGATCGAACCTTCGGTTTTGTGTCTTTTGCAGCATTTTAAAGTTAAAATGTCTTCCGCTTCAAAGAACATCGTCGCTGAGTTAAACAGAGGTGAAAAACTCAACGGCGATAATTACAAACTATGGTCCATCAAGATACAATACATTCTAGAGGAGCAAGAAGTGCTCGAAACTCTAAAGAACGTAATGATTGAAACCGAGTTGGGCACTACGGCCCAACACAGACGAGACAAGGAAGCTTTTGATGCTTGGTCTCGGAAGAACAAGATAGCTCGCATTACGTTATTGTCCAGTATGGCCGATGACATAATGCGCATCTTCCGAGAGCATGACCTAGCCATGGACATATGGTCCAAGCTTGAGGAGAAGTTTGGTGGCACATCGGTGTCCAAACTTCGTTCTTTAACTATAAGATTTGATTCATACAAGAAACGTCCATATCATTCCATGGGGAAACATCTGCGACATATGGCGAATCTAATCTCAGAGTTAAAAGATGCAGGCCATGTGCTCACTGATGAGCAACAAATCCAAGCAGTCATACGTTCCCAACCAAATGGGTGGGACCAGATGAAGATGCATCTCACTCATAATGAGAGCATCAAGACCTTCAGCGATGTTTCTAAGCACCTCGAGTTAGAGGAAGAGCTGCTTGCGGCTGCCAAGCCAAGTGCAGAAGTGCACATGGTTGCTAGTTCCTCACACGGGGGAAAGAAACGGAAAGATCGTTCGAAGTCTACTAATGAACGTAATAAGCAACCTGAGTCTTCCAAGAAACCCAAACATAATGGTGGACACAAGAAATAGCACAAGAAGAAAGACTTGAAGAGGATCAAGTGCTTCAAGTGCAACAAGTTAGGTCACTATGCCCGTTCTTGTACGGATGAAGGTGACAAGGTAACTTGTAATGATAGTTACATATGTGTTTCTAGTTCAATATTTCTTGTGGAATCTAATCCATTTTGGATAATTGATTCAGGTGCCACTGACCACATAACCAGGGACAGACTGTCCTTCGTGGAGTGTCACCGGATACCCCAAGGAACAAAGTGGATTTATGTAGGAAACAACACACGTGTTGAAGTGAAAGACGTTGGGACTTGCAAGCTAGTCTTGGACAACGGCCGCACTATCTTACTACATGATGTCCTCTTCGCTCTAGATATTCGAAGGAATATTATATCTGTGGTCGTATTAATGGGTCTTGGTTATAGCTGGTTTTTTTATGATTGTAAAGTGGACTTGTTTTGTAATAATTCCTTAATTGGTACTGGGTATGTATTCAAAGGATTTATTGTATTAAATACAATGTATGACTCCTCATTTTGTAATGAAAATTTCCTTGTTGTAAATTCTTCGACTTATGAGTCAGATATAATTTGTTGGCATGCAAGGCTTGGTCACATTGGACCAACGTGTATGGATAGACTTGCCAAACGTGGCCTTCTATCCAATGTTTCAAAGGTCGATATGTCGACCTGCGAACATTGCCTTGTAGGGAAATCTTGTCGCAAGCCGTTTGGAACCGGCACAAGGGCCGAGGTTCCATTACAGCTTATCCATTCGGACATATGTGGTCTGATGAATGTCAAGACAAGACGCGGGAAGTCCTATTTCATCACTTTTATTGATGACTTCACCCGATTCGGTCATATCTATTTGATATCCCACAAAAGTGAAGCATTAACCTGCTTTAAAAACTATACGAGTTTGGTGGAAAATCAATTAGATCGCAAGATTAAGGTCTTGCGAACCGATAGAGGCGGTGAATATCAATCCGCAAGTTTTAAGGAACTTTGTGATGAAAAGGGCATAGTTCATCAGGTGACTATGCCTTATACTCCTCAACAAAATGGTGTTGCAGAAAGGAGGAATAGGACTTTAATGGAAATGGTCCGTTCAATGATGGCGCAAGCTAACTTGCCAATCACCTTTTGGGGTGATGCATTATTGACAGCCACTTTCATCTTGAACCGCGTACCCTCGAAATCTGTTAGCTCCACTCCTTACGAGTTGTGGAACCAAAGGTCTCCTGACTTAAACATTTTGAAACATTGGGGGTGTGCATCCTACGCACATATTTCCTCCCATAAGTATGGCAAACTTGGGCCACGGGGAAGGAAATGTATCTTTATACGATACGCAGAAAACTCCAAAGGTTATGTTTTCATTGGTCAGGAAGATAATGGAGGCCTAATTGAATTTGAGTCGAGGGATGTCACTTTCTTGGAAAACGAGTTTCCAAGACAGGGCGAGATAAGTCAGGACTTATCTCTATTTGAGATTAATGATCAAGAAGGATTACCTCATTCGAGTGGGAGAATTCTTGGTGAAGACGAAAATACGTTTCAAACTTCACCAATGGATGATACGAATGACGCGAATCCTATTCCATACGGGAATAATGATCCAAGTGGGAGCATTTCTAACGATATTCCAAGTGGGAGTGATATTAGAATTGATCTAAATTCGAGTCAACAAGGACTTGAAGAATCTCAAATACGACGTAGTAGTCGTACAAGGTTGGCTCCTCTAAGATTTGAGGATGAATTTCCACAAACCTTTATGACTTTACTACAAGATGATGACGAGCATGCTACTTTCAAACAGGCCGTATCATACCCTGCGAAAGACAAATGGATGGAAGCGATGAAAGAGGAGTTGGAATCCATGAAAGTTAACCAAGTCTAGGACTTAGTTGACTTACCCAGAGGACGTAGAGCTATTGGGAACAAATGGGTTCTCAAGATCAAGCATAAGGCTGATGGCTCTATAGACAGATATAAAGCTCGCCTTGTTGCGAAAGGTTTTACGCAACAGGAAGGGATAGACTACGAAGAGACCTTCTCACCTGTTGTCCGTTTTACCTCGATTCACCTGATTCTGGCTATGGTAGCTTGCTTAGACCTCGAATTACATCAGATGGATGTAAAGACTGCCTTTCTCAATGGAGAATTGGACGAGGAGATCTATATGGAACAACCAACAGGGTTTGTAGAAGAAGGAAACGAACATAAGGTTTGTAAACTTCGTAAGTCCATATATGGTCTTAAACAATCCTCGAGGCAATGGTATATACGATTTCAGGAAGTTGTCTTATCAAATGGTTTTTCCATGTTTGATGAAGATAACTGTGTATATATCAAGAGGATTAAGAGCAAGTACGTTATTATGTCTCTATATGTAGATGACATTTTAATAGCCGGAAATGACAAGGGCTTTGTGATGGATATCAAGGCTTGGCTTTCATCAGTTTTTGAGATGAAAGACATGTGAGAAGCCGTATATATCCTTGGAGTTAAGATTTCAAGGAATCGTTTGAAGAAACTTCTTTCTCTTTCACAAGAGACTTATATAAAGAAGGTTTTAGAACGTTTTAATATGCAGGACTGCAAGTCCATTGATAGTCCTATAAGCAAATGCGATAATTTATGTCTGAAATCATGTCCAAAGAACCAAAAGGAAAAGGAAATTATGGAAAAAGTTCCATATTCCAGTGCAGTTGGTAGTCTTATGTACGCTATGATGTGTACAAGACCGGACATCTGTTTTGCCGTTGGAATGGTAAGTCGTTACCAATCCAATCCAGGACAAGTACACTGGAAAGCGGTTAAGAGGATAATGAGGTATCTTAAAGGAACTCCGGACTATGCATGATGCTATCAAGGAGATGCCTTGAGGCTCGAAGGCTACACTGATGCTGATTGGGCGGGTGATCTCGATGAGCGACGATCGACCTCAGGATATGTTTTTCTACTCGTATCTGGTGCAATATCCTGGAGTAGCAAGAAACAATCCTGCATCGCACTTTCAACTATGGAAGCCGAGTTTGTAGCATTTAGCATGGCAGTCCAAGAGGCTGTTTGGCTTAGGAAGTTCTTAGACAGGCTAATTGATGCAAGTGACTCAGGTGCTGTACCAATACACAGTGACAGTCAAGCATCTATAGCCTATGTCAAAGATCCAAAATTCCATTGTAAGACCAAACACATATATATCCGCTACAAATTTGCAAAAGACTATGGCAAGACCAAGAAGGTAGACATAAGGTACATATCTACGCATGAGATGATAGCGGATCCGCATACGAAGGCGATCCCCAGAGATGTGTTTTACAAACACTTATCATCTCAAGGATTGCGTAAGAGCTGAGTTGTACCAATGTAAATTCCCATGTCAGTAAAAGATCAAATTTAATAAAAGAATAAGTTCTTTTTAACATTGCATATGAGTTTCTTGAAAATGTTTGTGTACATTTTAAAATCTCAGCTATATTTTCTAGTATGTCGGACAGATTGAGGTTGACTCTCTCACATGAGCAACCGCCTTTATTATATCAGACGGATAAAATGAAGATGAGACCTGTTTAAAGTCAAAATCGTCAGACGGATGATTTAGAGTCATGACTTAAACAAAATGGTCGTATGAAAGATCTGCATCATATGGATTCTTACAAAAAATCTAATAGGATTCTTAAATCATATCTGTCTTATACGGGATGTGGGTCCAGAAGATTATTTGAGTAGTAAAAGGGACTCAAAATCAGACATTGTGGTGTCTGATCATCATTCTTACAACATCATTAAGACATACGCTCCCTGGGAAAGGAGTGATGTTGTAATACGTATTCATACTACGTATGCATTTGACCATTGGGTTAGAATAGTAATTGTGTTTACTATTATGTGAGACCCAAAGACCACATGGGTCTTAACTCATTACCCTTATGGACTCTAATTGGTTCCTTTAGATTTGACTGGGTGATTGCTATCTTAGCATGTTGCTTATGGATTATGGTCAATTCGGTCCGTCGGGGCATGTTAGAAAAGCAAGTCAAGTCAAGATCGAAAGGATCGCAAGAAGAGAAAGATTAATTTCATATTCACTTTTGGACTTTAGAGATTCAAAGCTGGCCAGCCAATTGTAATCCAGATGGGATTCAATTGTTGAATATAAAGTATAAGAAATGTGAAGAAATAATTTGGGGTAAAGCATGCGTTGATCTACTCAACTTTGCACCTCGAGGAGTGTTGTGTATCTTTAACAAGTGCACAAACAGCGGACTCTATGCGCATGACGGTCACACGGCCTATTTCTTGGTATGACAAACAGAAGAGTTAAAGGAAAAGATGTTTCCTTACAATCCCCTCAAGTGTGAGTGGGAGATGTTGGATAAGGACGACATGAATACACCCATGAGGGGATGTATGAGGGTATACGGACCTCAGATGTCGTGTGCACGAAAGCGTGCACGAAGGGAACCTTTTCTCATGTGAAAAGGACCACTCGATAAGTGGAAAAAGTCACTTTATAAGTGCATAAAGGCACTCGATAAGTGAATGAAGAAGAGGATAAGTAAAAGGGCTAATATAGGCTAATAAGCTTATAATTGGTTATTTCCTACAATAACTACCCCTAAAGACTATAAATAGGACCCAAGGGTATGCCTTTTCCACCAATCTTAACATGCCATAAGTTTGCATAAGGCAACTTGTGTTCTTCTTCTCCCTTTCATTAAAATCCTCTTCTAAATAGAGATTTAGGCGGTGAAACTCTGCTTCGATCCTCCGTGACGAAGTACTGACCGTAGTGGTGAATCCGAGGGCGAAGTTCCGAGATTACGGTGCCGCGTACGCAAGCGTAAGTCTCTACTTTATTATTCGATCCTAACGTCCTTGTTTTGACAGGATCCTACAGAGGCGAGTGGAGGGTGCTTTCGACAGGGGTTAGAGGAGAGGAGAGATAGATCATAGGCAAGTTTGGGGCTGGGCTGCGCGTGCTGCAAGGCGGATGGAGCTTAATGTTTTTGGGGTGTTTGTGTTTCTTCGCAGGTGAAGAAGGAGAGACCCAGGGGAGGTCTTTGGGTTGGCAAAACGAATAGGACGGTTGAGGGGAGAGGCCTAGGGTTGTTTGCAGAGTAGGTTTCTTTTCCTTTCTTTTTGCTTGTTGCGTGAAAGTCAGGGGGGACTTTGATTGGGGTTTTAAAGTCACGTGAAGCCCAGTGACTAGTAGAGTAGGTTAGAGGGAGGGAATGTAGGGAGAGTAATGGGGGTGTTGACGTGGGATAAGGGGGGTGGTTGTTAGTTAGGATTTTATAAGAATATGTTTCGATTTGATATTATGCGATTTGTTTGTTTATAGGATTTGAAATTCAAATTTTAAAAATGTATTAATAATTAATAATGAGTTATTGCAGATTGGTCCCTCGACATCAAAAAATTACAAAGAATTTACCGGAACAATCGCGCCTCTGAGCTACGGGGTCTGGCTACGCATTTGAGCTACGGAAAATAATAATAAAACCAAATAGGAACATACGCACACGAAACAACAAACACACTAAAATATGTACGACTGGAAAGTGGTCGTTACAGTATGAATTGTATATCATGAAAGCAACTACTTGATTACGTGAATTAAGAGGGTTTATGTATGAAATACTTGTGAGCATTTCCATTTATGCAAATCTAAGCTTTAACCACCTTTAAAAAAATTTAAACTCATCTATTTTAGGTCATGCCATCGTCAATATGCCTTTAGCTTACTTCATTCTTAATAGGGCCAAAACCACTAAATACCCTTTACACAAGTCTAAACACTCTGGTTATGGCCCAAAACCCATATATATAAGCCGTGGACTTTTTAACTATTCCATGCTTTGGACACATCTAGATATCTCTAAAGAACATGTTGTGTTGATTTTCTGTTAGTATAAGTTGGCATTAGTAGCACTAGATCAGGAAAGTTTATGTCGTGGAATCAGAACAGTTTATGAACAGTTTGAGCAGTCATGTTGTAAGTTATGTTGCAACATCAGGTACATTATGCATGATCTAGATGTTGGATCGCATGCAGAATTTCAGTTATGGTTTGCAGATTTGTTTTGCTGATTTCAGATCTGATTTGTTGCCGAGAATCTTGGGGGGATCCTGAATTGATTGACGGAATAACTGAATATCTGCAAGAGATTTTTCTGTTCATTTTTACCTGAAATCGTTCAGATTTCAGGGAGTTGAAGATTTATTATTTGAATGGTTTCAGATCTAGTCACGCCCCTCTCCCCAGTATACCTAGAAATTTAAATTTTTGTCTCCAAGTATCCTGAAGAGTGAGGGTGATGAGAGAGGAAAAAGAGAAGGAAAAGAGAAACAGAACATGCAGGCCACGGCACACATAATGGGATAGTACAACTGAAGCTCCACTATAATATCAAAATAACCTCAAAAATAACATAGAACAACAACAACATTATATAAATGACAACTTTCATTTATTTACATAGTCCATGTGCATCACTACATATACATCACCACTCTCCACCTCCAAAGACAACCATGTCACAATACAAGCTACAGCTCACTCCGAGTGCTACCCCTGAAACCCAACCCCAAGTAACCACCAACCATGCTATCCCTGCTAACTGAAAAATAGGAAGGAGCACGTCAATGCGTGCCCCAGTAGGAAACAACTTGGATTTGGAACACTATTTTAAGGTTATCGACCACAAGGCAATGTATGATAAATTAGACGTATAAACTAAATAATGTGACGGATAGAAACAGCCAAGTAAAGGATCATACCTGTGGTTTGATGTCAAGATATTGCAAGAAAACAGGTTAGAACAATAATAATACAAGTGTTCAGGCAAACATAGTCTAATAAGATAAGTACAAGTGCCAGAGGTATAATACAGTGTCACAAACAAGGCTGGTAAAAGCAAGAGGAGAGTGCTGCAAGCAGAAGAAGTAACATGCAAAACTCTTATTTAATAATTGAATTAGTTGGAAACTTGGGTAAACTATGTGATACCAGGACCAAGACCTCACCCCAAAGAGTTGGGGTGGAAACTGCACACGTTGCAATGGAAACATGCACTGTAAGCCGGGCCTCTCACACTGTCCCGTCAGGGGCCCTGCCTCACGGGCTTCACCCCAAATATTTGGGATAAGTAAGGCACATGGTGCAGTGGACACGTGCACTGTACATCAGGCATCTCCTCCTCCTCCCTGGACGGTAGCAAGAGTGAGGCTCTCCACCATATACATCTCCACACCCCAACCACATCATCACAAACGTCAATGCACCTCCACTCCCTCTAAAGGTGAGTGGGAATAATCATCACATATCACATCATCGCCTCCCCACCTTCGTAGTCCAGGCCTCATATCAACAATTTACTCAAATTTCCCCCAAACCCCAGTTTTAGCAGCTCACCCCCTTTTGGAGGGGATTAAGACATTCCCAAATATCAATATTACAAGTTACATTATAGGAATCATGATGGCATGGTACATGTTCAGTAACTTCCTTTCATCAACAAGGGTCATGCACCTAGGTGACATGCCCTCAGTCATCGCCTCATCACATAGCAACCTGGGTCATGCACTCACGTGACATGCCCTCTATCACATCACATTACACATTCACGTATAATAGTGTAGCCTTGCCATCCATGTCCTCAACATCATCAATTTATAACAGGGTTCTTGATACAAGAGCATATAATCTCATTTCTCATGTTTCTCAACTTTTGTTTCATTGAAGCATTTTCACAAACACGTGGCATGCATCATGTTCCACATATCAATCACATTAGCCATTTAATAGCATATCACACAAATCAAACTTTCTTTTATGTAATAACAAAAATCATGGACAATAAGAGTATAATTGGCAACATTACACAATTCATAACACCACTTTAATGTTTCTGCTTGCTGGAAAATGCAGACAGTGACAATACATTGCCTATATCATCAGTTCTCATTAAGAATTTGACAACATTTCCTAAATGAAAGTTGTAGATTTTGTAGTGATGGATCCACATATAAACTTTCATGCAAAGATATGAAATATATGATTTATGGTGAATTTTTTGGTGAAGGCTGTCAAATCTATTTTTCAGACAGATTCTGAGGGCTGTAAATATTGCTAATTTAGGGCATGTTTCGGTCAGAATTTCGAAAACCATGCACTGAGATGAAGTTGTAGGAAAACTTTTTAACTTTCCAACGAGACCAAGAATAAAATATTCCATAGAGTGTGTAGTGACTGAGTCCAATTTTACTGAAGTGTTTCCAGACTGGATGTAATACAGATATGTTGCAAAGATGTAATGTTTACTCCTAATTACTGAATTGAACATATATCAAATTTTACATGATTTTGGGGTAGAACTTCATGATCTACAAGTATATAATTTTTCGAAACTTAATGCATGCCATAATGACCAGAAATCAAGTAATAACACACCACAGAATTTCTGCTTTTTCAAAAGAGTGATTTTGCATGGAATTTCAAGGGGTAATTCATGAAATTGAATCATATCACATCAATTTGGCTACCCCTACTGCATATTAAGTAAATAATGCTATAAAAACATGGTAGCAAGAACCAAGTAATGGAATTCCAAATTCAAGTTAAATCCTACCTCAAAAGCTCTTTCTTTCTTCGCTCCTCTTTCTTTCTTCGCTACTTTCTTCTCTCTTCAAGAAAGCTTGAATTCCTTCCAATTGGGAATGTAAATTAGGGTTTCTAATTGAAGATGAAGGGGAAAATGGGGAGGAAGTGGCCGGCCTCCTTTGGGTAGAAGAGTGGAGAGAAGAGGGAGAAGATAAGAGAAGTTGAAAGAAGGAAAAAGAATGGAATCATAAAGAGAAATCTACACGTTTCTATTAGCTTCTCACATAAGCCATGCACAACTTAAAATGACTATAATACCCTCCCAAAAATATCCCTCAACTTCTAGGTATTTACAAGTTTGCCATTACTTTATGCACACACCTTTTTACTATACACACACACCCTCATTTGACCAAATGACCATTTTGCCACTTACTCTTTCTAAAAATTTACGAGGATGCCATTAACACCTAACCCCTTTTACACTAGCATGGCTTCCCTACACACACCCATGCATGCCTACGCATGCATTCATGCACCACACACACACACACACGTCTAATGCATACTTTTTATATTAAACACACGACGTCATTCCCACTTCACCCGCATTCACATTTCGCATTCTCTTCTCTTACCACTTATTACGACACAACCCCCTTTGCACTATGGTACATACATCGACATCCACATTTATTTCATGCCTACATATGCATCGTAGGTAGAAATACCACGTGTATATAGTAGAATACACGTATAGTTAAAAATAGAGCATGACACCCTGTCCACCTTAAAATAAAGTTCGTCCTCGAACTTTCGAAGTCCAAGGGTTATAGTCTGAGGAGGGATACTTCTAGATTCCAAGCCCTTCTCCATACAATGACCTAAATTACTATCCCAATATATCTTTATATTCGTCTCAAACCAGCCATACTCTAATGCACGCACATCCACCGTTATATCTACCCCACTGCATAAACATATACCTTAATACACACACAAACAACACCTACACTTCTGCTTAACATATGCCCATCAGTTATCTATATCGCCACATACACACCATATAGGACCATATCACAACACATCTTATTATGTCCAGGTATTTAGAAATCGCTAGTTAGACCCGCACTAACATTCACAACATGCATACAAATATATAACACACATGAGATACGAATAAACATATATATCCATATGCCAACTAACCACTACTTATCTCATCACGTATGTGCATTTAAATATGTACATACAACATAAAATCGGTACCCCACAACAATACATCCATACCACCCATAAGTATATAAGATTCATGAATACACACACACAAAAGGTATCTATGACTCCATACAAGGATAAGATACCCACGCACAAGGGATATTCATATATCTCATATCACTCATGGCTATGATATACGTAGCTACCACCAAACACACAAGGTTACACCCAAGTTGCATCCAAGCACACTCACGAACATAGATATGTTGAGTATTGATTCCCCGGATTTGGTTTTGATGATGAACAAACATAAATATCGTGAACTAACTCTTTGTTAGCGCAGTTATGGAGAGCGTCGCCAAAATTCTATGAACATCAAAAGCGACGTATCAAGACTTCTCAAAGCACGTGATCGTGTGCTTGAAGCTTCGTTGAAGCTCAAGGACCATTAATGAAGTCAAGAAGATTCGATCGAAGTTTTTGAAGACGGTTCGTCAAGTTTTATTTATAGTCTTCTAGCTTCTTTTCGTAGAATGTTAAGCCTTGAGTAGGTCTTACGTTTTAATCTTCATAACGCTCATATCTTATAGCTAGGATCTTATTAGAAGCCCATAGAAACTTTCCCGAAGCTTCATGCTTCATTTCACGGCTTCTTGTGCATCTTAGTTGGTTCAAGAAGAAGAACCAACCGACTAGATGGCAATCTAGTCGGTCGGCAATGCTTCTTGAACCGACTAGATATCCTACTCTAAATTCAGCTCATTCACAGTTTACAGTTAGTCGGTCCAAGAAGGTTCACCGACAGACTAGTTGTCGAACTAGTCGGTTTGGATTCCTTCTTAGTCCGACTAGTTGTGTATTCAGTTTCACAGCCTGAGCTACTGTTTATCATTAGTCGGTCAAAGAACAACCGTCGACCTACTAGTTGAGAAACTAGTCGGTTGGAATTTGTTCTTAGACCGACTAGTGCTCCTTGATTTCAGCCTATACTATTTCAACTCTTAGTCAGTCAAAGAACACTCACCGACCGACTAGTTGTCAAACTAGTCAGTTGGCAAGTCTACTTAGACCGACTAGTTCTATATTCCATGAACTATCTTTATTGACTATGAAGCTGTTAGTCGGTTCAAGTTGAATCACCGACCGACTAGTTGAGAAACTAGTCGGTCACTGATCCTTCGTTGACCGACTAGATTGCTTCAGAAATAGATCCGTTGGAGTATTAATTGCACGAATTCTCTCTCTCTCTCTCTCTCTCTCTCTCTCTCTCTCTCTCTCTCTCTCTCTCTCTCTCTCTCTCTTCTATATCCTATATGATCTTGAGTTGATGTTTCATAGCATTCAAGGCTGATATTAATTGTATTGTAGATAATCAAAGAGAAGCATTTATTTCTCATTTCCAAGCTTTCATTTCTCTCAAGAGACTCTCCTCACTCTTATTCCTAAAGAGTGATTCTCTTTGATTGTGAGCCTTTCAAGCCAAGAGCTTGATTCAAGGTCACCAACTCCTCCCTAGGCTTCTATTGCTGGTCAACTCCTTGGAGCTAGGGTTTGGTGCCTTCTTCTTCTCCAAAATCCTCCTTGCCCTAAAATCGTAAGTTTACTCAATGCATAGGATTTTGTTGGCAAGTTCGTATTTCATTTAACTTTGATATTGCATGTTTTACTCTCGGTTGTGAGAGTTGTGTGTGATCCCGGTTTGTGGGAGTCACATTTTCATTTGTGTATGATTTGATCTTGTAGACGTTTTCTACAAGAATTTCATAGTGCAAATTTGAGTTAGAAGTTTCTAACTCAAGTATCCGGAGGGGATCCGGGTGTTTGGGACGTAGGATCACCGGGAACAAGTCGGGGATACTTGGGTGGATCCGAACCCGTTATATCGTTTGTTTGCGATTGCATTTTATTATTGTCACTTTTTCATTTCCGCATTGTTGGTTGAGTTTGCAAGATAATTGGGAATTATCTTCTTAATTATTTTAAAGTACTATTCACCCCCCCTCTAGTACTTGTGCAATAGCTATCATGGCATTACAAGACACATCGTAAACATTCACAAGACATAGACATGTCATATATATATACACACACATACACATATCAGTGTTTATACTCCCTATATCCATCCATACGGGTGTATACTTAGTCATTCACACCATATCTATAGCATAAATACGCACACATAGTTATAACAATACCATACCATACATATACATATAAATACAATAGGATGCATATAATATTTCCAACAATAAAGTCATGTTGGTCCCCCACACCCATCCACCCGCTTCACAACAATATACACATAGACAACTCCATGCATCCATGTATTTACCAGATATCTATATGCATACACACACACACACATATATAAACACATATACCAAGACACACACCCTTCTATTCACATATACAATATTGACAATACCTTGTATCCACACCATATTTCCAAGACAATTCGTACATACAGCTAACCTTAAATAATCAATCCAACCAATCATCTATGTAGACTACTATACCAATCTCACGTTTAGATCCAACTACCCTTATCCCATACAACACATAAAGGTTACGCTTAGTATACACGTATCCATACACAACATATATCCACAATCACATAAAGATGCATTCATATACACAGGCAATCATATGGCTACACCCAGGTACATATACCACTGTACCAATTCACACACATGACCTTACAATTTTACACGCCACGTACAGACAAATGATCTTACATGCAAGCCTATACACATATATACATGTTCACATCTACACTTTCATACGTACATTCTCATTCAAGTAGGTCTCATGTATATCTATACACTACACATAAAGAGACACACATATCATACTCATACAGGTGACATACACAATATAATCATCCCGTAGTTACACGTTTCCAACAACTACTACACCATACATCTATGTCTAACTAAATGGCTATATAACATGATGCATTCACATATATAACACATAGTTCGGTCAAATACTCAAAACTTTTGCAATATAAGACGTAATCATCCACATTTATACAATAAGATACACCCAAATATACATATACTAGAATCATATAGTCATATAACATAGACGCGCATTCATACATGTTATTATACATAAGCGCATACACATAGGCACACACATACAGATTACATTTCAATTCATCTATAACCCAATGAAGACCACTTATAGTAATTCACATATACGACTACATATTCACGCATATATGTACCACATATGCATGCACATTCAACATTAAAATAATATACAACTTCACTACATCTTAAAGGTACCAACTACATATACATCCATATATTCCTTTATATGCTAACTCCTATACATAACTTTAAGGCACATACGACAAAATCCATGTAGAGCCATCTAAACATAGTAATGTCACTCAAGCACAGAAGTAGAAATCCTTATATACAACTATATAGTCAGCCACTTACTAACATAGATATCATGAAGTACAAATATACACATTTGGGCACACACACCTATCTTCACGCAATAATACAACCCACAACCATATACCAAATTAAGAAAATATACCAGTTCAATAAGCACATAGGCAGCACATACACATACTCACAGTTATTTAAACTTTTAACACAATATGAATTCATACCCTAGCAGTGCGTCTCCAGTTATATATATGCACCAACTTCCCACACCTATATCTACACCCTCTACTTATACAAGTTCACATATATTCACACATATACACTTTCCCCCATATGTCCAAAGACAATATGGACATTCCACTACTCTATCAATACAAGGATAGATATACACGCACTGGTACATTTCCCACACGAAAACACAACCATAATACGATAGATAGGAAAACACATACATGCTCTCAAAGCACATACGTACATATCCCCACTCACACCTCTACCAGGTATATATATCCCCAGTAGCTTATATGTACCACCAGTATACCTCCACGAATAAACATGTATACATCACCTGTATCTCAGGATCACACAAGTATAACACATACATATTCGCATATCTGCATCATATATCTACATAGAGACAATATATATATTCTCTTAAGTATTCATGCACCTAGTATTTACACCCACATATATCCATATACTACTATAACCATCCAGGATGTAAGGTACCCTGAAGGGCTACACACACACAAGAGGGGGGTGAATAGTGTAATAGCAAGCAAAGTGCTTAATTAAAAGTTACTAAAATTAAAGCACAATAAGCAGCAGAAAATAAACAGAGTGCTCAACAATAATAATCGCAAACATAATGATTTTACCCTGGTTTCCCAAAACTTGAGTACGTCCAGCCACGCCAGTATTCACTATATTCCCACACAGAGAAGTGAATACAAAATCCCACAAAGGGATACCTCACACAGAGGATTTAGGATTCCCACAAAGAGATATATTTACTCTCACACAGAGAGACCTCATACAGAGGATTTGTTCTTTCACACAGAAAGAACCAAACTCTCACACAGAGAGTAACTCCCATAAAGAGAGCAACTAATTCCCACAAAGAGAATTAGGGTTTCGAAACAAAAACAAAACGAAATAACACTTACCTATGCCTTGATATGATCTTACCAATGTGAAGAAGAAGGCATGCAAGTGAATGACCAAGTGCTTGAGATTAGCTATAATTGCACTTGATGATATTTCTCTCTTCTAGGAATGAATCCTAACACTTCTCACTAGAGTGTATGAAATGAAGAGAAGAAAGATGTTCTCCAAGAAAAGGAATGAGATTGAAATCCCTTGGAGAAATTCCCTAGAGCTTAGATGCTATAGCATAAGATTGAAGCTCTAATCAGGGAATGTGGGAGGAGTGGCTTAGAGAAGAGATTAAATGATCTTTTATGATTTCCTAACCCTTCCAAGAGTTCTAAATAAACTAAGCCAACTCTAGTGAGAAGAAATCTGCAACGACCTCGTTTCCTTTTCCTTCTCCTTATGCAAGCTCTAATTCGTTTCCTTTTCCTTCTTTTAATTGAGAATGTAAATTAGGGTTTCTAATTGAAGATGAAGGGGAAAATGGGGAGGAAGTGGCCGGCCTCCTTTGGGTGGAAGAGTGGAGAGAAGAGGGAGAAGATAAGAGAAGTTGAAAGAAGGAAAAGGAAACGAATCCTAAAGAGAAATCTACACATTTATATTAGCTTCTCCCATAAGCCATGCCCAACTTAAAATGACTATAATACCCTCCCAAAAATATCC
Organism: Scilla litardierei; assembly: GCA_030789695.1. NCBI lineage: Eukaryota > Viridiplantae > Streptophyta > Magnoliopsida > Asparagales > Asparagaceae > Scilla > Scilla litardierei. The sequence goes on along the minus strand of CM061141.1, from coordinate 276,675,352 downwards.
CCCCACTTCTAGGTATTTACAAGTTTGCCATTACTTTATACACACACCTCTCTACTATACACACACACACCCTTATTTGACCAAATGACCATTTTGCCCCTCACTCTTATAAAACTTTACGACGATGCCATTAACACGTAACCCCTTTCACACTAGCATGGCTTCCCTACACACACACATGCATGCCTATGCATGCATTCATGCACCACATGCATTCATGCACCACACACACGCGCCCAATGCATACTTATTATATTAAACACACGACATCATTCCCACTTCACCCGCATTCACATTTCACATTCTCTTATCTTAGCCACCTATTACGACATAACCCCCCTTGCACTACGGTACATACATCAACATCCACATTTATTTCATGCCTATGTACGCATCGCTTGTAGAAATACCATGTGTAAAAAATAGAATACACATATAGTTCAAAATAGGGCATGGCAGATCTTGTATTATTATTTAGATCTTCTCTTGATATTTTGTTTTATGCTGCTAAGTATGAGATTGGTTGAAGATGCATTAGGAAGATGTTACCTCATAGATATGATTGATGGATCTGTTGAGATATTTTGGCCAGCAAATGTTGGTTGAAAGATTTGTTGAGATATCGCAGGATCTCGCACCCTAAGAGATTCCTTAAATTTTAGGCTGCTGATCTGCATGGGATTCTATCGAGCTACCTACCTTAATCACTCCGTGATTGAGGGGGAGCGGAGTATCAAATAGGCGTGCAGATTGCGGCTAGGGTTTCACGGCTTTTGCAAAAGTTGATCGAATCCTCCAAGAGGGAGGTCGACAGCTACCAGAGGTAGGGATTACGGGAGTTAATCTTAGTCAGTTGTGTAAGGGGATCTTGCGGTTTCTACATCCGGGGACGGAGGTCGACGGGTACGCACGTATGGATTAAGTGAGTTGATCTAGTCGGTTGTGCAAGGGGATCTTGCATGCAAGGGGAGCTTGCTTAGATTACTTCACGGGGTTGATTGAGATCACCCCTCACGATTTGTAGTAAGGGGGAGTATGCTTCTCCTAATATAGATCTGATATTAGTGATTGTAATCATAATTTATTATAGTGGAGTAATCTGAGTTCCTGAGCATGGCCCCGCAGATGTAGATGTGCGCACCGAACTGCGTTACCAAGTTTTGTGTGTCGTTACTTGGATTTTATGCTTAATCATTATGTTTAATTGATTAATCACTATGTACTGAATTACAATTGGTATCAGAGCAGGTCACTCGTATTACTTTGTTATCAAAGAGGGTGTGATCTTGGATTTCAGTACTTGAATCATGACTACACGAGAAGGTGCCTCCGTTATTCGTCCTCCACTGCTTATTGGTACAAACTACACTTACTGTAAGTCTAGAATGCGGGCCTTTATTAAATCCCAAGATGAGAAGGCATGTATCACTGTTGTTGAAGGATGGTCCCCTCCGATTGAAATCGACAAAGACGGCAAGGAATATCTCAAGCCGGTAAGAGACTGGAGTCGGATTGAAGAAAATGCGGCCCTGTGCAATTCTAAAGCAATTAATGCCATTTTCATGGCTGTGGATGAAGAGCAGTTCAAACTTATCTGTACATGTGAGTATGCTAAAGAAGCATGTGATATACTTCAGAACATGCCTGAAGGAACAAATGCGGTAAAAGTCTCTAAACTCCAAATGCTTGCATCTCAGTTTGAAGAATTAAGAATGGGTGATGATGAGACTATTGCCGAATTTAATGGGAAATTAAGAGATATAGCAAATCAAGCCTTTCAACTGGGTAAAAAATATTCTGAATCGAAGTTGGTTAGAAAAGCTTTAAGATCCCTCCCAGACAGATTTTCTGCAAAAGTTGCGGCTATTAAGGAAGCTAGGGATATCTCAATCATACGACTTGATGAATTTATGGGGTCTCTTCAGACGTATGAAATGAATATGTAACAGAATAAAAGAGATAAGGGAGTGGCCTTAAAAGTAGAGTCTGGGGATGTCTTTAAAGAAGATGAGAAATCGGGTCTAGATGAGGACATTACCTTGTTGACTAAAAACTTCAGGAGAATGCTGAAAAAGATTAGCAATAAAGGGCAAAAGAAAGGAAAAGGGATACAGTGCAAAGAGTGTGAAAGATTTGGGCACATACAAGCTGAATGTGCAAATACCTTGAAGAAGCAAAAGGGAAGTCCTCGACCAATACCTGGAGTGATGATGAGTCTGAGGGAAGTGCTGAAGATTAGGAAATCACTAGTAATTACATTGCCTTTGCGGCCTCTCAGAAGAAGCGACCTCATTAAAAATCTAACAGCCATGTTAGATCTAATGTTGCAACATCAGTCATGACATCAGCCAACAAATAAAACAATGTCAGATCCAATGTTGCAACATCATCTACAACATCTACAACCGAATCAGATTCTGAAGCTGCCAGCGATGAGGAAGTGATGTGTCCATATTTTCTATCTTTTCATAGTAGCATTTCATTGCATTTCATGTCATATCCACATCCAAATCCCGCATTTTCATACGATACTGCACTTCTAATGCCGTATTCGAGTTTCGTAGAGCTTTGTGGATTTTCAGGGATTTTGGAGTGATTCGGAGCCATTTTTAGATATAGACACATCCAGCATGCACGTGAGTCTATTGGCGAGGCTCTACAGGAGTTCACCGAGGTTCGGAAGCCTATGTGAGGAGAGGAGGAGAAGCTAGCAAAAGAAAGGAGTCATTATGGGTCTGTCCCAGGCGACTCGAGCGAGTAGCACAAGTTGCTCGGTCGAGCTGATACACAAGCCCAATGTAAGGGACCCTGCAGGGCTACACACACTAGAGGGGGGTGAATAATGTAATGGCAAGCAAAGTGCTTAATTAAAAGTTACTAAAATTAAAGCACAATAAGCAGCGGAAATTAAAGAGTGTGCTCAACAACACAATCACAAACACATGGATTTTACCCTGGTTTCCCAAAACTTGGGTACTCCAGCCACACCAATATTCACTATATTTCCCACAAAGAGAAGTGAATACAAATCCCACAAAGAGATACCTCACACAGAGGATTTAGGATTCCCACAAAGAGATATCCTTACTCTCACACAGAGATACCTCACACAAAGGATTTTGTTTTTCACACAGAAAGAACCAAACTCCCATAAAGAGAGTAACTAATTCCCACAAAGAGAATTAGGGTTTCGAAACAAAAACAAAACGAAAGAACACTTACCTATGCCTTGATATGATCTTACCAATGTGAAGAAGAAGGCAAGCAAGTGAATGACCAAGTGCTTGAGAGTAGATTTGATTGCACTTGATGATCTTTCTCTCTTCTAGGAATGAATCCTAACACTTCTCACTAGAGTGTATGAAATGAAGAGAAGAACGATGTTCTCCAAGAAAAGGAATGAGATTGAAATCACTTGGAGAAATTCCCTAGAGCTTCGATGCTATAGCATAAGATTGAAGCTCTAATGAGGGAATGGGGGAGGAGTGGCTTAGAGAAGAGATTAAATGATCTTCTATGATTTCCTAACCCTTTCAAGAGTTCTAAATGAACTTAGCCATCTCCTATATATAGGAAGCCATGAAGAGCCCATAAAACTAACCAAAAACCCAAAGGGAAGAAATCTGCAACGGATAGATTTTGGCAGTTTATGGCCCAGACAGTCGACTGATAAACAAATGATAGTCGACTGTTCAATGGCTAGAAAAATCCCAACGGCTATAATCTGAGCCAGGACAGTCGACTGTAGAAGACTACACAGGCGAGTGAAAAACAGAAAGTCTACTGTATATCCTTCATCAGTCGACTGCTGCATGGATGGAAATGAAACAGAAAGATGCATAAAGTCGACTGATGACCAAAGTACACTCGGCTGTAAAATAGACAGGCGACTGTATATCCTTCATCAGTCGACTGCTGCAGAGGATGGAAGTAAAACAGAGAGAGATACAATTTTTTCACTTACGCCTTTCAGACGACTGTTGACCATTTCACAGGCTACTATAAATATACATGCGGCTGTAAAAACATCATCAGTCGAATGTCTTGCAAATTGGGATGAAGCCCAGAAAATGCAAGATGCGCACAGTCGACTGTCGACCAAATCACAGGTGACTGTAGAAACACAGGCGATTGTAAATTGAACATCAGTCGACTGATGGGAAAAGCTCAAGAAAAGCAATAAAAATGTTGACTTGATCAGTGCACCACAGTCGACTGTAGAAGACTCGACAGGCGACTGGAATCACCCAGTCGACTGTAAAACATTCATCAGATGGCTGTTGGAGAGCCAGAGACTCCAATTGAATCTTTGGGCTAGATGAACCTATTGGTTTGGATTCTATGATAATCCTAAGGCTACTAAGATGGTTAAATGCATATGCATGAGAGTATGACCATCTATCAAGGCATTACAATAATCCTACACTCAAAAAGAGAAATACAAGTAATAGAAATCACATGGATTACATATAGCATCTTCTAGAGTCTAAGTCTTCAAGTTCACGATACTTTGATGCTCCCCATCATATCCAAGCTTTGGCACTCCTTGATGAGCTTCCCTTCATCAAGCTTCAAGCTTTGACAATGCTTCTCAAGATGACCATCCATCATCATGCTCCAAGTTTTGGCTTCATTAGATGATCTTCATGACTTCATCCAAGCTTGACCACACCATCACTCTTGGAGGTCTTTAAGATGTTCCTTGTAATATCCTCCAAGCATTATGCTTTGTCTCACCAACATATAGTCATTAAGATAAACTGAGACTAAAACATAAGATTGATTAGCACACTAACATAATGTATTGATCATCATCAAAATAACGTTAGTCTTGAACACTAGAACAAACAATCTCCCCTTTTTGATGATGACAATCCATTATGTCAAAATATAATAAACATTGAAATAAACAATGTGTGCTAACAAACTCCCCCAATCAATATGCAAATGTGCACAAAATGTAAACATATATAGCACAAATCATATTGATGGTTGTTATGCAAAAACATACCAATTGATAATAATGCATAAATAAGCATAAGGTATATTTTTGCATAATCTTTTTCTCTCCCCCATTGGTATATCAAAAAGATGGGTAATAGCTAAATAGGAAAACCAAGGGCTAGCGAAATAACCATCCCATATGCACAAACATAATGTGAATGTAATTCAATGTGACATATGAATGGAAAAATAATGCTAGCAAGCAAAAAAATCCACACTCCCCCATAATCATACAAAACAGGCAAACATGGGAGTAATGGACACACTCACAAAAATGTGGGTACAAAATGTAAACATACAAGCATGGTACCCAAGCAATGAATAACAATGTGAGTGAGCTAGCAAGTTGGAAACCAAACAAACGTGGAGTTTGGTTTCCGTATATAGTCATATGAAAATATAACATGACGAACATATGATTCTATATACGCATTCCTATCAAGCCTAGAAACACTCTTAGGAATCCACAAATAAAGTGATTTATAATACTTAGGAAGATGTTTGGTTAAGGCATGAGTAGGAGGTGACGGTGCACGCTTATGAGGTGGAACATAAACATTGGCATGCCCCATGTTTGAAACATGCAATTTAGCATTAGAATCATTCACACAAGAAATTCTACCATGTATAGGAGCAAGTGAAGCATGCAAATATTTATCATCAATTCTAGAATGCAAGCAATAATAAGATTTCCTATGAGTAGAAACATCATGCATATCATTCAAAGAAGAAGCATTCATATCAACATGTTTTTGAATAGGCTTCTTAATATATGCAAGACCGGAATACAAAAATGCATGATTTCTCTTTGGCTTAGTAATAATAGTTGATTTTAAGCCAAAAGAGTTGGATGTGACTTTTCCATTAGAATGCTCCCTCCATAAAATTTATTTGGGTGCTTCTAAGAGAAGAGCTTGGGTTGTTCACCTTCAATGAAGAGGATCCCAAAATCGTGTCCTTACTCCATTTGAAATTTTTAATCTGAGTAGACAGTAGCTCACATTTCTTCAAAAGTGAAGAAATGTTGTCATCCCTCTTGGATAGACATGAGCTAAGCTCACAACATTTTGACTTGAGAGCCAATGTCTCATCTCTCAAAATGTTGTAATCACACTCCGAGTGCATCTTCTTCATTTGGAGTTTGATAGAAGCATTCTCATCTCCCAAGGCACTAAATTTGGAAAGAAAAGTATCTTTCTCGGTATGCAAAGAATTAAGTTCGACATTATGCGATGCATACAGACTCTCTTTCACAGATTTGTGAAAATCACGATCAAACTCAATACGAGCTTTAAGAGTCATTCTCTTTGCTCAACATGCACACATGAGAATCAATAGCAATCTTTTCTTGATTCAATGCAATGGTTTGTGCATCATCACGATGTTTGGATGATAAATAAGTGTGTGTGCGAGCATCTCTCTCAAGCTTGTTCTTGTTTTCTTTGAGAGAGTCCATAAACAACGCATTATCACTTTCAATAAAATTACCGCGTTGAACGTGCGAGTTACGAGATACCTCATTACCAACGATGCTCTCATCATCGTAAAATTCCTATCCACCATATTCTTCATCAAGATAATTCCATATCTCATCTGTCGTCTCTAAATCACGTACTTTCTTTGCAATTTTCGGAGAGTTGGCATTGAGCAATGCATTCCACACTAGAGCATCCTTGGTAATAAACCCAGACTCCTCATGCACATCAAGCCAGTGGAACATGTTCGTCCTCCATTTTGAGAAGTGCTTGCCTTTGAAGATGGGAGGAAGGGAGAGGGGTTGTTGAGACTTAGAAGTCATGCTTGCAAAAGCCACCAAACCAAGGCTTTGATACCAACTGTAAGGGATCCTGCGGGGCTACACACACTAGAGGGGGGTTAATAGTGTAATTGCAAGCAAAGTGCTTAATTAAAAGTTACTAAAATTAAAGCACAATAAGCAGCGAAAATTAAAGAGTGTGCTCAACAATACAATCGCAAACACAGGGATTTTACCCTGGTTCCCCAAAACTTGGGTAAGTCCAGCCACACCAATATTCACTATATTTCCCACAAAGAGAAGTGAATACAAATTCTACAAAGAGATACCTCACACAGAGGATTTAGGATTCCCACAAAGAGATTTCCTTACTCTCATACAGAGAGACCTCACACAGAGGATTTTGTTCTTTCACCAGAAAGAACCAAACTCTAACAAAGAGAGTAACTCCCACAAAGCGAGTAACTAATTTTCACAAAGAGAATTAGGGTTTCAAAACAAAAACAAAAACAGAATGAAACAACACTTACCTATGCCTTGATATGATCATACCAATGTGATGAAGAAGGCATGCAAGTGAATGACCAAGTGTTTGAGATTAGCTTTGATTGCACTTGATGATCTTTCTCTCTTCTAAGAATGAATCCTAACACTTCTCGCTAGAGTGTATGAAATGAAGAGAAGAAAGATGTTCTCCAAGAAAAGGAATGAGATTGAAATCTGTTGGAGAAATTCCTTAGAGCTTAGATGCTATTGCATAAGAATGAAACTCTAATGAGGGAATGGGGGAGGAGTGGCTTAGAGAAGACATTAAATGATCTTCGTTGATTTCCTAACCCTTTCAAGTGTTCTAAATGAACTAATACATCTCCTACATATAGGAAGCCAAGAAGAGCCAATAAAACTAACCAAAAACCCAAAGGTAAGAAATCTGTAACGGATAGATTTTGGTAGTTTATGGCCCAGACAGTCGACTGATGAAAAAATGACAGTCGACTGTTCAACGGCTAGAAAAATCCCAACAGCTATAATCTGAGCCAGGACAGTCGACTGTAGAAGACTACATAGGCGACTAAAAAACAGACAGTCGACTGTATATCCTTCATCAGGCGACTGCTGCATGGATGGAAATGAAATAGAAAGATGCAACTTACTTCCAGTATGCATACAGCGACTGATGACCAAAGTACATTCGACTGTAAAATAGACATGCGACTTTATATCCTTCATCAATCGACTTATACCTTTCAGACGATTGTTGACCAATTCACACGTAACTGTAAATATACATGCGAATGTAAAAACATCATCAGTCGACTGTCTTGCAAATTGGGATGAAGCCCAAAAAATGCAAGATGTGCACAGTCGACTGTCGACTACTTCACATGCGACTGTAGAAACACAGGTGACTGTAAATTGAACATCAGTCGAATGATGCGAAAAGCTCAAGAAGAGTCAATAAAAATGTTGACTTGAGCAGTGCACCACAGTCGACTATAGAAGGCTCGACAGGTGACTGGAATCACCCAGTCGACTGTAAAACATTCGTCATATGATTGTTGGAGAGCCAGAGTCTCCAATTGAGTCTTTTAGCTAGATGAACCTATTGGTTTGGATTCTATGATAATCCTAAGGCTCACTAAGATGGTTAAATGCATATGCATGAGAGTATGACCATCTATCAAGGCATTACTATAATCCTAGACTCAAAAAGTGAAATGCAAGTATTAGAAATTACATGGATTACATAAAGAATCTCCTAGAGTCTAAGTCTTCAAGCTCACAATACCTTGATGCTCCCCATCATATCCAAGCTTTGGCACTCCTTGATGAGCTTTCCTTCATCAAGCTTCAAGCTTTGACAATGCTTCTCTAGATGTCCATCCATCATCATGCTCCAAGTTTTGGCTTCATTAGATGATCTTCATGACTTCATCCAAGCTTGACCACACCATCACTCTTGGAGATCTTTACGATATTCCTTGCATATCCTCCAAGCATTATGATTTGTCTCATCAACATATAATCATTAAGATAAACTGAGACTAAAACATAAGATTGATTAGCACACTAACATAATGTATTGATCATCATCAAAATAACGTTAGTCTTGAACCCAAGAACTAACAATCTCCCCTTTTTTGATGATGACAATCCATTATGTCAAAATATAATAAACATTGAAATAAACAATGTGTCCTAACAACCTCCCCCAATCAATATGCAAATGTACACAAAATATAAACATATATAGCACAAATCATATTGATGGTTGTTATGCAAAAACATACCAATTGATAATAATGCATAAACAAGCATAATGTATATTTTTACATAACCTATTTCTCTCCCCCATTGGCATATCAAAAAGATGGGTAATAGCCAAATAGGAAAACCAAGGGCAAGAGAAATAACTATCCCATATGCACAAACATAATGTGAATGAAATTCAATGTGACATATGAATGGAAAAATAATGCTAGCAAGCAAAAAAATCCATACTCCCCCAAACTACTACAGATTTGGGCTTGGGTAACGCCACTTAGATAGCGCTTTTAAAAAGCGCTATCTAAGTGAGCTCTTATATAGCGCTTCTGCACTTATAGAAAATAAAAATAAATCAAAATTAAGATAAAAATCACTTAGATAGCACTTTTTGTTAAAGCGCTATCCAAATAATATCTTACATAGCGCTTTTTGTTAGCGCTATGGTACTATTCGTTACCTAAGCTCATTTATTAAAAAATACCGCTCCCGTCTCCTCGGGTTATCCCTCTCTTTCATCATTTCTAATCGCCCGCTCCTTTTTCACTCTAGGGTTTCTCTCTCTCCTCCCAGAATTAGAGAGGAGACAGCGGCGACAAGGGTTTCTTCGCCCCGTGGATTGCTTGCCTCTTCTTGGCGCTCGGCGTGCCTCCGGCGGTTGCGGTGAATCTTAGCCCTGTCCTATGGTACGCGCTCATGGCCCCAATCTTCTGCCTCGAGCTCAAGATCTACGGCCAGTGGATGTCCGGAGGCAAGCGCAGGCTGTCGAGGGTGGCCAACCCTTCGAACCACTTGTCGATCGTGGGGAGCTTCGTCGGCGCTTTGCTGGGAGCAGAGATTGGGCTCACGGAGGGGCCGATCTTCTTCTTCGTCGTCGGCCTGGCTCACTACATCGTGCTGTTTGTGACGCTCTACCAGAGGCTGCCAACAAGCGAGACGCTGCCCAAAGACCTCCACCCGGTGTTCTTCCTGTTCGTTGCGGCCCCCGGTGTCGCCTGCGTCGCATGGGAGAAGATCGATGGCGATTTCAGCTACGGCTCAAGAATGATGTCTGCTCCCCAGGTTTGAAATCAATGTTGGGCATTTGAAATCAATGTTTGAATTCAATCTCTGATCCCCAGGTTTCTTTCTAATTTTTGCTAATTTTTGGTTGCTAATTTTTTCTTTCTGATACCCAGGTTCGTTAATTTCTGATCCCCAGGTTCGCTAATTTTTGCAAACCTCCTGACGAGTGCCAACCCGATCCCCTTGTTTGCCCCCGTGACGACCGCCACTGTCTCTTTTGACCACCACCTGCAGAACACTTTAACCTCATACAAACATAAGAGTAATGGTTGTTGTAGGCGCTCACTTTCTTCTACGATGTCTTGATCTGGAGCGATTTGTTCTATACGTTGTAAAGGTATAATTTCTGTAGCAAAATCAGGCATTGGATGTATATTGATTTCTATGTTCAGATGTTGGTATCCTTATCTTAATGCGGTCGGTTTGTGCATCTCTCTGCATTATTCTCAGTGGTGATAAATAAATGCAACTTCATGTATTAACTGGCAAAATTCACCATATATGCTTCCAAAATTCTGCTAATATCCCAATGGAATTTAGATCTTTGAAGTACGTCCATGCGAACTATGATGTTTTGTTAATTCAACAAGGTTGAGAGATGGGGTTTAGTTTTGACAATATCGCATTTATATGTTGTTTGTTTCCTCTTAAGATTGAAGTTTACAATAATTCACCGAAGACTTGATTAGCAAACTATGAATTGTTTTCTGAGATTATTGTTATGAATTCTTTTCTGAGATTATTGTTATGAGTTGCATCTTTCATCTTTATATCATCTTTTATTCGATGAGATTCATGTCATTAAGATAAACAAATCATGAGGTTTAGACTTAGAGCTATCAACATCTTTATCAAGCAGAGTGATCCTATTGATGGCAGTAATTACATATTTTCCCCTTCTCTTCAGTTCGTATTCCTTTGTTGCATTCGGCTTCTATTTATTTAGGTTCTACTATTTTCTTTATTTATCCAAATTTCTAACTAATTTGCCGTGCAACTCAAAACCAGAGCTCCATGTTTTTGTTTTTAATATGTTCAGTTAATGAGGGATAATGGAAACAAGTGCAATCTCCTCTGATCGAAGGATGTCAGATCACGATGCACATCTGTTGCTGACTTACGCTGAAGGCCTAAATCCGTTGGACCTTGGTATGTGTGTTCTTGTTCTTGTTTCCATGCGATTAGTTCCTTAAGTGATTTCAGTTTCCTTCCTCAAAAGTATGTGGGATGCATGAATGAACGAATGAACGAAAAGAGAAAACGCTAAGAAGAAATAGCCATTCTTTAATTCTAATTGTACATTCTAAGGAATAGCTGAAGTCTTAAGTCTTATACCCAGTAATTGAAAATTTTGGGTTAGAGCTCTTAATCAAGATTGTGATTTCACGGGTTTAACCCACTTTGGGCTCTTGATCTTGTGATCTGTGTTGTTCTAACAACTAGGTTGCTGCCATAAAAAGGACCCATCTCCACAAATAATAAAGACGACAACTTGTTAAAGAAGCAATACACATACCTAATTATTCAAGTGAAATAAAAAAGAATTTGGAGAATAAACAGTGGTTGCATAAAGCAAGCTCTTCATTTGCACCTCATGGAACCCTACGGAGGTCATGAATTATATTGAGAGGGCTACATCATGTGCACGAGCTCGACAGAAGAAATAGTTAATGCATAATTGACAGAAAGATCATGAGACATGAAAGGAGTGTGTTAGGGTACTAGGCTTTTTGCCAGTCCTGAAAGCCAAGGCAACCATTCCCCCCACTATAAACCCTAGATATCATCACAAGCAATCATGATTTCAAGCAACATACACATTGCGAGGAAGTGAAGAGTGTAGGGGGTTGAAAAGAGATGATTACCCTTTCTTGCAGTCTCTGTCATGTCTCGTTCACTGTTTGTGCCGGGGATGATATGTTGGTTTTAGTTTGCAAGGTTATAGGCAAGACCTTTTGATTGGGATGTTACGATACTTAATACTGAATAGACTTCCATTTGCTATTAAAGATAATTGAGGGTATTCTGGAGAAAATGATTAATTTTAAGCATGGTTTGAAATTAAATGTATGGGGAGTTAGGATGAAGTGCATTTTGAACAACTGATCACTGCTCCTGGAACAAGGGTGGTTAGTGGTTAAACGGGGCCTTCTTTATTGATCTCTTTAAATGTATTGGCATTAATGCATCCTTAAACATGTGTGAAGAGATGTAACATTCTGTCGTGTCTAGCTTGTGTTGTATAACTTCCATGGTGAAACAACCGTTCACTCTGCACCCTACAGCTTTATTATATTTATCACACACCGTCGTATTTTTTGAACTGCGGTTTCATTTATACTGTTTCCAGCTCTAATATTTGTAACTGATGCAGGTGATTGCGGTCGGTGATATGTGCGCTATATGCCAGGAGAAGATGCATGCTCCCATCTTGATTCGGTGTAAACATGTATTCTGTGAAGATTGCGTCTCAGAATGGTAGAATACTCGTTGCCCCGTCTTCCATTTTCTTCAATATTTACTCTTTGGTTTTAAAATTTTGACGAAATTATTTTCAACTTCATGAGATTATGTTTATTTATCAAACTGTAACAAAGTTTTGATTTAATACAACTCAAGAGTGCTACCATGGTTTCTGGAGTATTGATGTCGGGAGTTGAAGTTGATGTCTTATATCATTTAAGGTTTGAGAGAGAACGCACGTGCCCATTATGCAGGGTTTTGGTAAAGCCAGCTGATCTTCGGTCCTTTGGTGATGTCTTCCTCTGAGCGCACACAAAGTGATTAAAAAAACAGAATGTGAGGAAGGTGATTTGTCATTTTGATTATCTCATGTTTGAGGATGAATTTTAGCATCCTGAAAGAAACTAATTTTACTTGACGTGTTATGTAGGTGGAAAGAAAGATGGATCAGCTGCAAGAATCCAGAAACGCTGCTGAGGTTAGTCTTCCATATTATAATAATTCAATACCATTTTGTACTATTTACCTAGTTTTTCTGGCAACATCTGAATTTACTAGATTCAAATTTGAACTTTGAAGGTAATATAAGGATATCAAATCCTGAAATTCCATTGTTTCATTCATTATAATTTGGATAGTGAATAATCGTCAACAATCAAACTTAACAAATTTAGTGGTGTTTTTTCTGATGATTATGGAGTTGATGTCTTTTTGCCATATGATTTTTTTACTAACACAGTTGTAGTTTTTTTCTAATATTTTGCTGGTCTGGTTTTTGCAATCCTTCACATGTGAGTGAGTTGCTTCTTTCTGAAATGATTCTGCTTGAAGTTCATTGATCAAACTTTGAGCCAACATAAGAACAGATTTGTGTTTTGGTGTTCACTGGATTTAGACGTTGGTGTCCACTTTAGCTAATTAAATCTTGTATGAAATATTTGAAAGAGAAATCTCAGTAAGGACAGACTGGTATCACTTAAAATCTCAGTAAGCGAAGGTATTAATTTCTAATCATGGAATTGCATGATATCACTTCAAATAATCTTCAATATTTTGTGCATGCTTAAACTTGAATGAGATTTAGTTTATAGAGTCAGTTTGCAGATTTTTTTTTGAATTTTGTTTCATCCCTATTTATCCCAAATAATATAAGGAGTTTATACCTTAAGACATAGTTCGACATAAAAATTGAGAAAAATTAAGCTACAATGTAGGAAATTGAGGAACACGAGTTCTTTTTAGTAGTAAGAAAATGTGTGACATATTGTAATCACTGCATGTATTATGTGATTAGAGACGTGTCTCTATTTTTGAAAGAACAACCATGTTTATGTATGAACATATGTATGCATGCTCTCTTTCATACCATGTCTTGTACCCATTTTTGTGTGTACGGTGTCCGAGTTCATGCTTCCAAGTCCTGCCTGGTCCTTGTCATATCTTAAAGCAAGAAATTATGCAAAAATAACATTGCCAGAAATAAATATAAATTGTTAAATTTCAATCTTTATCATAAAAATATAATGATTAAATGGTGGAATGTTGTTTGTCTAATGAGTAGTTCAGGTGCTCAAGGTCCTGAGATCAACTTTCTGTTTGCAACCATGTTAAGCAAATCCAAACACTGACACAACTACTGCCATTTTTTTGCAACAGGAAGCGGCTTTTGCACAGCTGAAGGTGTGGCAGAGCGGCGCAATCGCAGTGGTGTTCTTCTTAAGCCCACACATCTCGTTTCAATCGATGTTGATAATAATGCTGGCTGCTATGCTCGTCGCGCTGTCTGGGTTCCTATATCTCACCCTCTGCGTCTAGAAATCATCTTCCTCCGAATGAGCTTGAGATGAATTGAACCATTGGAACACAGTTGGAATACTCCATTTAGTTGGTTTTCTGTTTTGTTTGGAGAGAATAAAAAATGGAAGTTGGAGAATGTTGGTTGGTTGGTTTCTGTTTTGACTCTATGAAAAGATTTAGGGACATGATCATCCCTCTATGAATTTGTTGACTGATATTGAATGTGCTTTGGTTTTTTCTTTTCGAGCGTGATGAATTTGCCAGGAAACCATCATCAAGCCAAGTCAGCAGAGTATATGTAGAATCTTGAAGATGAAATTTGTTTTTTATTTTTTAAAAAAAAAATTTAAACATTAGCCACGGAATGTCCGTGGCTAATGCGTATTAGCCACGGACTGTCCGTGGCTAATGCATATTAGCCACGGCCAGTCCGTGGCTACTGTGTATTAGCCACAGACAGAAAGTGTTATGCAAGGTGTAATCTTGAATAGCGCTTTCAAAAGCGCTAAGGTAGTAAAGTGCTATCTTAGTAAAACACTTAGATAGCGCTTAAAAAAGCGCTATCCAAGCTACGATAGCGGTAGCTTGGATAGCGCTTTTATAAGCGCTATCTTAGTAAACCACTTAGATAGCGCTTTTAAAAGCGCTATCCGATCTACCATAGCGGTAGCTTGGATAGCGCTTAAAAGCGCTATCCAAGTGTAAAAAAAAGCGCTATGCAAGCGTTTTTTTGTAGTAGTGCCATAATCATACAAAAAATGCAAACATGGGAGTAATGGACACACTCACAAAAATGTGGTTACAAAATGTAAACATACAAGCATGGTACCCAAGCAATGAATAACAATGTGAGTGAGCTAGCAAGTTGGAAACCAAACAAAAGTGGAGTTTGGTTTCCGTATATAGTCATATGAAAATATAACATGACGAACATATGATTCTATATATGCATTCATATCAAGCCTAGAAACATTCTTAGGAATCCACAAAGAAAGTGATTTGGGATACTTATGAAGATGTTTGGATAAGGCATGAGTAGGAGGTGATGGTGCACACTTATGAGGTGGAACATAAACATTGGCATGCCCCATGTGTGAAACACGCAATTTAGCGTTAGAATCATTCACACAAGCACTTCTACCATGCATAGGAGCAAGTGAAGCATGCAAAGATTTATCATCAATTCTAGCGTGCAAGTAATAATAAGATTTCCTATGAGTAGAAACATCATGCATAGCATTCAAAGAAGAAGCATTCATATCAACATGTTTTTGAATAGGCTTCTTAATATATGCAAGACCGGAATACAAAAATGCATGATATCTCTTTGGCTTTGTAATAATAGTTGATTTTAGGCCAAAAGAGTTGGATGTGACTTTCTCATTAGAATGCTCCCCCCATAAACTTTATTTGGGTGCTTCTAAGAGAAGAGCTTGGTTTGTTCACCTTCAATGAAGAGGATCCCAAAACCGTGTCATTACTCAATTTGAAATTTTCAATCTGAGTAGACAATAGCTCACATTTCTTCAAAAGTGAAGAAATTTTGTCATCCCTCTTGGATAGACATGAGCTAAGCACACAACATTTTGACTTGAGAGCCAATGTCGCATCTCTCAAAATGTTGTAATCACACTCCGAGTGCATCTTCTCCATTCGGAGTTTGAGAGAAGCATTCTCATCTCTCAAGGCACTCAATTTTGAAACAAAAGTATCTTTCTCGGTATGCAAAGAATTAAGTTCAACATTATGTGATGCATACAGACTCTCTTTCATAGATTTGTGAAAATCACAATCAAACTCAATACGAGCTTTAAGAGAGTCATTCTCATTGCTTAACATGCACACATGAGAATCAAGAGCAATCTTTTCTTGATTCAAAGCAATGGTTTATGTATCATCACGATGTTTGGATGATAAAGAAGTGTGTGTGCGAGCATCTCTCTCTAGCTTGTTCTTGTTCGCTTTGAGAGAGTCCATAAACAACGTATTATCATTTTCAATAAAATTACTGCGTTGAACGAGAGAGTTACGAGATACCTCATTATCAACGATGCTCCCATCGTTGCAAAATTCCTCTCCACCATATTCTTCATCAAGATAATTCATATCTCATCTGTCGTCTCTAAATCACGTACTTTCTTTGCAATTTTTGGAGAGATGGCATTGCGCAATGCATTCCACACTAGAGCATCCGTGGTAATAAACCCAGACTCCTCATGCACATCAAGCCAGTGGAACATGATCTTCTTCCATTTTGAGAAGTGCTTGCCTTTGAAGACGGGAGGAAGGGAGAGGGGTTGTTGAGACTTAGAAGTTATGCTTGCAAAAGCCACCAAACCAAGGCTTTGTTACCAACTATAAGGGACCCTGCGGGGATACACACACTAGAGGGGGGTGAATAGTGTAAAGGCAAGCAAAGTTCTTAATTAAAAGTAACTAAAATTAAAGCACAATAAGCAGCGGAAATTAAAGAGTGTGCTCAATAACACAATCGCAAACACAAGGATTTTACCCTGGTTCCCCAAAACTTAGTTACGTCCAGCCACACCAATATTCACTATATTTCCCACAAAGAAAAGTGAATACAAATTCCACAAAGAGATACATCACACAGAGGATTTAGGATTCCCACAAAGAGATATCCTTACTCTTACACAGATGATTTTGTTCTTTCACACAGAAAGAACCAAACTGTTACAAAGAGAGTAACTCCCACAAAGAGAGTAACTAATTCCCACAAAGAGAATTAGAGTTTCGAAACAAAAACAAAACGAAACAACACTTACGTATGCCTTGATATGATCTTACCAATGTGAAGAAGAAGGCATTCAAGTGAATGACCAAGTGCTTGAGATTAGCTTTGATTGCACTTGATGATCTTTATCTCTTCTAGGAATGAATCCTAACACTTCTCACTAGAGTGTATGAAATGAAGAGAAGAAAGATGTTCTCCAAGAAAAGGAATGAGATTGAAATCCTTTGGAGAAATTCCCTAGAGCTTAGATGCTATAGCATAAGATTGAAGCTCTAATGAGGGAATGAGGAAGGAGTGGCTTAGAGAAGAGGTTAAATGATCTTCTATGATTTCCTAACCCTTTCAAGAGTTCTAAATGAACTAAGCCATCTCTTATATATAGGAAGCCAAGAAGAGCCCATAAAACTAACCAAAAACCCAAAGGGAAGAAATCTGCAACGGATAAATTTTGGAAGTTTATGGCCTAGGCAGTCGACTGATGAACAAATGATAGTCGGCTGTTCAACGGCTAGAAAAATCCCAACGGCTATAATCTGAGTCAGGACAGTCGACTGTAGAAGACTACACAGGCGACTGAAAAACAGACAGTCGAATGTATATCCTTCATCAGGCGACTGCTGCAGTGATGAAAATGAAACAGAAAGATGCAACTTACTCCCAGTATGCATACATGCGATTGATGACCAAAGTACAGTCGACTGTAAAATAGACAGGCGACTGTATATTCTTCATCAGTCGACTGCTGCAGAGGATGGAAGTAAAACAGAGAGAGATGCAATTTTTGCACTTACGCCTTTCAGACGAATGTTGACCATTTCAGAGGCTACTATAAATATACATGCGACTGTAAAAACATCATTACTCGACTATCTTGTAAATTGGGATGAATCCCAGAAAATGCAAGATGCGCACAGTCGACTATCAACCAATTCATAGGCGACTATAGAAACACAGGCGACTGTAAATTGAACATCAGTCGACTGATGCGAAAAGCTCAAGAAGAGTTAATAAAAATTGTTGACTTGGTCAGTGCACCACAGTCGACTGTAGAAGGCTCGACAAACGACTAGAATCACCCAGTCGACTGTAAAACATTCGTCAGTAGACTGTTGGAGAGCCAGAGACTCTAATTGAGTCATTGGGCTAGATGAACCTATTGGTTTGGATTCTATGATAATCTTCAGGCTTACTAAGATGGTTAAATGCATATGTATGAGAGTATGACCATCTATCAAGGCATTACAATAATCCTAGACTCAAAAAGAGAAATGCAAGTAATAGAAATTACATGGATTATGATCGCGCCCCGGGCGTACACCCAAAAGAGCGACCGTGTAGTTTTATCGCAAGCGCACGGCAAAGTGGCGAGCGGGTATCGAACACGAGGAGGTGGTGTTGGCTCCAATCTATCCTAGGTTGGTTGGACTACGAATGTATTATTGGTGGAGATGGCTATGGTATGATATAATGGAAATGGTGGTGGATGTCGGTGTCGATGATAAAGAAATCGGTCAAATATCAATTCAAATACAATATAATAAAAGAGGAAATTTGCCTTGCGGCGATCCTGTCACAATCGTTGGGCAAAGTATGTGGATATAAAATCAAATAAAGACGTCTAGGGCTAGGGAATTCCCATTACGGATCGTCATACATCATCGTAAATAGTGAATCTCAATATTACTAGACTTGTGTTGAGGTGAACTAGTCGTAACTGAATAGAGAACCAAGCTCATGCTCTCGCGCTATTGCCAGTCTATAGCAACCTAGATTAGGGCCCAATCTCTTGCAAACCCTAACCTAAGCCGCTAGCATGAAGATTGACATCATCGTCCAATCGCTCCTCGAGCCCACTCTCGTGCAAACCCGAGTTACGATCTAGGTTGTGATAGTTCGTATTCGTCCAATCTCTTGCAAACGAATATGGGTATAGATTTACAATTAAAAATCCTAGCTTTGGTCCAATCTCTTGCAAACCAAGTCTAGAGAAATCCAATTGTAAATCTAAATCGAATATCTAGGCCTTCCCATCGATTAGAATCCAATCTCTTGCAAATCCCAAATCGATGGAAATCCCTAGCTATCCGTAGTAAATCAATCTCAACCTAACCTCCTAGCAATTCTAGTAATTTAGAAATTCATTCATAACAAATATGAAATTAGATCCATAGGGTTCATCCACAAACCCTAGAACAACAAATCTACTCTAGCATAGCAATAAGGATATGAGGATCAATAAAAATCATTGCTTGCATATATAAAAATATCAAAACAAAGATTCAAACAATAAGAACAAAATACTTAGCTTGATGAAGATCTTCAATCCAAAATACAAGCTTTTAGATCCAAGAGGGGGCCTAGGGCATGGCCTAACCTCTAAAATTAACTCTAGGAAAACATGGAGGGGGGTTAAGAAAACATAATGGGGATCCCCTCTAATGGTGGCTACAAACCCCTTAAATACTCTCCCAAAACCCTAGCAAGAAACCCTAGAAAACCCCTCAAATTCGTGCCCAAAAACAGCCCAAACCACAACTTAAAATCTGGGCCCAGGCCGCACTCGGCCGAGTGGAAAATGTGACTCGGCCGAGTGGAAATTCCAGCACTGCAGCATCAACTTACAGAAATTCTCCAGATTTCATCCGACCTCCGATTTGCGCGTTCTTGGCGGCGTTGGAATCTTCATGAAGTCTACTATCCATAAAAAATATGATAAAAATTATTTGCTTGCTGAAATGATAGAAGATTTCAAAAGAGTGGGAGGCTGTCTGAAAATCTGGGCGTTGCATGTCCTCGGCATCACTCGGCCGAGTTGACTTCTATACTCGGTCGAGTGGGCTTCTCTACTCGGCCGAGTGATAGACCCTGTAAAATTCCAGTAAGTCAGGGGTCTTGGGGGCCTATCTTCGGAGGTGACTCGGCCGAGTGGCTTTACTCACTCGGCTGAGGGGCATTCGGTAATCGGCCGAGTAGGAACCCTCAATCGCCTAACGGATTCCAGTAAGTCTGGGATTTTTGCTTGTCGTCGTCGTGATGCCACTCGGGCGAGTGGTGTCTCCATGCTCGGCCGAGTGGGATGGCGATGCTCGGCCGAGTGCACGCTGATACTCAATCTGCTGCGTGTCCGATCTGGCCGGCCGAGCGGGCTTCTTTGCTCGGCCGAGTGACTCCTTCACTCGGCCGAGTGGCATGCTGAAAATGCCCAATCTTCTCCGTTTCTCCTCCTCGTCGCTCCTACGGAGTTCCTTCTTCTTCCACCCGTCTCCCATCGCCAAATAGCCCTGAAAAGAGCCTTGGGTGACGCTCCGGAGTGGGTGCAAGTCCCTTAAGCTCCTTTTTGCTCCCGATCGCTCCATATTTCCTGAAATCCGACAAAAACAAGAAATAGTGAAAAGTAACGTAATATCGTCGAATACTCGTGCAAAGCGTGATATGGGTGATCGAAATGGCATGCAAATATGCAGAAAAAGGTGTAAAATATGGACCGATCAAAATCCCCCAAGCTTACCTCTTACTCGTCCTCGAGGAAGATAAGTAAAAAGACGAACTCGGGAGAAGAAAAGTAAGGGAAATGAAATAAAAGAATACGAAGTGGAAGGGGTCGCTAGATTATACTCTCAGATCTCAAGCCATAAGCTACACATCACGACAACTTGGAAAATACGAATCACATGCTATAAGGATTTCAAATCTTACATAAATATGGTTCTTGCAAGTTTTTAAGAACAACAAAAGGGATTCTCTAAATTCATACAATCAATTCATATCCACGTCATGCATTTCATAGGATTTAATATACAAATGTTGGCAATGCACTTTTCAATCAAGAGTTATAACTGAAGCATATAAGAATCACACCAAGCATGCAATAGAGAATGGAATAAGAGACATGGCATTCACATATTTATTTCAAATCATGAAAAATCTCCATATCTAATATATTTTGCAAAGTCTAAGCATTATCGAATATCCCCATTCATGCACGTCTCCACTCTAATGTCATACTCACTCATATGGTCAAATGAATTCACCCCCCAAGCTTAGCTTGAGGCATCGCATCTAAAGGAATATGATAGTGAAAAATGGGATTTTTGCCTTGGTTTTCCCAAGTATTTTGTGGCTCCAATAATGAGATAGAGAAACATTTTTTTTCTCCTTTTTTTCTTTTTTTGAACTTTTTTGTTTCTCACTTTTCTTTTTGGATTTTTGTAGGAGCTATATGATTTGTATTTTTGGCTTTTGGCTCCTTTTTGGCTTTTTGGACTTTTGGAGCTAACTTTTTCTTTTGTAGGGATTTTTGGGAAATAGATGCGATATAAGTAACTTTAGGAGGTGAACTCAAGTGACATGTAGAGAATAAAAAGATATATGTGGAGAAAGAAACAATGTAGCACTCGGTTCACTCTAAGATGTGCACGAACAGTTCAATAAAATAATACTTCAACTAAAACTCATATGTAAGCATGGATATTCTCAATCATCTCAATAAAAAGTGAAGTCAAGCGGTAAAGAGTACTTTCACATCAAGCATGCAACAGAAGGTGAATAAGATGATAAGGTAGATGCTCTCGTTATACAATTGATGCGTGAATCTTGGTGCACTTCCAACAAAAGCATACTAAACACTAATCCATGCATTCAGTTTCAATTAATATCATGCATTCATGTAGAGGAATCATCAAAAGAAATAGATTTGCAAGCACATGTGAATAGTAAGACTATGGAATACTCTAAGTAGCATGGCAAGGAATAATAATCATCGTGATGGGTGCTAAAGCAATAAGAGATATCATCATAAGGAACGCATCTAGCAAAAGAAGAGAAAGGAAAATAAAGAAATAAGAAAAAAAATAAAAGAGAGGAAAGAAAAGAAAAACAAGCACACAATATGATGCATGAACACACATAAAAGGAAAATAAGATGGAAAAAAAATCAAAAAGATGATGCAAAAAATTTGAAAAATTCTAAAAACCCTAAAATAAAGTAAAAATGCAACTAATGTATCTAAATGGCGTGGAAATGCACTCCCCCAAGGTTAAACTTCGCATTGTCCTCAATGTGATCATAATGGAAGAATATGAGGAACAACGATAATAATAAGGGGGGTGAATGAAAAATGATGAAATGAATGACATGAAATCCTAATGCAACTACATGCAAATACAATGATGCATGAGAGCGCCTTCCCCCAAGCTTATACCAAACAATCCTATTCAAATGACTTGACCAAAAATGTCATGGCTTTGCAAAGCGTGATCAAGTCAAACGAATAAGAAAGCAAGGTTTCACATGAAAGAAATGCTCGAATGTGGTGAGCAAAAGGATGTGACACATCAAAATATGGAGAGGGCAATTAATGTATATAATGGATTTGGGGTGTAAAAATTTTTGTTGCCGTCATAAGAGGTGATATTTATTCAATCAAATCTATACGGTCCCCTCGCTGTCGAGAGGATTCGGGTTTATTGAAAGCATAAAAATTTCTACTCTACTGGATTGATATCACCTATAGCAAAAGGTGGATCCAGTATCTTTGCCGGTGCAGGCAACTGCTCCAACTGCTCTTTCCGTGGCTCTGCCAGATGCGTGTGTCCACGGACTCCATCAGACTCCAGCAATGCGGCTCCCAGCACCTCTCCAAGTGCTCCACCTGTACCCTGCAAGAGATAAGCCGCATCAATCTGATGTGGATAATTCTTCCCCAAAATAAATGTATTCCAAAGAGGGTCATCAACATAAGTATTTAAAATTAAAAACGGTTGACAACACTTCCCTGGAAATAAATCTCTACTCTCGTATACCACGTCGATCAACTCCTCGTTGTTCGCCTCAGGTTGTTCAGGTAGCTTCGGCATATAAGCGTGGGTTTCATCAAGCAACTCATCATCATCGTCAGACTTATCCCATCGCACCTCCTGATCATAATCAATAGCATCCATGGGTGCTAATTCCTCGCTCTCCTCCTCGTATACGTCCCATCGTACCTCTTGATCATATGTACATGAATCCTGCAAAAGGTGCAATGAGTCGTCAAAATATGAATCATAGCAAGCATCATACACGGGAGGGGAGTCAAATATAAAGGGCGAGGGAGTAAAGAGATCTCCCTGAAGGAGAGCCATAAGCTCTGTGGGATTGTCCTCGGCGTCAGTGGAAGGGTGGGCCTCTGCGGGATGCTCAGCCTCTGTAGAAAGTAGAGGTGGCTGCGGTAGCTCGAAAGGAGGAGGGCAATGCTTGGGATCCTCATGAATGGCTGTGTCCTCATCCCAATGCACGGCCTCCTCGGTGACAAGCTCTGGCTCTGCATGTAAGGCCTCCACAAAAGCAAGCTATGCCTCATGTGGGTGGCAAGTGGGAGCGACGATGACACAAGCTGACTCTCCCCCAAGCTGAACGTGGACATCCTCCTCAAGCTCCTCAGGTATAGAAGGCAATGTAAACGTCATCATCTCCTTTTCATGCCTCCTTCTTTGTTTCTGTCCTGGAGCTTGAGGCACCCGATTGCATGGCTTGGCCTCCTCAATAGTAGGTGCAGGTGGCTCTATGGGCTCATGTATCTTGACCGCGGTATAAAAGTGGGTCTTGTGCCCCTCAACTAGAGCATAGACTCCATCATCAATTGTGCCTGTGGAAGAGATACAATGAGTAATAAAGTTTTGAAATTCGAGCTCAAAAGGTTCACCTGCCATTATTGTCAATGGACCAGAATCTCGAACTACGTCAACAATATTTCTCAATAGGTCCATATATGTGTCCTCCTTTGACAGTTCAGATGTCTCTATTTGTGGAGTGTTGATGGTGTAAAGGTGGATATGATCACCTTCAAGTGAAGCATACACTCCATCTATGATAGTACCTGCGCTAGAGACATTAGCCATAACAAAATCGATGAATACTTGGTCGTATGGTTTACTTACCGTAACGGTTAGTGAACCGGTAGATCGAGCATCATCTATCATTTGCTCCAAGGCTGCTGCCAACTGTAGATCACTGAACTTCACCACATGCATCCTCTTCAAAAACTCACGTGAGGGTCCATTTAGCCTTCTAGTGAAGATATCAAATAGCGTGGAGTCATTCCACTCATGGTCTGACTCCGTCTGGAACATTTCTAACATTCCTTCAAACCTAGACAAGGCTTCCCCGAAGGATTCTCCATCAGCCTGATAGAATGCAGCGAGATATATGTAGGATTGTATAGAGACCGCTCGCATTTTCTTTGGAAGCACCATCGCTACAACAACTGTACCTGATCAATCAAAGTAAACAACCTGGAAAAGACGTCAGTGGTACAAAGAGAGATAAAGATAATAATAGCAGGTGGTGGGAAAAAATCTCTCTCAAGGTTTTTTTTTGATTTTTTTTTCAATGTAATCTAATCAACCTAATTGTGACAAATTGGCACCCAACGGGAAACACCTCCCCGGCAACGGCGCCAAAAACTTGATCGCGCCCCGGGCGTACACCCAAAAGAGCGACCGTGTAGTTTTACCGCAAGCGCACGGCAAAGTGGCGAGCGGGTATCGAACACGAGGAGGTGGTGTTGGCTCCAATCTATCCTAGGTTGGTTGGACTACGAATGTATTATTGGTGGAGATGGCTATGGTATGATATAATGGAAATGGTGGTGGATGTCGGTGTCGATGATAAAGAAATCGGTCAAATATCGATTCAAATACAATATAATAAAAGAGGGAATTTGCCTTGCGGTGATCCTGTCACAATCGTCGGGCAAAGTATGGGGATATAAAATCAAATAAAGACGTCTAGGGCTAGGGAATTCCCACTACGGATCGTCATACATCATCGTAAATAGTGAATCTCAATATTACTAGACTTGTGTTGAGGTGAACTAGTCGTAACTGAATAGAGAACCAAGCTCACGCTCTCGCGCTATTGCCGGTCTATAGCAACCTAGATTAGGGCCCAATCTCTTGCAAACCCTAACCTAAGCCGCTAGCATGAAGATTGACATCATCGTCCAATCGCTCCTCGAGCCCACTCTCGTGCAAACCCGAGTTACGATCTAGGTTGTGATAGTTCGTATTCGTCCAATCTCTTGCAAACGAATATGGGTATAGATTTACAATTAAAAATCCTAGCTTTGGTCCAATCTCTTGCAAACCAAGTCTAGAGAAATCCAATTGTAAATCTAAATCGAATATCTAGGCCTTCCCATCGATTAGAATCCAATCTCTTGCAAATCCCAAATCGATGGAAATCCCTAGCTATCCGTAGTAAATCAATCTCAACCTAACCTCCTAGCAATTCTAGTAATTTAGAAATTCATTCATCACAAATATGAAATTAGATCCATAGGGTTCATCCACAAACCCTAGAACAACAAATCTACTCTAGCATAGCAATTAGGATATGAGGATCAATAAAAATCATTGCTTGCATATATAAAAATATCAAAACAAAGATTCAAACAATAAGAACAAAATACTTAGCTTGATGAAGATCTTCAATCCAAAATACAAGCTTTTAGATCCAAAAGGGGGCCTAGGGCATGGCCTAACCTCTAAAATTAACTCTAGGAAAACATGGAGGGGAGTTAAGAAAACATAATGGGGATCCCCTCTAATGGTGGCTACAAACCCCTTAAATACTCTCCCAAAACCCTAGCAAGAAACCCTAGAAAACCCCTTAAATTCGTGCACAAAAACAGCCCAAACCGCAACTTAAAATCTGGGCCCAGGCCGCACTCGGCCGAGTGGAAAATGTGACTCGGCCGAGTGGAAATTCTAGCACTGCAACATCAACTTGCAGAAATTCTTCAGATTTCATCCGACCTCCGATTTGCACGTTCTTGGCGGCGTTGGAATCTTCATGAAGTCTACTATCCATAAAAAATATGAGAAAAATACTTTGCTTGTTGGAATGATAGAAGATTTCAAAAGAGTGGGAGGATGTCTGAAAATCTGGGCGTTGCATGTCCTCGGCATCACTCGGTCGAGTTGACTTCTATACTCGGTCGAGTGGGCTTCTCTACTCGGCCGAGTGATAGACCCCGTAAAATTCCAGTAATTCAGGGGTCTTGGGGTCCTGTCTTTGGAGGTGACTCGGCCGAGTGGCTTTACTCACTCGGCCGAGGGGCATTCGGTAATCGGCCGAGTCGGAACCCTCAATCGCCTAACGGATTCCAGTAAGTATGGGATTTTTGCTTTCCGTCGTCGTGATGCCACTCGGGCGAGTGGTGTCTCCATGCTCGGCTGAGTGGGATGGCGATGCTCGGCCGAGTGCACGCTGATACTCAATCTGCTGCGTGTCCGATCTGGCCGGCCGAGCGGGCTTCTTTGCTCGGCCGAGTGACTCCTTCACTCGGCCAAGTGGCATGCTGATAATGCCCAATCTTCTCCGTTTCTCCTCCTCGTCGCTCCTACGGAGTTCCTTCTTCTTCCACCCGTCTCCCATCGCCAAATAGCCCTGAAAAGAGCCTTGGGTGATGCTCCGGAGTGGGTGCAAGTCCCTTAAGCTCCTTTTTGCTCCCGATCGCTCCATATTTCCTGAAATCCGACAAAAACAAGAAATAGTGAAAAGTAATGCAATATCGTCGAATACTCGTGAAAAGCGTGATATGGGTGATCGAAATGGCATGCAAATATGCAGAAAAAGGTGTAAAATATGGACCGATCAGATTACATAAAACATCTCCAGGAGTCTAAGTCTTCAAGCTCACGATACCTTGATGCTCCCCATTATATCCAAGCTTTGGCACTCCTTGATGAGCTTTCCTTCATCAAGCTTCAAGCTTTGACAATGCTTCTCAAGATGTCCATCCATCATCATGCTCCAAGTTTTGGCTTCATTAGATGATCTTCATGACTTCATCCAAGCTTGACCACACCATCACTCTTGGAGGTCTTTAGGATGTTCCTTGCAATATCCTCCAAGCATTATGCTTTGTCTCATCAACGTATAATCATTAAGATAAACTGAGACTAAAACATAAGATTAATTAGCACACTAACATAATGTATTGATCATCATCAAAATAACATTAGTCTTGAACCCAAGAACTAACAATCTCTCCTTTTTTGATGATGACAATCCATTATGTCTAAAATATAATAAACAATTGAAATAAACAATGTGTCCTTACAAACTCCCCCAATCAATATGCAAATGTGCACAAAATATAAACATATATAGCACAAATCATATTGATGGTTGTTATGCAAAAACATACCAATTGATAATAATGCATAAACAAGCATAAGGTATATTTTTGCATAACCTATTTCTCTCCCCCATTTGTATATCAAAAAGATGGGTAATAGCGAAATAGGAAAACCAAGGGCAAGAGAAATAACCATCCCGTATGCACAAACATAATATGAATGAAATTCAATGTGACATATGGATGGTAAAATAATGCTAGCAAGCAAAAAAATACATACTCCCCCAGAATCATACAAAACATGCAAACATGGAAGTAATGGACACACTCACAAAAATGTGGGTACAAAATGTAAACATACAAGCATGGTACCCAAGCAATGAATAACAATGTGAGTGAGCTAGCAAGTTGGAAACCAAACAAAAGTGGAGCTTGGTTTCCGTATATAGTTATATGAAAATATAACATGACGAACATATGATTCTATATACACATTCCTATCAAGCCTAGAAACATTCTTAGGAATCCACAAAGAAAGTGATTTGGGATACTTAGGAAGATGTTTGGTTAAGTCAAGAGTAGGAGGTGAGGGTGCACGCTTATGAGGTGGAACATAAACATTGGCGTGCCCCGTGTGTGAAACATGCAATTTAGCATTAGAATCATTCACACAAGCAATTCTACTATGCATAGGAGAAAGTGAAGCATGCAAAGATTTATCATCAATTCTAGCGTGCAAGCAATAATAAGATTGATAATAATGCATAAAAAAGCATAATGTATATTTTTACATAACCTATTTCTCTCCCCCATTGGCATATCAAAAAGACGGGTAATAGCCAAATAGGAAAACCAATGGCAAGACAAATAACTATTCCATATGCACAAACATAATGTGAATGAAATTCATTGTGACATATGAATGGAAAAATAATGCTAGCAAGCAAAAAAATCCATACTCCCCCATAATCATACAAAACATGTCACGGCCTGTACTCACTATTCGTAATACGGCTGTGCGTATAGCAATTTCGGGTACCTGATTGGTTTTGTTGCTTTGTGTGTAAGTTGTGTAGTTGAGTCGATAGGACCGTAGCACCTTGGTTACATCCTTAGCAAGCCGACCCCCCTGACGTGTGCCCAACTTGGATTTACTGTCGCCTTTGGACCCTGTATCCTTTGTACGCTTTTCATGCACGTAGTCTTGTTCGTGCACGTATTTATTTTAGACTTTGTCTGTATCCGAACCCTTTAGTGTGATATGCCGTTGTGACCATCTCGAAGAATATTAAATTGTGTAATTAATTTAGAACGTCATTTCACGGTCTTTCTCCCACGATTTGACTTTGTTTGATGAGACGTCGCGATTTTCACTCTTGTCGTGAGGCCTTTTTATTTTTAGTTTCGTTTCTCGTCACTGAAATTGTGATTCGACTTCTTAGTTTTGTTTCTCTCGACGATACGGTCGTCCCAGTATTTATCTTACAATTTTTGGGCTCTGTTTGACCCACTTTCACTTTTTCCCAGCTTAATTTTTGGTTAACCCGAAGTTTCTCTTGGCTTATACCAATAATATAATTTTTATAATATTATACATCCTAAAAGTTGACCCAGCACTATGTCTTGGCCGCACCCATGCGTGAGGGGGGGGGGGAGAGAGAGAGGGGGATCTTGTGGGTTTTTATAATGATTATAATAACATTAAAACAATTATTTTAATCTAAAACAAACCCTAATCTATACCCTATCCCACGTGCAGCCCAACTCTCCCCTATTTAATATACCCTGGCCCTCTATCATTTGTGACTTAGGTCATTTCTCCCCAGCTAAACATGCAGCCGTCGCCCCCCTTATTTTTCTGTTCACGCAATGAAGCCAGGCGCCGGTCTATTTCTCAGCGCCGCATTCTTTTCCGCACGCAA
The DNA here is from genome assembly GCA_030789695.1 of Scilla litardierei. Classification (NCBI taxonomy): domain Eukaryota; kingdom Viridiplantae; phylum Streptophyta; class Magnoliopsida; order Asparagales; family Asparagaceae; genus Scilla; species Scilla litardierei. The sequence goes on along the minus strand of CM061141.1, from coordinate 276,646,201 downwards.
CCAATCACCAGCACCGCAACATCCGAGTGGCCGCCTTCCCATCTCCACACCACAGCACCGCAGCTCGTGCGACTCGGACCCCAGCCGTCTGGCCAACCGCGCCGGAGACCGCCTGAAGAATCTGTCGGCATGCTCCCAGCGCCGAAGACAGCGATGTCCGGTGCTCCGCCGGTTCCCAGGCGCTGTCAGGGCGTTCCAACGCCGCCCTATCGCACTACAGGCTGCTGGCACTGTTCCCCCGACACCCTAGGACCCCCTGCGTGTATCGGCACTACCGAGCGCGGGCAGCGGCACCGCAGGCCTCTTGGAACAGCAGCAGGTCGCTGCGTTGCGCTGCAGTGACGTTTCTTCGTCCCTTCGATGCCGGCAGCCCCTAGACCACACTGCGACGAGTTTAACGGTGTCCCTCGAGCCCGTTCAGCCGCCCTCTAGCCGCTGTCCTCACGACGCGCGGCACCCCGGTAGCTTCGTCGAGGATCTCCTATCAATGGTTAGTAACCGATCCTTGGAACACTTTGATTATCAGTGTGATAAGTTATATGTATTAGTAAGTTAACCTAGTTAACTAGTTAGTAGCTTAATGAAGGGTGATCGCATGGTAGTAACATTAGTAATGTTGTTAACTTGATAATTTGTGTACGCGATTTTCTAGTTAACATGGTAGACTAGGTCGCTTAATAATTGTTGTATATTTTCATACTAGCAGTTGATGTGGATAACATGTTAGTTAACGTAATTAACGAGTTAGCTATTTAACATTCATTATTATTGTTATGACATCCATCGTAGGTTGGAAAACTTAATTAAAATTGGGTCACTAGACGTTTTAGGACTTGTCAAATTATTCTAGCCGTCGTCACAAACTTATTCGTGCGCGTATTTTATTGTCAGAGAAACCGTCGTTCCGTACCGTTCTCGAAACCGGAATTCAACCCCTGACATCGCTACCCGACGTCAGAGTAGCTCTCGCGTCGTGTTGAGGTAAGATCTGCCCCGTAGGAAATCACCAATTGCCTGTTAAACAACTAAAACATGTAATTTCTACTTTGTAACTCACTAATCCAACTTAATAATACGGGACTGTAGGCTGATTGTTGGACTGAGCGTGGTAGCTCTAGACAGTGTGAATCTATGATTGGACATTGGGAATTTTGATACCTGCACGTATTTCAGGCAAGTGAAACTTGCCAGTTCCTTGTTTAGGCCGTGCTTTAGGCCATTTCTTGTTTTAGGCATAAAAGAGACTAGGCGACGAAATGATACTCGCCTAGACGCAATTTTAAGATCTAGCTTGACAACAAAGCTAGATCTGTCACCCTGACATGTCATTCATGCATTTCTGCCTGTCACGTTTAAATTTCGTAACTGCATCCTCTTTACTCGTACTCCGCCTGTCACGTTTAAATTCCTTACATGTACGCACTTAAACTATAACTTGCCATACCATGTCATCCATGCTTGAATGTTGCATTTGTAGCACACGCTACGTACTTCCTTGTTCAGGCTAGGCACCTGTGTTGCAGGCACAACCCTATGCCAAATACACTTCCTGGCTCGTGATCCAGAAGCGGGTTACATGTGTTGGTTAAAGCCAATGCCCGATACACGTGGAGGGGTAGGGATAAGCGATCACTTGAGCTTAGGAGTTGGCCCGTACAGCCACTCCAGCCAAAAGGCGTAATCTCTGAGCACGGCGTGTTTACTTGACTTGTGAAATACATGTGATTGTTTAGTAGCTTTGCTACCCATGCCATAATGTACTTGTGCCTTGTTAAACTTCCTGCCATGTAAAACTTGTCGCATCTATTTAATTGTTGCATCCATACTTTAAAATGCCATGTCATCGCACATTTTTAGAACTGCTAGGTTGTTTTACTTTCCTTTTAGTTTCCTTGCACAAAGTCTTTGTAGACTTTGCTGACATGCGCCCTCGTCTCTTTGGGTGTCGCATGTTAGTTGCTGAGCCAGAGTCCGTTGCTAAGGACGAGGAGTTTATCGAGATTTAGCCTGGGTCCACTGCTGACGTGGAGTACAAGGACACCGGCGACCAGTCGTAGAGTTTTCTTTCGTCGTTACTTTCTGCTTAGTCTGTTGTTAGGTTGTCGGTGCGTAGCACCTTTTCTCTTCTGTACTTTTACTTTTGTTGGCCATGCTGGGGCCTTTTAGACTCTTTTCTTTTAGCTTGGTGGCTTTTCTGTGATGTTGAAATTTATTATGGACGTTCTGAGATTGAAATAATTTTATGTCTCCTTTCTTTATTATTATTGTTGTTCTGCTACGCATTGCAAGGACCTATACTTGGTTTTTCCAGACGCTTTACAGACTGGGGCCTCACAGCTCCAAGTCTGATCGGACTTCTCATGCCTCGTCTCCATTTTAGGGAAGCGGGTCGTGACAAGTTTTGTTGGTGGCCCATGCAGGTCACTGCAACTGCGAATTTTCGGAACAACGATAATAAAAATAGAATGTCTATTAAATAAATTAAAACATCCAAATCATAAGCCCTGAGTCTAATTTTATCGTCTCCTATGTCTTAAGTGGCTGGTAGATGTGTTGACCGAGCATCTGTCTCAGCTTAGTAGGGAAATCCATAGATCAGAAATATAGTAAGACTTAGCTAGACATCCGAGCTGACTAGTTAGAGGTCCCTGATTGTTAGCTAGACTCCATTCTAGAAATTGATATAGTCGTCTTAGGAGTTACCTTAGTGGTTCCTGTCTAGCTCTGACCATAATAGACTTCTAGAATTCCTTTAGTCGTTCGCTTGGGTTCGTCGATTTCGGGCCAAGCCGAACGCAGTTCATTACATTCTAGTTCCTTAGAAAGTCTTAGCGCCAAGTTTTCTAATCTTAGTTGGTCGACCGTAGGAGTTTCCCCGTAGAGTTTCATGAGTCATATCCTAGGCGTATTTTGTATAAGACCAGGCGATCTTCTTCTTGCCCTTGTTTCACGTGATCGCTTCATGGCGATTATCGTTAATCTTTCGAATTTTCTCCGTTGCAAATCTTGAATCCTTCAAAGTCAATTTCGATTTTTCCTTATTAAAAGTTTTCGCTCAGTTTAATTGTTGTTTTAAAACCCTTTTCATATGTATTTAATTCCTCTCTATTCGATTGAGTTAAATCCTTTCGTAGATTTTGGAGTCTATTGGTTGAAATTATTAATTACTATCTCGTAGCTATTTGCTAACCTATATTTCTCGCATTTTGGTTTTTAGAACTTTGTTACTATTTTGATAGTTCGATATATCATCTTTTTCTAACTACGAAATTCATTTTATCCATTTACCATCTATACTTTAGAATATCTTTCAAGATAAATAGAACTTCAATTACTTTTATATATATCAGTTCTAGGTTCGTGGTACTCGTACTTTAAGATCTTTGTATAAATCAGTTCGTTTGGCAAATCCGGGTTTCTCTAAAAAGTATTTTCAATATTATTTATTTGAAATTTCTCTCCAGTTTTAAGACTTTGAAAACATTTAGCATGAGCTTAAATTCTCTACACTATAGTTGATCTGATTTCATTCTTTGAATTTCGAAACTTTTGCCGAAATTATTAAATTACTACCGCATAATATTTTCTAACATATGTCATTAATGTTCGTGTGAATGTTTTACTTCTTCCTTATAATAATTTTTCAATAAGCTAATAAACCATTCTTCTTATTATGTATATACGACTCAAACTTATTTCGAACAACTTATTTTATCGACCGGTTTTGTACTTTCGTATTTTAACTTATATCTTTTACACACTATTCTCCTGTATCCTATAAGAGTATCGTTACATCTTTCTTCCCCAGCTAAACATTCACAATTATATTCCAGTTTCACTTGATCAATTTATCTCCTTATCCTCGCCCTACCTGAACCATTTTTTCCGATCTTGTTTCGTTATGCTAACTGACCTTGGTTTCCTTCCTCTTACTTAGTCATCCCACTAGTGCTTGCCATTGTTTATGTCGCACCAGTTTAGTAGTGGGCCCTTTGGTTTTTGGATGTAGTCGTGGTGCATGAGTATAGGTAGAGTGTGTGGACCTGTGTGTGTGAACCCCGGCGTATCACTCACGTATGAGTGTACTTCCCTGTAGTATATTAACGTATGCCTATTGTGTGATATATACATACTAAGTGTTATTCATGATGTATACGAAGTTGTATAGATGATATTAGTTATATAGGTGTGGGTAGGCCTATTATATGACCTATGTGTTTGTGCGTGTGAGTGTGTGCTCGTACGTAAATATGAAGTGTGCTTAGACGTAAGTAGTTATGTATTTGCTGCATGAGTATATGTGTGATATACGTATGGTAGTAGGATTATAATTTTGATTGGTATTGCTTGCTTTTACGGAATGTTGTGTGCGTGTATAGCATGAGGTATACACGATTATCGCATATCTTAACTATGTATGGATATGTAGATGTGTTGGTATATTAATTATAGGTAGATGGATATGGTGTGAATATATATGTTACATGGGTGTGACTATACGATGAATGCCTGTATTAGGGAGTGTATTATAACTATACGTGTGCTGATGTCTGTAATATTATTATGGTATATAAAGTGATTGAACTATGTGGTGTTACCTGACTAAATATTAAGTGTGATTGACATTATGGTATGTGTATGATTATGTTGGTATATGTGTATACATTGGGGTGGTATTGGTATATGTATAGACACCGTGTTACGTATATAGAGTATTCTGATATGTGTTTTGAGTCTCACTTAAGCTTGAGTGGGTATACTCTAAGTATATTATTACATATGTCTGTGGTTTGCGTGTAGTACCATGAATATATCGATGGATGATGTATGTATAGTGATAGGAATGTTGTGCCTGGTTGTGTTACGCACATGATTGTGGGTCGCTATACCAGTATATAGTTATTTGCTAATGACTTGCCTGTGTGAACGTATGTGTGCTAGCTAAACTAGGTGTGTAGATGTGCTGGATATACAGTGGTATGATTGGTATGTATGTATGAAATGTTAGCGTGTGTGGGTGTGCACCATGCGCGGGTAAGTATGTGCCTAGTTATAAGTATTGGTAACTATAGTATGTGTGGCGCGTTGTGAATATAGTTATAGGACCATATGTGATGTGAATATATGGTGAAATATTTGCATGCATTTGAATGACTAATAATTGTGAAATTATAGTAGTTGTAAGTGTATCTTAGTTATAATAACATGATTTAATATTGAGTGGTGTGGTTACTCGTGTTGATATGTTGGCATTGGATGTACACTAGGAGATATATGGAGTAGTGTATCCTTATTGTTTTGTCCATTGGTAGTTATCTAACGTGGAATATTGCGATGGTATTTGCTGGTGTGAACTATTTAATTGGTTGTGAGTATGTGTGCCGTAGTATGTAACAAGTGATTAATAGTTATGTAGGGATGTACGTGATTATATGCTGATTGGAATACGTGTATGAGTATGAATGACTATGATAGGTATAAGTATATAATGTGCAAGAATATATACATGTTAGTAGTGTTAATGTTTGACTACCTAGTGCATATATAAGCACTTGTAATGACTATACCTGGTTTGAGTTATAGTGTGATGTGATTGGGATAGCTACTAGTCTGGCTAGAGATATATTTATAATTAGAAATTCCGAGGACGGACTTTATTCTAAGGTGGGTAGGATGTCACGGCCTGTACTCACTATTCGTAATACGGCTGTGCGTATAACAATTTCGGGTACCTGATTGGTTTTGTTGCTTTGTGTGTGAGTTGTGTCGTTGAGTCGATAGGGCCGTAGCACCTTGGTTACATCCTTAGCAAGCCGACCCCACCCGACGTGTGCCCAACTTGGATTTACTTTCGCCTTTGGACCATGTATCCTTTGTACGCTTTTCGTGCACGTAGTCTTGTTCGTGCACGTATTTATTTTAGACTTTGTCTGTATCCGAACCCTTTAGTGTGATATGCCGTTGTGACCATCTCGAAGAATATTAAATTGTGGAATTAATTTAGAACGTCATTTCACGGGTCATTCTCCCACGATTTGACTTTGTTTGATGAGACTTCACGATTTTCACTCTTGTCGTGAGGCCTTTTTATTTTTAGATTCGTTTCTTGTCGTCGAAATTGTGAGCCGTCTTCTTAGTTTTGTTTCTCTCGACGGTACAGTCGCCCCAGTATTTATCTTATAATTTTTGGGCTCTGTTTGACCCACTTTCACTTTTCCCCAGCTTAATTTTTGGTTAACCCTAAGTTTCTCTTAGCTTATACCCCTAATATAATTTTTATAATATTATACATCCTAAAAGTTGACCCAGCCCTATGCCTTGGCCGCACCCATGCATGAGGGGGAGAGAGATTGGGATCATGTGGGGTTTTATAATGATTATAATAACATTAAAACAATTATTTTAATCTAAAACAAACCCTAATCTATACCCTATCCCACGTGTAGCCCAACTCTCCCCTATTTAATATACACTGGCCCTCTATCATTTATGACTTAGGTTATTTCTCCCCAGCAAAACATGCAGCCGTCGCCCCCCTTATTTTTCTGTTCACGCAACGAAGCCAGGCGTCGCTCTATTTCTCAGCGCCGCATTCTTTTCCGCACGCAACCAATCACCAGCGCCGCAACATCCGAGTGGCCGCCTTCCCATCTCCACACCACGGCACCGCAGCTCGCCCGACTCGGACCCCCGCCGTCCGGCCAACCGTGCCAGAGACCGCATAAAGAATCCGTCGGCGTGCTCCCAGCGTTGAAGACAGCGCTGTCCGATGCTCCGCCGGTCCCCAGGCGCTGTCACGGCGTTCCAACGCTACCCTATCGCACTACAGGCTGCTGGCGCTGTTCCCCCGACACCCTACGACCCCCTTGTGTGTATCGGCACTGCAGAGCGCGGGCAGCGACGCCGCATGACGGTTGGAACAGCAGCAGGTCGCTGCTTTGCGCTGCAGCGACGTTTCTTCATCCCTTCGATGCCGGCAGCCCCTAGACCTCACTGCGACGAGTTTAACGGCGTCCCTCAAGCCCGTTCAGCCGCCCTCTAGCCACTGTCCTCGCGACACGCGGCACCACAGTAGCTTCGTCGAGGATCTCCTATCAACGGTTAGTAACCAATTGATCGGCCCCGAGAAACGCAACCCAAGAGCACAACCTAGTCAAAGACTTGGTCGGCCCCGGATACACACCCGGAGAGCGATTGTAGTCTTATCGCAAGCGCACTGTGTAGCGGTGAGCGGGTATCGAACACGAGGAGGGCAAATGACGGTGTCCTCTTCAATCCACCTGGCTATAAGAACAGTCGAGAAATATTCGCAATAAAGCGGTCACAGTCGTTCAATTGTATAAAGAAAATATCAAATTAATAAAGACGCCTAGGGAATCCCTGCTACAAATCGTATCTCGTCATTGTGATTCGTGGGTTTCACAATTGCTAGACTTGAAATTCAGGTGAACTAGTTGCAACTAAATGTAGAACCAAGCTCACGCTCTCGCGTTATTGTCGGTCTATAGCAAACCTAGGGTAGGGTCCAATCTATTGCAAACCCTAACCTAGGCAAGCTAGCGTGAACAACAACATCATCGTTCAATCGTATCTCGAGCCCACTCTCGTGTAAACTCGAGCTACGACCTAGGTTGGGATAGTTCCTACCCATCCAATCTCTTGCAAACGGGTATTGGTATAGAATTGCAACCGAAAACCCTAGTTTCGGTCCAATCTCTTGCAAACTGATTCCAGAGAAACCCAATTGTAACCCAATTCGAATTTCTAGGGCTTCCTATCGAGTTGGGATCCAATCTCTTGCAAATCCCAATCGGTATGAATCCCTAGCTATCCGTATAAAATCAATCCTAAACTAAACCTAATCAATTCTTGCAAGAATTTCACCAATGCATCACAAATTAGAAATAGGGTTCGTAAGGTTCATCCCTACGCCCTAAGACGAGAAAACTACTCACAATTCATAATACAATTCATTAGAAATTCAATAATAAAAACAATAGAATTCATTGCAATAGACAATATATCAATAAAAATGAGGTTTTTGATATAGAGAGAGACAAACCAATGAAGATTCAATAGCATCCAACAAAATAGAACTTTTTATCTCTCTCTCCAAAAAGCTCAATCTAATCTCCTAAAAAGTAATCTAAAAAAGGCTGCAAAAAGTTCTGAAAAAGGCTCTCTAAACTAGGTTTAAAACTTGGGTTAAATATCCCCCAAAATCGCCCAAAAAACTGTGACAAAATTGCCCCTGCGCAGCTTGAAAATCGCACTTTACGCTACAAGTAGCGCGGCTCACTCGGTCGAGTGACAAATGTCATTCGGCCGAGTGGCAAACCCTGACGGATTCCAGTAACTTCGGACTTTTGGGGGTCGTCTCCTCGGGAGTCACTCGGCCGAGTGACTTTCTCCACTCGGCCGATGTGATTTCTTCGTTCGGCCGAGTCGGAACTCGGGAGCTGACTGACGGATTACAGTAAGTCTGGGATTTTTGCTTGCCGTCGTCGTGATGCCACTCGGGCGAGTGGTGTCTCCGTGCTCGGTCGAGTGGGCTGGCGATGCTCAGCCGAGTGCATGCTGATATTCAATCTGCTGCGTGTCCGATCTGGCCGGCCGAGCGGGCTGTCGATGGTCGGCCGAGTGACTCCTTCACTTGGCCGAGTGGCATGCTGAAAATGCCCAATCTTCGTATTTTTGCTTCCTCGTCGCTCCTACGACGTTCTTTCTTCTTCCACTCCTCTCCAATCGCAGAATTCCCCTCAAAAGAGTCACGGGTGACACTCCGGAGTGGGCGCATCTCAGAATCACTCCAAATCGCTCCAAATCTCCTGAAATTTGACAAAAACAAGAAATCGTGAAAAGCATCGCAATATTGTCGAATAATCGTGAAAAAACATGATACGAGCGATCAAAATGGCATGCAAACATACAGAAAAAAGGTGTAAAATATGGAGTGATCAAAATCCCCCAAGCTTACATCGTACTCGTCCTCGAGGAAGATGAGTAGAAAGCGAACCCGGTAGATAAAAATAAAGGAAACGATGGAAAAAAGGAAAATGAAAAATGAAAAACGAAATAGAAAACGAAGAAGGAAGCTGCTAGATCATTTTTCTCAGGACGTGGGTTTCACTTACTCACATTGCACGCATCGAATATAAAACACATATCAAAGACTTTTATCTCGATATCGTAGTATAATGGTGCATTTGAAATAGAAAACCCAAGAATATCAATATAGCATGAAAAATGGAATAATTCTAGGATTAACATCGTCTGACGCATCTAAAGCGGTATACAAAATCATAAATCACACACTTTTCAATTGAATGCTTTCTATAAGGAGTATAAGAGATATCACACAATAGAGTAGTAAGAATAGAAAAGCGTGGTTTTCATGAAATGAATGCTAAGCGTAGATTCCTGGATTTCGTGAAACTTTTAGCAATCTTACCGAGTATAGAATATCACTTAGCCTAGGTTGTCATGCACCGTCAAGTAGTCACTCTCTCACACATCATTGGATCCTCTCCCCCAAGCTTATCCATAAGCGTGGTGGCATAAACAAAACAATATTTACATTACCCGTTTCTTTTGAAGCTCCAAAAGTAAAAGAAATAAAAATAAAAGCAAAAAGAGGGAAGAAAGAGAGAAAGGGTATGAGATGGGATCGTTTTCGAACTTCATTTCTCTTTTCTTTTCTTTTTTTCAAATCTTTTTCTTTTTCTTTTCTCTTTTTTTTCTTTTTTTTCTTTTTTTCTTTTTTTTTCAAATAACATATATACACAAATGATCCCAAATCAAAAGAGAAGGATATACAAGTTTTTTTTCTTTCTTTTGGTTTTGGGGAATTTGGAGCACGTGATATGATAACGGGGGAAATGCCAATAATAGAATTGCTAAGGAGAGATTCACCAATGAATTTAAAATAGAGAAATAATGTTCAAGATATGTGGAGAAAGAAATAAATGTATCTCTCGGTTGACTCTATAGGACGTGCATGACAACTTCAGCAGGGTAATTAATCTACTCAGTTTGATCTCAAAAAGTAAACTAGTCCAGATTTATCAATGCTAGCAAACATTCAATCAACCTGAAGTGAAGCGTACAAATCATGCAATAAGAAGTGATATGAGAAAAGAAAGCAGTACTCCAGATATAAGCAATCAATGCGTGAATCTTGGTGTGTTTTCTACGATAGCATATATATGGATTATCAGACATCAGCTAATAATAGAATTTCATCCATTTTCATACGAAAAAAGAAGTGGGTTACTATTTCTAAATGCAAAGCAGAACATATCATACGATATCAGAAACAAAAGCTATGACATGACAAAATTAGCATGCATATAGAGGAAAGCTAACACCACGTCATCATCATCACAGAAAAATCATCTCTAGCAAGAGATGAAAGAAATAAAGATAAAAGAAAATAGAACTATTTATAATGCAGCACATAAGGAAAATAAGAAAAACGTGATGCATGGCAAAAAAAAAATGAAAAGGTGATGAAAAATGGGTGCAAAAGCGGAAAAAACGTGAAAAAGTAAAAATAAAAGCGATAAAAGCAAAAAGTGTGAGAACTCACTCCCCCAAGCTAAAGTGCACAGTGTCCCCAATGTGCGAAGTGTGGCACATTGAGAGACGTGAAATGGGCGGGGTTGGTGAGGATGCATGCATGATAAAAAAAGAAAGAAAAAATAAACTGAAAATATGATGTGGATGGGATGCATGCAAAGATCAGAGTGATGCAGATATGGGTCACCAAAAATACTCTCCCTCTCTCCCCAAAAAATATAGAAAATGATGTGATCAGAACAGGGACCAAAATAGTAAGGGGAGGAGGGGGGGCAAAATACTCCAGGACCAGCAGAAAAATGGGCAGCATAACGACAAGAAAAATCAATGGCATCAAGGGTGTGCCTAAGCTGGTGGTGCTGCACCATCACCATCCTGTGGCGGAGGTAGAGGTGGGGGTGGGGGTGCAGGGCGTGGCTGCTGGCTGGGTGGCTGTGGAGGTGGAGGAAGTCTCGCAAGTATTTGATTCAAGCAAGCCTGAATACTGGGAAGTAGTTCTAAGCGAGTCTGCATGGCGGTGACTGTGGCGGAGAGGGCCCTAAAATCGCCTCTGAGTCCACTCACTGCCCCCTCTAGAGCACGAATGCTCTGAAGTGTAGAGTCGGGGGAGGGTAGAGCAGGGGGACGCACAGGTCTAGGCTGTGAAGGACGGGGCTGTCTCACACGGGTGGCGTAGAGTATGGGGAAAACAGGAAAGTGTGGGAAGGGGCTGTGCTCATTAGTGGATGCCCAGCCTTAGTGTGAGGCTGGGACACAGGCTGGGACGAGGTGGCAGCAGCATCAGTGGTGGAAGACAAAATCGGCGATGAGGCAGCAAGAGAGGTCGGTGACACAGGTGTGTAGACAGACGTCACGACACTCTCGGATAGGACAACTGCGATGGAGACAGAAGGGTCGGCCACTGGGGAGGAAGTGTAAGGACCAAAAGGTGACACCCCAGCGGACATCAAGCTAGACAGGGTCTCCACAACGGCAGAGAAGGAAGACTCGCCTCTCTCTAGTATGGTGGGTGGACGCTCGGGAAGAAGTGAGGAAATAGGCTCAACCGAGATAGGCACATCAGTGGTGGGGGTGGTGGTAGACGTGGTGGACGTGGCGGACAACTCAGCAAGGGTACCCCAGATACTGGCAGAAGTGGGGACAGAAGTGTCGGGAGGTGCAGAAAGTGTAGGCTCAGGCTGAGGGATCACCGGGTCGAAGGGTGCAGGTGGTGCAGCAGGTGGTGCAGGCTTAGCTCCCTCGGCCTCTAGCACGTAGGCGGCGGGGATCAGGAGATCCATCGTCGGAAGCCAGTCCACGTGTGCCGGTCCTATATGTGTCCGAGCGAGGCTCGAGAGGATCATGTAATCGACACTAAAGGGACCGTGCAACCATACACAGTGGCACTGGCCATGGGGACGAAGCATCTTCATCCGGGCCATAACATCTATCGAGAGTGCAGTGGGGCCCGGGGCTCGTCGAAGGTCGGCCGGAAGGTCCTCGCCGGTCTTCAGGGCTAGCAGGGTGATCAGGCCGCCGCAACAGATCGGTGAGCGAGTGCTCACCGAAATGATGATGCGGTCTAAAAACCAGCTAGCAATATCAATCTCAACGGCAGGGACCAGGACGTCGCTACCCCTATCAAGAACTCTGGGGCGAGTCATCGCGTAGAGCATATAGAGCTCAGGCGTAGAAATCGTCCCAGGCTCGTACCTCGCAAGGAAGGTGGTCGCCATAAGGCGATGTGCTATGTGGAGGCAGGGGTGGACTATAGCTGAGGCCTTGGCCCTACTAGGGTCAAAGCCATGTGGAGAACCTGTGATCCGTGTCCAAAAGGCGGAGGCGTGAATGACGGCGGTGGGATGTGTGTGGGTGCGTAGGCACGGTCAGGGACATGGACCGGAGGCCACTGGAAGAATGCACGAAGCATGTCGAGAGTGATCTCGCACTCTCGATCCATCAGGCAAAAGGTGCATCCCCCAGGGGTCTGGTCGATCGAGCTCAGGACCTCAAGTGTCGGACGGATGTAAGTATCCACCGACACGGCAAGTAAATCATGCCATCCCACGTTGTCGTACAACGTGAGTAGCCCCTCTAGTACCCCTAAGCGGTCAAAGTCTTCTAGGTGTGCGAACCTAGGGGGTACTATTGAGCGATGGCATATACGATCGAAACAGGCGCAGTGTGCGTCGTTTCGGAACGTGATCCCCATCGGACCGACAACGGGAGCGGGTGGAGGGACAGGATCGGCTGGAATAGGCTGTGTGGGTGGTGGTGGCGGTGGCGGGCTAGGTGGATGGGAGTCCTCCCTAGCATGAGAGGGACCGGGGTCATCGATCCGCCTCCGCTTGGGGGCGGATCCCCTCGTGCGCGGCCTGGTGCGGGGCGGCATGTGTGTCGCGAGTGCTCACCCAACTAGAATAATATGCGTCGTGCTAAAAAAATGGAATGAGTATACCTGTACACGCCACGAGAGCAATAGGTGCGTGCGAAGAGACGCCTCCGCCGCGAAGCTAAAAATGCGTCCAGAAGCTCCCCCAAAGCTCCCCCAAGATAGCCTGCAAATCAAACAACGATATCAGCGGATAATATTCGAAATACATGGGGGAGATGGGGTATAATAGATAGATAAAAGAATTAATTTGATTTTTGGGCTCAACGGGTCTATGGATCGAGAGAAACAAGGAGAAAATAGGATTTCAGGGCAAACCGAGGTGATAGGGGGAAAACCGAGGCGGCGCCGGCGGTGGGAGCGGTCGCCGGAGGTCGGAGTGGGGAGGCCGAGGTCGGTCGCGGGTCGGTCGGGGGTGATTCAGGCGTGGAGGATGTCGCAGCGGGCGAGGGATATGAAGCGGTGCGAAACTCGGTCGAAAAACGAAAGGATTTTGGGGTTTTAGTAAATCGCGCCCGCTCCCGACCTTATATATAAATTGTTACAACCCGGCCGAGTGACAATGTCACTCGGCCGAGTGTGTAAACGAAAATAATTTTCGAAAAAAACTCGTTCCCACTTGCGACTTAGCCGAGTGGCATTTGTTCACTCGGCCGAAGGGAGAAAACTCCTTCGGCCGAGTGGCACTGCCACTCGGCAATTCTTAGGTTGGGAGGGTATCTGTTTCACTCGGCCGATGGGATTTCTCCACTCGGCGGAGTGGCGATTAATACTGAAATGCACAAAAAAGACAGAGAGTTGGTTCCGTAGACTTCCCTGGTTGGTGCCCCACTCGGCCGAATGGGGTCCTTTGCTCGGCCGAGTCGCATATGATACTCGGCCGAGTGACATGCTGTTTTCTGCTTCGGGGCTCCGTTTTCGCTCCACTCTCTGTTTTTTTCTTCCTCCAGTTGGTTTCTTCCTCCTCCAAAGGCCTGAACGCATTCCTGGAGCGCTCTTCCTTGCCTCTACCTTCCTCTTATGATTGATCTCCTTCTTTCCTTCTCCTGTCATGAAAAATAGGACCAGTTGTCACGATTTTTATGGGCAAAAAGACTCTAAAAACTAACAAAAGTCTAAAAAAAATGAAAATCAAATAAAAATAATGCAAAAACGTCGGGTTGCCTCCTGACAAGCGCTCGTTTAAGGTCTTGAGCTTGACCCTTTTGGATTTTCAATTTAGCGCGAGATGTTGGGTGCATATGAGATGCACCCGTCGAATTTGCCGGGAAGACCGCTCGGATTTGGATCGTGGGAGTGTGTGACCTTCCTCAGCACCCCTTCATCATGAGAAATGTTGGGGGATGGCTCCCCCAATCTTGAGCTTGTTCCGGTCCTTGACTTCGCCGGTGACACCGATCTTCGAATCGGTGGAGCTTTCTTCGGGTTCTTCGACGTCGAGAGCTTGCAAAGCTCTCGTATTCTCACGACTTCAGCGTCGCCATCATTATTTGCCGTGGAGCTATTGGGAGAGTCCTCCAACGTCTCTTCTTCGCTCAAATATGGGCTTTCTTCAAAGCCATCATCGTGGAGTGCACCGATGGAGTAGTGGATAGCCTCTTCTATAACCTCGTCGAGGAGGTCCACATAATCTAGCTCCTCATAATACGAAATGTGCTTCATAGCCTTTGTTATATGGAGCTCTACTTCAATGTGGCCAACGTTCAAGGTAAGAGTCCCTTCCCACACATCGACGATCACACCAGCGGTGGCGAGGAATGGGCGTCTAAGTATGAGCGATGTGTCACCCTCTTCCTTGATATCCATTATCACAAAATCACAAGGCAAGTATATGCCTCCCGGAACTTGGAGTGGGATGTTCTCCGCGATCCCAACCGGCCTTGTAATCCGGCCGTCCGCAAGTTGAATCCTCATGTCGGTCGGCTTTAAATCGGTGCCGGTGTTCAACTTCCGGAACATGGTGAGAGGCATGAGGCTCACACTAGCGCCCAAATCAACCAATGCTTTTTGTAATGGGACGTCTCCTAGTGTGCAAGGAATCCAGAAACTCCCGGGATCTTTAAATTTGGCGGGCTCCTTTTCTTTTCTAGTGAACCAAGTTCCTTGTTCTGCGAGCATGATCTTCTCTTTCCTTTTTCTTCCCATAATCAAGTCCTTTAAGAACTTCGCGTAGGATGGGATTTCCACTATGGCATCAAGGAAAGGAATATTGAGGCTCACCCCTCTCAAGTATTCGACGAACTTGGCTAGCCTCTTCTCGATCTTGGCTCTAGCTAGCCGTTAAGGGAAAGGCACCGGTGGCATGAATCGGTGCTCATCAATAGGTTCCTCCACTCTAGATTTTGCTCCTTCTTGCGGCTCCTTCTCTTTTTCCACCTCAATTGCCAGCTCGCTCTCTTCTAGAATTTCCACTACAGGTTCCTTGGCTTGAGTCATGACGGGAGTGGTATCCTTCCTACCTCTTGTCGTAACCGCAACCACCGCATTGATATGGCCGGTGTTGCCCCGTGGATTTGGCTCGGGTTGAGCCGGCAATTGTTGGTTGTTTCTATTGAGCAACGCAAGTTGCTCCCCAATTTGAGCGACGACGGTGGTAAGTGAATCTTGACCTGCCTTCAACGTGGCGTTAATCTTTCTCTCCTCCACCATAAACTCCTCCACCCTAGCTTCAAAATTCGAATGTGGTTGAGCTTGCGGAGGGTTGGGATTTCTCCAACCTTGATTATACCCGGGTGGCCTATAAGGTCCCACTTGTTGCCTAGGTGGGAAGTTTTGTTGCGGTGGCCCCCTTGGTTAATAATTCAGTTGTGGTGGTGGAGCCCGAGCTTGAGGAGGTTGTTGTGGCGGGGGTTCAAGGCACCATCATTATTAGCATATGAAAAACCCGGATGGTTTTTAGCGGCTGGGTAGGCCCAATATCCGGAATTCCCCACAACATACTGAATTTGCCCCAAAGCTCCTTCCCCATGCTCTCCTCCTACATACATGGCTTGGGATTGGTCTTGCCAATCACTCATATGGTTTGTCGGTGCGGATGTAGAAGGAGCTACATGCGGCTCGGTAATGTATTTCTCCAATCTCTCCACTACCTTGTGGAGAGAGTCAAATTTGCTAGCAAGCTCCGCTACGGCCTTGGCCTCATAAATACTCGTGGGCTTTAAGGAGGACGAAGAATGTCCTCCCTCGTCCTCCCACTGTTGGTTGTTGGAGGCCATCTCCTCTAGCAAGGCCATAGCTTCATCGAGGGTCTTTGATAAAATGGCTCCGTTGGCGGTAGCATCAATAATCTGTTTTGTGCCCGGTTGGAGTCCATTGTAGAAACTGTGGACAAGCTCCCAATCCTCTATGCTGTGATGAGGGCATTGATGTTGCAAGTCCTTGAAGTGCTCCCACGCCTCATAGAGGGTCTCCTGTGGTCCTTGCTTGAAGGACATGAGAGCACTTCTTATCTTCACCGTCTTGGAGGGCGGTAAAATTTGTCGACGAAGGCACTCGCAAATTCATCCCAAGTGGTGAAGATTCCTTCAGCCTGCATCCTCAACCAATATAAGGCTTTGTCCTTGAGTGTGAAGGGGAAGAGGCACAGTCTGATAGCATCAACGGAGACGCCCGGCATTTGGAAAGTGGCGCACTTGGACAAGAAAAGTTGGATGTGGTAATGCGGATTCTCATGTGCATTCCCATGAAACGGGTCTTGTTGCATCAACACTATCAATCCAGTCTTCAGCTCGAAATTTTTGTCTGCCGCCAACTCCGGCATAGCTATGGACGAGGTCGTGAAGGAAGTCTTAGGCCGAAGCCTATCTCTAATGGAAATAATCCTCGCCATTCGTGCGGCTAGCTCCTCCGGTGTCTCAGGATGGGTCATAAAAATTCCCTTCCGCATCGAGCCTCCTCTCCGCTCTGATCCTCCTCAATGTACGTTCGATCTCCGGATCGTATAGTATTTCTTCGGGGTCCGCTGTGGATCTTGTGTACATGCAAGGATAAACAGAGTTTCAAAGAAATAGTTAGCACAAAGGAAGGTTAAAATAAAAATAGAAATGATAAAACAAAAAGAAAAATATCTAGGTAGGTAGAATCAAACACTATCGCCTCCCCGGCAACGGTGCCAAAAACTTGATCAGCCCCGAGAAACGCAACCCAAGAGCACAACCTAGTCAAAGACTTGGTCGGCCCCGGATACACACCCGGAGAGCGATTGTAGTCTTACTGCAAGCGCACGGTGTAGCGGCGAGCGGGTATCGAACACGAGGAGGGCAAATGACGGTGTCCTCTTCAATCCACCTGGCTATAAGAACAGTCGAGAAATATTCGCAATAAAGTGGTCACAGTCGTTCAATTGTATAAAGAAAATATCAAATTAATAAAGACGCCTAGGGGTAGGGAATCCCCGCTACAAACCGTATCTCGTCATTGTGATTCGTGGGTTTCACAATTGCTAGACTTGAAATTCAGGTGAACTAGTTGTAACTAAATGTAGAACCAAGCTCACGCTCTCGCGCTATTGCCGGTTTATAGGAAACCTAGGGTAGGGTCCAATCTCTGCAAACCCTAACCTAGGCAAGCTAGCGTGAAGAACAACATCATCGTTCAATCGTATCTCGAGCCCACTCTCGTGCAAGCTCAATCTACGACCTAGGTTGGGATAGTTCCTACCCATCCAATCTCTTGCAAACGGGTATTGGTATAGAATTGCAATCGAAAACCCTAGTTTCTGTCTAATCTCTTGCAAACCGATTCCAGAGAAACCCAATTGTAACCCAATTCGAATTTCTAGGGCTTCCTATCGAGTTAGGATCCAATCTCTTGCAAATCCCAATCGGTATGAATCCCTAGCTATCCGTATTAAATCAATCCCAAACTAACCCTAATCAATTCCAGCAAGAATTTCACCAATACATCACAAATTAGAAATAGGGTTCGTAGGGTTCATCCATACGCCCTAAGACGAGAAAACTACTCACAATTCATAATACAATTCAATAGAAATTCAATAATAAAAACAATAGAATTCATTACAATAGTCAATATATCAATAAAAATGCGGTTTTTGATAGAGAGAGAGACAAACCAATGAAGATTCAATAGCATCCAACAAAATAGAACTTTTTATCTCTCTCCAAAAAGCTTAATCTAATCTCCTA
Organism: Scilla litardierei; assembly: GCA_030789695.1. Lineage (NCBI taxonomy): Eukaryota > Viridiplantae > Streptophyta > Magnoliopsida > Asparagales > Asparagaceae > Scilla > Scilla litardierei. Next base: position 276,628,105 of record CM061141.1, on the reverse strand, counting down.
AAAAGTAATCTAAAAAAGGCTGCAAAAAGTTCTGAAAAAGGCTCTCTAAACTAGGTTAAAAACTGGGGTTAAATACCTCCCAAAATCGCCCAAAAAAACTGTGACAAATTGCCTCTGCGCAGCTTGAAAATCGCACTTTACGCTACAGGCAGTGCGGCTCACTCGGCCGAGAGACAAACCCTGACGGATTCCAGTAACTTCGGACTTTTGGGGGTCGTCTCTTCGGGAGTCACTCGGCCGAGTGACTTTCTCCACTCGGTCGATGTGATTTCTTCGTTCGGCCGAGTCAGAACTCATGAGCTGACTGACGGATTACAGTAAGTCTGGGATTTTTGCTTGTCGTCGTTGTGATGCCACTCGGGCGAGTGGTGTCTCCATGCTCGGTCGAGTGGGCTGGCGATGCTCGGCCGAGTGCATGCTGATATTCAATCTGCTGTGTGTCCGATCTGGCCGGCCGAGCGGGCTGTCGATGGTCGACCGAGTAACTCCTTCACTCGGCCGAGTGGCATGCTGAAAATGCCCAATCTTCGTATTTTTGCTTCCTCGTCGCACCTACGACGTTCTTTCTTCTTCCACTCCTCTACAATCACAGAATTCCCCTCAAAAGAGTCACGGGTGACACTCCAGAGTGGACGCATATCAGAATCACTCCAAATCGCTCCAAATCTCCTGAAATTCGACAAAAACAAGAAATCGTGAAAAGCATCGCAATATTGTCGAATAATTGTGAAAAAACGCGATACGAGCGATCAAAATGGCATGCAAACATGCAGAAAGAAGGTGTAAAATATGGAGTGATCACCAATCCTTGGAACACTTTGATTATCAGTGTGATAAGTTATATGTATTAGTAAGTTAACCTAGTTAACTAGTTAGTAGCTTAATGAAGGGTGATCGCATGCTAGTAACATTAGTAATGTTGTTAACTTGATAATTTATGTACACCATTTTCTAGTTAACATGGTACACTAGGTCGCTTAATAATTGTTGTATATTTCCGTACTAGCAGTTGATGTGGATAACATGTTAGTTAACGTAATTAACGTGTTAGCTATTTAACGTTCATTATTATTGTTATGACATCCATCGTAGGTTAGAAAACTTAATTAAAATTGGGTCACTAGACGTTTTATGACTTGTCAAATTATTCTAGCCGTCGTCACAAACTTATTCGTGCGCGTATTTTATTGTCAGAGAAACCGTCGTTCCGTACCGTTCTCGAAACCGGAATTCAACCCCTGACGTCGCTACCCGACGTCAGAGTAGCTCTCGCGTCGTGTTGAGGTAAGATCTGCCCCGTAGGAAATCACCAATTGCTTGTTAAACAACTAAAACTGGTAATTTCTTCTCTGTAACTCACTAATCCAACTTAATAATACGGGACTGTAGGCTGATTGTTGGACTGAGCGTGGGAGCTCTGGACATTGTGAATCTATGATTGGACATTGAGAATTGTGATACCAGTAGGTATTTCAGGAAAGTGAAACTTGCCAGTTCCTTGTTTAGGCCGTGCTTTAGGCCATTTCTTATTTTAGGCGTAAAAGAGACTAGGCGACGAAATGATACTCGCCTAGACGCAATTTTAAGATCTAGTTTGACAACGAAGCTAGATCTGTCACCCTGCCATGTCATTCATGCATTTCTGCCTGTCACGTTTAAATTTCGTAACTGCATCCTATTTACTCGTACTCCGCCTGTCACGTTTAAATTCCTTACCTGTACGCACTTAAACTATAACTTGCCATGCCATGTCATCCATGCTTGAATGTTGCATTTGTAGCACACGCTACGTACTTCCTTGTTCAGGCTAGGCACCTGCGTTGCAGGCACAACCCTATGCCAAATACACTTCCTGGCTCGTGATCCAGAAGCGGGCTACATGTGTTGGTCAAAAGCCAATGTTCGATACACGTGGAGGGGTAGGGATAAGCGATCACTTGAGCTTAGGAGTTGGCCCGTACAGTCACTCCAACCAAAAGGCATAATCTCTGAGCACGACGTGTTTACTTGACTTGTGAAATCCATGTGATTGTTTAGTAGCTTTTCTACCCATGCCATGATGTACTTGTGCCTTGTTAAACTTGCTGCCATGTCAAATTTATCGCATCTATTTAATTGTTGCATCCATACTTTAAATGCCATGTCATCGCACATTTTTAGGACTGCTAGGTTGTTTTACTTTCCTTTTAGTTTCCTTGCATAAAGTATTTGTAGACTTTGCTGACATGCGCCCTCGTCTCTTTGGGTGTCAGATGTTAGTTGCTGAGCCAGAGTCTGTTGCTGAGGACGAGGAGTTTGTCGAGATTGAGCCTGGGTCCACTGTTGACGTGGAGTACGAGGACACCGGCGACCAGTCGTAGAGTTTTCCTTCGTCGTTACTTTTTGCTTAGTCTATTGTTAGGTTGTCGGTGCGTATCACCTTTCCTCTTCTGTACTTTCACTTTTGTTGGCCATGCTGGGGCATTTTAGACTCTTTTCTTTTAGCCTGGTGTCTTTTCTGTGATGTTGAAATTTATTATGGACCTTTTGAGATTGAAATAATTTTATCTGTCTCCTTTCTTTATTATTATTGTTGTTCTGCTACGCATTGCAAGGACATATACTTGGTTTTTCCAGATGCTTTACAGACTGGGGCCTCACAGCTCCAAGTCTGAGCGGACTTCTCACGCATCGCCTCCATTTTAGGGAAGCGGGTCATTACAAAACATGCAAACATGGGAGTAATGGACACACTCACAAAAATGTGGATACAAAATGTAAACATACAAGCATAGTACCCAAGCAATGAATAACAATGTGAGTGAGCTAGCAAGTTGGAAACCAAACAAAAGTGGAGTTTGGTTTCCGAATATAGTCATATGAAAATATAACATGACGAACATATGATTTTATATATGCATTCATATCAAGCCTAGAAACATTCTTAAGAATCCATAAAGAAAGTGATTTGGGATACTTAGGAAGATGTTTGGTTAAGGCATGAGTAGGAGGTGAGTGTGCACGCTTATGAGGTGGAACATAAACATTGGCATGCCCCGTGTGTGAAACATGCAATTTAGCATTAGAATCATTCACACAAGCAATTCTACCATGCATAGGAGCAAGTGAAGCATGCAAAGATTTATCATCAATTCTAGCGTGCAAGCAATAATAAGATTTCCTATGAGTAGAAACATCATGCATAGCATTCAAAGAAGAAGCATTCATATCAACATGTTTTTGAATAGGCTTCTTAATATATGCAAGACCGGAATACAAAAATGCATGATTTCTCTTTGGCTTAGAAATAATTGTTGATTTTAGGCCAAAAGAGTTGGATGTGACTTTCTCATTAGAATGCTCCCCCCATAAAATTTATTTGGGTGCTTCTAAGAGAAGAGCTTGGTTTGTTCACCTTCAATGAAGAGGATCCCAAAACCGTGTCCTTACTCAATTTGAAATTTTCAATCTGAGTAGACAATAGCTCACATTTCTTCAAAAGTGAAGAAATGTTGTCATCCCTCTTGGATAAACATAAGCTAAGCTCACAACATTTTGACTTAAGAGCCAATGTCGCATCTCTCAAAATGTTATAATCACACTCCGAGTGCATCTTCTCCATTCGAAGTTTGAGAGAAGCATTCTCATCTCTCAAGGCACTCAATTTTGAAAGAAAAGTATCTTTCTCGGTATGCAAAGAATTAAGTTTAACATTATGCGATGCATACAGACTCTCTTTCATAGATTTGTGAAAATCACGATCAAACTCAATACGAGCTTTAAGTGTGTCATTCTCCTTGCTTAACATGCACACATGAGAATCAAGAGCAATCTTTTCTTGATTCAATTCAATGGTTTGTGTATCATCACGATGTTTGGATGATAAAGAAGTGTGTGTGCGAGCATCTCCCTCAAGCTTGTTCTTGTTCGCTTTGAGAGAATCCATAAACAACGCATTATCATTTTCAATAAAATTACCGCATTGAATGAGAGAGTTACGAGATACCTCATTATCAATGATGCTCCCATCGTCGCAAAATTCCTCTACACCATATTCTTCATCAAGATAATTCCATATCTCATCTGTCGTCTCTAAATCACGTACATCCTTTGCAATTTTTGGAGAGATGGCATTGAGCAATGCATTCCACACTAGAGCATCCGTGGTAATAAACCCAGACTCCTCATGCACATCAAGCCAGTGGAACATGTTCTTCCTCCATTTTGAGAAGTGCTTGCCTTTAAAGACGGGAGGAAGGGAGAGGGGTTGTTGAGACTTAGAAGTTATGCTTACAAAAGCGACCAAACCAAGGCTTTGATACCAACTGTAAGGGACCCTGCGGGGCTACACACACTAAAGGGGGGTGAATAGTGTAAAGGCAAGCAAAGTGCTTAATTAAAAGTTACTAAAATTAAAGCACAATAAGCAGCAGAAATTAAAGAGTGTGCTCAATAACATAATCGCAAACACAAGGATTTTACCCTGGTTCCCAAAAACATGGGTACGTCCAGCCACACCAATATTCTCTATATTTCCCATAAAGAGAAGAGAATACAAATTCCACAAAGAGATACATCACACAGAGGATTTAGGATTCCCACAAAGAGATATCCTTACTCTTAAACAGAGGATTTTGTTCTTTCACATAGAAAGAACCAAACTGTCACAAAGAGAGTAGCTCTCACAAAGAGAGTAACTAATTCCCAGAAAGAGAATTAGAGTTTTGAAACAAAAACAAAACGAAACAACACTTACGTATGCCTTGATATGATCTTACCAATGTGAAGAAGAAGGCATGCAAGTGAATGACCAAGTGCTTGAGATTAGCTTTGATTGCACTTGATGATCTTTCTCTCTTCTAGGAATGAATCCTAACACTTCTCACTAGAGTGTATGAAATGAAGAGAAGAAAGATGTTCTCCAAGAAAAGGAATGAGATTGAAATCCCTTGGAGAAATTCCCTAGAGCTTAGATGCTATAGCATAAGATTGAAGCTCTAATGAGGGAGTGTGGAAGGAGTGGCTTAGAGAAGAGGTTAAATGATCTTCTATGATTTCCTAACCCTTTCAAGAGTTCTAAATGAACTAAGCCATCTCATATATATAGGAAGCCAAGAAGAGCCCATAAAACTAACCAAAACCCCAAAGGGAAGAAATCTGCAACGAATAAATTTTGGTAGTTTATGGCCTAGGCAGTCGACTGATGAACAAATGATAGTCCACTGTTCAACGGCTAGAAAAATCCCAACGGCTATAATCTGAGTCAGGACAGTCGACTGTAGAAGACTACACAGGCGACTAAAAACAGACAGTCGACTGTATATCCTTCATCATGCGACTGCTACAGTAATGAAAATGAAACAGAAAGATGCAACTTACTTCCAGTATGCATACATGTGATTGATGACCAAAGTACAGTCGACTGTAAAATAGATAGGCGACTGTATATCTTTCATCAGTCGACTGCTGCAGAGGATGGAAGTAAAACAGAGAGAGATGAAATTTTTGCACTTACGCCTTTCAGACTACTGTTGACCATTTCACAGGCTACTATAAATATACATGTGACTGTAAAAACATCATCAGTCGACTGTCTTGCAAATTGGGATGAAGCCCAGAAAATGCAAGATGCGCACAGTCGACTGTCGACCAATTCACAGGCGACTGTAGAAACACATGCGACTGTAAATTGAACATCAGTCGACTGATACGAAAAGCCCAAGAAGAGTCAATAAAAATTTTGACTTGAGCAGTGCACCACAGTTGACTGTAGAAGGCTCGACAAGCGACTAGAATCACCCAGTCAATTATAAAACATTCATCAAATGACTATTGGAGAGCCAGAGACTCTAATTGAGTCTTTGGGCTAGATGAACCTATTGGTTTGGATTCTATGATTATCCTAAGGCTTACTAAGATGGTTAAATGCATATGCATGAGAGTATGACCATCTATCAAGGCATTACTATAATCCTAGACTCAAAAAGAGAAATGCAAGTAATAGAAATTACATGGATTACATATAGCATCTCCTAGAGTCTAAGTCTTCAAGCTCACGATACCTTGATGCTCCCCGTCATATCCAAGCTTTGGCACTCCTTGATGAGCTTTCCTTCATCAAGCTTCAAGCTTTGACAATGCTTCTCAAGATGTCCATCTATCATCATGCTCCAAGGTTTGGCTTCATTAGATGATCTTCATGACTTCATCCAAGCTTGACCACACCATCACTCTTGGAGGTCTTTAGGATATTCCTTGTAATATCCTCCAAGCATTATGCTTTGTCTCATCAACTTATAATCATTAAGATAAACTGAGGCTAAAACATAAGATTGATTAGCACACTAACAAAATGTATTGATCATCATCAAAATAACGTTAGTCTTGAACCCAAGAACTAACAATCTCCCCTTTTTTGATGATGACAATCCATTATGTCAAAATATAATAAACATTGAAATAAATAATGTGTGCTAACAAACTCCCCCAATCAATATGCAAATGTGCACAAAATATAAACATATATAGCACAAATCATATTGATGGTTGTTATGCAAAAGCATACCAATTGATAATAATGCATAAACAAGCATAAGATATATTTTTGCATAACCTATTTCTCTCCCCCCTAGGTATATCAAAAAGATGGGTAATACCGAAATAGGAAAACCAAGGGCAAGAGAAATAACCATCCCATATGCACAAACATAATGTGAATGAAATTCAATGTGACATATGAATTGAAAAATAATGCTAGCAAGCAAAAAAATCCATACGCCCCCATAATTATACAAAACATGCATACATGCGAGTAATGGACACACTCACAAAAATGTGGGTACAAAATGTAAACATACAAGCATGGTACCCAAGCAATGAATAACAATATGAGTGAGCTAGCAAGTTGGAAACCAAACAAAAGTGGAGTTTGGTTTCCGTATATAGTCATATGAAAATATAACATGACGAACATATGATTCTATATACACATTCCTATCAAGCATAGAAACATTCTTAGGAATCCACAAAGAAAGTGATTTGGGATACTTAGGAAGATGTTTGGTTAAGGCATGAGTAGGAGGTGAGGGTGCACGCTTATGAGGTGGAACATAAACATTGGCGTGCCCCGTGTGTGAAACATGCAATTTAGCATTAGCATCATTCACATAAGCAATTCTACCATGCATAGGAGCAAGTGAAGCATGCAAAGATTTATCATCAATTCTAGCGTGCAAGCAATAATAAGATTTCCTATGAGTAGAAACATCATGCATAGCATTCAAAGAAGAATCATTTATATCAACATGTTTTTGAATAGGCTTCTTAATATATGCAAGTCCGGAATACAAAAATGCATGATTTCTCTTTGGCTTAGAAATAATAGTTGATTTTAGGCCAACAGAGTTGGATGTGACTTTCTCATTAAAATGCTCCCCTATAAAATTTATTTGGGTGCTTCCAAGAGAAGGGCTTGGTTTGTTCACCTTCAATGAAGAGGATCCCAAAACCGTGTCCTTACTCAATTTGAAATTTTCAATCTGAGCTCACATTTCTTCAAAAGTGAAGAAATGTTGTCATCACTCTTGGATAGACATGAGCTAAGCTCACAACATTTTGACTTGAGAGCCAATGTCTCATCTCTCAAAATGTTGTAATCACACTTCGAGAGCATTTTCCCCATTCAGAGTTTGAGAGAAGCATTCTCATCTCTCAAGGCACTCAATTTTGAAACAAAAGTATCTTTCTCGGTATGCAAAGAATTAAGTTCAACATTATGCGATGCATACTGACTCTTTCATAGATTTGTGAAAATCACGATCAAACTCAATACGAGCTTTAAGAGAGTCATTCTCTTTGCTTAACATGCACACATGAGAATCAAGAGCAATCTTTTCTTGATTCAATACAATGGTTTGTGTATCATCACGATGTTTGGATGATAAAGAAGTGTGTGTGCGAGCATCTCTCTCAAGCTTGTTCTTGTTCGCTTTGAGAGAGTCCATAAACAACGCATTATAATTTTCAATAAAATTACCGCGTTGAATGAGAGAGTTACGAGATACGTCATTATCAACGATGCTCTCATCATCGCAAAATTCCTCTCCACCATATTCTTCATCAAGATAATTCCATATCTCATCTGTCGTCTCTAAATCACGTAAATTCTTCCCAATTTTTGGAGAGATGGCATTGAGCAATGCATTCCACACAAGAGCATCCATGGTAATAAACCCAGACTCCTCATGCACATCAAGCCAGTGGAACATGTTCTTCTTCCATTTTGAGAAGTGCTTGCCTTTGAAGACGGGAGGAAGGGAGAGTGGTTGTTGAGACTTAGAAGTTATGCTTGCAAAAGCTACCAAACCAAGACTTTGATACCAACTGTAAGGGACCCTGCGTGGATATACACACTAGAGGGGGGGGTGAATAGTGTAATGGCAAGCAAAGTGTGTTGGACCTGGATCCTAGCCTAGATGGGGGTGAATAGGCTAATAAAAATAATTCGTGCAATCTACGAATAAGCACACGTAGTTATAACAGCAACAGGGTAAAGAAAAAGCAGACACAGAGTACACAGCAGATCTACCCTGGTTCGATCGACCCTTCGACCTACATTCAGCCCCAAAGCAGATACTAGTATTGAATAGTGCAATAGGTACAAAACCATACGTTAGAGCACGCTCAAAGCACCCTCTACGTCTCTACACTCGCCAGGCTCTCAGTACCCCACACACAGTGTTTCCTATCACTATCAATCCTAGTAACGCTTTCTACCAGCTAGTCCCAAACTAGCTGGGTCCTACTTGTCTAGCCCCAACCAGACAAGTCCCAAAATAGTCCCCAAAAATGGTAAAGTTTCCCCTACGAATATCTAACACAACAATTACACAAAATAATAAAGAACAGCGTTTAGAAGGCTCAGTTTGTGTAGCGGCGTCGTCTTCGTCAATCAGCATGGGTCAGATCTCGTTTGACGAAGATGTATAAGTCTTGGCAACGACAACTCAAGTTGCGGCACTTCTCCTTGATTAGCTGTCTTGAACAATAAGCACACTAGGAGCTCACGGCTAGATGTAAAGAGAACTAGCTTGGTCACAAATATCTCAGCCTCTTGATGCAAAGTCTACCCTTTTATATTTCGGCTGCTTCCCTCCTTTGAATGTTGAAGATTTTGTCTCTTTGAATGCACATGTTTCGGCAAGGATCTCTGTAAAAAAATAAATGACAGATTAGTTTAATCAAAAAACCTGTGCTTTAAGGTCTTTAGAGAATTGCTAAGAGAAGAATCGTTGCAAGATCTCGGCCTGCTCTTATGCGTTGGAATTGTGCATCCTGTGCTCTTCGAGATCAAAAGAACCCCCCCAATTAAGTGTGGCTCTTCAGATAATTGCTAAGAGAAGAATCGTTGGGAGCCAATCAAATTGTTTGATGAAAACGTGACCTACAACAACATGGATTATTAAGTAAGCAAAATAATTGGAGGGAAAAAAAGCTAAAGGATTTGTTTGTTTGTTTTTAATTTCCCTCCCTCTAAAATCTTGTACGGATCCCTTTTCGTTTTGTGCCTTGCGCGTCTGTGCTTAAAAAAAATGAAACGGCCAAGGCTCTCTCCTGATTTTTTGATGAAGAGCAGGGAAGTGCGGCTCCTTTAAAAGGAATTTTTGTGCCAAAATAAATCCGGCTCTGTCTCTTGCACAAAAAGGATTACACACAAAAAAATATTGCCTGTAATTCAAATGATTCCACTACAAAACAAGTATTAAACAAATATTATAAAGTCCATCAAATACCTGCACACCAGACACACGTAAGTTCATCAAATATTAAACAAATATTATGTAGTTCATCAAATATTGTGGCCTTTCATCAAATACCTGTTGCTTTTTTTAAGAATAAAGTTTGGCCGTTCTTTACGTTCCCTCAAGAAGAAGATGCGCACCTGAATACAAAAAATGTTGAGCTCTTTGAAGATTTTGGCTCCTATATTTTTTTTGGCCGTGACCAGATACCCTTAGAGATGTAGTTTATATAGGGTGCTAGCTAGGGTTTTGAAATATGGTTAGGGATAGGGTTGTGCCAACCGCTTAGGGATTTGGCCTAATCAATATGGGATTTGATTTGCAATTCAAATTGGATATTAGATTGAAATAGGGAAAAGTATGATTGGAATAAATCTCGACTTGATTTGACCAAATCCCAAATAGATTCCATCTCCCTCCATATTGACCAAGTCAAATTGCTTTGTGTATAGCTCTTTGACCAAGTCCATTAGCTATGTGGATAGCAATTCCTCCAACACGTTGACTTAGTCATCTCTCCAAGAATTACCGTTTTTTCTATCCTGAAACACACTTAGCGCACACGTTAAATAGTTCGCACACGTTTGTCATCATCAAACTAGATGTCCTAGATCGTTGCGTCCAACAAAGTGCTTAATTAAAAGTTACTAAAATTAAAGCACAATATGCAGCGGAAATTAAAAAGTGTGCTCAACAACACAATCGCATACACAAGGATTTTATCCTGGTTCCCCAAAACATGGGTACGTCCAGCCACACCAATATTCACTATATTTCACACAAAGAGAAGTGAATACAAATCCCACAAAGATATACCTCACACAGAGGATTTAGTATTCCCACAAAGAGATATTCTTACTCTCACACAGAGAGACCTCACACAGAGGATTTTGTTCTTTCACACAGAAAGAACCAAACTCTCACAAAGGGAGTAACTCCCACAAAGAGAGTAACTAATTCCCACAAAGAGAATTAGGGTTTCGAAACAAAAACAAAACGAAACAACACTTACCTATGCCTTGATATGATCTTACCAATTTGAAGAAGAAGGCATGCAAGTGAATGACCAAGTGCTTGAGATTAGCTTTGATTGCACTTGATGATCTTTCTCTCTTCTAGGAATGAATCCTAACACTTCTCACTAGAGAGTATGAAATGAAGAGAAGAAAGATGTTCTCCAAGAAAAGGAATGAGATTGAAATCCCTTGGAGAAATTCCCTAAAGCTTAGATGCTATAGCATACGATTGAAGCTCTAAAGATGGAATGAGGGAGGAGTGGCTTAGAGAAAAGGTTAAATGATCTTCTATGATTTCCTAACCCTTTCAAGAGTTCTAAATGAACTAAACCATCTCCTATATATAGGAAGCCAAGAATAGCCAATAAAACTAACCAAAAACCTAAAGGGAAGAAATCTGCCATGGATAGATTTTGGCAGTTTATGGCCGAGGCAGTCGACTGATGAACAAATGATAGTCGGTTGTTCAACGGTTAGAAAAATCCCAATGGCTATAATCTGAGCCAAGACAGTAGACTGTAGAAGACTACACATGCGACTGAAAAACAAATAGTCGACTGTATATCCTTCATCAGGCGACTGCTGCAGGGATGAAAATGAAACAGAAAGATGCAACTTACTCCCAGTATGCATACATGCGATTGATGACCAAAGTATAGTCGACTGTAAAATAGACAGGCGACTGTATATCCTTCATCAGCCGACTGTTGCAGAGGATGGAAGTAAAACAGAGAGAGATGCAATTTCCCACGCGACCGTTGACCATTTCACATGCAACTGTAAAAATACATGCGACTGTAAAAAACATCATCAGCCGACTGTCTTGCAAATTGGGATGAAGCCCAAAAAATGCAAGATGCGCACAGTCGACTGTCAACCAATTCATAGGCGACTGTAGAAACACAGGCGACTGTAAATTGAACATCAGTCGACTGATGCGAAAAGCTCAAGAAGAGTCAATAAAAATGTTGACTTGAGCAGTGCACCATAATCGACTGTAGAAGGCTGGACAGGCGACAAGAATCACCCAGTCGACTGTAAAACCTTCATCAGACGACTGTTGGAGAGCCAGAGACTCCAATTGAGTCTTTGGGCTAGATGAACCTATTGGGTTGGATTCTATGATAGTCCTAAGGCTCACTAAGATGGTTAAATGCATATGTATGAGAGTATGACCATCTATCAAGGCATTACAATAATCCAAGACTCAAAAATAGAAATGCAAGTAATAGAAATTACATGGATTACATATAGCATCTCCTAGAGTCTAAGTCTTCAAGCTCACGATACCTTGATGCTCCCCATCATGTCCAAGCTTTGGCACTCCTTGATGAGCTTTCCTTCATCAAGCTTCAAGTTTTGACAATGCTTCTCTAGATGTCCATCCATCATCATGCTCCAAGCTTTGGCTTCATTAGATGATCTTCATGACTTCATCCAAGCTTGACCACACCATCACTCTTGGAGGTCTTTAAGATATTCCTTGTAATATCCTACAAGCATTATGCTTTGTCTCATAAACATATAATCATTAAGATAAACTAAGACTAAAACATAAGATTGATTAGCACAATAACATAATGTATTGATCATCATCAAAACAACGTTATTCTTGAACCCAAGAACTAACACCTAGCAGAATGTGCATCCTACTCGACCGAGCAGAATGACGACTCGACCCGAGTCGACCTATTTTTGAGCTCCATCTCACCAACATCCTGCTCGACCGAGCAGGACCTACTCGACCGAGCCAGCGGACAACTAGATCGAGTAAGGCCTACTCGGGCCGATTAGGCAGAGCGACATTTTGGAAGGATAGCTCCGATCTACTTACAGCTCGACCGAGTAGGCGGGCTACTCGACCGAGTAGCCCAGACCCCTTCGCCCAGCCAAGCGCAGTTAAGGTGCCTGCTCGACCGAGCATGCGTCTACTCGACCGAGTAGCCAACTCGGTCGGCGACCTGTGGGCCCCCAAACTTCAGATTTTTAGAATTTTCGTGGGGGCCCCACACTGATGTATTAGAGTTATTTTTGACAAAAGTTTTAGAGAGATTTTTATTATGTTTTGAATCGAGCTTAAGGAGAGGAGATCAAAAATTATTGTAGATCTAGATCTAGGTTTTGGAATTAAGCCGTTTTCGGCTAAAGATTGGATTTTTCTTATCTCTCGCGCTTTGAAATCTGTGAAAGTTCTTTGGATCTCTATTGTCTATTGTTCTTTCTCGTTTTCGATACGTAAGATCTCAATTTCTCGCTCGATTTAATTGCTACAATGTTTTCTACGGTAAAAACTATATTTTTATTTGTCGTAATCGCTATGTGTGAGTAGTTTTCCCTAAGGCTGATGTGTTGGCCCTAAGAATCTAGGAAAGATATGTAGATCTAGATTTCTAGGTTGTGTTGGGGATAAAGGGGGATAATTTCGGTCGATCCATCCAAATCCCTAGGAGAACTCGTACTGAGATCATGCCCACGGTCGGTGGAAATTGATGAGCTTAAGAAGTATCTTTGGGATTTAAATAGGGAGTTAGTGGATCTAATCAAGGCTTGTGACCATGCCTGGCTCGTGCCTTGAAGGGATCCACCGACGAACTATATCACTACATTGACGGTTACCGCCATTGCGTCAATGAAAGCCACCGAAATACCTCGAAGTTCTAACCTACGAGAGTGGTATGAGATGAGAGGTCAACCTCCTAAATCCAATGCAATGTAAGAATCCTATTCTAACATCAACCTCCGACAGTCTTAGCGATGATCCCTACAGCCCTAGCTTCTCTTATTATCGAACCAACAACACCATCACAACCAATCTTCTTAAACCAACTGCTATCTCATTCTGAGATCTAAAGATAATTTGAGACTCCAATACACTGTCACTATCCCTGTGGGATTCGACAATCTTATATACTATAATTTGACACCGTCTGCTTACGGATAGAGCCCAGAGTCAACATCTAGGAACCATATTACGCCTGCGATTATGACACCGCCAGGTGGATTTTAAGTGTGAGTCCGGGGTGCGTCATGTTTTTGGCGTCGTTGCCAGGGACGGTTACTGTGTATCTCAGTTTATTTTTATTTTGATGAGTCTGCTAGCAACTCTCACCATTTCCTGTCTTTCCATCCTGTTAAATTCTTTTTTTTATTATCTTGCTACTCATGGTGTTTTTTGAGTTGTCTTGTGCATGATCACTCACATTAGAGCTTTTGATAAATAATTGCTATTTGATCCTGAAATCGAGAAAATAGCAAGAGCTCTCAGGGCCTCGAATAGAAGTCAGACACCCTCTGATCAAATGGGGGAAAATACCGCCACTCTCCTTGCACCAGGTCCATCCGGGACCACATAAAGCTGAGCTTCAGAAACAATTCCTCCATCTTGAGACCACAACTAGCAGCATCTAGCTTCGATAAAGACCTGGCTCATAAACTTGATGCAGCAGGATCCCTTCCATGGGCATCCTCACGAGAACCCAAATCATCATATCGACACTTTTCTGGCGTAGTGCAATACATTTAAAGCTAAAGATGTAAGTGACGACGCCATTAAGCTAAGGCGCTTTCCATTCATCTTGAGGGATAAAGCTTCATATTGGCTACGAGCCCACCCGTCCAACCACTTCACTACATGGGAGCAACTGGCGCTCGCCTTTGTAGACAAATTCTACCCACCCTCCAAGATGGTACGGATCAGAGGAGCTATCTCTAATTTTAAGTAGCTTCCGAAAGAATGTCTTTACGAGGCATGTGAAAGGTTTAAGGAACTTCAGCATCGGTGTCCTCATCATGGGATCCAATCTGGGATCTGGTACAAAGCTTCTACAACAGGCTGCAGCCTAGTACGTAGATGATGATTGATGCCGCCGCACAAGGCGCCCTACTGGATAAATCGCCTAAGGAAGCCATTGACCCACTTGATCATATGGCAGCGAATAACCAACACTGGAGTGAGGAGCGCACCATTGTCACCAGGACCCCTGATGTAAAAGCTGTTAGCCACCTGATTCTCACATTGAAACTTTCTGCAAGCAGGTGGCTAGGATCGAGCAACGGTTGGATTCCATCCCAACAACTACCAGCACCCCAACCTATCATCCTTCGAAGGAATACAGAGAGCAAAGCTACGTTCACAATGAGGGACATTATGATAAAGCCGAGTCATCAGAGTCGGTACAGTATATACAAGGAGATTGCAAAATCAGTGGCAACGTCCGGCTACAAGGAATCACCCCAGATTGTCTTACAGGAACCCTAGTGGAGGGCTACAACCTCCACAATTTCAGAGGCCGCCACCCCCTCCTCAACAACAAGGACAGCCGCCACACCAACAGCAGAGCGGATTTAGGCCATCTTGGTCGTATCAACCACCGGACTACCAATTTAACCGCCTGTCTCAACAAGGCTATGCACCAATGCCACCGCATTCCAGTCTGGAGACCACCTTAGAGACGTTCATGAGCGGACAAGTCAGGTTCAACCAAGACACGTCTACTCAATTCAAGAACATAAACACGTCGCTTGATGAGCTGAGGGGTCAGATGTCCCAATTACTTAAGAATCAAGGGAGGTTGCCTTTGCAAATGGAGCCGAATCTGAGGGCTCAAGCTAATGCCATGGTCTCCGTTACCACACGTGGATGACGGACAACCGACGCTGTGATGGTGTCGGACACAAACAAAGAACAAGTTACAATCGAGGGTGCCACTATTGGCAGTGATGAGGAAGAGGCTACAGATGAGCCTACCATGAATGGAGAGAGGGCAGATTTGCCGTCCACCATACCCATCGTCACACCAGTACCAAGGGCGACGCAACTAGTTCCAGTAAGCCATCTCCGAAGAACGCCGCAAAGGATAAGCGAAACAGACCCCCTCCACCGTATCCACAGAGGCTAGCTTCAGCGAAAATGGAGAGGAAGTATTCAAAATTCATGGATCTTCTGAAGGGCACTCAGCTCAACATCCTCTTTATGGATGCCATTATGGAAATTCCAATATATGCTAAGTTTCTGAAGGACATCATCACCAGGAAGCGGAAGCATGAGGAAATAAAGCTTTTGGAGGACTCTACCTCCATCATAAAGAACTATCTCCCGAGGAAACTACCGGATCCAGGAAGCTTCACAATCCCATGCTTTATAGGAGGTACACCTATCAAACGTTCTTTGATCGACTTGGGAGCGAGCATCAACTTGATTTTGCTCTCCATATTCGAAAGACTACAGACCAAAAGTGAATTAGAGCCCACAAACATGTCCATACAGCTGGCGGATCACTCAATCATGTATCCGGTAGGCATTGCCAGAGACATCATTCTGCAAATACCTCCCGGATTGTGTGTGCCGATGGATTTTGTTATCATGAGTATACCTGAGGGAGGAAGTTCCTATCTCATACTTGGCCTTCCTTTCATGGCGACGACCGACGTCCTTATAGATGTTCGTGAAGGGACTCTCTCAATGAATTTGGGTAATATTGAAGCCCAATTCCGGTTACAAAAGTCTATGAGGGAGCAGGTCCGAGAAGACGGATCTAGTTATCTGGAGCTCTTTGAAGATGATGCCATAGGGGAGTATACCGCTGAGGGGGTCATAAAGGACCCGATGAGAACAAGTGTTGATGACGATGATGACCCCATTTACAACAAGGCGGTTGCCGCCTATCTTCATGTGCTTGATGAGGAGCCCACAGACAACACTTTGCACCACAAGAAGCCGGAAGTTAGGCGACACATGCGGTGCTGCTCCGGTCGTTTGCCAGAGCTAGGGGGTAGAGGGAGAGAGGGAGAGAGGGAGAAAGAGGGGGGTGGGGGTGGTGGTTGTGGCGGCGACACCGAAGTTAGGCGACACCTGCGGTGCTGCTCCGGTCGTTTGCCAGAGCTGGGGGGTAGAGGGAGAGAGGGAGAGAGGGAGAAAGAGGGGGGAGAGAGAAAGAGAGACGAGGAAAGAGAGAGGTGGGGGTGGACCGGTAGGCAGCGACGGGCGACGGAGAGGGAAGCGACAAGTCCGGAGCAGGGTCGAGTAGGGCAGGGGAGGTCGGGGATGGGGCTGCTCGGGGAGAATTAGGGGAGCTCAGGGATTAGGGCTCGAATATGATAGCTCGATTGTAAGGGAGAGAGAATATAAACCGAGCTGACTCAGTATGGAATGTGGGCCCCAATTTTAAGTTGCAGCTCGGGCCGACCAGCTAAAGCTGCTCGGTCGAGTAGGAACGGATGAAAATAATTTTGAAATTAAGCTCAAAAATTGTGCCCCAGTACTCGACCGATCTGCTTACTCATCTCGGTCGAGTTGAATTAAAACAGAGCGATGTTTTTAGCCCTCTTTTGCTCTCCCTGCAGCTAGGCCGAGTAAGGTAGCTACTCGGTCGAGTCCATTAAGATTTCTAGAGCGCCTTATTCAGCACGTTTGGGACTCTCCCTGCAGCTCAGCCGAGTAGGGTAGCTACTCGGTCGAGTCGAAATAGAAACATAGTGCTCTTTTTCGACAATTTTGGGCTCTCCCTGCAGCTCGACCGAGTAGGGTGCTACTCGACCGAGTCACAATAAATTTCAAGAAGCTATTTTTTGCATATTTTCTCCAATTTCCTACTGCTCGACCGAGTAGGGTGCTACTCGGTCGAGTTGCCTGTAGCTTCCAGAATGCTGTTTTGGGCCTATTCTCCATCTTCCTGCAGCTCGACCGAGTAGGGGTCTACTCAGTCGAGTCGCCTGTAGCTTTTCTCCCCCAAAGCTTGTGTTTCTCTATGGCGCTCTCCCCTTGGTTCCTTTGCCTTTAATTCATCGTGTAGCGTGATATCCTCGTCATTCAACCTGAAAAAGGAAGAATTTGTCAGCTTTTTATGTTTTGAATTTTTTATAGAAGCAAATACGTATTTATTTGGTTTTTTTGATGAATAGAAAAACAAAAAGAAAACAAAAACTAAGGGATATAAAGTCGGGTTGCCTCCGATAAGTGCTTGTTTTAAGTCATAAGCTCGACTCCCTCAAGATTTTCATTGAATGTTGGGCACATACGAGATGAGCCCATCATGTTTACCGATGATCCCATGAGGTAGTGTTTGGCACACGTCTTCAATGTGGCTCTCCTCGGCCATATGTATTGTAGCTCTCGGATCTCGGTGGTGCAATGAATTGTCCGGAGCTTCCTCATCGAGTACGTATAGATAGGAGGTTACCGCCTTGTAATGTACGACATCGCCATCGTCATCAACGCTCAACTTCACCAGATCCTTGGTGAACTCTTTCACGGCATATTCATCTGTGGCTTCATCTTCCAGGAGCTCTAGGTAGCTTGCATCTCCTAAAGGGGCACGTTCCCTCATAGGCTTTTGTAGATGAAATTCCAGTTCTATATAGCCCACATTCATATAAAGTGTTCCCTCACGAACATGTATTAGCACTCCGGTCGTCGCCATGAACGGACATCCCAATATGAGTTTAGAGCTCCCCTTTCGACATGTCCATGATGATGAAATCCACCGGTACGCAAAGTTCGGGCGGTATCTGCAAAATGATGTCCTGCGCTATGCCCACCAGATACGTGATGGAATGGTCTGCTAGCTGAATAAACATGTCGGTTGGCTCAAGCTCTGTTCCGGTATGTAGCCTCCTGAAAAAGGAGAATGTCATCAAGCTGATGCTTGCTCCCAAGTCTATCAACGCCTGGCTAATAGGGGTGCCGCCGATGGAGCATGGCACCGTGAAGCTCCCGGGATCTAGCAACTTCTTTGGAAGATGGTTCTTTATAATTGAAGTAGAGTCCTCCAAAAGCTTTACCTCCTCATGTTTCCGATTCCCTGTAATGAGTTCTTCAAAAAATTTTGCATACCTGGGAATCTCTGTAATAGCATCCATGAAAGAAATGTTAAGTTGAATACCTTTAAGGAGCTGCATAAATTTATAGCATACTTCTTTTCCATCTTCGCCAATGCTAATCTCTGGGGATATGGCGGAGGAGGTCGACTTGCCCTTTCCTTGGCGGCGTCATTTGGAGCAGCGTTGATGGAAGTAGTGATGCTATACACCAGCGCCATGGTGGTGGTGGGCACGGTAGAGGGCGAAGCCTCCTCTCTAATAATACTAGGCTCATCAATAGCCTTTTCCTTATCGTCGCCAATGAGAACATCTTCATTTTGAGCTTCCATTATCGGTTCTTGGATTACCCTGCTAGAAATCGGCACTATTATAGTGTCAGTTTCCTTTCCTCCTCGGGTGGTGATGGCAACTATTGCATTTGCTTGAGACCTCTGGTTGTGAGAGCAGTCTTCCTTGCGTCTTCAAGAGTTGAGACATCTGACCCTTAAGCTCATCAATGTAGGTATTAATATTATTGAATTGAGCGGTGGTGTCATTATTGAACTTGGTTTGTCCGCTCATGAATGCTTCCAACGTGGCCTCTAAGTTGGGCGTTGGTGGTGCCGGTGCATATTGTTGTGAAGGGTGGGGGGCGATTGAAGTACCCTGGCGGTCTATATGGCCCAGATGGCCTAAACCCATTTTGTTGTTGCGGCCCTTGTTGTCGGGGAGGTGGTTGAAGTGGCCTCTGGAACTGTGGAGGTTGTAGCCCTCCATTTGGATTCCCGTAAGAAAGACTGGGGTGATTCATTGCTGCTGGATGCTGCCATTGGTGCCTTCCATCTCCGTGAACAAAATGTGCTTACTCAGGTGGCATGTCAGTTCCATCATATGACCCTTCATGAGGGACATAGCCTTGCTTTGTATATTCTTCGTGGGTAGAGTAGGTTGGAGCGCTAGAGGTGGTTGGAATATCATCCAACCATTGTTCGATTCTTGCTACCTGCTTACAAAGAGTTTCAATGTGAGTATCAAGATGACTAACAACTTTTACCTCAGGGTTCTTAATGATGGGGCGCTCCTCGCTCCAATGTTGGTTATTTACAGCCATGTGCTCAAGCAGAGATATAGCTTCTTCAGACGACTTATCCAAAAGGGCGCCTTGTGCGACGACATCTATGATCATTTTTGTGCTCGGCTAGAGCCTGTTGTAGAAACTCTAGACTAGATCCCAAGCTGGGATTCCGTGATGTGGACACTGGTGCTGGAGATGCTTAAACGTCTCTCAATCTTCATAAAGGAACTCTTGAGGCAATTTCTTAAAGTTGGAGATCGCACCTCGAATCCTCACCGTTTTGGATGGTGGGTAAAATTTATCCAAGAATGCTAGAGCCAGTTTCTCCCAAGTGGTGAAGTAGTTGGCCGGATGGGCACGCAACCAGTATGAGGCCTTCTCCCTCAAAGTAAAAAGGAAGAGCCTAACCTTTATGGCATCGTTGCTTACATCATTCACCTTGAACGTGTCGCACTTTGCCAAGAAAGAATCAATATGATGATTCAGTTTCTCGTGTGGATGCCCATAGAAGAGATCATGCTGCATCAGATTAATTAACATGGTCTTCAGTTCAAAGCTACCCACCGCCAGTTGCGGTCTCAAAATAGAAGAAGTGCTCCCATAGCTTGGTTTCATATGGTCCATGATTGACCCAGTACTAGGTAGAGTGCTGGTAGCGCTGCCATCAGATCAGAAGATGTCTTACCCCTTGCCAAAGCTTTGATTGTTCGTGTGGTTTTTTCGATCTCGGGATCAAAAAGTAATTCATTGTCAATGCTTCCGAGGCGAGTAATCATGCACAACAAAAACAACTCAGAGGTATACCATGCGTAGCAAAGTAATAAAAGAGAATAAAAGGAAGGAATGACAAGATAAGGTAAGGATTGGTAACAATTTCTTTAAAATAAAAATAGCATAAGTAACACCACACAATCCCAGGTAACGGCGGTAAAAACTTGGTGCACCCAGAACTAACACCTAAAAGCCACCTGGCAGTGTCACTAATGCCGGGCACTGAATGGTTTCCAAGAATCGGTTCCGGGCTCACGAACGTAAGCGGAATTTCTCAAGTTATAGTATAAAAGATATCATCCAACAGGGAAAGTAGCGGTGTATTAATCTAAGGTTATTTCTAAATCTCAGAAGGAGGTTGCAGTCAGTTTGAATGATTGGTTGGTTGGTGTTGTTTGATCAATATAAAAGGACTAGGGCATTAGGACTCACCGCTAGGACCATCGAAGGTCGAAGCTAGGCTAGGACTTCTACATTGCATTGGTTTTATTGGAGATTGTAGTATCTAGGAAGTGAATTCATGCGTCAATGCATCATGAATCTAACATACCATATCACCCCACTTACGCGATAGATGCATACGGTATGTGCATTAAGGATCTACAATAATCTCACCATCTCGTGGTTCGAATACTCTTAACTCATACCACTCTCGTAGGCCAAAGCTTCGAGGTATTTTGGTGGCTCTTATTGACGCAATGTTGGTAGCCGTCAATTAGTGGTATAGTTTGTCGGTGGATCCCATCGAGGCACGAGCTGGGCATGGTCACGAGCCTCGGTTGAATCCACTAACTCCCTAATTAAATCCATAAGATACTCTAATCGATTCCATAAACCGTGGACACGATCTCAGTACGATTTCTCCTAGGGATTTTGCTAGATCAACCAAAATACTCCTCTTTTATGTCCAACACAACCTAAAAATCCTAGCTTCACATCTTTTTCCTAAAATACTAGGGTTAATCCATTGGCCATAGATAGAACTACTCACACATAGTTGGGAAAACAAAGAAACATTGGATTTTAAGGGTTGAATTCATCTTAGTAATCAAAAACATATAAAAGTTAGGAATACGTACCAAAAGCGATGTAGATCGGTAACAAGCCATAGAAAAATAAGATCCAATAGATTCCAAGCCAGAAAACGCAATAAAAATTAAGCCTTTGCTCAATATCAAAACCTAGATCCAAATCTCAAGCTTACACTAAAAACTCTTAATTAAATTAATCCTCAAACACTTGATGTCTAAAATATTGAAGGAAAATTGTTTTTATACAAGGGGTAGGGACCCCACAGATAATTCTCAGAAATCTAGAAAGTTGGGCCCATATGTCGCTTGGGCGCATCGGCTACTCGACCAAGCAGGTGGCTGCTCGGTCGAGTCACTTCACTGGCCGCTCTATTGCTCGTTTGTTTCTGATGCGGGCTACTCAGTCGAGTAGCCCCCTACTCGGTCGAGTATCGGGGGTGTCAACTTGGGTCGACTCGCCTAGCTGCTCGGTCGAGTCACCTCGTATCTGTTTCGTGCTACATCCGCGTGTCAGCTCGACCGAGTAGTTGTAAGCTACTCAGCCCGAGTCACCTGGGAAACTGAATGGCTGACAGCTTTTTTCTGGATTTCTCTCGATCGCTTCTTCTCTTCTCCTCCTATCTTCTTCAAAATTGCGGAGAACTCCCATGGATCCTTGCCAATGACGCCCTGGACGTGTCCATGTTCCGAATCAGCTCCAATTCACTCCAGAATCCCAGAAAATTCACAAATCTATGCAAAAACTAGAATATGGCGTTAGAAGCGCATTAATATCTAAAAATATGGATTTCGAAGGCGAATATGATATGCAATTAGATGAATGATGCGGTAAAAACATAGAAAATATGGACACATCAATTAACTATTGGAGATATGGACTCGTCTTATATTGGAGACTAGCTGAAAAGTATTAACGTTATCGATGAGGTCACACTTTTTCTGTCGACCACTGAATTTGGTCCCCATCCTCTTCTGTTATGTTGACTGACTCTAATTCTCCAATAACTGTATCTGCTAGTGTTGGTGCACTTCAGACAGCTGCTATGGATTCTTCAGATCCACGGGGTTTAAATTTTCAAGATCATGTATGTGGATCGGATCTTCAGATGACATTGTGTCAAAGTATCTTACATATGGCCCTTGATGATTGTCATGTTATTGCTGATGTTACAACATGGGATCCAACATCTCACGACTATCTAGTTGATTCCTCATCAGTCCATGTCTTGTATCATGTTGTGACATAGGACGCAACATTCTCTTTCGCTCCTCCAGTTGATGCTACAGCTACTCCTACTTCTGAGCATCCTATATCTGATCTGGTCCATGTTCCGTCCAGAGGATATGGCATCTGATATGTCTACTGACCATGCTCCTAAGGATATAGAATCTGATTATCGCATGGATGACTATGCTGCCCCTGATGATTGCAATATTGCCTCTGATGCTGCACATGTAGTTGGATCTGATGTTACGTCTGGTGTTTCTCCCAAAGTTGCAACAAATGCTCATGCTGAACCTGATGTTGCAAACGATGTTGTAACATCGAATCATGCTGAACCTGATATCATGGATCATGTTGTGACACCACACACAACATGCACATCTTCTACACCTAGTGACTTTACAATTTCACCTGCTCCTGATTAGACCATGCCAGATCTGTAAGTTCTTCATGCTTATCGCCTTCATCATAGTTTTGCCAAGCGACATGATGTTCCGTTTAGCTCTTTAACTCCCTTTTCTTCAAATGCTGACTTCTAAGAAAGCCAGAGTCATTCCTGAAGCTTCAGCTCCTTCCCAGACTTCATTTACTACTTCTGATGGTTTGTACAAGATGTTATTCGACCAGGCTTACCAGAATAGTTGGGCTACTTATTCAGACAAATGATGTTGTTGTAGGAAGATATATGCCCTTGAGGCAATTTATCCTAAGAAACATCTTGTTCAAAATATAAATGGTACTAATTATCCTAGTATAAATTCAATGAATTATATACTTGGATAATTTCCTTAGACTTAAAGTGAGGTCATTACATATCTAGATGTAAATCTCGATTATGTGAAGTGAATGACCAATAGGAAATTAAGTCTTAAAAAGTTCATGGTCATAGATGTTGTAATACACTATTCCCGTATATATGAGTATTGTACTAGGTGTTTTTGGCCATATTTAATACGTATATATTTTTACGTATTTGGGATATTTTACCTTAATTTTTAAAATTTATAATAATGCAAAAATTTAGTTTTAAATACTTTAAATTAAGTTAGATGGCATGGTGTGTGTATTCAAATGAATACATTGTATTAGTATGGCATGTGGTATAATGGAGTGTATTCTCATATTAAAAAATGGAAAATGCAAATTTTCTAGTAATGACACACCATCTCCTTATGTGTCATCTCCTAGTTTCCTTGTAACCCAAGAGTGCCACCTAACCATACACTTGTCTAGCCCTCATGAGTTAGCATGGTGATAATGCAAGAATTAATAGAAAAAGGGAAGAAAAAGGAAAGAAAGAAAGAAAAGAGAAAACAAAAACAAAATTTCATCTCACAACCCTATTTTGGGATGCTTGGAGCTTGGATGCATGCAGTTTGAAGGAGAAGCTTAGAGGGAGGCTAGAGCTTGATAAAGAAGGTCATTGAGGTAGGATTATCTAACAATCCTAGTTAGGTGCTAGTTTTAGAATTGTATAGGAATCCAACTACTATTATGCCATGTTCATGCATGTAAAGTTTTTATCATTGTTGCTTCTTGAATTCCTTCAGTTTGATAACAACTTTCGTCCTTCATACATACTGTTGTGGATTGAACCGAATTCTGCAAAAATTATATTTGTGTAGCTTTTTAAATTCTACCCCATGTTCATATATAACATGCATATGTTCAGTTCATTAATTATGAATAAAAATTCCATCTTTTCAACATGTCTGCATTTCATTGAGTCTGGGCACAGTTTGGGAAAATTGACGCAGTCCCTGCACACACCATAGAAATTAGTGTTTTTGGTCTCGTTGTAAAGGTAACAACTTGTTCTACAACTTTTACCTAGTGCTTGTTTTCGAGATTCTAACTGCAAAATGAGTTAAAATAGCAATTGTTACAGCCTTCAGAATCTGTCTAAAAACAGATTCGACAGGTCTCACCAAACAATTCACCATAAATCACCTAGTTTATATTTCTGCATGAAATTTTATATGTGAGTCCAGGACTATCATGTCTACAACTCTTAAGAGAGGAAAAATTAATGTTTAGTACAAATATTTGAAACATTATGCCTCTGTTTGGGACTCTCCTGTTATTTCCAGAGACTGGGTTGCATGAATATGTTGTTTTGTCTTCGATTATGGATTTCCATACTTGTGGCTTCAATATATGATTGTTACAAGATATAAATTAGCATGTTTATACATGAATTAAATTAGCATGTTATTATATGATTATATAAAGTAGCATGTTGTGGTAGCATGTAACATAATTCACATTTTGTAGCATACTAGTATATTAATTGTTAGCATATTACATTATGATAATGCTATGCTTCATGTACATACTGGAAATGATGGAATTATGTGCTTGATGTATTAATTGCGATTGATGGAATCATGCAATGTTGAAATGAAATGAATACGATGGTCGTGGTTAATCCTGACATCGATGATGTGATGAAAGGAACGGAAATGTGAATGCGGTAACTGAGACCGCTAAATAATGCACTGATACAACTATAAAACAGAGAGTGAGGCAGAGTGTTAAATGTATGGAGTGCTCGATCCATTTTAAAATGGGTGAGATTCCAGATATGGGTTTGGGGGAAATGCAGGTAAATTTTAAGAGTTAAGGAGCGGATAGGATGAAAGATTTCTCACTCACTTATTACTCTCGTAAGGGGGAGTTGACTTGAGTTAGAGAGGCTGGTGGTGTACTCATATTGCACCATTAGGTAATTGATAGGTTTCTCTGTTTGTCCCATGAAAACCCGAGATTTGTCTCACTCCCGTAAGGGGGAGTTACGAGAGGCCCCTCCAGTGCTCATGTCACTGGTTGTGATACCACTTTTCACCCACCCTGGGTGAAGTCCGGCTCCTTAGTGTCCTACAATTTACCCGGGTTTCCGAATCACATTTATAATTGAAAATGTAATGCAATCGACTGGGTGATTCCAGGGCTCGTAAGCCTATTGGGTTTAATGTAATGCCTTGATCGATGGTATACTCATTCATGCAAATGCATTTAACCATCTTAGTGAGCCTTAGGATTATCATAGAATCCAACCCAATAGGCTCATCTTGACCAAAGACTCATTTGGAATCTCTGGTTCCCCTACAGTCGCCTGTTGATGGTTTTACAGTCGATTGGGTGATTTCAGTCGCCTGTCGAGCCTTCTACAGTTGACTATTGTGCACTGCTCAAGTCTTCATTTGATTGACTCTACTTGAGCTTTTCGCATCAGTCAACTGATGTTCAAATTACAGTCGCCTGTATATTTTCAGTCGCCTATGAAATGGTCAACAGTCGTCTGAAAGGCATATTGCATCTCTCTGTTTTTCTCCATCCCTTGCTGCAGTCGACTGATGAAGGATAAACAGTCGCCTGTCTATTTTATAGTCGACTGTCATTTGTTATTCAATTGCCTGTATGCTTACTGGGAGAAAGGTTGCAACTCTCTGTTTTATTCCATCCCTTGCAGCAATCGCCTGATGAAGGATATATAGTCGGCTGTCTGTTTTACAGTCAACTGTGTAGTCTTATACAGTCGACTGTCATGGCTCAGATTATTACCGTTGGGAATTATTTAGCCGTTGGACAGTCGACTGTCAGTTGTTTATCAGTCGACTGTCAGTGACGTTTTAGCCCATGACAGTTGACTGTCATTTGTTCATCAGTCGACTGTCAGTGACGTTTCAGCATAGAAACTAGCAGTTACAGTCTTTTGTTTTTGGCTATTCACTTAGGTTTTGAGAGTTGATATAGGGTTCCTATATATATGAGAGGGCTGAGTTCATAGGAACTTCTTGATGCTATTGAAAATCTTTAGAGTTTAATTAAGTCACTCTCAAACTCTCTCATTTCCCTCTTAGAGCTCATATTCCTCTTCATGCATTGAAGTCAAGCTCAAGACAAATCATCCAAGTGCATTTCTAGCAAATCTCATCACTTTGAGATCCTCTTCCATGCCTTGTATTCATTTATGAGTAAGTTCATCTCAAGTCATATGTAAGAGTATTTGTTTGACTTTGTGATTTCATTGAAACCCTAGCTTTCTGTGTGAGAGCTAGTTACTCTCTGTGTGAGAGTATAACCTTCTATGTGAGGGTTGGTTGAGATCTCTCTGTGTGAGAGTTTGAGTCTCTCTGTGTGAGAGGATAAGTCTTTCTGTGTGAAAGCAAGGATATCTCTTTGTGGAAATCCTAAATCCTCTGTGTGAGGTCTCTCTGTGTGAGAGTAAGGATTTCTCTGTGTGTGAGTCCAAATCCTCTATGTGAGGTATCTCTGTGTGAGATTGTATTCACTTCTCTGTGTGAGAATTATAGTAGATATTGGTGTGGCTGGACGAACCCAAATTTGGGTAACCATGGTAATTCTTGTGTTTGTGTTTGGATTGATTGTGTTGATTAATTCCTCTTGCACTTATTATTTTGCATTTTCAAGTTTAATTTCAATTGAACAATTTATTGCCATTACTCTATTTACCCCCCCTCTAGAGTGTTTGTTGTTCGTATTGCAAGGTAGACGGTCCTTATAGGAGGCCGACGGCTACCGGAGGTAGGGATCAAAGGAGTTGATCCTAGTCGATTATGCAAGGGGGATCTTGCGGTTTCTACTTCCGGAGACGGAGGTCGATGGCTACGGATGTAGGGATCAATGCAGTTGATCTAGTCGGTTGTGCAAGTGGATCTTGCATGCAAGGGGATCTTGCTTAGATTACTTCACAGGATTGATTGAGATCACCCCTCGCGATTTGAGTGTTCTAATATAATGAAATGACCTGACATTTTAAGAATGCGACAATTTTAAATGACATGATGAACATGCATGCACGTCGTAGCAGGAACTACGAAAAACACTGGTTCACGATTCATGAACACTAACTTGTCACTTTGTGCACAGGGTTTACGCCTTTTGGCTGAAGTGGCTGTACGGGCACACTTCTACACTCAAGTGATCACTAACTCTACCCCTCTATGTGTATCGAGCAAGGGTTTTCCAAGTACATGAGCTCGCTTCTGGATCACGAGCCAGGAAGTGTATTTGGTTTGGCATATGGTTGTGCCCACAAAAGCAGGTGCCTAGCCTCAGTAGTTACAGTATTTGTAGCCTGTGCTACGCAATCACGATAGAACATTATGATGCATGGCATGACATGGAATGAGCAGTTAAAGTGCGTACCGTTAAATGAAAGTAAACATGACATGGCCGCATGAATGAGATCATGGTAAAGGTGTCGGATCTAGCTTCGTTGTCAAGCTAGATCAAGTAGGATGTCGGACCTAGTTTCGTTGTCAAACTAGATCAAATAGGTCGTCTAGGCAACTATCATTTCACTGCCTAGTCTATTTTACGCTAACACACAATTTGGCCTAAAATGTGGCCTAAACAATTTACTGGCAAGTATCACTTGCCTGAAAACCACCAAGTCGCGATCCTGAACAATCAAGTCTGAGTCTACCTATGTGTTCGGATCGCGGTCCAGCCTACAGTCCCAATTATTTATCTTGATTAGTGAGTTACAAAAACAATTAGAAACTACAATTTTTAGGTTGATTAACAGGCGAGGTGGGGATTCCTAGGGAGAGAGACTTACATCAACACAACGCGAGAGTTTCTCTGACGTCGGGTAGCGACTTCAGGGGTTGGATTCTGGTATCGCGAACGGTACGTGTTCAATTAGGTTCGTTACGACAGATTAGACTTGTAGACAATCATGTCGACGTCTAGTGATTCCAATTTTAATTAGGTTTTCCAACTCGAAACAGGGATCACATCATATTATTAATGGTACTAGCATGTTATCTAGGTTAACTAACAAGTTTATAAAATGTTTGTGACATTATTCTTAGCAACGGAAACTAGCTGAAGCTAGGAAGCTAAGCGTACGAGTTATCAACTATCATTAGCATGCCAACTTCATATTATTAGGTCCACTAGCTGATCGTTATCACAGTCCAAAATCTATTAGCAACCGATTATAAAGTATTATAACGGACGTTCACTAACCATTACGAAGAGATGCTCCCCAACGTAGCTACCGATGGTTGCCGAGCGACGGACAGGGGTTGTAGGACGTCGCAGCGGCGCGAGGGGAAGGCGTCAACGGCCCGGGGCTGCCGTGCGTCGCTGCCGCGCGAGGGGGTCACCGTGCGTCGCTGCGACACGAAGAGTGGTCGTTGCGTCACGAAGACAGCGGCCTGCGGCAGCTGTGTGATGGTGGTTTTCGGTGGGTTCACCGAAGGGAAGGTCGACGGGGCGACGCTGTCGTGCGAGGCGACGCTGTGGGCAGCGCCGGGCGGCGCCATGTACAGACTGAGCTGCTGCCATGCCTGGGCGGTGCTGAGGTGATGCAGCGCCTGACGGGCACACTGGCGGAGCTCCGGTGAGGTTGGACGGAGGGCGAGGGGACAGGGCCGTGAGGGGAGGAGGCAGGAGAGCGTTGGGGTTAGATTTGATGTGCGATGACGACGCTGGGAGAAAAAGAAAAGCGATCGAAGAATAAGCCCTATGTTTCACGGGTTCAAATAGGCTTAGGGTGGGGGTTAACACGTGAGGAGAGATAGGGGATCGTGGGTTGGCCGTTGGGATTCGAAGGGTAATGGGTTAGGATGTGTTTAACAGTTTTGTTTTGTTTTTTTAAACAAAACATTTATGTTCCTTTACAAAAGCAACCAGCGTAAGTCAATAGGAGAAAGTTTGGTCAAGGTTTTTAAAAGAAATAATTATTTAAGTTTTTTTTAACAAGGGAGAAAACGTACATGTTCTTAAATACTTCAAAAATGTTTATTAACAAAAAGTTTTTAGAGGCTAATAATGAGTTATTAGCAGATAGGTCAAACGACGTCCTAAAATTAAAGGGAAAATACCGGGGCGTCCATGCCTCCGAAAGGGTTGTGAAAACGGAGATCGGCCACCCGTCTGAGCTACGGAAAGCAGTATTAAAAAAACAAAAAAACACAACACACACACGAAACACGGCTACGTGCTAAAATACGTACGGTCGGAAAGTGACCGTGACAGGATCAGTGAAAAAGTCGTAGGAAACAGTTACTGTGGGATATGTGGGTGTACTATTGTAACATACATAACAATGGGAACACCAATGAACATGGGATTTGAGGGATGAGTTTAATGAATAATCTTAATATATTATGTTAAGTTGAATGAATTGTATAACAATAGGATCTAAATGTTGGATATGCTATGTAATGCCTGAGATGTGCTGCCAATATAATGCCATCATCTGTTTACTTTATGTTTATTGAGTTTGATTCTGATTATATTGGTGGTAGTCAATATTACGTACATTGAAGTTTATTTCGTTTACTATTCGTGGGTACATGTCATTGTGTCAAATATTGTTTTATTATGTAAATAATATTTTTGTAGGCATGGACAGGTCATCTCAACAAGGGCAATGGAGTGATCCTCTGCCTCCATACTATGACCTGCATACTGTACCCAGTGGGCAGAGGAAGCAAGGCAGACTGATCCATTGCTAAGTAGGCCAATGTCGCGTAAGCCAAGTGATTATCAATTTATTCCGCCTAGCTTTCAAGTAGGTGGATCAACCATGCCGTTTGCACCATACTCTACGTACAGCCTGCCATTGCCCATGCACATGCCGACTCCACCTGGCTTCATGCAAATGCTACAAGGTGGTGGGTCTATACCACCATTTGGTAGCCAAGCATCACCAAGTGTTTTCGCCATGCCTTCACCACAAAGCGGGCATGGCATAACAGGTGGCAGTGACGGATCGAGGAAGCATGGTCGTAGGGACGATGACATTGATGTATCTGTGTCGAGTCCCAGGAAAAAGAGTAAGAACCCTTCTAAGAAGGGGACGACGAATAAAATATGGCTTCTGGAGCATGACATTGCCTTAATTCCATTCCTGGCGTCCCAAGCTTGTCAATGCCTTAGATCCGAGAAGACCTTCAAGAATACTGCCTTCACCGCTGCTGCCATACATATAAACAGCAAGTTTGGCACGGATTACAGCTGGTTGAATGTGATGAATCATATGAAAGGTCTTCAGCGGTGGCTTAAGGATGTTGAAAAGTGCTTGGAAATTAGTGGGGCAGGTTGGTCAGCTGAACTGCAGATGATTGTACTCGATGATGATACCTATGCCACATGGGCCGCGGTATGGACTTCTCTTGTCACGCCCCGCTTCCCAAGTATGGAAGGCGAGACATGAGGAGGTCCGCTCAGACTTGGAGCTGTGAAGCTGCAGTCTGATAAGCGTCTGTGTATAAAACAAATAGCAGGTCCTTGCATTGCGACGAAACAACAATAATAATAAAATGAAAGTAGACTTAAAGAAAACATCCACCAACAACATCCAGAAATTATTCCAACATCACAGAGAAGTCATAAAAGTACAAGTCTGAACAAAAGGCCTAAAGCATGGCCTAAACAAAAGTAAAGAGATATGTGCTACTCACCGAATCCTAACAATAACTAATGAAAGCAAAAACTAAAGGGAGACTCCAAGTGAGTCTAGGACTGGTCACTAGTGTCCTCGAACTCGGTCTTTGCAGGAACCTCGAACTCAACTCTGTGAACTGCTCGTACTCTGCGGCTAACTCCGACTCAGAACCTGACATGTGACACCCAAAGAGAAGAGAGCACATGTTAGTAAAAGTCTCCCAAAAGAAAACGGAGAACTTTTGTGCAAGGATACAAATAAAATTAAAGCGACTAGCAGTTCTAAAATAATGAAATGACATGACATTAGAAGTATGCATCAGTTAAAATGACATGATGAACAAGCATGCACGTCGCAGCCGAAACTGCGAAAAACACTATTTCACGAATCACGAACACTTTATTTTCACATTGTGGAGAGATCACAGAATCTGAGTGCCGCTCCTCAAAACTATCGCAGACACATTGGCATGGTCATGCGTTAACGCCAATGTCTGATTCGGCCCCCTAGGATTTACTTCCGGCTGACCTGTCAATTGGCTCGAGCCCTCTCAAGATTTGCCTCTTGTAACCCCAGCTGGGTTACTTGATCGGCTAGGGTCTTCTGTCCCATCTGCAACTGCTGGTTCGTCCTCTCCTGGTTCGTTATATATTGGGTCAAGAGGCCCTCGATCGGTGAGATTACCCTGTTTGGGTTATATGGTTGCTGCTACGGAGGGGGCTGCTGATTCCTCGGGGGATATTGCTGGTACATCTGCTGGGGCTGTTGTTGCTGCTGGTCTACTACTGCCGAGGTGGCTGATACAATTGTTACTGAGGTTGCGGGGGCTGCTGATATGGTGCACTATAGCTCAGATTCGAGTCGTTCCAGTTATTGGGAGAATAAGTCGGATTTGAGCTAGTCCTTGGTGGATATGGCGCATTACCCGTCGGGTTATAGAATAGAGCGATCGCCTGATCCATTGGTGGTGAGATATCACCACCATCGAAGTATCCCAGGACTTCAGCTTCCACTGCAGCTACTTGTTGGGTATTGGCACCTCCAGCTCGCACCATAAATTCAGAGATCTGGGTAGATAGCAAATCGAATTTGCTAGATAATTTGTCGATCCCTTCGACTCTGTGCATAGCTCCAGATCTTGGCATGGCATGCTCATCGTACCACCTCTCATTATTTGAAGCCATGTTCTCTAGAATAATTCCAGCATCTTCCTCATTTCTGGACATGAAGGACACCCCAGCCGCGATGTCCATTGATGATTTTAGATCATCCCTCAACCTGTTGTAAACCAAATTTATAATTTGCCATTTAGGGAGCTCGTGGTGTGGGCATCTGCGCTGCATCTCCTTATATCGCATCCATGCTTCGTGCAAGTACTCATGGCTGGCTTGGGAGAAGGAGGAGATCTCGCTCCTCAGCTTCATCGGCTTCCCTGGGGGAAAGAACTTGTTTAAGAAGGCGTTAGCCAGCTTCTCCCAAGTTGTGAAGGTATTGGGGTCCTTTTGACCGGCGCCCCGTTTACGGCATGGGCGCAGTGTCGTTTTACCGCAAGTGCACGGTTAGTGTAGGGTGCAGGTTTATCGAACTCTGGGAGGTGGATGGCTTGAGTGGCTACTAGCCTCGCCTAGGTCGTGTGCTAGCTACGCGGATGATGTGGGTGGAAGTGTAGAAATAAAAGAAAGAAATGAAAAGGACACGAAATGAATCCCCGCTAACACGGGCTAGAGCACTCATGACACTTGGCATTTGACTTGATCCAGGGTGAGACATTGCCCCAAAAGGTGGTACCTAGCGTCCATGGCCCGATATTCCGGTCGGTGCCAAGCACGCTAGGCCTACCCGGTTCCGGACGGTGGGCATTCCCATGTCCATTAACACCTTCCGCAACCGGGAGCATTAAGGCCACAATGATAACTCCCAACACTTCGTCCAAGCCGTTCCCACGCGCGAGGACTCCATGCCTACACTAGGGGCGTGAGCTATGGCTAGGGAGTCAACCGCCAAGTTTATTCCCACTTGGCCCGACGGTCAGAGGTGGTCTTTCTCCCGCCAATGAAATTGAAACACCCCCGCGTGACCCTAATGGCCAAATAGGCCGAATGTGATTTCTAGCAATGCATCGAAGCGGATCTTGACTGGACAAGCACCGGACCCCAACCCCCAACACAACTAGTGTGTTGACGTACGAATTGGACCCAGATTGCTAGAAATCCCCATTGACACATTTCATCGAACACATGCCATGCAACCAAGTCAAATGAAACAACCCAAGCATCAATCCTACCCTAACCCGTATTAGGGTTCATCAACACTACTCCATGGTGAGAAACATAAAAACAAGCAAAGCAAATAACATACAAACATTCACCATTGAGCAAAATGAAAACAACACAATACAATAGAAAATGAGAGAAGAAAAATACTTATCTTAATTCGAATCCAACAATCCGGTACAAGATTTATTGAGCAAAGACCTAATCTAATCTACCCTAAGATTCACAAGAGAAGGGGCAAAAATCCCTAAAAACTGAAAGAGATCTCTCTTCCATCGTGCCCCAAAACTCTATTTATAAACCCCTCAAAAACCCTCTTGGGTCGGGTTCAGAACTGTCAAAAAAGGCCCACCCGATCGGGTGGAAACTCACCCGATCGGGTGAAATAAACAGAGAGCACGAAACTGCTGAAATTGACTTCAACCGATCGGTTGGACTCCCAACCGATCGGTTGAAGTGAAATTTCAGACAGCAGCCAATTTCAGCACATAGCTGCGCTCAGAAAATTCCAGAAAAATCTAGAAAAATCGGATTTGGGCATGCGACCTATCGTTGGAAAGCTAACGACGATGCCGACGCTAGAAAAATAAGAGATCACCCAAAATCCTTCTGGAATGATAGAAGATCTTCAATGAATGAGCAGCGGTGCGCGAAAGGGGACGAAAAGGCCACCCGATCGGTTGAAATGTCAACCGATCGGGTGAGCAGCTTGTTGCTTCGGCCGTCGCCTTCGGGAGCTTCAACCGGGCGCAGTGGAGAGCGGGTGGCGTGACCGGGTCGTCGATCGGAGGAATCGACTACAGATGAACCGATCGGGTGAGATGTCACCCGATCGGTTGGAATTCAGCTCCAAATTCCCGAGAATTGGGGCGTTTGAACCGGTCACTGAACCGACCGGATGACTTCTTGGCCGCTCCAACTTGTGTCCGGGTGGTGCACGCGTGCATCACCCGATCGGTTGGAAGTGACCAACCGGTCGGGTGAGGGGCTGAAAGATGCGATCTTCGTCGTTTGACCCCCTGGATCACGCGTGACTCCTCCCGTTGCTCCGGGGACTCATGATATCGTCGTTTTATGTCCCAAATGCTGGAAAATTCCTGCAAAATACAAAAAAAACACGGAAAAGTGAAAGACAACAAAAAAACACAAGAAAACACGAGAAAACGAATATAAGACGGCGGTAAAATACGAAAAAACACGGAAGAAAACGTGCGTAGATATATGAAATATAAACGCACGTCAAAATCCCCAAAGCTGAACTCTTCCTCGTCCTTGAGGAAGACGAGTGAGAGTAGGAGCTCGGAGGGGAAAAATAGAGAGAAAGAGAGAAAAAGAAAACTCTATATCCTAGATCGCCCGTCAGGGCCAACAAAATCAAAAACGACACATCAAGCAAGCAAACACCAAATCACATCACTAAACTAAGGAATACGAGTCCAGACAAATGTCGTGGGCCCACGTGGTGAAGCGCGAGTGAGTGTGGTCGTGTGTTAGCAGACGATGTCACTATCTACATTGTGCAATAAAGCTCGATATACACAAATCCAAGAAATGACCCAAATATCGATTCGATTCGAATTAAGCGGTGAATATATAGCTCAAGCATACATGAGAATAGAGCGAGAATCGAAACATATCATGCATCAAGGACTCCACAACTAGGGTTAAGGAAATCACCACACTATAGCCTAGATAATCGCTAGAAGGTCCCTATGCCAAGTGTTTTCGAAAACGACGGGGGTTGAGTGATGTGGAGTAGAACACTCGGAGCAAATTCTCGCCTTCCCTTTATTCTCGGTAGATAGGAAAAATATTCACATTGGAAATTTTTGGGTTTTGGGCATTTGTATTTTTTTTTGGATTTTTGGATATACATATTTTTTTTCTTCTTTTTTTTTCTTTCCTTTTTCTGGGTTTTTCTTTTCTCTCCTTTTTGGATTTTTGGATATTGGGATATATACACGTGTACTCTCCCAAGTGGGAGAACGGTACACGACGAGGGGGTTTGCACCAAGTAAAATAAAAAAGAAATCGGAATCTAAACACTTGGGCAAAGGAAACTATTCTCGCTAATTAGAGCATGGGCTAAATGGGTTATCCTAGTCCTTAATTGTGGAATCCAGACAAATGTGAAATGAAGTATACGATATATATATATATATATATATATATATATATATATATATATATATATATATATATATATATATATATATATATATATATATCATGCAGAAGCAGACATGAGAAACAAATACCGCATATTCAAATCGAAGCATGATAATCTAGGGGTCATTCCTGGACAGGTATATAAAACACAATCACAAAGTAGAAGCACACCCAACTCTAGACACGACACACGACTCACATAAAAGCTAAGTGGACCCGCGATGCATGAAATGCAAGAGGACTCGACTTCCTAAGGCTAGTGAATGTGATTATCGAAGCCGTGCTAGGTGTGCGTGTGATCTTCGTGGCAATATTCATCATAGGGTTCATCTCTAGGAGAAAGAGATAAAAGAAGAAAAGAAAAAGACAAAAAGAAAAACACGGAGAAAAACGACTCAAATAATGAAGAAAAAGAGACAAATGACGCACGAAGTGCGACTCCCCCAAGCTGAAACTTGCATTGTCCTCAATGCAATAGTAGTGAATACGGGAGGGCAATGAAAATGTAGGGGAGTTACGCACCGACACAAAAAATGAAAAACACGAAAAATACACGAACGAAACAGGAAAATAAAGAAAAAGAAACATACAGAATAAAAGATATAAAACACGACAAAAGAACACCTAGACACAGACACACAACAACGACACACGAAAACATGCACACAAATCGATTTCCCCCAAGCTGAACATGACAATGCCAGCGAAACGATATGATCAATGTGATGCAGAAATATGCAAGGGGAAGATCGGAAAATAAAAGAAAGAAATCAAAATGCAGGAGAGACGGTGTGCTCATTCTCCTCGGAAGAGGATGAGGGTGAAATGATAGAAGGGCATGACATGAAGGGTTATTAAGATGCAAAAGCAAACCCTAGATACGCTCCCCTCGCTAATGAGAGGAGACGAGATTATTCAAACCTAAACTAGAAAGCGGTAAATTTTTACACTACTGGATTAGGATACACCTGAGCATAGGTGGATCCAAGATCTGGAGCGGGGCAGGTAGCTGCTCTAGCTACTCCTTCTGTGGCTCCGCCAGAAGCGCTGTGCCACGTGTGCCAATGGACCCAAGCAATGCACCTCCAAGCATCCCTCGTAGGTGTCCACCTGTGACCTGCAAAGGACGAGGTGCATTAGTCCATGGCAAGAAATTATTTCCAAAAATAAATGTATCC
Source organism: Scilla litardierei (assembly GCA_030789695.1). Taxonomy (NCBI): domain Eukaryota; kingdom Viridiplantae; phylum Streptophyta; class Magnoliopsida; order Asparagales; family Asparagaceae; genus Scilla; species Scilla litardierei. The sequence goes on along the minus strand of CM061141.1, from coordinate 276,591,363 downwards.
CAGAGATAGTCGCCGGTAAATGATGGTAAAATATATGAAATGTGGCGAACACTCCCTGGAAATGGTATGCTATCCTCTGTGCTAGCGACGATCAAATCCCCGCTCTCCATGTGAAGTTGCTCTCCAGGTGGTGACACACCGCAGCATACCTCAAGGGAAGTCAATCCTGTGTCCTGTGAGAGATATGGTGTGTCAAATATATATGAGTCTAAAGAAATAGGACGTGAAAAGCGAGACTCAAATGTGGAGTGAGAGTGAGTATGAAAATCTCCCTGAATAGGGGCAATATGCTCAAGTAGATGCTCAGCCGCAGAAGAAGTGGAGCGTGACGGTAGAGGTAGATGTGGCTCGGGCTCCATGAAGTGGACGATCGTATCCAAGCCCTCATGCACATCCTCCTCGACGATATGCTCATGCTCCTCCATCTGCCCGATGTCCTGAATGACATCCTCATGGTTGACCACCGACCAAGGAGGAAGCTGTGACAGAGATGGCTGTGGATGTGGATGTGGAGCGGACCACTCGTATGTGGTCGTGGTGTCGTCGTCCTCACGCACATCCTCCTCGCCGGTATGCATAAGCTCTATGGTCTCCTCGGTGCTCTCATAGGACTCATATGGGGTATCCAGATAAAGATGAAAAGTCTCTCCCACAAATCCTAGAGAAATCTCCCCATCCTCACTATCATCATCAAAAAATGCTTCGTCATCCAAGTGGTAGTGTGGGAAAATCGGGGCATCGGCATGAGATGTGTCTATGGTGGCCGATGGCATGGTGGTCTCAACCATGAAGGTGGGTATATCCTCTCCTTCATCCCCTCTCCTCGGTGTCGGCTCGGTGATTGGTACCATCAAGTTTTGTAATATTTGGCCTTGGTTAAACATGGCACTTTCAAGGATAGACACGAGGCTTGATTCTTCTTGTGTTTGTGGAGGGGTATAAGGTTGAGGAAATGGATGGAAGGTGTTTGGGCTAAGGTTGTGGGAAAATGTTTGGCCTTGGAGCGGGGGGAGGCTTTCAAGCGTAAATGGGCAATCATAATACACGTGCCCCGCCATCCCACAAGTCTCACAAACCACAACTGGATAAGGATCGTATCCTCCCATCTGAGCATCGAAATTTGATCTCCACATAGTAATATCAAAGATACATGGACAACAAAAATAAGAAAACTAGAGAGGAGCGGCAATAGTACAAGAGAATAACAAAAAGATAATATAATGGTGGGGGAAAAATTTCTTGGTTATTGAATATATTTTTTTTAAAAAAAGAAAAAGAAATTTTTTTTGTGTTTTTATGCGTAGTCTAACGAACCCAAGCTAAGCTAATATCAAACCGAACGCCTCCCCGGCAACGGCGCCAAAAACTTGACCGGCGTCCCGTTTATGGCATGGGCGCGGTGTCGTTTTACCGCAAGTGCACGGTTAGTGTAGGGTGCGGGTTTATCAAACTCAGGGAGGTGGATGGCTTGAGTGGCTACTAGCATCGCCTAGGTCGTGTGCTAGCTACGCGGATGATGTGGGTGGAAGTGTAGAAATAAAAGAAAGAAATGAAAAAGACACGAAATGAATCCCCGCTAACACGGGCTAGAGCACTCATGACACTTGGCATTTGACTTGATCCAGGGTGAGACATTGCCCTAAAAGGTGGTACCTAGAGTCCATGGCCCGATATTCCGGTCGGTGCCAAGCACGCTAGGCCTACCCGGTTCCGGACGGTGCGCATTCCCATGTTCATTAACACCTTCCGCAACCGGGAGCATTAAGGCCACAATGATAACTCCCAACACTTCGTCCAAGCCGTTCCCACGCGCGAGGACTCCATGTCTACACTAGGGGCATGAGCTATGGCTAGGGAGTCAACCGCCAAGTTTATTCCCACTTGGCCCGACGGTCAGAGGCGGTCTTTCTCCCGCCAATGACAATGAAACACCCCCGCGTGACCCTAATGGACAAATAGGCCGAATGTGATTTCTAGCAATGCATCGAAGCGGATCTTGACTGGACAAGCACCGGACCCCAACCCCGAACACAACTAGTGTGTTGCCGTACGAATTGGACCCAGATTGCTAGAAATCCCCATTGACACATTTCATCGAACACATGCCATGCAACCAAGTCAAATGAAACAACCCAAGCATCAATCCTACCCTAACCCATATTAGGGTTCATCAACACTACTCCATGGTGAGAAACATAAAAACAAGCAAAGCAAATAACATACAAACATTCACCATTGAGCAAAATGAAAACAACACAATACAATAGAAAATGAGAGAAGAAAAATACTTATCTTGATTCGAATCCAACAATCCGGTACAAGATTTATTGAGCAAAGACCTAATCTAATCTACCCTAAGCTTCACAAGAGAAAGGGCAAAAAGCCCTAAAAACTGAAAGAGAGCTCTCTTCCATCGTGCCCCAAAACTCTATTTATAAACCCCTCAAAAACCCTCTTGGGTCGGGTTCAGAACTGTCAAAAAAGGCCCACCCGATCGGGTGGAAATTCACCCGATCGGGTGAAATAAACAGAGAGCACGAAACTGCTGAAATTGACTTCAACCGATCGGTTGGACTCCCAACCGATCGGTTGAAGTGAAATTTCAGACAGCAGCCAATTTCAGCACATAGCTGCGCTCAGAAAATTCCAGAAAAATCTAGAAAAATCGGATTTGGGCATGCGACCTATCGTTGGAAAGCTAACGACGATGCCGACGCTAGAAAAATAAGAGATCACCCAAAAACCTTCTGGAATGATAGCAGATCTTCAATGAATGAGCAGCGGTGCGCGAAAGGGGACGAAAAGGCCACCCGATCGGTTGAAATGTCAACCGATCGGGTGAGCAGCTTGTTGCTTCGGCCGTCGCCTTCGGGAGCTTCAACCGGGCGCAGTGGAGAGCGGGTGGCGTGACCGGGTCGTCGATCGGAGGAATCGGCTACAGATGAACCGATCGGGTGAGATGTCACCCGATCGGTTGGAATTCAGCTCCAAATTCCCGAGAATTGGGGCGTTTGAACCTGTCACTGAACCGACCGGGTGACTTCTTGGCCGCTCCAACTTGTGTCCGGGTGGTGCACGCGTGCATCACCCGATCGGTTGGAAGTGACCAACCGGTCGGGTGAGGGGCTGAAAGATGCGATCTTCGTCGTTTGACCCCCTGGATCACGCGTGACTCCTCCCGTTGCTCCGGGGACTCATGATATCGTCGTTTTATGTCCAAAATGCTGGAAAATTCCTGCAAAATACAAAAAAACACGGAAAAGTGAAAGACAACAAGAAAACACAAGAAAACACGAGAAAACGAATATAAGACGGAGGTAAAATACGGAAAAACACGAAAGAAAACGTGCGTAGATATATGAAATATAAACGCACGTCACCTTTCCCCTGAGCCATTGCTTGGCTTTGTCCCACAGAGAGAAGGGGCACAATTTGAGCCGGATAGCTTCAGTCGTGACACTGTTGATTCTGAAGGTGTCACACTTCTCCAAGAACGAGTCCAGATGCTCGATTGGGCTCTCCATATGTGCCCCTGAAAATTGATCATGTTGGAACCATGTCACTAATGACGGCTTTAGCTTGAAACTCCCGGTCGTGATAGCCAGAGGTTGGATGCTAGACGTGGACCCGATGGATGGCATCGAGTACTCCAGCAGGGACTTCTGAGGAGGAGTATTTTCTCCCATGGTTTAAGCTTCTTCCCTTCTTATCCTCTCAACGTTCAGACGCCTCACGGTGGCGTTAATCTCTTGGTCAAGAGGAATCAAGTCGTCGAGACTCCTTGTATTCTTGCGCATGAAAAATCATGAAACACCCATGAAGCAAGTATGGTATAGAAACAGATAAAAATAGAAAATAAAGAATAGAAAAAAAATGAAAATGTAGAATACGAAAATTATCGCGAGGTGAGGATGTGAACTAGACTCTAGGATTTACAGGGTCCTAAAAGAAAACAAACATGTTGCCTCCCTGGCATTGGCACCATAAAGCTTGACGTCCCCTACATTTGGCACTATAGGCAATAGAATGGGGGATACCAGATTTAAATATTTATAACCGCAAGCACACGGTGTTGTAGTGTGGCTTGGGGGGTCGAACTTTGGGAGGCGTGTTTTGTGCTTGCTGTCAAGTAGGAACCGGTTCACCTGATGGGTGAGCTAGCCCAAACAATCGGTAGGTTGTCACGAATGGTAATACGAAGGATGTAATATATAAAAGGGAACCTAAGACTTTGGTTTCCACCCTATCATGTGCCCTCTCTATTACGACCGACGGATAGGATAACGAGCGGATTTTAGGGTTTAGTGGTGAGACGTTGCCTCTAGGAGCGATACCTAGTGTCCCATGGGCCCGATATTCTGGTCAATGCCCAGGATGATACGCTAAGACTACCCGGGTTCGGTCGGTGGGCATTCCCATGTCCATTAACACTGACCGACTTCGGGAGTACTAACCTCGCAACGATTACTCCCAACATCTCATCCTGTTGTTCCCACGCGCTAGGATTCAATGTCTATGCTAGGGGCGTGACATGTGGCTAGGGAGTCAAATGCCAACTTTATTCCCCCTTGGCCCGACGGTCAGAGGCGGTCTTTCTCTTGCCAATGACAATGAAACACCCCGCGTAACCATCTAAATTCCTAAACCCTATCGAAATCCTATTCCTATGGTCGTTCTAGGGAGAACCCACGAAGGGGTTTCTACCAAAATCCCAGATTAGGGAACTACTCACAATTCTTGGTAAAAATACAATCTTAACGAAATTCAATGGTTAAAATCATAATCAGGCAATAGAAAAGAGTTGCTAGCAATGATATTAATACTATATTAAAGTTTCAAGACAATCGGAACACTTACAAAACAAGAGAAAATTCCAGCCGTCACAAGTCCCAAAAACAGAAAATACAAATAGGATCCCGTTTCTGAACACCTAGGTTAACTATATATAGGAAATACAGCGACCCGATCGGTTGAAACTTCAACCGATCGGGTGAGATGACGGTTGCTTTGGCCATCGGGCTTCAGAAGCTTCAACTGGTCTGTGAGCTCAGCGGGTGGCGCCGTAGGTTCATCAATTTAAGAAATGCGGCTACAGATGAACCGATCAGGTGAGATGTCACCGAATCGGTTGGAATTAAGCCCAAAAAGACAGAGAGCTCTGTCGATATCACCTGATCAGCGAACCGATCGGGTGAGCTGCTCTTCTCTTCAGCTCTTGTCCGGGTCGGATACGCGTGCATCAACCGATCGGGTGGCTCTGTCCACTTGATGGTTGAGGGATGAAACTTGGTTTTCTTCGATGTTGGCCCTCTGGATTGCGCATGACTCCTCCTGTTGCTCCGGAGACTCATGATATCTTCTTTATATGTCCCCAACACTGAAAACTCCTGCATTTGCACAAAAACACGGAGAAAGTGAAAAGATACAAAAAACACAAAAGAATGGATATGAAACAACGGAAGACGGCGGAAAATCACGAAGAAGACGTGAGTGAATATATGAAATATAGACGCACGTCAATATTCGATTTAGGTTTACAATCGAAATTCCCTAGATTTGATGTGCGACAGCGACCAAAGCTAGCATTTTTATTGTTCTCCTATACTCATATTCGTTGCACGACGGTGAACGAGTACGAACTATCATTATCTAGATCCAAACTCAAGTTGTGCGATAGTGAGCTTGAGTTGGGATTGGAAGAAATTGTCGATATTAATGCTAGTGGTTTAGACTAGGCTTACGCAATAGCGAGGCTCTAGTTTAGATTGCTATAGACCTACAATAGCGCGACAACGTGAGTTGGTTCTCCAATTAGTTGCGGCAAGTTCACCTTAACTCAAGATTGATTACATGGTATTTCATAACTCACGATGATGACGTGAAAATCCATAGTGGGGATTCCTGAGCCCTAGTCATTTTATTGATTGAATACACAACCGACTTTTTTATCATCAACACCGACATCCATCACCTTTTCCATCACATCATACCATAACCATCTCCACTAATAAACCTTAGTAGTCAAGCCAACCTAAGATAGATTGGAGCCAACACCAACTCTTTATAGATACGATATCTGCTCACCACTAAACTGTGCGCTTGTAGTAGATTTACATTGTTTTGGCTGTACATCCCGACGCGATCAAGTTTTTGGCGCTGTTGCCAGGGAAGTGTTTTTCGTTGGGTGTCAATTTGTCACAATTAGGTTGATTAGACTACAAAATAATAAAATAAAATTAACAAAAAGAAATTTTCACCCTCGTCACCATTATTATCATTTCTATATTCTTTTGTTCCACTGATATTTTTCTCCAGGTATTTATCTTTGTTGATAAGGTGTTATGGGTTATACAATCTGGACCACAGATTTTTATACGTTCCTAGATGGGATTCTTGCACGACAGGTTGATGGAGAAATTGAGTCATATGAGCTGCCAGAGGAGGACACATTTCAGAACTTATCGGAGGACCTCTTGGAGTCAGTGAGGTTCACTGGTTCAAATAGCATTACAACAGGTGATGCATTTGAGCTACGATTTGTAGATTTAGTTACGAACCATGTTTCGGCTGCAAGAATAATTGAGGAAGACTTCCATGCCAGCCTTGAAGGGGATATGCTATATTTTTGGAATGCTTACGATCCTTCTCCTCCATATGATACATCCCCACAAGTTGACACACATAAGCAGCCAGCATCACCATTCCAGAGAGAGCTTACACTGATAGTTGATAAGAAGGCAAAAGAGCACCCTGTCGAGCTAGACGATATTGATGAGGAGGCCTCACATGCAGAGCCAGAGCACACCATTGAGGAGACAACACTTTGGGACGAGGATATCTTCATTCAGATAGATCCAGAGTCTTGCCCACCTGCAATTGAGCTTTTGCAGCCATTTCTACCTTCCACTGAGGTTGAGCATTCACCTGAGGAGCATTCATCAGAGCTTACTGCTCCCACTCAGGGAGATATTTTTACCCATTCCATTTCTGAATCATGTATTCCATTTGATATTTATTTTGATTGAGATGTTTTTGACACGTCGTACCTTTTGCAGCACACGTACTATTTTGGACCAGAGGTATGCTTGGACGTGTCATATCTAAATGAACCTGTCGAGGAGGTCCACACCTATAATCCAGAGTTACCTGAGCAACTGAGAGAGGACACCACGGAGATAATTATCACAGCAAAAGAGGATATTGAATTATTTCCATGGAAGTATCGTCCACCACTATTTATTTCATATATTTCTATAGACGATCCTCTTTGGAATAATTTTATTATGAGGGTGAAATTTTTGCAGGGAACTGATGCATCTTATTCACCGCAGGGTACATATGGAGTCCTTGTGGGAATGCTGGAGGATGTATTCCTGGAGTTTATTGGTGTTCGTGGACACACGCGCCTGGCAGAGCCACGGAAGGAGCATTTAGAGTAGTTTCATGCACCGGTAAAGATACTGGACCCACCTTTTGCTATAGGTGACATCAATCCAGTAGTGTAGTATTTCATGCTTTCAATAAACACAAATCCTCTCAACAACAAGAGGACCGTATAGATTTGCTTGATTAGTTTGTTCAGAATAAATATTACCTCATATGACGGTAACAATAATCATTTACACCCTACCCTTTATATGCTATATTAATTTCTCACTTCACATTTTGATGTGTCACATCCTTTTTGCTCACCACACATCGAGCATCTCTTTCAAGTTAATACACACATTCTTATTTGTTTGACTTGATCTCGCTTAGCAAAGCCGTGACATTTTTGATCGAGTCATTTGAATAGGATTGTTTGGTATAAGCTAGAGAGAAGGTGCTCACATGCATCATTGTATGTGCATGTAGTTGCATTAGGATTTCATGTCATTCATTTCATCATTTTTCATTCCCCCCATATTTATCGTTGTTCCTCATATACTTTCATTATGATCACACAGAGGACAATGTGAAGTTTAAGCTTGGGGGAGTGCATTTCCATTCCATTTAGTTACACTTTTTACTCTATTTTTAGGGTTTTTAGAATTTTTCAAAATTTTTGCGTTATCTTTTTGATTTTTCCATCTTATTTTCCTTTTATGTGTGTGCATGCATCATATTGTGTGCTTGTTTTTCTTTTCTTTCCTCTCTTTTATTTTTATTTTCTTTTCCTCCTTTTGCTAGATATGTTCCTTATGATGATAACTCTTATTGTTTTAGTAGCCTTCACGATGCTTACTACTCTTGCCATGCTATTTGGAGTATTTCATTATCCTGTTATCCATGTGCTTGCTTATATATTCTTTTGATGATTCCTCTATATGAATGCATGATATTAATTGAAGCTGAATGTATGGATTAGTGTTTAGTATGCTTTTGTTGGAAGTGCACCAAGATTCACGCATCAATTGTATAACAGAAGCATCTACCTTATTGTCTTATTCACTTTCTGTTGCATGCTTGATATGATTATACTCTTTAGTGCTTGACGTCACTATTTATTGAAATGATTGTGAATATCCATGCTTACATATGCGTTTAGTTGATGTATTATCTTATTTAACCATTTGTGCACATCTTAGAGTGAGCCGAGTGTTACACCATTTCCTTCTCCACATATAACGTTTTATTCTCTACATGTCACTTGAGTTCACCTCCTAAAGCTACATATATCGCATCTATTTCCCAAAAATCCCTTCAAAAGAAAAAGTTAGATCCAAAAAGTACAAAAAGCCAAAAAAGAGCCAAAAACCAAAAATACAAATCATATAGCTCCTACAAAAATCCAAAAAGAAAAATGAGAACCAAAAAGTTCAAAAAGAAAAATATTTCTATATCTCATTATTGGAGTCAAAAACACTTGGAAAAACCAAGGCAAAAATCCCATTTTCAACTATCATATTTCTTTAGATGCGATGCCTCAAGCTAAGCGTGGGGGGTGAATTCACTTGACCATATGAGTGAGTGAGACATTAGAGTGGAGAGGTGCACGAATGGGAAAGTTTGATAATGATGAAACTTATCAAAATACTTTAGTTATGGAGATTTCTTATGATTCGATATAAATATGTGAATGCCATGATTTATTCCATTCTCCATTGCATGCTTGGTGTGATTCTGATATGCTTCTGTTATAACTCTTGATTGAAAAGTGCGTCGCCAATGATTTGTATATTAAATTCTATGAAATACGTGATGTGGATATGAATTGATTGTATGAATTTAGAGAGTCCCTTTTGTTGTTCTTAAAAGCTTGCAAGTACCATGTTTAAGCAAGATATGAAATCTTTATAGCATGTGATTCGTGTTTTCCGAGTTATCACGATGTGTCGCTTATGGCTTGAGATATGAGAGAATAATCTAGTGATCCCTTCCACTTCGTATTCTTTTTCGTTCATCCCTTTTTCTTTATTTTTATTCACCGAGTTCACCTTTCTACTCATCTTCTTCGAGGACGAGTAAGAGACAAGCTTGAGGGATTTTGATAGGCTCATATTTTACACTTTATTTCTGCATATTTGCATGCCATTTCGATTTCTCATATCGTGATTTTCACGATTATTCGACGATATTTCGATACTTTTAACTATTTCTTGTTTTCCTCTGATTTCAGGAAATATGGAGCAATCGGAAACAAAAATGAGCCTAGAGGACCTGCACGCATGCCAGAGCGTTGCCCATGGCCTTATCAAGGAGCTAACGACACTGGAGGATGAGTGAAAGAAGAATGAAATCGAAAGAATCGATGAAAAGGCAAGGAAGAGAAGAACAGAGTTTAGAAAAAGGCCACTCGGCCGAGTGACGCGACCCACTCGCCCGATTGAAGAATCACACTCGCCCGAGTAACACGGATACGCCGACATCTGCCAAACCTGAGTGCCAAAATGTACTCGGCCGAGTGGTAATTTCCACTCGGCTGAGTAAGAACTCTACTCGCCCGCGTGTAGTCAGAAATTCTGAAGAAATCGAAGCCGACTCTCTGACTTTCTAGAGGTCTGTAGTGGATCTTACTCGGCCGAGTAGGAAGTCCACTCGCCCGAGTGAGAAATCTTACTCGCCCGAGTGGCATGAGCATCCAGATTTTTAGATAGCCTCTCACTTTTTTGAGATCTGCTATCATTTCAGTTGGCAAAGTATTTTTCTCATATTTTTTATGGATAGTAGACTTCATGACGGTTCCAACTCCATCCGGAGGTCGGATGAAATCTGGGGAATTTCTGCAAGTTGACGTTGTAGTGCTGAAATCACTACTCGGCCTAAGCTATGTTCTACTCGACCGAGCAAGCGTAGGCCCAGAACTTAAGTTGCGGCCAGAGCTGACTTTGGGCAAGAATTTCAGAAGGTTTCTTGGGTTATTTTCTAGGGTTTTAAGAGGACTTTATATAGGATTTGTAGCCAACATTAGAGAGGAGATCCTATTACTTTTTTGGAGACTTTTTTAGAGGTTAGGCCATGTCCTAGGCCCCCTCTTGGATCTAAAAGCTTGTATTTCGATTGGAATTCTTCATGAAAGCTAAGTATCTTTGTTATTGTTATTTGAATCTTTGAATTGATATATTTTTACATGCAAGCAATGTCTTTTATTGATTTTGATATATTTTTTACATGCAAGCAATGTCTTTTATTGATTTCCATATCATTATTGCTATGCTTGGTTGATCTTTGTTCTACGGAAAGGGATAAACCATATGGACCTAATGTTTAATTTGTGAGATCTATTGAATTGCTATGATATTAGGCTTGTTATAAAGGTTAGATCTTGATTGATTTACTACAGATAGATAATGATTTCTCTTGGATCTCGTGAGCTCGACATAGGATCTTGCTCCAAGGAAAACCCTAGATATTTGATTTAGGTTTACAATCAAAATTCCTTAGATTTGGTGCATGACAGCGACCAAAGATATCATTTTTATTGTTCTCCTATACTCATATTCATTGTACGACGGTGAACGAGTACGAACTATCACGGTCTAGATCCGAACTCAAGTTGCACGACAGCGAGCTTGAGTTGGGATTGGACGAAATTGCCGATCTTAATGCTAGTGTTTTAGACTTGGCTTGCGCGACAGCGAGGCTTTAGTTTAGATTGCTATAGACCTACAGTAGCGCGCCAGTGTGAGTTGGTTCTCCAATTAGTTGCGGCAAGTTCACCTTAACTTAAGCTTGATTACATGGTATTTCATAACTCACGATGATGACTTGAAAATCCATAGCGGGGATTCCTGAGCCCTAGAAAATTTTATTAATTGAATACACAACCGACTTCTTTATCATCGACACCGACATCCATCACCGTTTTCATTACTGTTGGATCCTGTGGATGGAAAACTACACTAGAAGGGGGTTGAATCGTGTTGTGCAAATAGTAAACCTTTTCGTTCGTTGATTAGAAAAATTTAAAAACCTTCTACTGTTGCCTAAGAAGCCAAGTAGAGTGATCTACGCTTGGTTCTTAATCAACAAGGTAATCTTACAATGAATATAAATATGAGTTACAAGCAAGATAAGATTACAAGCAATAAATCTTTTACACAATAAAAGACCTTTTTGCACAGCAGAAATAAATCAATTAACTTTGCAATAATATGAACAACAAATCACAGAGATACAATTGTTAGCAGATAGAATAAAATGCTAGAGCAAAGGTAAACAATCACAGAAAAATGCAAACGCAAAGACACGGAATTTTTATCCTGGTTCCCCACAACTTGGGTACGTCCAGTCCCCGACCAATCCGGTATGAAATTTATCCTCTATTTCCTTAGCAATACAATTACCTAACTCCACTCGTTAGGATTTCTAAACACCTAGCCTTGACCACGATTTCCAACCACCTATACTTGTCTAGGATTTCCAACATCCCTTTCAACAAAGGGGAATCCATAAAGAAAACAGAGTTTCCAATTCACCACAATATTGGTGGAGATTGGATTACACCCAAAATTCTATTGCCAAAGTAAATATAATAAATGTGTGTTACGTGACTAAAAGAATTCGAAACGATCTTTAGATCACACAAAAATTTAAGATTATTCTTTTTGATCGAGATCATTAGTTTTCAAAAAATCCTTTAAGAATAGAAATTGAAGAACAAGGATTTTTTTTAAATAACTTTTAAAATATACAATTAAAAAAAGATCTCAAAAATAATAATTTCAGAATGCGATTAGAGATCAGAATTTAAAAACAAAGTTGGCTATATCGATGAGTGCAATAGAGCGACGAGAGATCCTTTTGAATTTTAGCTTAATAGAATAGAGAGATTAGATGTGTATAGAAATGATCTCATATGAGTCTAATTATAAAGTTTCAAGAGGTGAATTTGAATTTCAAACGATTTGACTTTTAGCCCAAACAGATATGGAAATGGAGTGAAATCAGGAAGCAGAGTCGTTGGAAAACGACAGCTGGTAGTCGAATCCATCAGGGTGGTAGTCGACTCCCAGAGAATTTCAGTAGAAATTCTGCTTCCAGCTGGTAGTCGACTCCCTCCTCTGGTAGTCGAATCCTAAAGCAGTTTTTTCTGAAACTCAGCTAGTTGAGAAGTGTAATTAACTCCTAGGTGTATTGGAGGTTGACTACTGATAATAAATCGACTAGCTTTAGCTCTCAAGGGTTAAAAAGGATTTTTAAAACATTTAAAACATTTTTCTTCGAAATCATTTGTGTGTGTGCGATATCTACTTTGGCTTTGACATAATCCTAAGAAACAAAAAACTCACACACTTAGACTAAGACAAGATCTTCAGGAAGCTATTTAGATGATTGAAGTAGATGCATGCTTATCCTGAATTTTGAGTTCCTTCTTCATTAAGCTTGAACACGAGCTACATCTTGTGCTTGACGTAGAACTAGCAAATTCGTCTTCGTCTTTCGAGTGTGGTTGAGCTTCTTTGGAGTATGCGTAAAGTCACTGTTTGTACAACCTGCACACTTGAGTTGTAGTGTAGTTAGTACACTAACATCATTTGGTGTGCTCATCATCAAAACTACTTAGAGGTGGGATTCAATTTTCCATCACTCTTCCCCTTTTTGATGATGACACCCAAATGAAAAATAAAATAGAATGAATATTAACATAATGAAATACTTAGTAAGATAGCTTACTCCCCCTGCTTAGATGCAGTACTCCCCCTGCACCTAATTTGGTTAGCATAACAATATTCATTCTTATTTTTTGCATTTACCATTTTTCTCCCCCTTGTCATCAATAAAAAAGATGACACATATATGAATGAAATGATACATAGAGATTTAAGTCTATAAACCATGGAGAGATATAATTCAAAAGATAGCTTTCTGCAAAACAAGGTTAGTAGATAATAGTCAAGCATGTTTGAGCATAATGTATCAAACCATACGCACAACCAAACCATAAGTGTACCAAACCACAACACCATAGCAGAGTATAGTTATTACAGACTAAATTGTTTTAAAGAACCATTGTTTTGAAGCTTGTTCAAGGATGTCCTCCATTTTTCTCCTTCTTCAACTCCTTGATCTCATCAAGGATCATGCTTAGAGTTTCCTCAGTCATCTTGTTGCTCTTCACCACCAATTCTTTGAGATCATCTACCTTCTTGTTGAGGTCTTCGAAGCCTTTATCTTTCGAAAGCCTCAGTTTTCTAATTTTCTTCAAGAGCATGTCTTGAAGCCCAACAATGTAAGCTGGCGGTTCTTCATCTTCTTCTTCGCCATCATTGCCTTCTTCTTCTTCATCTGTGTCAGAAATGAGGGGTTCTTTACCTTTCTTCTCTGAGGATGATGATCCTCATTCAGCTGCGAGCTTCTCCTCTGGAATATTCGGGTTGAGGTCTTTGTGAAGACTCATTTAGCCAAGAGCATGTACATCAAAGATACAGGCCAGTTCAGGATTTCGGTTTCATTATCCAAAGGTATGTTATATCCAATAAACAAGATGGTGAGATAGTGACCATGGGCTAATGAAGATGAGGGTCTATCAGAAGAAGCAGATACAAGGATGAAATACATAATGACTTTGGCCCAAATTATACGGATGTTTCCTAACATGGCGTAGATACACTTAGCTTGATTCACAGATAACACAGTGTGACTTCCAGATTTCTGAGTAATATTATAAGACAATATATTTGCTAGAATTCTTCCAAGATAGCGAAGATCGCTACAGGGTAGTTTTGTTTGGAAGTATCTTCCAGGCAAATACATTTTTTCTAGGATATTCTCATCGACCATCTCTATGTCATCCAATAGCATTCCAATGTAGGGGATTCCTAATGCTTGTCCTAGAGATTTGACATTTATAGCAAGTTTGGAATCAAGAACTTTAGTAATGAATCGACATTTATCAAGATCTTAATCCATGTTGGCATAGAAAAGATGCACAAGCCTAGGATAACATAGATGATAATTTTTAGATGAAAATAGATTAGAAAGATTCTAAAACTCTAAGATGCTATCAATGCCATAATTTTCAAGATGATCAATTTTGACAAACCTTTCATGAAGGATTTGTCTTTGCATATTTTGAGCAATTTTTCAAAGGAAGCAGTCCTGAAAAGATATGGTTCGATGATTTCTTTTTCAGTTAGAGAGAATTCAGTATCAACCTTCCTCTTCTTAACACCAACCTTCTTGATAGGCATCCTAGATAGTAAAAATTTAGATTACAAGACTAGGTATGCAAGATTAACAAGAAGTAAATTGAAGTAAAGAGAAGTTGATGAGAAGGAATTGTAACTTAGGGGTCTTCTTGAGAAGTTGAAAGAGGTTCAAGAAATTTTACCAAGAGAAGTAAAAAAATTTCAAGAGGATGACAACAATGGTGGTAGACGGCTGCCTAGGGTTTGTGCTTTGGGTTTTTATGTTTTGAGATGAAAGAAGATGAAATTTAGGAGCCTTTGGATCATAAGATTGGATGGTTGAGATCTTTTTTCTTATTGGGTTTAAGTTACCCATTGGATATGAACCCAACAAACTCAATGAAACCCACTAAGAGTAAGAAAAAAAACAGAAATCAAACCCAGATTTTCGTGTCCACACTCTGGCAGTCGACTCCCTCAGGGTGGTAGTTGACTCTCTGCTGGGTTGTGTTGTTTTCTTATCCCGAGGGTTTGTGACATCATGGTGAGTGTGTGTGGCAGGAAATCTTTCTCACGAAAACATAATATTCGTTTATAAGCATTAAAAAGAAGCTATCATTTAACTATTCAAATCAAACAAAATTTTGTGAGGCAGTTCAATTTTCATCGCAAAGCATTTGATGCAGTTCTTGTTCCTTCTCCTTGTTGTTAGAGTACCTGAAAATATGAACGCTTTATGGTACTCTTTATTTATTGAGTCCAGGAGGTTAGTCTTTAGGAAACCAAACCCAATATGGTTTAATTCCTTCATTAGAAACATATCTATAATTCTTATTTAAATGAATTTTACGAATAAAATTAGTTGCGCACCTCTTTTGCTTTTGATCGGTCAAGTTCTTAGGTATCCAGATGCTCAGAAAATTTTAATTAGTATGCTGCATCCTAGTATGCTTAACCTTTTTCTTGGTATAATTAGAATCATATCTAAGTCCGGTTTTGCTAGACGAAGCTTTTTGGTTATTTATTAAACTATCTAGCTTTTTGGTTTTGCTAGACGAATCTTCATCGTAGAGTCGTATTTGTCTTTGACAGATACGAGAAGATTACTCAAACTTTCAATTTTCTCATTCATAGAAAGAATGTATTTTTTCTAAAAAGTCATTCTTTTCTTTCAACATAATATTCTCTTTAATAAGATCTTCCTTTTCTTTTGCATCTTTCTTAACTATTCTAAGAGTTTTCTTGTGTTCTTTTATGAGCTTTTCATGCATTTTGCATAGCTCCTTATATGCTCCCCTATAGTCCATGTCTTCATCATCACTTGATGATGAATCACTATCACTAGATGATGAATCATGCAAAGTACTTACCTTTTATAATGTGGAGGCTAAGAAACACATGTGGGCTGTTTCTCTTCTTTCATCTTTGTCATCTGATGAGGATTCATCGGACGAAGAAACATCGGTTTGATCGAAGGCTGTGTAAGCTTCCTTCTTAGGTCATCGAAATTTGTTCCTTCTGTCACTTCTTCGTTCATTGTTCTCTCTGTTCTTCCCACGATCTTTGGAGTCTCGGTTGGTCTTCTCCAAGGGGCAATCTCTCTTTACGTGTCCTGGTTTGTTGCAGCCAAAACAAATAATACGGTTAGTGGGACAAAATGAACGTTTACCATACTTACTTGTAATAAACTCTTTAAAGTTCTTTGAGACAAAGGCAATATGGTTGACATCCCCTAGATTTGAGCATGCAAGTGCAATAGGATCGGGGATACTAGATTTAAATATTTATACCGCAAGCGCACGGTGTTGTAGTGTGGCTTGGGGGTCGAACACAGGGAGGCGTGTGTTGTGATTGTGTCAAAGAGCAACCAGTTCACCCTACGGGTGAGCTAGCCCAAACGATCGGTAGGTTGTCACAGGATATGAATATGAAGGATGAACGATATATAAAAGAAAATCTAGGACTTCAGTTTTCACTCTATCGTGTGCCCTCTCTATTACGACTGACGGATATGAGTATGATTGGATTTAGGGTTTAGTGGTGAGACGTTGCCTCTAAGAGTGATACCTAGCGTCACATGGGCCCGATATTCCGGTCGGTGCCCATGATGACACGCTAGGACTACCCGGGTTCGGTCGGTGGGCATTCCTATGTCCATTAACACCGACCGACTCCAGGAGCACTAAGCTCGCAATGATTACTTCCAACATCTCATCCTGCTGTTCCCACGTGCTAGGATTCAATGTCTACGCTAGGGGCGTGAGCTATGGCTAGAGAGTCAACCGCCAAGTTTATTTCCCCTTGGCCCGACGGTCAGAGGCGGTCTTTCTCCCACCAATGACAATGAAACACCCCGCGTAACCATCTAAATTCCTAAACCATATCGAAATCCTAATCCTATAGTCGTTCTAGGGAGAACCCACGAAAGGGTTTCCCCCAAAATCCCAGATTCGGGAACTACTCACAATTCATAGCTAAAACACAATCTAAACAAAAATCAACGATAGAAATCATGATCAAGCAATAGAAATGAGATGCTAGCAATGGTACTAAGACAATATTAAAATTTCAAAGTAATCAGAGCACTTACAAAAACAGATAAAATTCCAGCCGTCACAACCCAAGAAAAAGACAAAAAATAACAGCATCCCTTTTCAGAAAACCTAGGTTAGCTATTTATAGAAATCGCAGCCACCCGATCGGTTGAAGCATCAACCGATCGGGTGAGCTGCTTGTCGCTTCGTCTGTCGGCTTCAGGAGCTTCAACCGGGCGCTAAGGAGAGCGGGTGGCGCCATCGGTTCGAGCATTGGGGAGATGCGGCTACAGATGAACCGATCGGGGGAGATGTCACCCGATCGGTTGGAAATCAGCTCAAAAGAACAAAGAACTCTGTCGGATTCAGCCGATCGACGAACCGGTCGGTTGAGCTCTCCGGGTCATCGTTTGGAAAATTCGGCTACAGATGAACCGATCGGGTGAGATGTCTCCCGATCGGTTGGAATTCAGCTTCAAATGGCAGAGAGCTCTGTCGATTTCACCCGAGCACTGAACCGATCGGGTGAGCTGCTCTTCACTTTAGCCTCCGTCCGGGTCGGATACACATGCATCAACCGATCGGGTGGCTGGTCCACCCGATCGGTTTAGGGCTGAGATATAGAAATCTTCATCATTTGACCCTCTGGATCACGCGTGACTCCTCCCGTTGCTCCGGGGACTCATGATATCTTCTTTATATGTCCCCAACGCTGGCAATCTCCTGCATTTACACAAAAACACAAAGAAGTGAAAGAAAACTAAAAATACAAGAAAATGGGTACGGGACGACGAAAAACAACGGAAAATCATAAAGAAGACGTGCACGAATATATAAAATATTAACGCACGTTAAAATCCCCCAAGCTAAACCCTTCCTCGTCCTCGAGGAAGACGAGTGAGAGTAGGAGTTCGGAGGGAAAAATAGAGAGAGAGAGTGAGTGAGAGAGTGAGTGAGAAATAAAAAAAAATCCTAGATCGCCCGTCAGAGCCAACAATATCAAACACGCCACACCAAGCAAGCATGCGACAAAACATGTAACATCCGCTTTCCGATCGTACTTTGTTCGTGCACGTGCTTTTGACCGTGCACGTATCTATTTTAGACTTTGTTTGTTTGTGAACACTTTGGTGTGATATGCCGTTGTGAACGTCTCTGAGAGTATTAAATTGTGGCACTAATTTGGAACGACATTTCACGGGTCGTTCTTCCACGATTTGATCTTATTCGAAGAGACGTGATTTTCACTTTTGACATGAGACGTTTCTATTTTTAGTTTCGACGCTCGACGTTGAAATTGAGATCCGTCTTCTTAGTTACCTTTCTCTCGTCGTCCTGATCACCCCAATATTTATTTCACAATTTTCGGAGTTCATTTGACCTATTTTACATTTTTAGCAAAGTTTATAATATTTTTAATAACTAAGTTTTAAAGTATTTTCAGCCAAATAAAATTTTATTAAGATTATAATACTTCAAACGATTTTTGAGACAAATCCTAGCCCATCTTGGCCGCACCCTAGCCATGCGTGGGTTAGAGAGAGAGAGTTTTGAATTTTAAATCATTTTAAAATCCTAATCCTAATAGATTTAGCCCTAGACCAAGTCAACCCCTCTACACTATATAAACAACCCCTAGGAAGACCTATTTTCGCAAGAAATTAACCCTAGCCGTCACAAAAACCCAAAATCTCGATTGCGACGATTCGTCGCAACGTTGCAGCCGCCGCCGCCCGCACCGACCGAGGATTTCGCCCCCGTTCTCTCAGTCTGACCGAGAGCCCCGCCCGCACCAAGGCCGCTCCGCACCATACAGCAGCCGCCCGCTTCGCCCCGTGTCCGACCGAGAGGATCCCTCGGTCTGACCGAGGATCTCGCCCGCACCGACCCCCGCTCCGCATCCGCTTCGCAAGTCCGCACCGACCACCGCATCTGCTGTGTCCGACCGAAGCGCTCCCCCACACCGCTCGCATCGCCCGTTTCGTTGCAACGCTTGCAACGTTGCAAGCCCCGCCAAGCGTCCGACCGACTCGCCCCAAGCGCCTGACCGAAGACCTCCCCCGCACCGACCGAGAGCCCGCTCCGCATTGCAGCCCCGAAGTGCTGCACAGGCCGCCCACTGTGTCCGACCGAGGGTTTCTTCCGCCCCGACCGACAGAATCCCTCGCACCGGCTCGGTCTGACCGAGCGACGTTCATCGCAACATCGCAACTTCCACACCGCTTGCCACCGTGGGCCCCCCAAGTTCTCCCGAGGTATTGTGGGTCCCCCATTGGTCCCTAGAACTACTGTGGATCCCACCTAGGTGTCTCTTCTTCGTGGATTTTCTGTTTACGACATTACGATACGTCGTAGCCCGTCGTCGCACGTTCTAGCCTTGGAATCTTGGTTCGTTGATCTGGTTATTGTCCAGACTTGGCGAGCGAGGAATCTATTTTGGAATTTGGAGTAGGAGCGCGTTCTTTTATTCCAACCCCTGGCATCACTACCCGACGCCAGTGTAGCTTTCGCGTCGTGTTGAGGTAACGCTTTGCACCCCTAGGACCCCCAACCACTGTCTGTTAATCAAGACTTAAAATTGAAGTTTTTAAAGTGTTTCAAATTCACTAATTAAGATTAATAAAACGGGAATGTAGGCCGGTGGACTTGTGCACGTAGGATATTTGTGACTTTGGACTCGTTGGACGGTGTTTCTCAGACGTTTGACTTGCAGGAAAGTGAAACTTGCCAACTTTGCTTAGGGCCATGTTTTTAGGCCACTTCCTTGTTTTAGCGTAAAATAGACTAGACAGTGAAATGATAGCTGTCTAGATGCAATTTTAAGATCTAGCTTGACAACGAAGCTAGATCTGTCATCCTGCCGTGTCATTCATGCATTGTTATCTGCCACGTTTAAATTCCTTATCTGTACACACTTTTAACTGCCATGCATTGCATCTTACATGTAATCCAAGTTGATTGTTGCATTCGTAGCACACGCTACAATACTTGTACTTGCTTGTCCCGGCTAGGTGCACCCCTATGCCATCATGAAAAACACTTCCTGGCTCGTGATCCAGAAGCGAGCATTCATGTTCGGGGGTACTGCCCTGGCTCGATACACATGGAGGGGTAGGGTTGAGCGACCACTCAGCGTAGAAGTGTGCCCATACAACCTCTTCAGCTGTAAGGCGTGAACTCTGTGCACGACATGGAAACGTGACTTGTGATTGTTAGTAGTTTGCTACTCTTGCCATGCCATGCTAGTTGTCCTCTTGTACTTATACTTTACTTTACCTATTGCACTCATACTTTAACTGCCATGTCAATGCATCATGCTAGAACTGCTAGGTTACTTGCTTTACTTTCAGTTTCCTTGCACAAGTCTTTTTAGACTTGCTGACATGTGCCCCTTGCTCTTTTGGGTGTCACATGTTAGACCCTGAGCCAGAGACCGTTGCTGAGTACGTCGTAATTGCTGACGCTGAGCCCAAGTCTGTCCAGGAGGAGTTGTGGTTACCGCTGAGCTTTCTTTTGTTTTAGGTTTGCTGTTAGTTGTCGGTGCGTAGCACCATTACTTTGTTTTCCGTACGATGTACGTTTGTTAGCCATGCTGGGGCTTCTTGTAGACTCTTTTCTTTTAGCCTGGTGGATTTTCTGTGATGTTGAAACTTATTTTATGGATATTCTGAGATTTCCCTTTTCTCTCATTTTCTTTTATTATCTTTGTTTCATTTCGCGTTGCAAGGACCTGCTATTTAAAGCTGATTGACACTTATCGGACTTGCAGCTTTGTAGTTTCAAGTCTGAGCGGACCTTCTCACGCTTCGCCTCCATATTTTTGGGAAGCAGGGCGTGACAGGTTTTGTTGGTGGCCCATGCAGGTCCGTCTTGCAATTGCGAATTATCGGAACAACGATAATAACTACGGAATGTCCATTAAATAAATTGCAACATCCGAGTCATAAACCTTGAGCCTAGTTCTAATCGTTTTTCTATGTCACTAGGTGGTAAGAAGACTTAGTTAGACTTCTGAACCTGCTAGTTAGAGGTCCCTGATTGCTAGTTAGACTCCCCGCTAGGAATTGATTTAATCGTCTTAGGAGTTACCTTAGTGGTTCTTGCCTAACTCTGACCATATTAGACTTCTAGAATTTCTTTAGTCGCCCGTTAGGGTTCATAGATTTCGGGTCAAGCCGGACGCATTCCATTACAGTCTTGTTCTTTAGGGAATCGTAGCTTCAAGTTTCTTAATCTTTAGTTGGTCGACCGTAGGAGTTTCCCCGTAGGTTTTCTGGGCCACATCCTAGGCGTATGTATGTTTTGATCATCCGACCATTTTCCTTGCCTCTATTCACGAGATCGCCTCATGACGATCGTCGTCAAATTTCGAATCCCTACGTTATAAATCTTGAATCTTCTGAAAGTATTTTTCGACTTCCTCTTCCCTAAGTTTAAATTTGTTCGAAAATTTTTAATATATATACTTAGACTTCATACTCTTCCGTTGACTTAAATTTTTAAAACTTTTGTCGAGATTTTTGAATACTAGCTTATGATATTTTTCCAGCCTATACTTTTCGTACCTATGTAAATACCTTGTCCCTTCATATACTAATTTCATTCTGAACCGTACTCTTATTTTGCCCAATTCGATTTATAATTTTCTTTTCTTATTTATGCCATTCGAATGACACATCGTGTTTACTTCTAATATACTTTTCAAGTCACATGGAATTTCAGCTTTCAGCAAGTCGATTTTATGCCCATCGTTTTCTCTATTTCAGGTTTTTGTAAAATTACTACTTCGAAAACATTTCCCGATCTAGACACTCCATAATTTGGTTTTAAAACTTTATTACCAATTTTGATAATTCTTCTACTAAATTATTATTATCTTTCCGTTCACCATACATACTTTTAGAATGATTTCTAAACTAAATAGAATTTCAATTATTTTTATATATCCGTACCAGGCTCGTTGTGCTCGTATATTAAGAACTTTGCCTAAATCAGTTTCTTTTTAGCAAATCCTGGTCCCTCTAAAAGTAGTTTCAATATTGATTATTTTAAACTTTTCTCTAGCTTAAAGACTTTGAAAGATTTTAACATGAGCTTAAATTCTTCAGTTAATTTAATTTCATTCTTTGAATTTCAAAACTTTTGCCAACACTATATTAAATTACTGCCGTATAATATTTTCTAAACTACGTCCTTAATGTTTGTATGAATGATTTGCTTCCTTTTCATAATAATTTTCGATAAGCCAATAAGTCTATTATGACTTTTCGACTCAAACTTATTTCGAACAACTTGTTTTATCGACCTCCAAATATTTTTATACAGACGAGGACTCCAACTTTTGAAGTACCACAGTTCCAAATTTCACGTATTTTAGCTTATGTTATTTACACTATTTTCTTTCTGTATCCTATAAGAGTATCACTACACCTCCCTTTTCCTCTACCTAAACATTCACAAGTGAGTCGTTGTTCCACCCAACCAAGCTGTCTCCTTATAGTCTTCCTATCTGAACCCGTGCTTATCGATCCTTCCCTTTTTACACTATCGACCTCGACCTCCCTCTATTGCTTAGGCTTTAGTGCTTGTCAATGACTGAGTGAACCCTAATTTATTAGTAGGCCCTTGGACCTTTGTGACATTGTCATAGTGCATGTACCTAAGTTGAGTGTGTGGGCTTGAATGAGTGTTCTCCCCTGTAGTATAATAATGGTTGCCTATGGTGTGATATATACAGACTCTGAGTTATTCATGATGTTATGAAATTTTATGTGTGTTAGTATTTATAGGTATGTGTGAGGATAGCTATACCACTCTAGGGACGTCTGTGTATATAAGAATCAGTGTTGGAATATCTAATGGGGTGTATGTAGTTGGAGATACTTATAATGGTTGAAATAAGATGTTGGTAAAGCTATGTTTATGATAGGTGTGATAATAATAGGCGTACGTATAGTTAAGTGAGTAGGCCTATTATATGACCTATATGTTAGCACGTGTGAGTATGTGCTCGTACGTGGATACGTATTGTGCTAAGACGTAAGTAGTTATGTATTTGTTGCATGAGTATATAGGTGTTATACATATGGTAGTAGGATTATAATTTTGATTGGTATTGCTTGCTTTTACGGATGTTGTATGAGTGTATACCATGGGGTATACACGACTATTGCATACCTTAACTATGAATGGAGTAGATGTGTTGGTATACTAATTATACGTAGTAGGATATGGTGTGAATATATGTTCTACATGTATGTGACTATACGATGAATACACGTATTAGGAAGAGTATTATAATTATACGTGTGCTGATGTCTGTAATATTATTATGGTATATAAATTGATTGAACTATGTTGGTGTTACCTGACTAAATATTAAGTGTGATGGACATATGGTATGTATATAGTTGTATTGGTAGATGTGTATACATTGGAGTGGTATTGGTATAGGTATAAATACCGTGTTACGTATATAGAGTATTCTGATATGTGTTTCGAGTCTCACTCAAGCCTGAGTGGGTATACTCTAAGTATATTATTATGTATGTCTGTAGTTGCATATAGCAATGTTTGATGTATGTATAGTGATAGGAGTGTTTGTGCCTGGTTGGGCTACGCACATGATTGTGGGTCGCTATACCAGTATATAGTTATAGGTGTTGGTCTTGTGGTATAGTTATTTACTAAGGACTTGCATGTGTGAACGTGTGTGTGCTAGCTAAACTAGGTGTGTAGATGTGCTAGTTATATAATGGTACGATTAGTATACGTTAATGAAATGTTAGCGTGTAGTGGTGTGCACCATGCACGGGTAAGTATGTGCTTAGTTATAGGTATTGATGACTATGGTATGTGTGACGTGTCGTGAGTATAGTTATAGGGCCGTTTGTGATGTGAAGTTATGGTGAAATATTTGCATACATTTGAATGACTATATATTGTGAAGTTATAGTAGTGGTGAATGTATATTAGATATAGTAAAACCTGATATAATAATGGTATGACGTGACTACATGTGTTGAGATGTTTGGTATCGGATGAATATTAGGGAGTAGTATACCCATGTTTGTTTTGTGCATAGGTAGTTATCTATACGTAGAGCAATGATTGTATTTGCTAGTGTGAGACTATACTTATATGAGTATCTGAACTATTGTTTTGTGCTAGGTAAGTAGTAGTTATATAAGGGATGTATGCATATGATTGAAATACGTGCGTGAATACATACATGTTCGCAGAATTATTATATTACTACCTAGTGCATATATAAGCACTTGTAATAGCTATCCATGGGTTAAATTATAATGTGACATGATTGGGGTAGTTACTAGAGCGACTAGATATGTTAGAAAGTCCGAGGACGGACTTTATTCTAATGTGGGGAGGATGTAAGGGCCGCTTTCCGATCGTACTTTGTTCGTGCACGTGCTTTTGACCGTGCACGTATCTATTTTAGACTTTGTTTGTTTGTGAACACTTTGGTGTGATATGCCGTTGTGAACGTCTCTGAGAGTATTAAATTGTGGCACTAATTTGGAACGACATTTCTCGGGTCGTTCTTCCACGATTTGATCTTATTCGAAGAGACGTTGTGATTTTCACTTTTGACGTGAGACGTTTCTATTTTTAGTTTCGGTGCTCGACGTCAAAATTGAGATCCGTCTTCTTAGTTACCTTTCTCTCGTCGTCCCGATCACCCCAATCTTTATTTCATAATTTTCGGAGTTCATTTGACCTATTTTACATTTTTAGCAAAGTTTATAATATTTTTAATAACTATGTTTTAAAGTATTTTCAGCCAAATAAAATTTTATTAAGATTATAATACTTCAAACGATTTTTGAGCCAAATCCTAGCCCATCTTGGCCGCACCCTAGCCATGCATGGGTTAGAGAGAGAGAGTTTTGAATTTTAAATCATTTTAAAATCCTAATCCTAATAGATTTAACCCTAGACCAAGTCAACCCCTCTACACTATATAAACAACCCCTAGGAAGACCTATTTTCGCAAGAAATTAACCCTAACCGTCACAAAAACCCAAAATCTCGATTGCGACGATTCGTCGAAACGTTGCAGCCGCCGCCGCCGGCACCGACCGAGGATTTCGCCCCCATTCTCTCGGTCTGATCGAGAGCCCCGCCCGCACCAAGGCCGCTTCGCACCACACAGCAGCCGTCCACTTCGCCCCGTGTCCGACCGAGAGGATCCCTCGGTCTGACCGAGGATCTCGCCCGCACCGACCCCCACTCCGCATCCGCTTCGCAAGCCCGCACCGACCCCCGCATCCGTTGTGTCCGACCGAAGCGCTCCCCCGCACCGCTCGCATCGCCCGCTTCGTTGCAACGCTTGCAACGTTGCAAGCCCCGCCAAGCGCCCGACCGACCCGCCCCAAGTACCTGACCGAAGACCTCCCCCACACCGACCGAGAGCCCGCTCCGCATCGCAGCCCCGAAGCGCTGCACAGGCCGCCCGCTGTGTCCGACCGAGGGTTTCTTCCGCACCGACCGATAGAATCCCTCACACCGGCTAGGTCTGACCGAGCGACGTTCGTCGCAACGTCGCAACTTCCGCACCTCTTGTCACCGTGGGCCCCCCAAGTTCTCCAGAGGTATTGCGGGTCCCCCATTGGTCCCTAGAACTACTGTGGGTCCCACCTAGGTGTCTCTTCTTCGTGTATTTGCTGTTTACGACGTTACGATATGTCGTAGCCCGTCGTCGCACGTTCTAGCCTTGGAATCTTGGTTCATTGATCTGGTTGCTGTCCAGACTTGGCGAGCGAGGAATCTATTTTGGAATTTGGACTAGGAGCACGTTCTTTTATTCCAACCCCTGGCGTCGCCACCCGACGCTAGTGTAGCTTTCGCGTCGTGTTGAGGTAACGCTTTGCACCCCTAGAACCCCCAACCATTGCCTGTTAATCAAGACTTAAAATTGAAGTTTTTAAAGTGTTTTAAATTCACTAATTAAGATTAATAAAACGGAAATGTAGGCCGGTGGACTTGTGCACGTATGATATTTGTGACTTTGGACTCGTTGGACGGTGTTTCTCAGATGTTTGACTTGCAGGCAAGTGAAACTTGCCAACTTTGCTTAGGGCCATGTTTTTAGGCCACTTCCTTGTTTTTAGCGTAAAAGAGACTAGACAGTGAAATGATAGCTGTCTAGACGCAATTTTAAGATCTAGCTTGACAACGAAGCTAGATCTGTCACCCTGCCGTGTCATTCATGCATTGTTATCTGCCACGTTTATATTCCTTATCTGTACGCACTTTTAACTGCCATGCATTGCATCTTACATGTCATCCAAGTTGATTGTTGCATTCGTAGCACACGCTACAATACTTGTACTTGCTTGTCCTGGCTAGGTGCACCCCTATGCCATCATGAAAAACACTTCCTGGCTCATGATCCAGAAGCGAGCATTCAAGTTCAGGGGTACTGCCCTGGCTCGATACACGTGGAGGGGTAGGGTTGAGCGACCACTCAGCGTAGAAGTGTGCTCGTACAGCCTCTTCAGCTGTAAGGCGTGAACTCTGTGCACGACATAGAAACATGACTTGTGATTGTTAGTAGTTTGTTACTCTTGCCATGCCATGCTAGTTGTCCTCTTGTACTTGTACTTTACTTTACCTGTTGCACTCATACTTTAACTGCCATGTCATTGCATCATGCTAGAACTGCTAGGTTACTTGATTTACTTTCAGTTTCCTTGCACAAGTCTTTTTGGACTTGCTGACATGTGCCCCTTGCTCTTTTGGGTGTCACATGTTAGACCCTGAGCCAGAGACCTTTGCTGAGTACGTGGTAATTGCTGACGCTGAGCCCAAGTCTGTCCAGGAGGAGTTGTGGTTACCGGTGACCATTCTTCGTGACCTTGTTGAGTTTTCTTTTGTTTTAGGTTTGTTGTTAGTTGTCGGTGCGTAGCACCATTACTTTGTTTTCCGTACGCTGTACGTTTGTTGGCCATGCTGGGGCTTCTTTTAGACTCTTTTCTTTTAGCCTGGTGGATTTTCTGTGATGTTGGAACTTATTTTATGGATATTCTGAGATTTCCATTTTGTCTCATTTCCTTTTATTATCTTTGTTTCATTTCTCATTACAAGGACCTGCTATTTAAAGCTGATTGACGCTTATCGGACTTGCAGCTTTGTAGCTTCAAGTCTGAGCGGACCTTCTCACGCTTCGCCTCCATATTTTTGGGAAGCGGGGCGTGACAAAACACAACACTAAACCACGGAATATGAGTCCATACAAGTGTCGTGGGCCCACGCGGTGAAGCACGAGTGAGTGTGGTCGTGTGCTAGCAGACGGTGTTCCTATCTACATTGTGCAATAAGGCTCCATATACACATACCCAAGGAAAGACCCAAATATCGATTCGATTTGAAATAAGCGGCGAATAAATAGCTCAAGCATGCATTAGAACAGAGTAAGAATCGAAGCGTATCATTTATCGGGGACTCCACAGCTAGGGACTAGGAAATCACCACACTATCTCCTAGATAGCCGATGGAAAGATCCTTTGCCAAGTGTTTTCGAAAACGATGGAGGTTGAGAAGGTGTGGAGTAGAGCACTCGGTGCAAACTCTCACCTTCCCTTTATTCTCGGTTGATAGGAGAAATATTCACAGGGGAATTTTTGGGTTTCGGTTATTTGTATTTTTTTTTAGGTTTTTGGCTATACATATATATATTTTTTCTTTTCTCTTTCGCTTTTTTGGGTTTTTCTTTTCTATCTTTTTTTTTGGATTTTTTGGATTTTGGGGTATATACATGTGTACTCTCCCAAGTGGGAGAACGGTACACGATGAGGGGATTTGCACCAAGTAAAATAAAAAAGAAATCGGATTCTAAACACTTGGGCAAAGGAGATTTTTCTCGCAAATCAGAGCATAAGCTAAATGGGTTATCCTAGTCCTATTTGTGGAATCCCGACACATGCGAATTGAAGTATACGATATAAATATATTCATGCATATAGAAGCAGACAGTAGAAGCAAATACCGCATATTCAAATTGGAGCATGATAATCTAAGGGTCATCCCAGGACAGATATAAATCAAAATCACCAAGTAGAAGCACACTAACTAGCTAGGCACGACACACGACTCACATAAAAGCAAAGTGAACCCACGATGCATCAAATGCAATAGGACTCGACTAGTGAATGTGATTATCAAAGCCATGCTAGGTGTATGTGTAGTTTTGTGGCAATTCATCATATGGGGCCATCTCTAGTAGAGAGAGAACAAAAGATGAGAATAAAAAGAAAACCACGATGAAAAAGACTCAAAAGCGAAGAAATAGATGCAACTAACGCTCGAAGTGCGACTCCCCCAAGCTGAAACTTGCATTGCCCTCAATGTAATAGTAGTGAATACATGATGGCAATGAAAATAGGGGGAATACACACCGACACAAAAAGATGAAAACAAGGAAATCACACAAACGAAAATAGAAAAATAAAAATAAAAATAAAAAGAAGGAAAAAGAAACACACAAAATAAGAGATAGAAAAGCACTCCCAAACTACACATGTAAACAGGTACACAACGACGAAAAACACACGACAATACACAAAAATCGATTTCCCCCAAGCTAAACATGACAATGCTAGCAATATGATATGATCATGGTGATGCAGATATATGCCAGGGGGAGGTCAATCTAAGCCGCTGTCGGTAGAATGGTAGGGAGATGGTGAGGAGGGTGGTGAATAGTGGAGGAAGGAATCTTCTGAGGACGAAGGAGAGGGTGTGCCGACAAGAGTAGGAGGGGCAACTGGCTGGATTACCGGTGGATCGAGATTTATTGGTGGATCTTGGTGGATAATGATTGCACCGGGTGAATCGACACACGTGTGCAAATCGGGAGGTTCCAAGGGTGGAAAATGTACGAGTGTGGCATACCAAGGATCCGGGTAGAACTCCCACGGTAAATGGGAAATGCGAATGGGGATTCGCTCAGAAGATGATGGTGGGAGGATGGAAAATGGAGTACAGTCAGGACTATAGAGGTAGACATCATGCTCCTCGCCGAAAGGGGTGATCATACCGATATCGATCAAGTAGTCACGATCGATACGACAGCATCCTGGTAAAATATGGAGGTCGGGCGGCAGCCTCAAAACACAACTGACAATAAGAGTGATCTTCCCACCATAGCAGATAGATCCAGAAGTTGCGTGGCTAACAGATAAAATCTCTTGGATGATCCAATGGGCGGTGTTTATGGGCAAAGGGACATGTCCATGGATTCTATCGTGGGACATGGCGTAAAGAAAGAAAAGATCATCCCGAGACACCGTGGAAACATCTACACGGGAGAAGATGGTGTTGGCAAGGAGGCAATGGGTGAAGCGGTAACATGGATGTATGATGTAGGAGGCAAGTGCTCCTGATGGAAAGGTGGTATACCGGGTGAACCGTTGCCAAACACCATCGTCCTGAAAGTAAGAAAAGATATCAGATCGATCGTGAGTTGAACATTCAACATGGCGATTGGGGTGAGGGAAATTCAGAATATTGTTAAGCTCGACAAAACTCAAAGAAAATTCCCGTTGAAAGCGCGGAAAGTGAAACCACAATCGGACTCTTCGAGAGAACCGAGGAAATCGAGTGTGAGATTCCGGTGTGTGGGGGCATGAGCACGCAGAATGAAATCGCAACCGATGCAGTTAAAAATTCTGCTGACCCCCCTAAAGAGTCTGAGAGATTCGAGCGTGTGGGAATCAGTGAAAAGGGTAGGTCGCATGGGGCGATGAAGCAGGGCGTGCAGACGCGCAGATTGCTCTTCAGAAGTTGGGTGAATGCCCAGGAATGATTGGGGAAAAGGGCCATATAGGGGGTGTCTGCGTGATGAAGAGGCTATCTCTTTTCCCTTCTTAGACATGGTAATGATGATGATAAGGAAGATGAAGCAGATAGACACAAATTCAAGATATTGCATATATGGAAAGAAATATGCAGAGTGGAAAGAGGTTACCCAACAATGATGCAAGTCCAAGCTTCCGAAAGATCCCACGCCGTATAAGGGAGCAATCTGGGGAACTGTCGCTCGCTGATCCGTCAAGAAATGAAATTTCGAAAATTAGGGGCTAGGGTTAGGTTTTGGAGGTTTCACGGGTGGATGCAGTCGGTGGGTAGGGTATTGATGGTGGGGGAGTATGGGAAAAGGTAGGGGAATGATATTAGGGGTGAAGGGATTGATGGAGGAGATCAATTGGGAAGATGGAGACAGAGAACGTGCGGACAGAAATGTGGGAGTCGGGTGAATGAGGTCGTGTGAGGGGGGAGTATGTATAGAGGCGGAGGCGAACCGATCGGGTGATGGTTCACCTGATCGGTTGGGTAGGTTTCAAAAATTCCTTGTCGGTCAACAGCTACAGGTGAACCGATCGGGTGAGATCTCACCCGATCGGTTGACCGCTTCCCAAATTTTCACGAGAGCACTGTGCATTTCACCCGGACAGCCACCCGATCACCGTTTCAGTCCAACTGATCGGTTGATTTAATCTCAAAAATTCCCGAGAGCTCTGCTGTGTCACCCGATCTTCTACCCGGTCAGCCTCTTATGCCACCCGATCGGTTTACTGTTGCACTGATACGAGCCATCCTCAGACACGGTCCAACCGATCGGTTGATTCATCACCCGATCGGTTGGGGACGGTTTCCTGCACAAGTTCAAAGTTTGATCTAAGTCTTCCGACGGAAATACCCATTGCTGAATTTATTCACCAAAAATAAGAAAAAAATGATCCTAAAAATAACGGAGAAAGTTTAGAACATGGGTTGCCTCCCATGAAGCACTGTTGTTTATAGTTGTTTGCTCGACTCCTCATTTAGTCGTCAATTCGGATCCGGAGGATTTGTAGATGAGCCATCGGTCGTTGAGATTCCGACCGGAGAGATTACTGGATCACCAATCACATAATGTTTTAGGCACTGCCTATTGACTTTGAGCGGTTCATCTCTTCCCATTATCTGAATTGCTCTGTGCGGGAAGACCTTGGTGACTCGGTAAGGTCCCGAGCACCTGGACTTGAGCTTCCCAGGAAAAAGCCTCAGTATCAAGTTGAATAGGAGAACTAAGTCTCCTTCCTTGAATTCTTTCTTTAGAATGCGCTTGTCGTGCCACCGTTTCAACTTTTCCTTGTAGATCCGGGCATTTTCGTAAGCATTGAGCCGGATCTCGTCAAGCTCATTCAGTTGCAGCTATCGGTGGCTTCCTACCTCATTGGCATCGAAATTCAGATTTTTGACGGTCGAATATGCTTTGTGCTCCAATTCCACAAGTAGATGACATGCCTTCTCATAGACAAGTCGGTAAGGGGTTGTGCCGATCGGAGTCTTGAACGCAGTCCTGTAAGCCCAGAGTGCGTCTGAAAGTTTCGATGACCAATCCTTCGTAGAGTTGGCCACCGTCTTCTCCATTATGCTTTTGATCTCTCTGTTAGAAACTTCCACTTGGCCGCTAGTTTGTGGGTGATAGGCACATCCGATTCAGTGTTGCACCCCGTACTTCTTCAAGAGAGCTTCGAATTTCTTCTCTATAAACTGGCTCCCTCCGTCACTGATTAAAACTCGAGGCACACCGAATCTCAGGAAGATATTATTTTTAAAGAATTTGGCGACCACCTGGGAATCATTAGTAGGGTTAGCTATAGCGTCTACCCACTTGGACACATAATCCACGGCTACCAAGATATACTGATTCCCATAGGACGAGGGGAACGGTCCCATGAAGTCGACTCCCCACACATCGAAGATCTCGACTTCCAAAATGTAGTTCTAAGGCATTTCATTCCTTTTGGAGATGTTTCCTGTTCTCTGGCATTTTTCGCAATCCTGGACATAAGCGTATGTGTCCTTGAAAAGGGTCGGCCAATAGAATCCACTCTGTAGGATCTTCGCCGTTGTCTTGTAAGCACTCGCATGGCCCCCACACTATTGATCATGGCAATGAGAAATTACGGAGGTTGCTTCTGTTTCAGGAATGCACCTTCGTATTACCCCGTCATTGCAGGCCATGTACAAATAAGGGTCGTCCCAATAAAATTTCTAGACCTCGTGAAAGAATTTCTTCTTCTGCTGATAGCTCACGTTATAGGGGACGATGCCGCATGTCAGATAATTGGCGATGTCTGCGTACCATGGAGTCCATACAGAGGAGATGGAGAAAAGATGCTCGTCAGGGAGCGAGTCGTCAATAGGAGTAGCATCTGGATCGAGAGTAGGCAACCTGGACAGGTGGTCAGCAACGACATTCTCCGCCCCTTTCTTGTCCTTGATCTCCAAATCGAATTCATGGAGGAGGAGAATCCACCTTATGAGCCGCGGTTTAGCCTCCTTCTTGCTCAAAAGGTACTTGAGGGCCGCATGATCCGTATGCACGATTACTTTGGCACCAACAAGATACTGCCGGAACTTGTCCATGGCATAGATGACAGCTAGCAATTCCTTCTCCGTGGTCGTATAGTTCCTTTGGGCTACGTCGAGGGTTTTTCTCGTATAGTATATAACATGTAGATTTTTATCCTTCCTCTGCCCCAAGACGGCCCCAACTGCATAGTCGCTGGTATCGCACATTAGGTCGAAAGGTAGACTCCAGTCTGGCGTCTGAATCACTGGTGCGGAGATAAGGGCTTGCTTCAATAGGCGGAAAGCTTCCATACACTCGTCATCAAAGACAAAAGGCGTATCTTTCACGAGGAGTTGGGTCAAGGGCCTATAAATTTTGGATAAATCTTTATGAACCGACGGTAGAATCCCGCGTGCCCTAAGAATCCACGAACTCCCCGAAGGTTAAGCGGAGGCAGAAGCTTTTGAATCACATCAACCTTGGCCTTATCCACCTCAATCCCTCTTGAAGTAATAATGTGCCCTAACACGACTCCTTCTTGGACCATATAATGGCATTTTCCCAGTTCAGAACTAGTCCTTTATCTTGACACCTTTCCAGGACTTTCGTCAGGTTGCGGAGGCATGAGTCAAACTCTGTTCCATAGACAAAGAAATCATCCATGAATACCTCCATTATATCCTAGGAGTAGTCGCAGAAGATTGCGGACATTAACCTTTGAAATGTAGCTGGGGCATTGCAAAGCCCAAACGGCATTCTCCTGTAAGCATACGTCCCAAAAGGACAGGTAAAGGTCGTCTTCTCCTGGTTGTTGTTATGGATGGGGATTTGTAGAAAGCCGGAGTCTCCATCCATGAAGCAGAAGTAGTTGTGCTTCGCCAGTCTATCGAGCATCTGATCAATGAAAGGAAGAGGATAATGATCCTTCCTTGTGGCCTTGTTCAGTTTCCGGTAGTCGATGCACATATGGTACCCCGTGACGGTCCTCGTGGGTATGAGCTCATTTTTCTCGTTACGAATTACCGTCATTCCTCCTTTCTTGGGTACAACATGCACCGGGCTAACCCAACGACTATCAGAGATAGGGTATATGATCCCGGCATGTAGGAGTCTAACAATCTCCTTCTTGACCACCTCCATCATGATGGGATTCAGCCTTCGTTGTGGCTCAATTGAGGGGGCTTGCTCGTCTTCAAGCAGTATCCTATATGAGCAAAGCCCCAAGCTCACTCCCTTCAAATCTTCAATTGCATACCCGAAAGCATTCTTAAACCTTTTTAAAACACCAAGTAGTTTGGTCATCTGGTCTTCAGGCAGCGAGGAGTTCACTATGACTGGCAGCGTCGAATTCTCCCCCAAATATTCATACTTCAATCCTGGAGGTAACTCTTTCATCTCAACATATTGGGTTCCCGACACGTATTTCTCAAGCTGAGCATCCTCCAGTGAAAAGACTTCTTCCTGGGTCTCCTGGAAGCTAGCATCTGGTGCTTCACTTCCACCCGTGGTTTTGCAAGACGAAGCCTCGCAAGGCAAAGAGGGGATAACGGAGGAAGGCTCTGGGTCTTCCTCAGGTACATGATAATGATCCAGGTAGACGGCCTCAACGCGAAAACAGGTCTCAACAGTCGATAGTTCTCCACCACTACTTTTAGCTTCCTCATTGTCCCAAGATCCAGGGTGCTCTATAGATGTCTGCAAGGGATAGATTGATTCCTGTTCAACGTGCTCGATAAACTCCGTCTGATAGTCCTCCGGGAAAAACTCCTCATGGGTGCATAATTCTCCCCCACTGAATTTGGAACTAGGTACGTCAATATACTTCGCTTCGTCGGGAGGAAAGAAAGTTGTCGTGACTGGATGCTACTGCACATCATGATTCCTCCTCTGATTTTCTACAACATCTGACAGAAGTGATAGAATGCTTGAGGCGCTCAGAGATTCTGTCAGACTCTGTGCCAAACAACTGATGTGGTGTGAATGTTCTCAGATATCGCCCCAAACGGCACACAACATCCTTGTCGTGGAGCAGAAAACCTGTAAGAAAAGGAGAGAGGGAGAACTGCACAGATAGAGAGCACGTCAATAGCACGGGTTGTATGAATGGGGAGGTGAGGAGTAGTGACGGTAGTATGGCGACACATTCTACCATTACTATACAACTAGTATATACAAAATGTCCTAGTAAAATTAAAACGTGTAGAATGTGAAAATTATCGCGAGGTAAGGATGTGAACTAGACTTAAGGGTTCACTGGGCCCTAAAATAAACAAGCACGTTACCTCCCCGGATGTCGATGCTTGGTTAAGACTCTTACATTGCATTGACTTTTTTAGGGATTGTCGCATCTAAGATGTGGAATTCATGGCTCTAAGCACCATGAATCTAATGTATCGCATTACCCCCGATCTCGCGACAGGCGCACACGATACGTGCATTAAGAATCGACAATATTCATGCCACTCTCGTGGACAGAATGATCTCAGCTCACGCCACTCTCGTGGTTAGAGCTTCGATGTATTTTGGTGGATCTTATTGATGCAATGGCGGTAGCCGTCAATTAGTAATATAGTTCGTCGGTGGATCCCATCAAGGCACGAGCCGGGCATGGTCACGAGTCTTTATTGAATCCACTAAATCCCTATTAAGTTTATAGGATACTCCTTAAGTCAATCGATTCCACCGACCATGGGCACAATCTTACTACGAGTTTACCTACAAACATTACAAGATCGACCAAAATACGCCCCTTTTATACCAACGCAACCTAAAAATATTAACTTGTCATCTAAATCCTAAGATCCATGGGCTAATCCATTAGCCATAGATGGAACCACTCACGCATCATAGAAATAGAAATAGAAGATTCAATAGATCCAATGGAATTCATCATGGCAATAGGAGACATCAAAATCAATAGAAAGCTCAGAGAATCATTACCAACACGTCGTGGATCAATAGTAATCCAAAGAGAATTAAGAAAATAAGATTCCTTGCGCAATAGAACAATAAAAATCCAAGCTTTGTCTTCACAAAATTAGCGACGGCACAAAACTCTCTAGATCTCCAAAAACTAATTAAAACTAAAACTAAAAGATTCTCTAAAGTTCTCCTCTGAAAATAGGGCTAAAAACTGTAATGCCCTGAAAGCTACTGCACAAGTACTAGAGGGGGGGGGGGGGGGTGAATAGTATTTTAAAATAACAAGGAGTATAATTCCTAATTATCGTGTAAACTACTACCAACAAATGCGGAAGCTAAAATTGACAACAACAAATATTCAATGCAAACAATTGATATTACTGGGTTTGGATCCACCCAAGTCTCCCCGACTTGTTCCCGGTGATCCTACGTCCCAACCACCCGGATCCCCTCTGGATACTTAGGTTAGAAACCCTAACCCAAGATTTCCACTATGAATATCTTGTGAAAAACCTTCACAAGATCAAATCATACAATCAATAGCAATAGTGAATCCCACAACCAGGGATCACAACCTTCTCTCACAACCGAGAGAATCAAAAGCAATAAATGAGTTTATATGAAATAAACAACAACTTACCACAAACCCTATACCTTGAGTATTCTTACCGAATTAGGGCAAGGAGGGATTTGAGGAAGGAGAAGTCACCAAGACCTAGCACCACCAATATGAGCAGTAATGGGTGCCTAGGAATGAGTAGGAGACTTGATTCAAGCAATAGCTTGGATGGCTCAACAAGAACAAAGTTCTCTCAAGATGGATTCTAGATCTCAAATGAGAGAGAGAATGATTTCTTGTGAGGAAGAGAGCTTTGAAAATGAGTTTCAATCGCTAACTCTTTCAATCTGAATAAGTCTCTTAATAGCAGCTCTAACCTAGAGAGAAATGACCAAGCTTCGTATTTATAGGGTCCCATAAAAACGAGCTAGGTCAAATCCCAACGGATAGAAATCTGAAGCAATTAGTCGGTCAAAGAACAACCACTGACCGACTAGTTCATCAACTAGTCGGTCGGTGAAACAACATGAACCGACTAAGTGATGAACAGTGAACAGATGAAATTTCAGACCTAAAGAACTAGTCGGTCCAAGAAGACTTTCTGACCGACTAGTTTCTCAACTAGTCGGTCGGTCAGTTAACTTAGACCGACTAAGAGTCAAAAACTATTAGTCTGAATACAAATTGATTTAGTCGGTCCAAGAACAAATGTTGACCGACTAGATCATCAACTAGTTAGTCGCCAAACGTTCTTAGACCGACTAATGATAAACAATAGCTCAGGAGAAAATTGGCATGTACAGTAAAGCTCAACTAGTCGGTCAAAGAAGCATCACTGACCGACTAGTTCACAAACTAGTCGGTCGGTGAGTCAACGTAGACCGACTAACTGTAAACAGTACCGAGCAAGAAAATACTGACTGAAACTAGTCGGTCCAAGAAGCTTTACCGACCGACTAGATCACCATCTAGTCGGTCAGTTCTTCTTCTTGAACCAACTAACATGCACAAGAAGTCCGAATCGAAGCGCGATGCTTCGGGGAAGTTAGAATGGACTTCTACTAAGATCCTAGAGCTAAGATATGAGCGTTATAAAGATTTAAGACGTAAGACCTACTCAAGGCTTAACATACTACGAAAGAAGCTTAAAGACTATTAATAAAACTTGACGAAACCGTCTTCAAAAGCTTTAATCGAATCTTCATGACTTCTAAAGTGATCCAAAAGCTTCAACGAAGCTTTAGCCATATGAATACGTGCTTTGAGAAGTCTTGAGACGTCGCTTTGGATGTTCACGTGAATTTGGCGACGATCTCCATAGCTGCGCTCACAAAGTGTTAGATCACGATTTATTTATGTTTGTTCATCATCCAAAACCAAATCAGGGGAGTCCAATACTCAACATTCTCCCCTTTTTGGTGATGACAAACCAACATAAATAATAATCAAAAATAATGATTCAAATGTAAAATATTTACTCCCCCTGCAATGATGACACGTTAATTCCAAATTGAATAAATATAATACGCATCAAGCAGAAGTGAGAAATATCAAACATGATCCAAGTATAGAAATTTAGGATCGTAATCCATTTTTATATATCTTCACTCCCCCTGAATCTAACATAATAAATTAGATTCATGGACAATAGAGTTAAATTTTCATTTTGCCCTTGTCATTATTACTATCTCTCCCCCTTTGGCATTATCCAAAAAGAGTGGGGGGCATACAACGACAACAACAAGGCTAAAGAAAAATCCAACATCGGGAGTCGAAGAATACGACGATGGTCCAAAAGACACCAAGGAAATATTATTCATGAAGAAAATCAAGGTGTGCCAAATTGACCATTATCCAAAAGCGAGAGAAAAATGAAATCATCAAAATACCAAATATAATTCACTTATTGAGCAAAGGAACATGCTCTCCAATCTCAAAATTTTGGTTAAATTAGTGCATGGAAAACAATTCTATGTTTTCATAGAAATAAATTCTTTTTAACCAAGTGATTATCGTCGAGCGACGAAATCGAACATCACAGACATTAAAACGAATATAAAATGTGCACAACGAAGTAAAAGAGAACAACGAAGTA
This sequence comes from Scilla litardierei, assembly GCA_030789695.1. Classification (NCBI taxonomy): domain Eukaryota; kingdom Viridiplantae; phylum Streptophyta; class Magnoliopsida; order Asparagales; family Asparagaceae; genus Scilla; species Scilla litardierei. Next base: position 276,553,340 of record CM061141.1, on the reverse strand, counting down.
AATATATATATGAAGCATCATGAGTACAATCAAAAGATACATCGTCTCCATAACATCAAAGGCACAAAGTGTAGTGCCCTGTGGTAGCTACTGCACACGTACTAGAGGGGGGGTGAATAGTACTTAAAATAATCAAGATAGTTATTCCTAATTATTGTGCAAGAAACAAACGACAATGCGGAATTAAACAACTATCAACAAGAATTAAAACATACGCAAACAAACAATATTACTGGGTTCGGATCCACCCAAGTCTCCCCGACTTGTTCCCGGTGATCCTACGTCCCAACCACCCGGATCCCCTCCGGATACTTGAGTTAGCAACTCTAACTCAAGATTTCCACTAAACCCACTTGCGGAAACTCCACAAGTGCAATCGTCCTACAATCGATTGCGGTGAATCCCACAACCCGGGATCACACAAACTCTCACAACCGAGAGTGTACAACAATTCAATGAAATGAAATGAAATAAACTCTTACCGTACAAAATCCTATGCCTTGAGTAAACTTACCAAATTAGGGCAATGATGGATTTTGAGGAAGAGGATGTCACCAAACCCTAGCTTCAAGAAGATGACCAGCAAAGGAAGCCTAGGGTGGAGTATGGTGACTAGGATCAAGCTCTTGGCTTGAGAAGCTCACAAAGGAGAGAATCTCTCTTGAGGAAGATGGCTCAAAGAGTGAAGGGAGAGATTCTTGTGAGGGAGAGAGAGCTTTGAATTAGCTTGGGAGAGCTCTTCTCTTAGGTCTGAAATTGCTTGGAAATAGGACCTCTGACTCCTCTTCAAACGAATCAGGATTCTATTTAAAGGGGCAAGAGAAATCGAGTTTGAAAGAATCCCAACGGCTCTATTCTGAAGCAGACTAGTCGGTCAAAGAAGGATCACTGACCGACTAGTTCATCAACTAGTCGGTTGGTGATACAACGTAGACCGACTAACTGTAGAACAGCCAAGAAGTCGAAGTACAGGCAAAGACAACTAGTCGGTCTAAGAAGACTTGCCGACCGACTAGTTTCACAACTAGTCGGTCGGTGAATGATCTTTGACCGACTAACGTCGAAATAGAATAAGCTGACTTCAAGATGACTTAGTCGGTTTAAGAACAAATGCTGACCGACTAGTTTCTCAACTAGTCGGTCGGTAAACGTTCTTTGACCGACTAACTCGAAACAGTAGCTCAGGCTGAAAATGACTGTACACAACTAGTCGGTCAAAGAAGAACTCCTAACCGACTAGATCGTCATCTAGTCGGTCGGTGACTCTTCTTTGACCGACTAACTGTAGACAGAGAAAGAGCTGAATATAGAGAAGGCAAACTAGTCGGTTCATGTAGAGTTGCTGACCGACTAGATCGTCATCTAGTCGGTTGGTAACTCTTCTTGAACCAACTAACATGCACAAGAAGCCGAGAGAAGAAGCGATAGGCTTCGGGAAAGTTTCTAATGGCTTCTATGAATATCCTAGCTCTAAGATATGAGCGAAATGAAGTATATAATGTAAGTCCTACTCAAGGCTTAACATTCTAATCTATGAAGCTAGAAGACTATAAAATAAACCTTACGAGCCGTCTTCAAAGCTTCAATCTTCATTCCTCTTGACTTCAATATTGCTCCTTGAGCTTCAACGAAGCTCCAGGCACACGATCAGCATATTGAGAAGTCTTGAGACGTCGCTTTTGTTGTACGTGGTATTTTGGCTACGATCTCCATAACTGCGCTCACAAATAAGTTAGTATCCATTATTTATGTTTGCTCATCATCCAAAACCAAATCCGGGGAACCATATCACAACATTCTCCCCCTTTTTGGTGATGACAAACCAATCATAAATAATAAGCAATAATAATGATTCAATTGAAATTTACTTACTCGCCCTGCATTGATGACACGTTAGTTCCATATTCAATAATATTCATATGCATCAAGCAGCTAGGTAAGATATGAAATATGAACCACATATTGACATATAGGATCTAAATCCATTTTATATCTTTACTCCCCCTGAATCTAACACATCAAATTAGATTCATGGTAAATTCCTTTGAATTATTAATTAGCACATTGTTATTATTATATCTCTCCCCCTTTGGCATTAGCAAAAAGAGCGGGAGGAGACAAAAGCAAAGGCTAAAAAATAACGCATGGGAGTCGAAGAATACGACCAAGGTCCAAAATAACACCAAGGCAAAATAGCAAATACAAAATTCCGAATAAAAGCAAAGCGTGTCAAGGAGACCAAAGTCGAAAACCGGAAACCGAAATCATCAAATCATCGGCGAAAATCGGAAAACGAAATCACCAAGTCATAGGCGAAAATCGAAATACGAAATCATCAAGCCATAGGCGAAACACGAAATACCAAATCATCTAGCCATAGGCGAAAATCGAAAACCGAAATCATAAAATCATCGGCGAAAATCGGAAAACGAAATCACCAAGCCATAGGCGAAAAACGAAATCCGAAATCATCAAAACTCAAATCGATTTTACTTATTGAGTTTTGGAACATACTCTCCAAAATCAATAGAATGCATGGAAAACAATTCTATGTTTCCATAGAAAGAATTCTATTAAATCCATAAAATCGTCGAACGACGAAATCAACATCAGAGACAAAATAATCCGATGTGCATACCAAATGTAGCATGCAAGAATATTATGCCAAAAATAGATAGAACATCATATAACAATGGCATACACTAATCTAGCATACCAAATGAAGCAAAATGATACCAATCGTACTATATTCTACCAATGGATACCAATATGAATCAAAAGTATGAACATACTTACAACATTAAGCTCCCCCTACTTTGGTGCATCATTCAAGCACCATCAACTCCAATCGAATGAAAGTCCTTGCAAATCACGGAGTTGGTAGGGTTGGTATCTCATGGTGGATTTAACCTAGAGAATATCATTTTGGTATCCAAAAATCTTTTTGGATCCTATGGGTTAGGCAATAAATTTAGCTAACTAAATTCAAATTAAATGTAACCCATACAAACCACAATTACTTTGGTACCCATAAAATGAAATTAAACTTGTGGTACCAAGCAATGAAGGGTCAAAGGGAACTAACCCTTCGGAAACCAAGTCCAAGAGGAACTTGATTTCCCAACATAATCATCATTCAAGATAACATCATTAATAAACGATTTCACATACAAATTCTTATTATGCATGCTTGTGTTCTTCGGACCCCAAATGGTGTAAGTCTTGGGAGTCCTAATCCTATTGGGAACATGCATATGTTGTTGGTTTCTATGTGATGCATGTCGTGGGTAAGCATATGGAATTCGATGCAATGGTGCATGATGATAATTATTCATATGAGAATGAGGATGAACATATGAATGTGGAGGAACACGTGCATGAGTGTGTCTCACAAGGTGTGCACGTGCTCGTGGGTGCGGAGCATAAAAATCATCATTTGTGCTAACATGTGGGGTAGGTTGTGTGTTCCT